>CP139505.1:235310365-235957031 GCA_021014915.2 Artemisia tridentata subsp. tridentata
GTATTTGACTGTAAGTTTGTGTTGCTATTTCGGAGAAGACATTTAGTAAGATATTTAGTTCTAAATTTATCATCTTATCTATTGAAAAATGCTAATCCGACTACTCCCCGATTATTCCGGTCTAGCTGATTACTAGCTACAAGGTATCCGACCGAGCTAAGCTGTTAACTCATAGTTTTTTAGTGACATGTATTATGTATAGATTTTTGCTGTTGTGTTCATTATTAGTAGCATTTTATTAGTAAACAGTAACATTTAATATGTTTATTTTGCAATAGAGAAGTAATAGCATGTTTTAATTCTATTTACATAGGCCCAAATTTTATCCAGTAATGCGTCTCAGATGCTAAAACCTGGAGGATTCTTTGTTCTTTTCATGGAGGTTTGTAAGTCTTTGTGTTAACAATCATTTTTTGTTGAATATAAGTTTCTTGGAGTTTTAAATTTTACATTTAATCGTTGAAATAAAAAAGGTTTGCATATAAATATCCGCAATTCACAGGCTAAATCCATCGATGCGGTTATTGGTGAAGTTGCTGATGTGGCTGTCTTTTCATCAGAGGTATTGAAGCTAAAGGATTTGAAGTTCAAACCTATTAGGCAGGTGCTTCTAGAGCCATTTGCACCAGGGTGTGCTTGTCTTGTGGGCACCTATTTAGGTCCATTTAGCTAGTGAGCTTTTTGATGTGAAAGTTTCTAAAAAACCTTGTCATGTATGAGCTTTTAGGGCATCTGTAGTGCTAGTATGTGGCAGCGTCCCATTAAAATGAATTATGAGGTGTCATTGGTCCAATACCATTCTGAGTATGCCATGTAATTGGCGGTCCCGCTGCCGTATCATGCTGCTGAAACGCAAGTCAAACTATAAAGATGAAACGTATAATACAATTTCAGCTTTAGACTGGGGTGTCCATGTTACTGGAACCGGACCGAACCGGAAGAACCGAGAACCGAAAATAAGAAAATGTGGAATCGAGAACTGTCCCAAGTTCTTTGTTCTGGTTCCGATACGGGAATTTTCTGTAATTCCCGACGAAAACCAAAGTGATTAAAAATTTCATTTTTTTCATTATCGATCATTCGTAAAGGAAATGCTATATTAATACAAACATACACAAAAAATGTATCAAACAAGGCAAATCGTTCCAATTAGTTCTATTTGTTCAAAATAACATATATAAAAACACAAAATGTCACAATATAAGTTTATAAATGTTCAAAAGTATCAAGAACACGGATTTGTGATCCAAACCTCCAAAAACGCTTAATGTTCCATTACGTTTCTCTTTAGAACTTAGTACGCTTCTTCCGTTTCTTTAACAATCATGTCATCATTCAAAAGAGCTTCAATTTCATCTATTTCCATTCTCTCCCTTCTTATCCAATCTTGGGTGCAAAGCAACGCCTGCACAAGTTGACTTAACAATGAAGTTTTATAAGGGTCTAAAACGCGTCTACCAACACTTTCATGTTGGATGAATGAAGGTGATGATGATATTTGAATCTTTGAATGATATTAGTAATTGTAAAACACTAAAACTAATAGCTTGGTGTTATTATGAATAGATTTAAGGTTAGGGTTTTTAGGTATTAGATTTTTTCGTTACAGCTTACTAATGGGCTAGGGTTTTTTCTATTTTCTTAAAAGGCTGTATGTACACAATGTCCCAAACAAACCTTATAAAATTTCAGATTTTCAAAAGAGTTGTTCTTTCGGGAAAGTACCAGAACCGGACGGTTCCAACCTGAACCGTCTTGAGAACCGAAAATTTGGAATTTTAGGAACCAAGAACCGGACCATGGTTCTAATATACGATTTGGTTCTGGTACGGTTCCTCGGTTCTTTTGGTTCCTCGGTTTCAAATAACACAAACTCTAGTAGTCATTAAGACTTAATCCATGGTTATCCAACAATTAACATGATCACTAATCATCTTGATGCAAACAATCTAAGTGTTTTGCATCTCAAGTAAAGCATATCACATAACGGGAAAGGATGCGTTTACGAAAAGTGACATTTGACTTTGTTTGACCAATAAGGGAGTAAACCCGTTACGTGATTAGAGAAGACATACGCACGGATTATGGTCATATGAATACTTTCGTTTGATGTTATATTGAAAGTATGGATGTCCCAGGTTTAGAAAAAGAGTTTTGGCCTTTGATAGAGGCAATTTGGTAAAATAGTTGAGTTGGCGTTTTGTAAAAAACGAGAGGTCTTGATTTGGTATCTGTAAAACCAAAAGATCCGCATTTTATTTGAAAATTCGAACTTAACCTAAGTTTAACTCATAAGAAAAGTATATTAAAAACCTTAGGATATAAATTATGTACATATTACTAATTCAATCCTAAAAAATTAACTAAACTTCCATAATATAAATTTAAGATATAAATTTAATACACACTTTAGCTATACACGTTTTTTTCTACTCCTTTGTGAACCGAAATTGGAACCCACTCTCTATCACACGTTTTAAAAGGGAGATAAGCACAAAAGATTATGCAAATATTTTGTTAAAATAGGAGATATGGTTGTTCCTGATTAGTAGCCAAATACACGGTTTTCTCAACTTATATCACACGTACTTCCCAATTCCCACTCACACATTATACGACCCTCATAATTACCTCTCCCAAGCCAAACCCTAGCAGCCTTTTTAACATTTTCGTTTAGCTCACAAGATCAAGGAAAAAGGGAGGGTGAAGCTTGTTTTGATCATGCATCTTTTGGTGATTTATGTGTTTGAATTCGTGGGCGTGTCTCGTGTTCTTTTGTCGTCGTTAAATTCGGCCTAGAGGTACCTCCATCCGCCTTTGTTCTTAATTCATTCGACACCGTAAGTATGTATATAAATTGATGCTAAAACATGTTATACAACCTGATAATTAATCATGCTAGGTGTCTTCGTTGGCCTTGTTAAACTTCTATACGTATAACACCATAAACAAGCTGCTTAAAATCATGAAAAGGTTATCACCTATATGTCGACTTTTTAAAATCATGAAAAGCTTGCTCCTAAGTGATGCGGTGGCACAGGTGGCTAGAGGGTGGCCGATTAGAGGTGACGGCGCCGGTGATAGAGAATGAGAGGGAGGCAGTGTGTGTTATAATAGTTTAGGGTTTCAAAAACCCTAGTTATGTGTTATATGTATATGGCTGAAAAAAATCACATGGACCAAAAGGTAATTGTCCAAAGTTCAGGGGGTGGTGGGGTAATTACTGCACAGGGACCACTTCTGTAATTTATGCAATCTTTTGGGTTTTTGCGGTTCGGGACTCGTTAGGGCTCGGAAACGAATGATTTAAGACATGGAAATTACGCCATTGTGTTCAAAATGATTTTTACAATAAAAACGAATATTCACACGACTAGTTTCTCACAAATAATATAATAATCAAATCAAATCGTCATCGGGTTTATGATTGTGCCGGTATGCGTTGTGTGCGGTTTTCACGTTTCACGAGAATACAACACGTTTTCAGCACAAATGAGTTCGGAAGAGTTCATAAATGAAAAATAAGAATAATTCCTTATGGAAACACGTCCATAAAATTACGAGTTGTTACAGTCCACCCACCTTAAAAGGAATCGCGTCCTCGCGATTCAATTCAAGTTACCAGTTAGAATCGAAAAGAAATGAGATATATGCACCGAAATTCGTCTTCATGTTCCCACGTGAATTCAGGACATTTTCACGAGTTTCAACGTACTGAGACAATATAGATACGACTTTGCTTAAGTTGTTTGACTTCACGGTCCAAGATTTCGATAGATTCCTGCAACAAAGTTCAGACATTCATCAATCTGGATTCCTTCCAGGGATTAGCGAGTGTCTCATTAGAAAGACATTGCTTTAGATTACGCACATGAAAGGCATTGTGGACACTGTCCAGTGTCGGTGGTAGCCCGAGTCTGTAGGCTATTGGCCTGATTCTAGCGAGGATTTCAAAAGGATCAATATAGCGAGGATTAAGTTTCCCACATTTACTAAACGTATCACACCTTATCATGGTGAAACTTTAAGCAAAATCTTGGCTCTAACTCGGAATTCTAGAGGTTTACTTCATTTTTCAGCATAACTCTTCTGACGTTTCGCGAGTAGCTTGTTTATCTGTTTTTGGATCTGAACGATCTTCTCGGTAGTCTCATGAACAAGTTCAGGGTCAGTAAGTTGGGTATCTCCAACTTCTACCCAAAAAATCGGCGATCGGCACTTACGACCATAAAGTGCCTCGTACGGTGCCGTTGAGATACTGGAGTGGTAGGTATTGTTATAAGAGAATTTGGCCAATGGGAGGTGTCTATCCCAACCATTTCCAAACTCGATAGGCACGCAACATGTCTTCTAACGTTTGAATGGTTTTTTCCCTCTGGCAATTAGTCTATGGATGGTACACAGTACTCATATCTAGATCTGTTCACATGGCTCTTGGGAGTGATTGCTAGAATCCTGATGTGATATGACTATCACGATTAGTGATAATAGAAATTGGCACTCCATGACGTGCAACGATCTCCTTCACGTATGTACGAGCAAGGTTGTCCTTGCTATCGGTTTCTTTGATGGGTGGGAGGTGAGCAGATTTCGTAAGACGATCAACAATTTACCAGACAGGGGCGCGTGATTCACTCCTAAGGTTTAGTTTATGATATAGCAGCGAAGCAGCAGGCTGATTTACAAAATAATTTCTAAAAGATTTATGAAACAACTTATAGGATAATAATAAAACAATTCATCATTTATAAAATAGTAGCGAAGTCAAAATTTTGTTTTTTGGGATATTAGTAAAGTTGCAGTTTGATTCATAATATCATAGCAAGGTAGTAAACCGTTTTATAAGATCGTTTCGTGAAACGATTTGTAGAACAGTTTATGGGATAACCAGAAAACAATTCGTCATTTTATAAAATGGTAGTAAGATCAGAAATTTTTGATTTCATGAAGCAGTAGCAAGACATTCGTAGGATGACCGCAAATGGTCCGTAGAATAATCGAAAACGGCTTGTATGACAATAGTGGCACGACTTATTATCTCATAAAAGGGTAGCAAGGATAACTGGTATTCCCGAGGGATGAGTGAAGGATTAGGTGTTTGTCCTAAGGAACACGGTTCAAGTTACTCCTTAAGGTTTTAAGGTTTCTGTTGGGCACGAAATCTCTGTTGAATGGAGAGTTTAGCAAATTCAGAGTACGACTCTGAAGGAGGATGTTGATTGTTGATTGCTACTAGCAATCAGTCAGTTGATTCAGTACTGTACATAGTACTTAACGCGGAAAGTATAACATCGATTGAACATCTTTGACTGAAGAATATCGATTGTACAACATTGATCAAGAAAAATGAACAACATCAATTGAGCATAGGGCTTAGGGTAGGGCGACTATAACAAGACCACAAACGAAGTGAGGCTGAATAAATGAACAAATCCAAATCCACCACGACCTAAAACCATAAAATCAAGCAATCTAAATTCAAACATAGCCAAAACCAAATCCAAACACTCCAATAAGCTCAAATGGGCTTATTGCAATATCAAATGAGTTAAAACAAGTAACTCGAATTCAAACGGTGACTAATCGGGTCTAACCCGACCTGACGCAAAACATGATAGACGGTGATGGACAAGTACTTCATAATAGCGAAAGAGTATAGCGGTTCAAAGAGTATTACGATTCGTGAAGTATTGTGATGCCAGTGTGTCGTCTGTAGGGGTAAACTTTCAGGATATTCAATGCTTGTGTACACACGCAAAACTTTACCATTCTCAAAATCAAAAATCACCCGGACATAATCCCTATTATAACTACTCCCAGTATCACAAAGTTCACCTCTGAGTCGGACATAGGTGATCGGTCTATGTCCTACTGTCCCTAGTTGAATATAGGTGATCACTCTATATTCACCCGAGGTTCAATGAACTTTGAAATACTCGGCTCAGTTACACTAGTACTATGTCACTTACTTTAAAACACTTTTCGGAAAGACCACGACGAGTATCAAAACTCGGAATCAATTAATGAGTTTACGCAAGGAAATAACGTAACTCTGTGACAGGTTCACTGCATAGGCATAAGTATATGAAAAATACTTATATTAAATAGCCGCGAAAATAAGTGGATATAAATTATCCAATAGCAAGGCACACATCTCATCAAATATATCATCAAACATCTCATCAAACATCTCATCAAATATGTCATCAAACAAAATCACAAGCGAGGCATTAGCTTGGCAGGCAGGCACGTAGCGGTCATAGGGTTAAGTTTTTATAAAAGTGGTTATAGTCTAGGTTTTAAAAATATACCCAGTTCTCTATAACCTAGGCTCTGATACCAATCTGTAACACCCCCAAAATAGGGTCGCAGCGGAAGATAATGTCACTGGGCGCTACTAAATTGGTATCACAACATAAGGTATAAAGAACGGTTTTACCTCAACCATTAAGAAGAAATTTCATAATCAAAACATTAAGTTTACATCATTCCAAAAACAGTGCGGAAAATACAGGCCCATAAAAGGGTTTAAGCGATCCCAAATATATATCAGAGTTGTCTATGACCATGCCATTGCCAAGAGCCTCCAAAGGTAAACTATCACCTTAAAACCTGTAAATACGTGTTAAAAGTATCAACACAAGGTTGGTGAGTTCATAGGTTTAATGAAAACGTATCAGAAGTAAACCCTTTCCAAATCACATCTCATGACAAGTATATGCTAACCTATTCCTGTTACAAGTCCCACACGCACAAGACTTGTAACGTATTAGGTCCGCATATAATTTCATACCGAGATATATTTATGTGAAATTCAAGTATGGAACACAAGTTTAAATGTTTGTTTGACCGTTACATTCGGTCATGAACAAACATGGGTTGACCGGTACATTCGGTCATGTATATACATAGCAGTTGGGCCAGTTCATTCAGTTATGCAGACATAAATATTTTAGATACTTGTGTCCATGAAAATAATCAAGTATACAACAGATAAACACATAATGCATTCGAGTAACTAAATCAAGTATTTCAGAGAAACAGCAAAATTTGAGTAACAATTCACGTATCCAAATAAACAAGAATTGAGTTTAGTTAAAAATGAGCATGTATTCCCACCCAAAAATGGTAATAAAACAAGTAAAAGTAGGAGCCATGAACTCAATTCAATATGCAGCAACACAATTACACAACTGACACAACTGTCACCACTGGCATCAAGAGTAAAACGCAACGGTATTAAGAGTACATGCACAACGGCACGGGATCGGCACAACCTACTACGTATATAATTCATCTCAGAATACGTAATGAGTTTACAAAAGACGTGTCTTAGTTTTCGTGGAATACTCAAATTCAATACTTGTAAAAAGTTTAGTATCAACGCTACGTAAAAGATTTTATAATATCGTTCGTGTGATGGCAAGAAAGTATAGACTAAAAAATATGTACACAAAAAAGGAATAGAAAACGACATAGTCGAGAGAAATAATGAAGAGAACTTGAATCGAGGAGGACTTGACAAAAGAAGTCAAGAAGTTAACGACAAAGAAATACGACAATAAAATAAGTCAATTTGTACCTTTCGATATTTACTCAATAATCCCAAATACTTTGTAAACAGTCAATAAAGTTTAGAAGGGTAATTTAAGTTTTAAAACTCAAATTAGTATATCACATACTAAACTTTTATGAGTTAATATAAACTATAAGTTTTGATTATTGTCGGGATTTATAAGGATAAAAAGGTTTTTGAAATAAAAGTACAATTTTAGAAAGCTTTTATAAATTTCGGCATGACGCATCCATTTATACAACCTTCGTAAATCTTCGTGACCTTAATAAAATCAATTTCTCAAAACAATATTTTCCAACAATTTAATAGAAAACTAATATTGATTATTAGACATTATTTCCTTATTGTATATTTGTTGCGAATCAAATATATTAAATTCGTCTTGAGTTAATATATTGTATTTGTGATAAGTCCAAATTGTCCAATCTCCAATATAAGTCAAATAATTGTCCAAACGGTACCCACCCATTATATGTCCAATGTCAAGTCATAATCCGTATATTAAAATCCATTAAAAATCCGTAATGTCCAATATCAATCATTAGTCCCCAAAGAGTTCACCCAAACGTACCAATTGATCCAAGTAACAAAATAAATAAATCACGTTAGCAATATCATTTACAAGTTAAATTTTACTTTCACTAAATAATTAATAATCATTTTATAACAAAACAAACACCCTCTTATGAAATGGGCCTTGGCCCGATTTCCCAACCCAACACATACCAAACGCACCCTAAATTTCTATGGGCTTGGGAACCCATAACACCCATACAAACAAAATGCACCCGGGCCTGGTATCTTACTTCACGTACCCACAACTCAAACAAAAACGCAATGCACCCTAATTTGGCACAAACAAACGGACATCATTTCCACACGTCGCATACGCTTCGTAAATGAAAAACGCAACACACTCTAATAAGCTGGAAAACAAACGCACCCGATTAGGATCGTTAGCCCAAAACAAACAAACACAGTCTACGCACACTAACTCATTTACGTCAACAACACTTGTATTTTGTAATCAAAACAAACATGCCCTTTGTGATGTTTTCGTTTACTCGATACAATAACAATAAACTGGACACCCTTGTGGTGTCGTGACACTAACCGGACCAAGCAAACACCATGCTTGTGGAGCTCCTTATCGGGTCAAAACACATAAATAGACAAATAACACCTTTGTGGTTCCTTTCAAATCAAAACAACAAACGAACCCTTATGGGTTGTCTTATGGACCGAGCAAACAAACAACACCAATATATGACATTTTCGATAATATTTCTACCAGATCTGTTATAACTTGCATCACAGGGACCAAAAGGTAATTTTCCAATGTTCATGGGGCGACAGGGTAATTACTGCACAGGGACCATTTCTGTAATTTATGAAATCTTTTGGGTTTTTGCGGTTCGGGACTCGTTAGGGCTCGGAAACGAAGGATTTAAGACACGAAAATTATGTCATTGTGTTCAAAATGATTTTTACAATAAAAACGAGTATTCATATGACTAGTTTCTCATGAATAATATAATGATCAAATCAAATCGTCATCGGGTTTATGGTTGTGCCGCTATGCGTTGTGTACAGTTTTCACGTTTCACGAGAATACTACATGTTTTGAGCTCAAATGAGTTTGGTAGAGTTCGTAAATGAAAAATAAGAATAATTCCTCATAGAAACACGTCCGAAAAATTACGGGTTGTTACATAAAACCCCCTGCTTTTTTATTCATACACGTGAAATATTAAAGTTTTAAGCAAAAGTTGATGAGATACAAAACCTAACAAAAATCAACCAAAGATGCGAACTTTATCGTTTTTAAACCGTTTTTCTTGTACAACTTGTTGGGAACACGTTTTCTATAAATTCCAAGTCTCGTTCATATTAATGTAAATAGGTTGCTTTAAGTTAATGGACTCTATGTTAGGTTTAAAGCCCACGGCTCATAAGGAGTCCATGGGTCGTGTGGAATGTTTGAAATGTTTCTAGAAACCTTAAGCACATGTTGCCCTAATCTGTTGCCCTAATCTATTGCTTATAAGTAGAAGGGTCATGTATGCTTATTAGTTGTTGGTTTATTCTCTCATATACCGAACCTTTGTCAATCTTATGTGTGAATGAATCATCCAACTTCTCTTTATCTTATTCATCTCTCTCATTCTATCTTTATGTTATACGATTGTTATTAGTTATACGTGAGTTGTTATATCTTGTCTTAAGCTAGTTATAGGACGTAACAAGTGGTATCATTCGCTAGAAGATAATTAGATCGTGTGTTTTTGAGTAGATTACATCATTATTATAGTTTCTACGATTGGTTTAATAGATTAACGTTTGGTTTTGTGGTTATTTGCGACAAAGTCTCATTTCTTTCACTAATCTTCGCACTTGTAAAGTGAAAAGATAAATTGTAAAACCCTAAAATTTAAAATGTGTAAAAAGACCAAAATGCCCCTACGACTTGAAAATTTAATAAAGGCTTATATAATGTATAAATTAATTCCAAAATTTTGAGATGAACAAAGTATGTTATGAAATAATTTTGAACATCATAAAATATTTGTCCAAGCTATAAAAAAATTATAATTACACATTAACAAATCCAAAATAATTAAAGTATATAATTATTTTATTTTAAAAACTAATTTAAGTGTAATTAAATGGCAAATCAATGGAAAATAAATGCCAATAAATTTTGATTGACCATTTCCTTAATAGGGGACGCTCCAATACATCCCCCCTCCTCCAACATTCGGCTCTATAATTATCTAAATAGCCAAATTCATTTTCCTTTCCTAAAACACAAAACCGATTAGAATAAAACCCTAGAAATAATCACCACAAATTCGTGCGACTTCCTGAAGGTGAAAGATCATTTTTCGTGTGTTCTTGAGCATCAAGTGAAGCCTAGAAAAATACGTTTGGGGTCGTGGGTCTTGTGATTCGATCGTGGTATTCCATTCTCAATCGCTAGAACAAATTGTAAGTAAATTCGTCTATAATTCATACGACTTTTATAAAATCCATTCCTCATTTTTCTCAAGATCCTCACATCATATATACCCTGTGAAAAATTATTACAAGGTCGCGGGATTGTTCGTGTGGCTGTGGTGAAATTCTTTTTGTCGAGCGGCTTAACCAAGTAGCATAATTCGTTGCGCCTAATCTACACTCTCTTGATTCGATCTGGTATTTTTCTTATGAACATTACATCATATTAATCTCAAATAAAATGCTATACACGAACCATGCATGATTTACAAATTATTTGTGAATTAAAAGTTAAAATCGTGTTATTAACCTAAAATATTGCATCCGAATTTTTAAGGCTTCATTATTAATTTATTTGGACTCTATATAATCATATTAGTATGGGAAAAATGATATTTCGAATTGTGGTGACCTGAAATAATTATTGTTGAATTATGTGATTAATCGGATTAAAAATAAACAAAGGAGAAAAAGAAAATTTAACTTGCGATCTAGGGTTAGCACATTTGGGTATGTTTTTGTGATGATAATTACAGCATAATGATGAATTAATAATGAGGTTATGATTGGTACATGTTAGGTTAAAGATTTAATTAGGGTTTTCGAACATATAAGGTTATACGATTTGAATTTAAAAACTCTAGGGTGCGTGTTGTAATTTCTAGAACTTGTGGGTCATTTTTGTAAGATGTAATAAATCAGTAATAATGTGAGAAAAATGTAAAATGGAGGTCCTTTGTGTAAAATATGGAACTTGTAGATTTAAATTGTAAATTATAAATATTTAGGTGTCGAATTGTAATTAAATGTATTAGAGGGACCTGTTTTGTAATTTTAGAAAACTTATGGTGATTCGTATAAATTGGTAAAGGAAGGACATAATATGTAAAAAAATCGGATTAGTGAGGGTTGATATGTAAAAGTGGTAAAATATGAATGATTTGTAGTTTTAAATAAGTTAAGGGACCAAATGTGTAATTATTGAAAATATGAGGGTTTTCGTACAACATTTAGGATAGAGGATATTTTTAGTAACTTTGAAATAGTGAAGGCTTGTTGTGTTAAAATGGATAAATAAAGGGGTTTAAATGTAAATGCATGAAATATAAGACTTAATATGTAAATTATATAAATTAAGGGTGTAGAGTGTAAAATTGAGAAACTTGAGGGGCTGAATTTGGTTAACTTGATAAATATGGTTTCAAAACAGCTTATTTGGAATATTTCATGTTTGAACCTTAACTTTGATATAATTACACTTTAAACCCTAATTTATGTAAAGTTGTCATAAGTAACCCTAAACTTTGGTGACTTGTTAAAATACACCCTGAAGCCATAATATGTTGTGATAATGACTTAACCTAATTGAGAATATGGAAATCTTACTAATTATGGAAACTTTCTAAATATGGAAACCTGCTAAAAATGGAAAGTTACTTAAAATGGAAAGTGTTGTAACACTTGTCTACCCCTCTAGGTGTGAAGAAGGAGAGGAGCTGATTCCTATCCCATCTATTTCCTGTTGGTTTGTGAATTGCTTTGCTTTGAAATAAGGTACAGATATTCTGCCCTTTTAATAAGGTGCCTTCGGTTTCTTGAACCCTGATTTGATTTGACCTGAACCTTTGATATGAACCTTCTGATTTGAACCTTAATATTTGGACTATGATTATGACATATGAACCTTTGCTATGATATGAACCTTTGACCTTTGACCTTGACCCCAGTTTGATACTACGAGCCAAAATATGTTTCCTAGCCATGAAGGTAACATGGCCGTGTCATTGATGCACCAATGGCATGACTCTTGTGTGGTCAGAGTGATTAACCACACCGTCCCCATTATGATATGTTATGCGCGCTTTATGATTTGTTATGGCCAATATGATTTGTTTGGGGGGCGTATGGATGCATCCTAGATATGTTATGATATGTTTTGATATGATATGATATGGTGACTGGGGCTGGGTGCAATCCACTCCTTTCACAAAATATGGGAGCTGATCACTCCAACTGGTACATGAGGACACCCCTCATATTATCGGCTTATTTGAGAGGTATCCCCTCTGTATGATTATGATATGCTATGATATGATATGTTATGATATGGGCTCGTGGTGGATGACTGTCCTAACCTTTACTCTTGTACCTTATCTATATCTCTTTCATTATGCTTCGTTTATTCGTTTCCGTTTATTATATATATCTGTTCACTGGGCTTTTTTAAGCTCAGCCGTACGTTTCTTTCATGTACGGCAGGTATCTAAGCTAGGAGCTTTTGGATTATGCTTTGGATGGGATGAGAGTTAGATGAAGCTTTGACCTTAGATGACCACCTTTATCTTATGACTTTGCTTTGGATTTGGATTTCATTTGTATTCGTATCTTTGGATTATTTCCTTTCTTTGAACTTATGTTATATTCAAGTCGTGTTGACTTGACTTTATCTTATGAAATTGTTTAAGACTTCCGCTGTGCTATTATGTATGCTTTGATTAGTCACCATAATGTGATGCTTCTACCCTTGTCGGGTTGGGGTGTTCGCACTTGTAAAGTGAAAACATAAATATTGTGAGTAGAGATTAGATTTGTAGTCGAAATTTGAGTTCTTGTTCGAGTTTTAATTAGATTCACACGAGTTTCATTCGTTGCATATTTATCAAAATTCACCAAATTTTAGTTTTGACGTTGAAGGTTATAACTTTCCTGATATTTACGTGTTATTAAATGTTTTAAACTAAAAAAATCCCATTAAAAATTGCCTTTTAGTGGTAAAAGTGAGTTGAAAAATCTGGCATTTTATAGGAATTGGTGAAAATAGGGTTTATCGAAATTACGTTTGAGGGTTTATAGGAATTGTCGCTAGGGTTTATCGAAATTGTCAGCTAAGGTTTATCGGAATTCAGCAGACTAAGGGTTTATCGAAGTAGTGCTTAAGGGTTTATAGGAATTGTCGCAAGGGTTTATCGAAATTCAGCAGATTAAGGGTTTATCGAAATTGGCGTTCAGTATCTTCCTTGCTTGTATAAGTTTGTAAAAATACTTGACTTTGAGGCAAAATCTCATATCTTGTATAAGATATTGAGAAATTTATCAGAATTGTAATTTCGATAAGCTATCGAAATTGTCATTTCTATCGAAATTGCTGAAGCTATCGAAATTGGCAACTGCGAAAAGTGTTATAGGAATTCAGAACCTTATCGAAATTGGCAACAATGAACAGTGTTATAGGAATTCAGAACCTTATCGAAATTGGCAACAGTGAATAGTGTTATAGGAATTCAGAACCTTATCGAAATTGGCAACTGTGAACAGTGTTATCGAAATTGCTTGTAAACAGTAATTTATAGGAATTGAACAAGAAAAAACACTTAACCAAAACCAAACTTTATAACTCATAACACACATTTCAATTGTCTACAAGATCCACAAGAACACAAGAATGTCTCAACCACCAAATTACAACTATTTTTTCAATCAACAACAGCAATATCAACAACAACCGTATCATCAGCAACAACAATATCATCAACAACCACAATATCCTCAACACCAAGCTTTTGTACAACAACATCAGTTCTTCTATCAACAACAAGTCCCTCAATAACAACAATATCCACAACAACCAATGCAGACTTACCAACTTCCACCTAAGCAGCCTCACTGGTTTGACCAAATGTGCGAAGCAATCAGCAGTCAACAATCCAGACATGAAGCAGGATCCTTAGATACACCTCTAATGCTTACTTCGGGTAATTACGTGCAGTGGTCCAATCGATTTCTGAGGTTTATTGAACTCAAGAAACCACATGGAAAGTACTTTAAAAAGGTAATTATTGAAGGACCATATCCAGTACCTACCACAACGGTTCCTGGCGATCCCAATGCCATTCCTCCAAGGGAAGCAACTGTGACTCCAATTTCTGATGCTCAACTCACAGCAGAGCAAGTACTTCAGAAGGAGGCTAATGAGCTAGCAATGTCTTATATCCTCCAAGGAGTTCCCAATCCTATCTTCCAGAGTATCGATGCAAAGAAGACAACAAAGGACATGTTGGAACATGCACATCTTTTCATGGAAGGAACTGAGTTAAACCAAGAGGACATGGAATCTAAGCTTTATTTGAAATACACCATGTTTATTATTGAACCTGGAGAATCCTTAGAGTCTTACTACCATCGGTTTACCAATATCCTCAATGACTTGGACAGTCACAACATCGTACTACCTAGGATTTCTGTGAATACTAAGTGCCTAAGTTGTCTTGGACCTGATTGGCAAAAGTATGTAACTTTTGTTCGACAAGCTAAAAATCTACACAACGACTCATACGGGTTGTTGTATGATTACTTGAAGCATCACCAATCAGAGTTTGACAAAGACAGAGCAGCTCGTGGAGGTTACTCACCATCATCAACTCCAAATTTACTTGCTTTGATTGCTTAGTCTCACTTTGCACCACCAACAAATCAGGAGTTTGTTCAGCCACAACCTCATTCGACCTATCCCACACAAACATCATCAAGTCAAATTGTCCCATATGAAGCACCATCTCAGTATTCTGATAATCAAATTGTTCCATATGACAACACCGATTCTATGCTGTACTCAAATGTCAAAAGTGATGAAGACGATGCCTTCAACTCGTTGAACGAAGGATTTGCTTTGATTGCTAGAGCCTTTAGCAAGTTCTCGAACAAATCAAACAACGTCTTAGGTCTTCATCCAACACTCGGAATCAGGCAGTTGTTCATGATGGAAAAATTGACATTCAAAACAAAGCTTCTGGGAGATATGGTTCGAGTAACTACATGGAAAATTCATCAGGGCAAAGATTTAATTCAGTTGGAAGTAGTAGGAACAACACTGGTAATGCACAAAGAAGGGCATAGGCTGTTGATTTAGGGAAACAAGGGATTTCCAATACAAAGATTACATGCTATAACTGTGGTGGGAAGGGTCATGTGGCCAATGCATGCCCCAAGCCAAGGACTATGGCAGCGCATACCACAAGGAAGCTCTTCTTCTGGCTCTTGAAGATGAATCTGGAGGCACACTGACTGAGAAAGAGCACAACTTTATGGAAAATGCATACTCGGATGATGACATGGAAGATCTTGAAGCCAATGCAGCCGTAATGTTGATGGCTAATATGCAGGAAATGCACATGGTTGAAACAGGCCCGGTTTATGATACCGATGGCTTGTCTCAGGTACCTGACTCTAAATGTCTCATACATGAAATCGTATCACCTTCTGCATCTGCATCAGCTGAAAATCATGATGGTCAAGAAGACTCATTCTTATCCTCTCAAGTCGATGACCAAATAAACACCGTTGTTACATTTGATGAAGTTCAAATGAACCTAATTGTTTCATTTGATGATCCTCTTGATAACAATAATAATGACCAACTTGAACAAGATAATTTTTTGACTGGTCCAGATCCAGAGCTCATGACCTTGCTCTTGACTACCCAAACATGGTTAGACGCACAGAAATCACAAATTGATAAGTGCACTGAGATTAATAGGAATTTAAAAGCAAAGGTTGCATTGTTAACCAAGGATCTTGAGTGCTACAAACTTCAACTTTCAAACTATGAAACTAAAGAAAAACGAGAAAAAAGTTTTGAAGTTGCATTCCAATAATCGTATATTAAAGCACAAGATTTAGAACACTAGATACGTGAATTAAGCGTTTCAAAAAATGAATTAATTTCACAAAAGGAACAAGAAAGATTAGATTTTCAAAAACAAGTTGACATCTTACACTCTGAACTTTCCAAAACAAAAACAGAGTTGTCAACATGTAAAGATGATCTTGTTGAACAAAAACAAATTTCAAGGAAACGAGTTGATTCCTACCTAGAGGAAATTGTTGAGTTGGAAAGCAAACTTAAAGAGTTTCAAAAAGTTGTGTATAAAACTGGTGAATCCGTAACAACCCTTCAAAAATTGACTGTAAAACCAAATCCCCAAGGATATGGATTTGCTATCGGGGATGATAAACCAAGTTTTTTACATAAAGCACTCTAGGAAAATCCAAAGTTATACAGTGCAGAACATTTGTTTGATGATTCTTTCATGCGTGTTGTTGTTTATAATCATAAAGAGGAAATGGAACAATAGGACGAGAGTCGATCTAAAATGAGTAATGTACACTTTCATAAACCATATGACTACTCAAGAGTACCTCATATTAGTGACACTTTCGTACAACAAAAAGATAAATCAACAAACATGGTCTTTAATTGAAATGAATGCTTCTTCTGAAGTTGGTCCAGTAAACATTGTAGCACAAGTCAATGACCCTTTACCAAATCTAGGTGTAGTTGCACTAATGCCAAAACAATATCGTGTCCTTAGATATTTTAAAACATTTATAGAAGACATAACATTTTTGGAAGATGCAATTGAACGAAATTCAGAGATAAAAGTCTCTCCTTTTCTTTCTCCATATGAAAAAGAAAAGAGAGAAGCTTTTCAAAAACAATTTTTGCCACACGTTCAACACCTGCGACTTTATGGTACAAAGTGGGAATAGGAACTTCAATCCGAGGTTGCATCAATGATGAACATTTTCGAAGAAAGAGAAAATAAGATCTCAAAACAAAAATGTAAAAACAAAGTTTTGCAAACAGAAGCAGATCGACTCTTGGAGAATGTTCTATGTTGTGAGGTTGTATCTGTAATCATGAATTCCATCTATGTGTGTTGTAATGAAATGATTGTTGATGATCACTCTGTTGATACTAAGATGTTGAAACTTGAGATTGAGAATTTGAAAAAAGAAAATGAGAGACTTCGACAATTCAATGATGACGTGGAAACCAAATTTTCAAAAGAAATTTTCCAACTCCACAAAAAGTTACAATGGTGTCAAACTCAGAGTCTTCACTTTGAGTTAAAATTACAAAGCCAAAAAGAATCATTATTCTCTCAAAACAGTCATGTTTCAAAAAGTCAAAAGGTTGAAAAAGAAAATGCTGTTTTAAAACAACAAATTTCTGAATATGAGAAGGAAATTGATGAAGTTTGCCAAAACAGAAATGACACTATTCGTTTAAACAGAGAATTGGATTCACAAATTCAACAACAAAAACAGATCATCATTGATTTGAAAGAGAAAATCAAAGTACTGGAAAAAGGGGAATTTGTACAAAAGAATGTGATTGCACCAAGCATGTACAAAGTAGATGAGACACCTAAGAAAGCATCTCCATAGACCTCTAATGTGCATGCTTCAAATTATACAAGACTAGGAACCACTCCTAAGGTTAGTAGATCCAAGACCAAAAAGAACAAACAGAAGACTAGTTTCTGGAAACCTAAGAGCGGCTCCCCTAAAGTTCAGGAAGTAGAACTTCACACTAGGAATCTGAATAACAAGCATGTTATGTCTAAAGTAGAATCAAACTTTAAAATGCGTAATTCTAATGCTGATGTAACGAATGCTAAACCTATGAATGTTATGAATGATGTTATGGTTGATGCTTATTGTGTGTTTTGTTGTACAAGTATTTTGTCTGGTAATCATCAAAGATGTATTGCAAAAACCTTTTGGCACGTAAGAAGAAACATACTAATGGCATTTCCTCTAGGCCCACTACCGATGCTAAGTCAATCTTAGGGAAACCACCAAAAGTAGTTTCTAAGACTACCGTAGACGAGACCATAGTTTCTACAAAGACAATCCAATCACCTAGTACATTTACTAGGAAGAAAGCAGAATCAAGTTGGACATGGCAACGATGGCTACAACATAAACCTAGTTTTACTTGGTTACCAAAGATGCTTAAAAACTGTACTACTAACCCAACGGGTTCCGCCGTTACCGTCTCTCCATCTGCATTGTCTTCTTGTGATGTAGGTGATTCAGATTGTACTTTGGATTATTGATAGCGGATGTTCCCGACACATGACAGGCAATTTTAAACTTCTAGTAAACTTTGTCGCAAAGTTCATAGGAATTGTCAGATTCAGAAATGATCACTTCGCAGCTATCATGGGCTATGGGGACTACGTCAATGGGAACATCGAAATCAGCCGTGTATACTACGTAGGGTAGTTTTGTGATGGTGACTTGGAAGTTGCATTTAGGGAGAAAACCTGCTTTGTTCGTGATCTTCAAGGAAACGGCCTTATGTTAGGGAAACACGGAACAAGTCTTTACACCATTTCCTTATCAGACATGACCGCTTCTTTTCCAATTTGCTTACTTTCCAATGCACACTCTACAAATGCATGGCTATGGCTTAAATGTTTGTCTCACTTGAATTTCAAAACTATGATCGATCTTGCACGTCATAAGTTAGTCGATGGTCTTCCTAGATTACGGTGAGCTAAAGATCACCTTTGTCCAGCATGTGAACAGGGGAAGAGTACTCGTGCTCATTTTCCTCCAAAAACCGAGCACAGTACGGATCATGCACTCCAACTTCTACATATGGATCTTTGTGGCCCAATGCATGTTCAGAAAATTAATGGGAAGCGATAGATATTGGTAATCATAGATGACTTTTCGAGATGTACTTGGGTCTACTTTCTTCGCACCAAAGATCAAGCTCCTTTGATGATCATCACCTTTCTCACCAAAATTCAGGTTCAGCTCCGCAATGTAGTTCAAAAAGTCAGGACAGATAACGGAACCGAATTTAAGAATCACACTCTTTAGGAGTATTTTGAGAAAGTAAGGATTGAACACCAAACATCAATTGTACGCAGCCCAGAACAGAATGGAGTAGTCGAAAGACAAAACCGAACGTTAGTGGAAGCCTCAAGAATGATGTTGAAAAATGCTCAATTACTTGATTACCTCTGCGCTGAAGCTGTGTCATCCACTTGCTACACCTAAAACAGATGTATGATCACCAGAAGGCACAACAAAACCCCATATGAACTTGTTCATAGAAGAAAACTGAACATAAATTACTTTCATGTATTTGGGGCCCTCTGTTACCCAAATAATGACCGTGATGACCTTGGAAAGTTAAAAGCCAAAGCTGATATAGGGATTTTTGTTCGATACTGTGAGAATTAG
The DNA here is from genome assembly GCA_021014915.2 of Artemisia tridentata subsp. tridentata. Taxonomy (NCBI): domain Eukaryota; kingdom Viridiplantae; phylum Streptophyta; class Magnoliopsida; order Asterales; family Asteraceae; genus Artemisia; species Artemisia tridentata. The sequence continues at coordinate 235,329,981 of CP139505.1, forward strand.
AAAGGATCTCGTATATGGAACCGTCGAACCTGTGAAATTCAAGAGACCATACACGCTCATTTCGATGAACTTACAGATATGGCTTCGGAGCAAAACAGCTTAGGACCCGATTCTAACAGTCTGAACTTCCCTGATCATTCAGCTGCACCCCTCTCTCTCAACCGCAAGGACTTGAAAGATTTGTTTGCTCCGCTGTTTGATGATTCTCTCATTAGTCGTGCTCAAGATGTATCCACCAGCTCCGCTGCACAACCCATCAATATTCAAGCACCTGATACATAAGAAACTACATCAACATCAATTGCTGCAGACGCACCTCCAACAGAACCATCATCAACAGTAGAACAAACACCTTCTAATACTGAGCCTGCAGCTGAAGATCCCCTCCAATCTTCTCATGAAGTATACGTCGTCGGCCTAAAATGGATATGGAAGAACAAGTTGGATGCTGATGGCACGATTATTCGTAACAAATCTCGGTTGGTTGCTGAAGGATTCAGTCAAGAAGAAGGTATCGAATTTGAGGAATCTTTCGCACCAGTGGCAAGACTTGAGGTTGTTCGAATGTTTCTGGCATATGCAGCTCACAAGAACATCACTGTATATCAAATGGATGTAAAGGCGGCATTCTTAAATGGACAACTCCGTAAAGAGGTGTACATTACACAACCAGAGGTCTTCGTCAACCCAGAGCATACGAACCATGTCTACCAGCTCAAGAAAGCCCTCTATGGCCTTAAACAAGCCCCGAGGGCATGGTACGATAAACTATCTGCATTCCTAATTGCTAATCATTTCACAAAAGGATCAATTGACCCAACATTGTTTATACAAAAACACGGGGAGGACATCCTGATTGTTCAAATTTATGTGGATGACATCATTTTTGGTTCAACCCATAAAAAGTACTCAAGCGCTTTTGCTAAATTATTGAAACAAAACTTTGAGATGTCCATGATGGGTGAAATCAAGTTCTTCTTAGGACTGCAAGTTCATCAATTACCCCGGGGTATTTTCTTAAACCAGTCCAAATATGCTCAAGAAATTTTGAAAAAGCATGGCATGACAAGCTGTGACACTTATAATACGCAAATGTCTTCATCATCTCCTAAGCTGGATGCTAATTTACATGGGACTCTAATTGACCCTACCAAATACAGTAGTATGATTGGGTCCCACATGTATCTAACAGCCAGTAGACTAGACATAGTTTTTGCCACATATCTTTGCTCCCGCTATCAGTCTAGACCAACTGAAAGACACCTCTCCGAGGTTAAAAGAATCCTTTGATACATAAAGGGAACCATTCACTTGGGGATCTGGTATCTGAAGGATTCTGGTTCTGAACTTATTGTGTTTTCAGATGCTGATCATGTAGGTTGCTTAGATACCCGTAAAAGTACATCTGGTGGAGTGCAATTCTTAGGTGACAAGCTTGTATCTTGGCAGTCGAAGAAGCAGGATTGTACATCACTGTGATCAACAGAATCTGAATATGTGGCCATGTCAACATGCTGTGCTCAAGTCATCTGGATGAGATCACAACTGATGGACTATGGTTACATCTTCAACAAGATTCCAATGTACTGCGAATCCAAGAGTGCCATTGCTATCTCGTGCAACACCGTTCAGCACTCAAAGTCAAAGCATATTGCTCTTCATTATCATCTATCAAGGAGCATGTGGAATAGGGTACAATTGAACTTTACTTTGTGGGTATAGAATACCAACTGGCAGACTTATTCACCAAAGCCTTGCCTCATGCAAGATTTGTGGAATTAGTTCACCAGCTTGGTATGAGATGTTTGACTCCAGACGACTTGGAAAATTTTCTTAAAAACAACTAACCGAGTCAAACATCAAAACTATCTTTGTAAATATTTTAAAAAAAAACAAAAAAAAGATTTTTAATTTAATCTTTAATTAAAAAAAAATGCAATTACAAAATCTTCATCAACACTTTGTTCATTTCAACACATTAACAATTATTTCAGAATAAGTGTTGAGGGGGAGAAAGAAATTAAATTTTACAATTTTCATTAACATTTGTACTTGCATATTTTTTTCTTCAAGAAATTGTTGCTTCAAAAACAATGGTGGTTATATCATCTGAGTAATACCCTCTTTGATATTAAAAATGTTTTTAATTAATCATAAGTCGAGGGGGAGTATTAAAGTTGTTAGTGCCAAAAACATGTTAAGTCTAAAGTTTAAATATTGTGAGTTAGGACTTAGACTATAAAACAACACGGTTTAGGGACTAAAGGCGTAAAAGTTTGAAATAGATTAAGAAGATTAACAAAAAGGGTTGAAATAGCATTTACTGCATCTACCATAGTCATTAATACTTTTCACCATCCACATTTAATCTTACAACCATTGCAATCCATGGCCAAGAATCAATTTAAAAATCCGTTCAAGTTTCTTCAATTCTGTGAGTGAATATATGTTTATTGTATGATTATAAGAAACGGTTTTGAAGGATTTCTTGATCCAACGGTCCAATTTTGCAAAATTGAGCTTTTAAATTCTAGGGTTTATACATAATCAGGTTTCTTGATTTTGTGTGTTTATGATGTAATTCTTTGGTGGGATTTAGTCAGAATGAGTTCCTTAACATGTTGTGTATGATTAATTGAACCCAAAAACGCAATTGATGCATGATTTATTTTAGGGTTTATACGTCGAATTGGGGAAAAATGTATGAGTGTGTTGTAGTGTAATTAAGCTATTGGGATAGTGTTCATATGTATCGAATTGCATGTTTTAACCATCGAATTGAACCCATAAATACTTCTGATGTGATTTAGATGATTAGAGTTTAAGAAGAACACGTATAAGATCTATCTTTTGATTCTTTGGTTAAAAAGTGTTAAGACTTGGAAATATATCTCAGGAACATCATGTGATACTATTGAAACACATCAAACAAACATTTAACAAGTTTTGATGAATTCCTATAATCTGATGAACAAGGTTTATCGAAATTGAGCGCTGTTGAAATTTAGTTTGATATAAAAGGTTTAATGAGCATAAAATAACTCGTGAATTGGTTTAATTGAACACGAAAACCAAATTTCGAAAAAGAACCAAGAATCATGTACGTCTACAGTAGTTATCGAAATTTCTTGTATAAGAAATTATCGAAATTGGACAAGTTCTATAGAAATTGCCATTTCTATCGAAATTGGACAAATTCTATAGAAATTTTCATTTCTATCGAAATTGGACAAGCTCTATCGAAATTGACATTTCTATCGAAATTGGACAAATTCTATAGAAATTGACATTTCTATAGAAATTGGACAAATTCTATAGAAATTGCAATTTCTATCGAAATTGGGCAAGTTCTATAGAAATTTCCATTTCTATCGAAATTGGACAAATTCTATAGAAATTGTCATTTCTATGGAAATTGGTAAAATTGTCAAAATTGGCCAACCTGTCGCAATTTGATATCTATCGAAATTATACTGTCAGAATTCACATAAGTTAAAAATTGTAGAAATTGCTCTTTGAACATTAAACATGAAATCAAAATGCTATGTTTAAACCTGTAAAATCAAACTAAGCAACAAAAGGATCACATGTGAAACAACAAGTTTAACTATTTGCTAACTTTCATGTATCTTGCAAATATGTGTTTGAATGATGTTTCAGATATCTCAAATGGATGCACCACAACAACAACCACTTCCAATACTCACATAGGCTGAAGCTTTCCCACAAGGCTATAAGGCAGAGATTGGCAACAACAACGCAAGGGTATAATTTCACAAAGTCAAGTGTGCTGAGCCAACCTGTGAGATTACTATAGAGGTTCTCAAGCAATACCCATGCAGGAGTATGCTGGAGAAGTCAGCTAGTGTTCCAGAATTCTATATCCATCAAATGTGGGAAACTTTAAAGCTGGACTTAAGAGAGACATATTTCACATGCATGCTGGACAGCAAGGAAATCACTGTCGATAAAGACTACCTCCGGAAGGCATTGATACTTCCAAAAGCTCCTCAACCAAACAACAAATTCTACCCAACACCTGCAGAAGAAGAGGTTCTCAACTTCCTTGAAAAGATTGGCTACGATTTGCAACCAGGAGTACCATTGACAAAGATCTCAAGGGTTGAAATGAAGCTCATCCCACAACCCTGGAGAACAATCTACTACATCCTTTCCCGATCTGTCTCAGGAAGAGATAGTGGTCACGAGAAACCTCGTTTACCTCATCTTGAAGTCTTCTGGGGAATAGCTAATCAAAAAGAGATTGACTTTGCTCAATCTATCTGGGATGATCTGGTCTATCAAATTCAGAAACCGACAGCTCTAAATCCCTTAACCAAAATCCTGTTTGTACATTTCACCAAGCTTCTCATCGCCCATCTCATTGACGACAACGCTGATATCTCTGCACGACTTGAAGACCGTGAAATGCATCTACTCAAGATGGAAAAGACCATCAGCTCAATCTACATCCCCAAAAGCAGCACACAAAAGCAAGAGATTAGACTACCTGATTCTCTGCTGACTGAAAAAGTCATGAAAACAAAAGCTTACAAAGAGTATGATAGAGCTTTCAAAGAAGGTCATGTTGGGTTTTGCAAGTATGATGATGAGACTAGATCAACTAAGACTCGTTCAAAGGGAAGCAGCAAAACTGAAAGTGCTTCTAGTTCTTCTAAGAAGATCAGACCTTCTGCGCATAGAATCATCAAAATAAGAGTTTCGGTTACAATTCCTATGCCAAAACTTGAGGAAGGAAAGATTGTTGTGGAAGAGGAATCCGACTCTGAGATGGAAACAATGAAGAAACTCTTTTCTATTGTAACACCCCGTAAGTTTTTTTGTAACAGCGGAAGACTTAAACGGGGTATTACTTCTTAGATCACAATCATAAGTATAGAAAACACCCCAAAAAGAGAAGTTTCCAAATTTTTATATCATTCAATGAAAACTCAGTATTCAGAGTTACAAAACATTTTCTAAAAGTAACAAATGTTTCACAAAAGTGGTGGCGAGTTTGTAAAGAATGATATAATTATTAAAATAAAATGAAGGTCTCGAGTACCCTTGCCAGCTCCGTGACATCATGATTCTAATTACAGGAGATAAAATATGCTTAAAATGTCAACACAAAGGTTGAGTGAATCCATAGTGTTTAAATTGAAATAAATTGAACACAAGTTTCAAGTAGTTAATTGTATATAAACACAATTATTAGTAAAAGCAGCAATACCGCAGTATTGTATAGTATGTACATTGCCTTAAGTCTCATGACACGCAAACGTTAACAGGTGACGTCATATAATAGTGACGTTGGTTACTAACATTATAGAGATAATGCTAATAATAATGCCCTCGGGCAGGAGTTTGCCATTCTCATGTTTAGCTCAAATAAAGTGCATTTGGTAGACTATCCGACTAACACAAATGGGGATGTCAACACCAATAGATCTATTCACTATATTCGTGTTCACTCGCAAGTGATTAATGGCTCATGATGTGAGGGGCTTTTGGCAATATCGGTAACTTAAGTAATATCAACCAGGATAGCATACAGAAAATACTTGTGTTCATGTTTGAAGCATGTATCTCCCCGCGGGGTTTGAAAACATATATAAATGTGGGATTATGAACTCACCTTAGCAGTGTAGATTTCAATTAGTGCTCAAATGAAGAATAATGAATAGCTCCTGACTTGCGACCTGAATTAATGTGATTTGTTTAGATTATTATAGGCTTTTCGGTTTCGATGAGTGAAATGATGAGTGTGGAAATATCCGAATGTGATAGTGTCAGATTTGTGTGTTCTTAAATGTTTAAAGCTCTAAAATAACGACTTATAAATATTATTGGTGTTTTGTGAAAAATATTATCGATTTAGAGTTTAATAGCAAGTTATTATTCTTATTTAACATAAGTTAATGAATGACAAGTTAAAATATTTATTTTAAATATATATTTTTTTAGTTAGTAAAAGTTAAGTTATTTAAAATATTTGTATTATTCATTTATCATTTATTACACGTTATTAATCGTTGAGAATTATTTTTTGTTACATTTTGATATCGACACGTTTATAAAATGTAAAAGTATAAGTTTTTCAAAAATATAATATAGTTACAACAATTTCCCTTAACTTTATAAAAGTGACATTTTTAACCCGAAAGTTAAATTATTTACAATTTTAGTCCAAAAACCTTGTTTACACTTTTGCCTCCATTTTTCGTTAATTACAATTTTGGTCCCTTGTTTTATTTCAAATTTTCCATTTTTCAGTTTTGAACCCTTTATTCCCAAAATTTACACTTTTGACCTTATGTCTCGCGAACTTTGCATTTTTAGTCTAAAGTCCTCAAAATACACTTTTTACCTTAAGTTTAACATATTAGCAGTTTCTACCCTCAAGTTTTATTAGAAATTGTATTTTCAGTTTTGATCCTTCACTCTTTCTAATTTTATGATTTACACCCATTTGTCATAATTTTTGCAATATTAGTCCAAAAGTTAGTCTTTGAAAAGTTAGGTTTGGTTTCCTCAAGAATTACTCTTTTTAGCTTATTCGAGCTTATACAAAAGCAACTTTTAGCTTATCTTTTCCACGAACTGATTTTTGTTCGAAATGTTATACATTTAAATACTTGGGCTTGTTTGCCCATCAAGGCCTAAAAACAGTTTTAGGGAAACATAGGGGTGTTCGACTGAGTTTAGGATTAGGGTCAGATTAGTTAGTGTTTATGATTATACGACTTGCATGTTTCGACATTTAGTTTCACCTTAGTGTAAAGATTCAAGCAGTGTACAAATATATATATATATATGTATATATCGTACGTGTGATATATATATATATATAAGCAGTATACAAATATATATATATATATGTATGTATCGTACATGTGATATAAAAGTTATTGACTAAATCCTATTGTGACTTAGGTGGTTCTTGACATGCACAAGTTTTTGAGTTATGGAATGCATAAAATAGATTCAAGCAGTGACAAAGATTGATCCTCGTTACGTACGAGTTCAACTTTTTGAAAGAACTCTAACACAAAACGAGGACAAATGGGCTCGTTAATTTGGAGTAGACAGTCTAATCCTATAGCTCTAAAGGAAGTGTTGATGTCCCGATGGTAAGCTAGGGATGGATCAACGAAGCGGCCTTCATGAAACCGACAGGTTTCAAGATTGACATAGGCACGAATGCGGTAATCTCGACTCAAAATAAAATAATGAGATTACCCAAACACTCCTAATTTTACTTTTGCTCAAACAAATATGTCGAAAAGTACATATTGATTATGTAATTTGATCAGTATTCGTGAGATCATGAATGCATGAGAAAGGGTTTTTAGTTTGCATCAACAATGCATGAAAAAGAGCAATTTCATGATCCTAATTTCGTGAGGTTTTGAAAATAATGGAATTGGGGTGTTTTGGTAGCCTCAATGTTTTCGTATCAAGGATTTTGAAATATTTTATTGTTGATTACTTCTAATTGTAAATTTCCTAGTAAAAATTAAAAAAACCCAATTCAATTTTCATCAATGACGAAACCCTAGACAAACAAAAATAGAGTGAGATAACTTACAATTTATGTTGAAAAGGGTAGAAAGATTGAGAATCTTGAAATCAATGTCTTGACTATGATCTTGAAGAAGTGTAATTGAGTTTTGGGTTCTAGGGTTAGGTTATGACTGCAGTTTCTGAGGTTGTGAGGGTTTGGAATGAGTAATGTGGGAAAAGGGAACTGAAGTACTGAATGTTCCAGATGCACGGTTCTACGGTACCGTTAAATTTAACGGTGCCGTGCCACAATTAGTGGTGCCGTGATTTGCTGGGACTGTTTTCTTTCCCATTTTAATTTTTGACGAATAAGTCTCGCTGATTTGGTGAGACCTTTTGACGTGAGGAAAGAATTTGTACCCAATAAATTCTTGTGACTACGGGTTCCTAAACTAGAATAAACGAGACTCACGAGATGACTTCAAGAGTCATGAGATTTATGGAATATGTTCCATCATTCCTAGACCTAGACGGAGGTAGTTAAAGTATTCTCGTTTGAGAGGTTTGGTTAGTATATCTGCGATGTTGTCCTGAGAAGGAACTTTCTTAATGGAAATATTTCCTTTCTGAACATTATCGCGAAGAAAGTGGTGGCGAATTTCAATGTGTTTAGTACGAGAGTGTTGAACGGGGTTTTTGCTCAAGTCAATGGCACCTTTATTATCACACATAACGGGGACATCATCTAAATGGATGTCATAGTCTATAAGGGCTTGTTTCATCCATAGTGTTTGTTGAAATGCCTTTCTGGCGCTTACGTACTCGGCTTCGGTTGTGGAGATAGCAAGAGCCATTTGTTTCTTGGAGAACCAAGAAGTTAGACAACAACCCATGAAGGTACAAATGCCACTCGTGCTTTTTCGATCCACGTAATCTCTCGCATGATCAGAGTCGGCATAGACAATAGTTTCTATACCGGTCCCCTTGGGATAAAATAATCCCAAGTGTATAGTGCCTTTAATGTATCAGAAGATACGCTTAACCGCTTAAAGGTGAGAGGTTTTGGGATCCTCTTGGAAGCGAGCACAAAGGCAGACACTAAACATGATGTCAGGCCTACTTGCCATGAGGTATAGTGAACTTCCTATAATACCTCTATACTTAATGTTATCCACGGACTCACCTTCTTCATCTCTCGTGAGTTTTACTTCCGCGGACATGGGAGTTTTCATGGGCTTAGACGCTTCTAAACTAAACTTCTTAAGCCTTTCTTTACTATACTTAGATTGGTTAAACAAGATACCATCTTCCATTTGTTTAATTTGTAAACCAAGGAAGAAATTTAATTTGCCCATCATGCTCATATCATACTCGTCATGCATGATCTTATAAAAGTCATTGCACAATTCAGGACAAGTTGAGCCAAATATGATGTCATCGACATATATTTGAACAATGATGAGATGTGAATCTCTTTTCTTTGTGAAGAGTGTGTTATCAACCTTTCCCATGGTGTATTCATGTTCAATCAAGAAAGCTTTCAGTCTATCATACCAAGCTTTAGGAGCTTGCTTAAGACCATAGAGTGCTTTCTTGAGTTTATAAACATGTTTCGGATATTCGAAATCAACGAATCCCGGAGGTTGTGCGACATACACCTCCTCGTTGATATAACCATTAAGGAACGCACTCTTCACATCCATTTGATATAGTTTAAATTCTAAGGCACAAGCATAGGCAAGGAGTATTCTAATTGATTCTAATCTAGCTACGGGTGCATAGGTTTCATCATAATCTATTCCCTCTTATTGGTTATAGCCTTGTGCTACCAACCTTGCCTTATTCCTAGTCACGACTCCATTTTCATCGAGTTTATTCCTAAACACCCATTTAGTTCCTATAATGGTTTGATTCCTAGGAGGAGGTACTAACTCCCAAACTTGGTTAGCGGTGAATTGATTAAGTTCTTCTTGCATAGCAAGTATCCAACTTTCATCCTTAATCGCTTCACCTACATTCTTAGGTTCTACGGTTGATATAAAACAAAAGAAATTATTTTTGTTTTGGGCTTGTGACCTAAGGTTTCTTTGGTTTAAGTTTCCTATGACATTTTCAATAGGATGGTTCTTTGATTCCTTAATGTTGGCAATTTCGTCAACTTCAACTATTTCATCCTCAATATCATCATCTAAGATTTTCTTGCCATTAACCCTAATGGCTTCATCCTCATCTAAGTCATCATCCACCAAGGGAGATGTCTTAGTTGGTGGAGGGCTTTCATCAAATGTCACATTGAGTGACTCTTCGACTTTCATTGTTTCCTTATTTAGGACAATGTAAGCTTTACTATTTTGAGAGTATCCTAGGAAGACACCTTCGTAAGACTTTGGGTCAAACTTGGTGAGATAATCTTTAGTGTTTAGTATGAAGCACTTGCTTCCAAACACTCTAAAGTAATCAAGAGAAGGTTTTCTACCTTTCATGATTTCATATGGGGTTTTTCCTAAAATAGGCCTAATTAAAATCCTAGTAAGTATGTAAGTTGAGGTGTCCACCGCATTACACCAAAACTTTTGTGGAATTGATTGTTCATTTAACATCGTTCTACTCATCTCTTGTAGAGTACGATTTTTCCGCTCAACTACCCCATTTGATTGTGGAGTGCGTGGAGCTGAGAAATTGTGTGTAATACCATTAGCATCACAATATACTCCAAACTGCACTTCATTATCAAATTCCCGATCGTGATCCGTCCTAATAGAAACTATTGTACATCCTAGTTGATTTTGGACTTTCTTACTAAAGACCTCAAATTCCTCAAAGGCTTGTGTCTTATTCTTAAGAAATCTAGTCCAAGTGTACCTAGAGTAGTCATCAACTATTACTAAGGTGTAGTAGTTTCCTCCGTAGCTCCTGTAAGATCTAACCTTTTGATTGTGTGGATCTATTCGGGTGGCCTTGGATCTTGAAAGATCAAGAACACCATGTTAGAGTTAGGTGGAAGATGAAGTAGAGAGAGAGAGAGAGAGTGGGAAACTCTTGAAAGCAAAACTGGAAAATTAGATTAATGTGTGAAGAGTTCCAACCCTTCCCAAGTGTGGGAAGGGCTTTATATAGTTACTAATATTATGCCCCTAGTGGGATGTGGAGTGATCTGACAGTGGGGAAAGCCCCGACCCACTCCACAAATATAAATACAACTAATACTATGAATGCTAATACTAATATTACTAAGCTAATATAAATAAGCCTACGAGCTATGTAAATGATAAATAGATACTCGGGGTGACCGACCCTTCATCTGAATATTTATATTCCTAACAATCTCCCCCTAAGGGAGGTCACCCCGGAAATAATAACTTGAATTCTAGCATTTTGTCTTCTGAAGTTGTCTTCATAGCTCGTAGTCTTTGATTCTTCATTGTCTTGAAACATTGTGCATTCAGCAGTTATCATTTGATGACTGATTGATTGTCTTGGATGATCTTTGAGTATTCTTCGACTTTGTCATCCAACATTTGTTTCCAAGACATCTTTCAGCAGTATGTTTCCTTGTGATGTGTATATCTTCGAGCCGACATGCTCACACTATTTGGTGTCATGATCTTTAGCATCAGAGTTTGCAGAAGCCGTGTTGAAGTTCTTTAGGTTGATCATGACTTTGTTGAATTACAATGATTATGCAGTGTGAACATGTGGTAGAGGATTGGCATCTTTGCTGCAACCAGCTACAGCATCCAACAGCTACAACCGCCAAAAGTTCCTGCATACGACAGTTAGCAATAAAATGTCTGGCACTTACTGGTTTGGACTTCGAGATTGTTAACAGCATAGTGTGAAAACTCTCTCTAATCCTTACCAAGACCGTTCCTAATCGAAAACCCACAGAGGGCTTTTTAAGATCATACCGTAGTATATCAACGATTAGGTGAGTCACTGGAGATCACTCCACGACTGTAGACCGTTTGAAACTGCCGTGATCACTAAGCGTAATCCACAGGGAATTACCAAATTGACCTGCTTTCAAGGCTGCTTGATGTTGACCCTGGCAGGAATTTCCATTCAATCATTGAGAATTACATTTGTAAATTCCCTCATAAATGTTCTGGCAGATTGCTAAGATCTGCGTAGGACTCATAAGTTTACAACTGGTGTCCTTAATTTTGAACAACCAGTGTAGAAATAATTCGTGTCCCTATGAGATCTTATTATGCATCTCGTGGCTCTAGACTCACTAGTGCGTTTTGATTTAGTGAGCGGAGGCTGGAGAGGACTGCCACATTTTCAATATCATTTAACTCGGAGTGAGAGAGACAATAGAAATGTATTGAACTCCGTGACAATTGAAACAAGAATCCTTTGAGGGACCTTGAGTGGCTAGGGAGGGTTGTGCAGCGTATCACTGGGTCCATGATACTTTGTCTTCAATGTCAGCAATCAACTAAGTGATTCGGACAGCATATGAATTGACCCGATTTCTGCCTAAGTTGTAAGGAGGGCTTCTTTCTTTTCACCCTTTATCTTTACAATTCTTTTTCATTCTTCAACCCCTTCAGTGCTTACCGAGACTTCATAACTAGCACCTTGTTGGGTTTGTTCCAGTACTAGCTCCATCTCAGTCGGCACTTTTCCCTTATCCACTTTTCTCCTTCTTTTTTTTTTCATCATACCTAAGGACTTCTACACTAACTAGTGGATTGTCCCTAGGTAGATCCCTCCGGCTCTGGCGGGATCGTGGGAACTTGAGCCTAACCTAACCATCCTTATAACTTCATACATTCATTAAAATGGTCGGTCTTTGGTGTACTTCCACGATTGCTATAAACCAAATCTTTGAAAAATCTCTCAAAGTGTTTATGATTCTGAAACACATTTTTGCAAACACTTGAGAGTTTTATATTTTTCAAATGCTCCCCCTCAACATGTGCTCGGTTGATTGTTTTACAAATTAGCACATGTTAGGTGAAGCTCGCACTTTTGAATTGATTGATTTTCTAAGAACATGATCATCACGAGACACGCTTATATCACTAGTAAACTAGCTTGAAATTATTACCCGTCCAGATCACATTCAAGGAAAATCGCTCGAAATCTGTACATTCTACTCAGACACGTCCTTTGCGAGACACGCTTACATCACCAGATAAGCTGGCTTGAAATTATTACCCGTCCAGGACATGTCCTTTTGACTAATGACTTTAGCTATCGTCAATTCATTGGTTAAGTCTGAGTCACGATCTCATGCTATGCCAAATCCTTTTTTGTTCATTTTCTCCCCCTCAATATGTGCATCGATATACGAAAGAGTTTAGCACATATGGGATAGCCTACACTTAAATCCAAAACATCACATTTTCATCAGGTTTCATATTTAAATCACATTCTCTCCCCCGATCAAAATTTTCAAACCTTTTGAGATTTGTGATCCCAATTGATTTAAATAATTTAGAAAACATGGGAGAAAATGTGGTCAGGTTTATTCATTGCTCATTTTGCACAAGATAACTTTTATGACACAAATGATATTGACCTTTTTTCGCAGATGATGTGATCATCCGCTTTTCTGAGTGAGTCAGTGGTCAACATCAATCATCCATCCACCGACAAATTCTTTCGCTAATGTAGTTGATCCCCTCTTGGCGAGACCAAAATAGATGAATGGTGGTGGTGGTGGTGAAAGTGTTGTTGTTGTTGTTTTTGCCGACGTTGTTGTTGTGCTGAATTCCGAGCCAATCAATAGAGTTTGAACGTCTGATCAAATGGTTAGAATGGGAACTGGTACATTCATTTTAGCTATGGAATATGCATGAGAATATCAACACAGATATACATACATACAGATACACTATTCCTAAATAGCTACCCTTCAGCAGCTTGCCACATTATAATCCCAAGTTCATCTTATAATCAAACCACGATCAGGAACTACGTCAAACCACTATCTAGCATGAAAAGCAAATAGCAATCATGCACATGGCAATTCACACAGATATCAATATTCAACTCGGGAACTTAGGAACATGATTCTAATATGATAGCAATATACCTAAGCGAATCCTGAGAACATATGCACAATATCAACAACAATTAAGCAGCAGAGACAAGCAACATTTGAGACTCATTCACTTAGATCATACAAATGTCAGTGGAGCATTCAAGAACATCAAACACATCGGGTTTTTTTAACTTCTTTCAGATTTTGTGTTTTGATGTATCTAGGGGATTAAACGAGGATTCCAAAGAGATACAAATGAACCTTCTAGTTATATGAAGCTAGGATACTATAAGCAAGTTGCACATAATGTCCTAAACTTTCTAGCAACTAACACACTTGGTCATTTGATATATTTAAGCAATTTCCTCTTCAACTAATACCCCATTAACTACAAAACCTTTTCAAAGAGTTATGTATTTATCAAGAAACATGTCTGATGATATAAAATTTGAATTCACTCTCCCCCTCAATCAATGACCTAGTTAAAGATTTGTAGTCATTGATTGAGTGAAAAATTTTATGCATAATCCAAGTTGAAACAAATTTCATACAACATATATTCACCAAGTGTCTCACAAGTAATTTTCAGAAGAATCATTGAATGAAAACTATTTGTATGCAAAGAAGATTTCTCATCTTTTATCAGAAATGATGCACTGAAATGTACATCAAATCAGGAAAACATGGATATAAAGTAATCCATGCCCAGGTGAACATCACCCAGTTGGAGGAACAGCCGTCTTTTTGGCGACGTGCTTTCCCCAGTTTGAAGTGCGGGTTGCTATCTAAAGTAATAGCAAGCCATTTGGACATGTTTTAACTATCCATTTTAACTTCTGCTCGAGCTTCATTTAAAGACCCGTGCCATTATTGAATGACATTTCTAAGTCCGTGTTATCGATAAACAGAAGACATGCCTAGGTGAAACTATTTTTGGTCTTTTCTAATTTTTTTTTTATTTTTATTTTTTATGGTTTTTATGGTTTTACGTTTCTCTATTTACAATTAGCAGGTTTTCTATATATCTATTTACAAATTGGTATAAGATATAAAAAAGAATGTGAGAAACAAAATATATACAAGGATACGAACCGAAAAGCCATTACTCCTCAGCATCCTGAATCTTTTCCGCTTCCATCATTTAACATGCTGAAGAGTAACGTGAGCACTTTTAACTTGGGGATTAATTCAGGCTTTTCACTCTCCCATAATTAGTGCTCTCCCCCAATCTGACAACCTTTCTGATGAACACCCATACTAGATGAAGACTTTGGATGAACACCCATAATATGAAGAAGTCTTTTGATAACCGAATGCACGCCATCTTTAGTCTTCTAACACATAGCGGAGAATGTGTGGTACTAGAGCAGATGGTGATACTAGAGCAGCAGGATTTTCGGGAGCATCTGGCTCTACACAAGCTCAACCTCCTCATCATCCTACTACATCGTCTGGTGAGAAAGATCAACCCAAGTCCACTTCTGCCCCCAGCTCGTCAATGAACGTTTCATATGCAGGATATTCTGCATGGACCACCATAGATACTAGTTACAAGGCTCCTGTATCACCGGTTCCAGTGGATTTTATCATGAATGAAGAATCAGTTGCAGAAGATCAAGATCCTCACACGGATGGAGAGGAAGATACAGCAAATGCTCACATACCTAAGATTGACCCCAATCAGATATGGTGGAAGGAATATGAAAGAAAAGATGAAGCAGATGATCAGAACTCACCCAGAAAGCCTTCTACCAGGTAAGAAATAGGGAAGACTATAGACTCGACCTTCTTCAAGATTGCCCAATATGGAGGAATAGAATACCAACCATCTTCATCTCACCAAATGCCTTCCAGTAACCTTACATATAACCCATCAGCCCGCAGCGTACACATGAGACGATAACACACAGCAGAGAATGAAGAATAGACTGACGACTCAACCTTCTTCAGTCTTTAGTATAACACCAAAGTAACAATTTGAACCACTGATCATCTATAGTATGTATCCATCCTTGGATATTAAGCCCTGATCACGTGAACCTGTTGTGCGTCCTTGATGTACACATTCTCTCTCCCCTGATGGTTACGATTAATCAGCCCATGACGTAACAGTGAAACGTAAATACCAAGGTAACAAGTTGAACCACTGATCATCTCTGCGGTTATCAACACCGGAATAAATGATTAAGCTCGATCACGTGAACCTGTTGTGCGTCCTTGGTGTACACATTTTTCTCCCCCATGATGGTTACGATTAATCAGAATCATCATCATGATGTGTACATGTTTCCTAATGATGTATACATGAAGCATTGACTAGAAACCCTTTGTTACTGATTGTATCAGCCCGTGAGAAGATGTCGATTAGCATTCCATGACCATGTTCTTCAACACCTTGATAGAGGAAGAAGATGTAGTGTTGGATAACCATGGTTTGCATGACTCCTGAACTGACGTATTCAGGAGTCGTATGACCATTTCTCAATCATCAACCAACATGTAGATTTATATTCACCCTTTCCCCCCTAAAAAATTGCATATGCCTGCCAACTGCAATTTTTGATGATTGAACTAGTGAATATGAATACCATCAACAGTAAGTAGCTCCACTTGACGGTACTTGAAGACTGACATATTGTTTATTCTCCCTTCCCCCCCCCCTCAAAAATTGCATACGCCTGTCAAATGCAATTTTTGGTTGAATAAGTGAATAATAGAATACTCCAATATGCGTCGATCCACTTGAAGACTGAATGAGCACAGAAAGAGCATGAAGCTTGTTGATGAGAATGGCCATAATCAAGAAGATTCCTCTTCTTTTGAAGATAAAGTGCACTCAAGCGTAAACTTTTCTTTTCTTTGATGAACGAGGCCTGAACTGATGTGTACATACGTCATTTCTCTCTCTTTACTTCTTCTCTCATCTAACTCGTTACCAACCCCATTATCATTCTGTTGGCTTGATGTCGTGACCACTGATGGAGGAAACCCAATATGATGAACTTGATACTGAAGTAATATAACCCGAACTTGTGACTTAAACTTGTACTAATGCGTGACAAAGAGCGATGTAGAGACTTCGTGCAACATCGAATCCCTAAGTACTCTATACTCTTCAACCAACCAACCATCAAGTATAAGACGTACATCACCTCTTGGATATCCACAACTTCATGTGACACTGAGCACTACAACGTGACTCCTTAAAGTGATAGTTATTTTGCAATAGAGAGAAAGAAAAAATAACTAGATATCCAAGTCCTCGTCATTGAAAATGTTGAAAGCTCGAACAAGGATCTCGAAGAATCTTCATCCAACCTCCCCGATATCTTCAGATACTAAGTACACGCACCTATGAAATTTCACTTCAGCCTCAAATAAATAATACTGAACTAACCCCGTAGACACATCTTGTCAATTTAATGCCTCGATCCAGCCATTTGTGATGATATAGCTGATCTTTGATAATGGTTTTAACCCGATCCTGGTCAAGAGTGCATAGCCCATCATTACGGGATTTTACAAATCTATGATTTAAACCGAGAAATAAGTTCTTTCGAGGGATTTTACAAAACCAAGAAGAAACCATGAGACAGTAACAGATTGAATGTGGCATGACTGATTTGGTTTTGGAAAACATCAGTTTGGGTTAAGAACATCCCGTGAGAATTACAGATCGCATCACAACTTTTAAAGCCTTTGACCAACTCTCCAACCTCGTACACAAACAACTAATTGTGACCACTTGATGAAGGAAATTCGAAATACCACTATTGCGAATGAAGTAGAATTACTCAAATTTGTTACCTAAGCTTGCACTGTTGTTGGAAGAACGGTGTAAAATCTCTAAGTACTCTATACCCAACCAGAGTATGAGACATTAACACCTCTTGCGATTATCGACAACGTCATTGACGTGTGACACTGAGTAATCCTATGACTCTTAAGTGATAGTTACCCCGACTGTTGATAACTAGATAACCTAAGTCTTCAACTTAAAATTTTAAGCACGAGCAAGTTATCATTGAAGATCATGCATCCAACCAACCCCAACTTCAAGATAAACTAAGTAGACGCCTTCATGAAATTTAACTTCAATCTCAAACAAGGAATACCAAATTAACTTCTTGATCATTTTGTGCGGTTGAATGGTCAAAGGGAGAAGAAACATGCGCAAATTCTTAGCAGTGCCCATGACTCATAGTCAGTCCTATCAAACATAGCTGTCTGACCCAGCTGCTTGGATGATATCAGGTGCAGTGCGTGGAGTAGTTGTCGTACTGTGTACAGGATTTTACAGTTCTTGAGATTTAACGGAGAAATAACTTCAAGAACAAACTGCACAACAGTAAGTATCAGTCCGCTGAAATCTTAGGCAAATCGCTAAGCCTGAAACCGCTGAAAGCTAAACCACTGAAACTGGAACCGCTAACATTCAAACCTCTGGAGACTGAACCACTGACTCCAGAATCGCTACGATTTGACCCGCTGTAACCGAAACCGCTAAAATTTACATCGCTGGAGACGGAACCGCTAGGAAACTCGCACTAATTCTCCACCTCAAAAAGGGCATGAAATGACCTTTTTGCCAAAGCTGAGAGTCCATGATGTTTGTGAATTTGTCAGGCATAATACATGGAAAGAAACAAGTAAAACTACTGCAACGAAGATGGTGATTAAGAATCTCCTGTAGTAACCCCTCGTTTGTCTCCTCATCAATGGCTTAGTAGATTAAAATTCCCTGAAGCTCATAATATGCCAACACCGCTTGATGAAATATGTTTAACTATAGAATGTGTAACTGGTTAAAACGCGTCTTTGAACAAACCACCTCTCGTCTTCAGGTCTGACCACCTCTTGAGAAGATCTTGTACTACAATCCCATTAGAAGCTTGAGAAACAACAATCACTTGATGAAGCTTGATAAAGAACAAGTCTGTGACTTATAGTTACACTAAAATCGTGATTTAGAACCTATATTGAGCACAACAACGTAACTCCTTTAAATATAGGTAGTGATATATACCCAACCTTCCATCCTTTATTGTATATATCCACTTCTTGACCATCCAAGTCTAATCACCCTAAATTGCACTAAATTTGTGATTTAGAACCTATATTGAGCACAACAACGTAACTCCTTTAAATATAGGTAGTGATATATACTCAACCTTCCATCCTTTATTGTATATATCCACATCTTGAACATCCAAGACTAATCAACCTAAATACGCTCGAGCAAGGGTCATCAAACATCGTGCATCCATCCACCCCGAGATGTTTGTGACACTAAGTATACCAACCCGTGAATTAACAAACCAACCAAGTTACCATAATTTCCCAATTCCTGCCGATCTCGAAGCACAAACTTATCCCGAAAAATTAGTCACACCCCGTAAGTTTTATTAAGTCTAAATCCAAGTCCAGCCTACTTGTCCAAAATTAATTTCATGGGATTTTACAGCTCTTGAGATTTAAACCGAGAAATTGAATCTTTCGTGGGATTTTCTAAAACCTACTAGAGAAACCATCAAATCAACAAGAACAACTAAGAGTGAATTGCAATACTAATCATTAAAATTCAAGTCAAAGAAGTCAAATCACAACTTGATCAGATCGCAACAAGTCAAGTCACAGGTTGTCAACTTGCAACAAGTCAGATTGCAATCAACTAAATCACAATTAGTCAAATTGCAAGTGTCAACTTGCAACATCAAATCGCAATTGGTCAGATTGCTATCAGTCAAGTCGCAACAAGTCAAAACGCAACTTGACAAATCACAATTTAAACATATTGTTATTTGTCAGCTATAACTCAAATTGCAAAAATCAAATTGCAGGCTCACTCAAGTCGTAGGCACTAATAGAACAATGCTGACAAATCCACAACTCTATAATCAAGTTGACATTCATAAATCCATATACGAGCCGTGACGTGTATATCCTCGTGAGATATTGTAGATCCCAACACATGACATTTTTCAACATTTTTGCATATAACACTTATGCCCAACCAGATAACAAACTCGTTCCTTGTGTAATTGTTCAATTTCACGATGTAACCAATCACAGCCAAGGTTATGTGATAAATCAGCCCAATTTCACCATTCAAAATAACACAGCCCAAGCTCAATATTATAAGTCCTCGTATAACGATTCACGGCCCAATCTCCTATTACTCACATCCGGCCCAAGTCCAACCCAAATCCTCTTATCCCTAACCATTTGACTATTTGAGTATAAATGTCCACTTATCCTTAAAATGTTTCTTAGTCAAACCCTAATCACCGTTTAATCCGCCCCCTTCCTACACCAAAAAATACTCAGCCTTCAACCAACTCAACTCAATCCCCAAAAAAAATTCGACCTTCTTTTCTCATGTTTCCAGATCCCATCAGCAACACAAACATAATCTTATCACCTCTCATATCATTTGATCAACGAACACCAATGATCTCCTTCAAGATCTTTCAAAGATTTAAGGTAAGTAGTTATTTATGTGTATTTGTTTCTCAAACTAATTAAAGTAAGAACATAACACACTTGTTATAATTCTTTCCCTTTTGATTTGGATATTCACTGAGGCTAAGATTCAAAATAAATCGATCTAAGAAGAAAAACGTGCTTAATCTTAAATAAAGGATTTTGGTTAAAGTCCTACGCACGAGTCTGAGATCATAATTAATTTTTTGTTTGTTTTGATTTACCGAAACAAAGAAGGGATTTGACGCAATTGTTTGTAACACCCCTCTTTTCGATATTCGCAGCGAAAATATAGGTTTGGGGTGCTACTCAATGGTTCACAGTCATGATGATAGAAAACGACTCGAAAAGAGACGTTTTTATATAAAATTGTTATCATTCATTTATATCAGAGTTACAATACGTAGGTCCCAGCAAGAGGTTCCAAAATACATTTATAAAATATAATATTGATTGAATGATAACATAGTCCATAGCCAATCCCGTGCCAATCCATGCATCCAATAACCTGAGAATACATGCTAAAATGTCAACACAAAGGTTGAGTGAATCCATAGTGTTTCGTAAATGAAAATATTCTGATTCATTGATTCAGAAATACATTGTCTGGTTGTTAAGAAATAAGCCCTTTTCAATTGTTCAGAAATACATCATCCGGTTCAATTGGAAATCATTTAAACACAAGGTAAAATATAATAATTGCAACGAATACAATTATTGTCAGGGAAAGATATATTTATATTGCACTAAGTCTCATGAAACGTAAAGCATTAACAGAACATCAACAGTCATGAACTGATGATGTAATAGTTACCCCATAATTAAATGTAGGTAACCTTGCCTCCGAGTAGGAGATAGCCACATCTCTTTATTCTTCTCAAATATAATGCTTTGTATTACGTTACAGTAATACAAAGGGGTTGTCAGCCTGATAGATCTATCCACAATATTCGCGCTCACCCTGGTTTTATGGGTGATTAGAGGTTCATGATGGGAGGACTTTTGGCTTAATCGAACTTAGCTTAAGGCAATATAATAAAGATAACGTTGGGAAAACTTCTTGTGTTTAATACGGGAAAATGTCCATTTGTGATTCATAATTCATATAAATGCAAACAGTGTTTGCATATGATTCATGTCATGTGAAAATAAGGGCTATGAACTTACGTTAACATGTAAAAACTAGAATTGCTTATGAAAGTAAAAACAAGTAGTTGAGCATGTATCTCCCCCAAAACATTTCAAAAACATGTAAAAAGAGGGGTTATGGACTCACAGTAATATGTAATGATTTTGTGAAAGTAAAAGCAAGTAATTGAGCATGTATCTCCCCCAAAAATAGTTCAAAAAGTATAAAAGTGGGGATATGGAACTCACCTTGGCAATCTGGATGGAAAACAAAATGACAGAAAGTTGATAAACGTCTCCGGACAAGTAACCTGGGTTGTATGTCAATGTTTAGTAACCATTTCTGATGTTTATATGTTCTTTTGTTCATTTCGTTTCATTGTTTGGTTGTTTGATTAAGTATTTGGATCGAGACAACATGAAGTCTCTTCAAAATAAGATTTTATCTTATTATCTGTTCTGTAATACCTTGGTTGATGGTTAAATACTTATTCGAGCCAATATGTAGTTTCAAAAATAAAATCTTATCTTATTTCTATTCTCATGTTTTCGTTCATTCATTTTGTTATATCTTTCGTTCGTTAATAATATCCTACGTTCGCTGGTTCGTAAGTAAAATAAACATTTCACGTTGATATTAGGTCGGAAAATATAAATAGAATTGATAAAAATAATGGTTACGAAAAGTTATGTTTTAATCCCTAAGGTTTGGTCAAATGACGGTTTATACCCTGGACTTTTGGAAAATGACAGTTTCTACCCTTAAGTTTCAGAAATGACAATTTCTACCCTTGGTATATGTTATTTACAAAAATAACCTTTTATGATATTTATTTTACAAAATCAGCCCAAATAAACCCTTTTTAGTTTTAAAAATGTTTTGTATGAAACATATAATTTGGTAGAGCTTTGGACTTGAATAACCTTGCGTATAATTAATCATTTTTCGAACTCTTTCTTCCTATCAATAGCTAGCCAGGTCGACTCTAGACATGTCGAGTTTCATAATTTATGGAAATCAGTTGATGGTCGAATTATGTTCCAAAAGTCGGGCGAGTGAGACAAGGGTTAAATAAAATTTGAAAACATGATTTAAGAACTAGCGATGGGGTCATGTTTGAACAAGAATAACTTTTAACTCGTTGGGTCGTTTTTCAAAATTCTTCCTTCTAAAAATACTTAGCTGGGTCGACTCTAATATTCCAGAATGTGAGAATTTTTAAAGAGTTGGTAAGGGCCGAAAACTGATTGAAAATTTGGGCAGTTCGAATGAACATTTGAAAAAAATATAATAACTGGAAATTTGTCTCTATTTCTAGCGATACAAGGCAATATTTAAGACTCAGTATCTACTAGCTCGTTAACCATTTTCAATGTTTCTTTTTCCTAATTAAAGTTTACTGGGTGAAGTTTACATATACCGAAAATCAAAATTTATGAAGGTCTCTAAGGGGTCGATCTATAGGCTAGAAGTTGGGTGGCTGGTCGAGTAAAATAGAAAAATATTAACTGGAAATATTCAAGTTCTAGTCTCAGCGATATATAGCAAACTTTGGGTTTCAATATCTCAACGAATACTCAACCATTTTCATTGATTATTTTTCCTATCTCAAGCTTACTAGGTGATCTATACACACGCGCAAAATAAGAATTTATTAAGGTCGATTGGGGGTCAGCTTCTGGGTCCAAATTTGGGTGTCTGGGCTTGTTTTTGTTCGACTGAAACCACAGAAAACACCTGATCGGGTTTTTGAGGTTTTAATTATTTGTAACTAAGGTTTTTATGTAAGGTATGATTATATTTGATATGTTTAAACATTTTTTACAGACCTTTGATTTACTTAATCAAAAATTCAAAAAGCTAGGGTGTGTTAAGGTTCTGTTCGAACGGTTCAAGAAAAAGAAAAAGGAAACTTTAAGTTTTTGATTATGTTTCATTTTAGTAGTTATTATGTGATGTTTTTAGTGACAAATAAAATGAATAAAACTGAATTAAAAAGGGACTTAGAGTAACTTACTTAGGGTTGTGTTCGACTAGGGTTTTGTGACTGAAAATGGATTCAACCTTGGTTTTCCAGTGTTCCTCCTCTCTTCTGGACGTCCTAAGTTTGGGTTGAGTATATTGAGGGGTTGTGATCAGTAAAGAAATAGGATGGGAGTTGTGTGGTGTTTGTCGAATGGATGAGGGAAGTAAGGGATGAAGTTTTGGGCTATTTATAGATGTGGTTATTTAGGGTTTTGATGAAGTGATAAGGAGATATGTACTGAGGTGTGGGCTGACAGAAAATGGAGAGGGACGCCACATGGATAGGAGGAGAAGGAGGGAGAAAGGGGAGTGATGTGGCCGGTTTGTTTGCCAAGGGTTTAAGCTACCAATAGGGTGTGTTCTTGATGAAGAGAGTATACATGTGGAGGGCTTATTAGAAGTGAATAGGGGTGTATGTCTAGGGCCAAGTTCAATGTATCCTTAAGGTGTAAACTTAGTTAAGGTTTTTAGTTGAGGTCGAACCAGGTTCTAGGAGGGGGATATCGAATAGGCTTTGGGTGGTAGTACTACGGGCTTTAAAGGGTTGTATCTAGGGTTTAAAGAACTTAACTAAACTAGTTTAAGGGTTTTTTTAATTAGAAAATTATTTATGGTTTTATATATATTTGTAATTCGAAATGTTTAATGAAAATAGAAAGGAGATGACCTAGGCTTATAAGGGTTGTACTATATGCTTAATGAAGTTGTACTAATATTTAGAATGTAGGAAAAATACAGTTTTAATAATTAGTAATAAAAATCATTTGTAACTTTTTATTAAGTTAAAAGGTAATTAAATGGAATTTATAGTCTTTATGCATTAGGCACTTGTACTTTGGCTTTAAAGACTTGTAAAAATAATTAATTAGTCTTGAAAATATAATTTATAAAAGTTATGCATAAATGGTTGGTACTTTGTGCTTTAAAAATAATATAAATGAGATTTTAATAAAGATTTTGTAATTAAATAATTTTATGCATAGATGACTTGTACACTAGCTTAGATAACTTGTAAACTTAATATTTTATAAAAATATTATAGAAATAAATTAGGGTTTGTGAAATGTGTACATAAAATAACAATTATGTTAAATTAGGGTTTTACCGTGAACGAAATGGAATTAGAGTTTTTGGTGCTTTGGTAACTTGTACATTAACCTAGATATATTGTACTTTTATGTTCTAGGGTTTCGTTATGCTTATTTGGTGTTGTGATGAATTTTAGGGTTTCCTAGAAACTCTATATAAATGTTTTATATGTTCGTTAAGGATTTATCGTAAAATGGTAAATGGTATTCTGTAATGTCGTTATGTTTATGAAATAAACATTAGGTTTGTTATCCAGGTCTTGTGGGAGCGCGTTTATCCATGATGTGAGTTACGTCACATAAGATAGGAGATACATTCAAATAAATAAAAAAAAAAATTATCCGGGGAAAAAGGATAGTAATTCAGTAAAGTAAATGGGGAATTTTACGAGTGGTTACAGTATCCCCCAGTTGAAGGGAATCTCGTCCCGAGATTCGGCCTATGTTGGTTGGTAATTTAAGAAGAGTAAAGTATAGGAATGACTAGGTTCAAATTTCTCACCTATTCGGATAAGGAGCACGATAAAGGAAAATCGTATAATGATTCGGTTGGGATGGGAGTTTGGTATACTTGAAATGTCTGTCCAATTCATTACATGATTCTTCCGCAACTATACATAGTTGATCAGGTTATGTATAATTGAGGACCAAATGATGTAATGCTTTGTATAGCTCAGTGATAGGTTAGGGATTTTAGATACTAATAGGATAGTCTCAAGATAAATCTTAGAGTTTGGATGGAAATCCTACGGGATGGTTGCAACTAATATTTCCTAAATTTCTAATGAAACGACAATATATGGTTACGTAGTGACTACGAACAAGGCATTTGAAATAGGAACGTAGATTGTGATTATTATGGAATATACTACAAGATAGTGTCGTCGTACGATAGAAAGGATAGTTAGTACGCTTAGGTTACGTCCGTTGTAACTAAGATAGAGTACGAAAAGAGACTTATCCTAGAAGATTTTGTGCTAAGATTTATTCGGCTATGATAAATGATCTTTCTGGGATTTTCTTGAGTTCTCAATCCCTGGCATCAGCCTTATTTTTCCAATTCGGGTTGAAGTTCGGGCACCGATTCTTGTAATGTCCATTTCCACCACATCCATAGAAATTCACCGTTACTGGCGGTAGTCTGATTCCTATCGCCTTACAGTTCTTTGGTCTGATGTCCTATCTTTTGACACTTCAGACACCAAGCATTGCAAAGCCCTGTGTGATGCAACTTGCACCAATTACACAAGGGTTGCTTCCCACGATAACCGCTACCTTCAGCAGTTGGGACAACATTGGTTCCGATAGTCTGCTGCTCATGATTATGTTGATGGTACTGATTGTTGTTGTGATGATGGGTGGTCCTTTCATCATCAAGCTTCCGCTTGTGATTATCACTTCCTTGAGTGAAACTTCGCTTGATTTCGCAATTTATTAACTTTTGAGCCATAGCAATTGCCTCTTCCAATGATTGTGGCTTGGATGCAATCACATTTCCCTCAATGTGTCGAGATAATCCTTCCGTATATTTTTCCAACATCTTCTCCAGATCTGGCACAATAGTTGGACACAGGAGAGCAAGCTCCTGAAACCTCCTATTGTAGGTCTCAAGGTTTGTCCCTTGTACAACCAGCTGGCGAAACTCATCTTCCAACTCCTTGATCTCAGCTTGAGAACAGTACTCCTTCAACATCTTCTTCTTGAAATCTTGCCAGGTAAGTTGGTGAGCCACTTCAATACCCATACTTTGGGCAGTCGTAGTCCACCAATGCAGAGCATCTTCCAGGAGAGTTCCCGTAGCAAAAGTAACTTTACAGTCGTCAGTGCACCTACTTCTCACAAAGACTATTTCTATATTCTTAAACCAACGAGCTAATTCCATAGCTCCTTCTGTTCCCTTAAGGAAAGTTGGTTGACAGTTCATGAAGTCTTTGTAAGTGCACTTGCAAGCGGTAATAGTTTCGTCTTCTTCATTGGGTCGGCTAATACTTCCAACACGAGCATTCTCCACTGCTTGCTTCTCAAGTGTTGCGGAAATACCGTCTGCAACAAGTTTTCGGATGTCTTCTTGGGTCATGGCCGATTCTAGGGATTTGCGAGGCATATTTCTATTGGTAGTATGGAGGAACATACGTTTAGATTTTAAATTAACAGGGTAAAATCCATGTTAATTATAAAATCACGACAGGTTCGAATACGTATGATGATCATCACTGGCTTACATTAACCGATACCGTATACAGCAAACTACAACTAAACCAAAACCACATATAGTCATAAATAACTTGCCTAATAAAATTAGTACAAGCGTCGTATTTATGCTACATATCTCGTGGTTAAGGTATAGTACAAAAGCTGATAGGTATAAATCTGGTTTAATGATTACCAGAAACTCTTTCGAGTTAACTTTTTAGTTTGACGATCATACTGATAGGGATTTTATCCTAGCGAATAGACAAATTTCCCTACAAAAGCTGAAGTTCAACAACTTTCTCTACATTCATCAAGTTCTCTTCCGAAATTTTCTCTTAAAGGGTTCTATGGTTCTTGCCTAAATTATGGAATCGTAATAATTCTAAGTAATGTTTTGGTTTAGGTTCTGAGGTAGGGAATGGGGAGTTTGATGGAGTATTATGTCGGCTTGTGAAAGTGATGAATGGTAAGGATAGTCATTACATGTATGCATAGCATCATAGTAAGACATGACTGAAAAGAATTTATTCTCAACAATAATATATAACAAAAGATTTTTGTCATACATTTATTGATTGATTTCAACTCCGAAGATTTCAGATTTATTGGAAAGTACAGGAAATACTTAACCAAATGCTATTTGGTACAGTAAACACAACATCGTTACACATGAGTTTGAGATCAGCCACGTCCTTGACGTAAAAGCTTGACTTCATTCTCAAGTTGTAGTTGTGAAATTTCCATTTCCAAGAAACGCTCTTGAAACTCGGTGTTCACCTTTATCTGACTATCCAGCATAGATTCCAAAGTGAAAATCTTCTGACCCTGGCTGATTGCCGTCTCTCTGGCCATCCATAGGGTTCTTTCAATCTCTGCCACTCTTCCGCGTAGTTGACTGTTTTCCTTCTTCGTTTGACGAATCCTATAATCTAGGCTTCTATACTTATGTTCGTGCGTATTCTTCATTCGTTCAACACTTGCTTCCAAGTCAAACACCGTCCTCCTTTCGTCATTGGTTCTTCTAAACAGAGTGTCGAAGTTAAGGTCGTATCGTTCAAAACATAAATGTGGTAACTCCTCCAAATGTTTCGCGTGATTGATGAAGCGAAAAGTGTACCGCTTTTAGGGGGTCATTTAAGCCCTAAATCGTATTTATTTGATCAAATATCGCCCTAAATCGTTCCTTTTGTCATTTTAGGTACTTTGGAGAAGAAATCTGGAAAAGGAAGCATTTTGGACGTTTTTGGAGCATAAAAGTGAAGAAAATGACAAAGTCTCAAAATCGGCTGGAAAAGTACCTTTGACAGCGTCAAGCCCAAGCCTGACAGCGTCAACCCTTGACGCGCCAGAGAGGATTTTGGAGGATTAAAAGGGGATGGCATCAAGAAGGCCATCAAGAAACCCTAGCCGCGGCGAGGTGACGGCGTCACGACCCAAAGGGTGACGCCGTCAGATCTGATTTTCTATATATACTTTTGCAATTTTCATTCATGGTGTGCAACTTTGTGAGGAGAAACCCTAAGACGATTTTTCTGCCATTTTTAAGGGTTTTATACCCTTGGATCTCCCATGTTCAATTGAAGATAAGTAATCAATTAATCATTCAATATGTCTATGTGTTGTTTGATTATATCTTGTTCTTGTCTTTTATTTAACATGTTAGGTTAGATTTATCTTGTGTTTGCTTAGATCTAATGAAACCTAACTATTAATTATTGGTTGTTGGTGTGTTATTAATTGTATTGGATGATTGTTTATCGATGTTAGGCTTAAGAAAACTGGCTAACCTCCTATACGGTAACTTGCTTGAACGTCTTAAGAAACATGAACCAATGCGTACTAAGGTTTTTATGGTTGTTTTTAATGCATGAGCGAATTCTAGTGATCCCATGTTAGGAGCTTCTTAGCCGGCTCGACATAGGAGTGAAGTAGGAGCTTATAGAGTTGGGGAAGTACGTACGCCACCCCACGATTGGTATTAAGGAATACACCCGTCATCCACGCAATTAATACAACTAATCAACCGGTAAAAGATAGTTAGGGAGTAAGGAAATCTAAGTAAACACATTTCTCTCCATATAAGTTCCACAACCTTTTTATTTTCAGTTATTTTATTTTATTTGCAATTGTAGTTATTTGGGTTAGTTGACTAGCAACTAATTCCGCCCACTCCTTCAAACCCGAGATTTTACTTGCTTTTATAAAAATATAAAAAATACAAAAAAGAATCTTCCCTCACCCTTAGACAAATTAGAGTAGTTTTTCAATCCTAACGACACTATTCCCCTAGAGAACGATCAATCCTCCGGTACTTGCCGCTTCACTATACTACATCGGTCAGGTACACTGCCTGGTGGGGATTGCAAGCCTCTTGAGATCCCTCGAGAGGTAAAACCTGTTGTAAGGTCGCAAAACCACGCATCAAGTTTTTTGCGCCGTTGCCGGTGAATAGTTATTGTTTAGGTTAAAATTTTATTTTATTAGGTCTACTCACTAGATTCCTTTCTAGTGAGATTTTTATTTTATTTTTCTAGGTTTTCTTTAGTCTATCTTATTTCTTTGTGCTTTTGTTTGTGACACCCTCCACCTACCTCATGAGTAATAGTGATCGCTTGATCCCTGTTATTCGTATTTTCCGCCGTGCAAACTTCCAACTACCCGTTCCCGCCCCCATCGTAGAAAACAACAACCTTTCACCCGACTACCACTTTGGTAACAATTCTGAGATGGAGGGGTCTGACCATGAGAATGACTATGCAGTTAGTCCATTTTACGACTTAGACTCCGATGAAGATGCTGGTAATGGAGAAGTAGTTAACGAGGAATGGAAAAAAGAGGAAATTGAACCCTTTAAGTATGTTGACCCTAGGACTAATATCGAAAAGGATAGCCTCTTTAACATGCAATTCCCATGTAAGATTGGTTATCATAGTCTTCATGCTTATCTTAACTCATCTTTGCCTATGAACATTATTTCTCGCGCTAATTATAATAAAATCATAGTAGATGAGCTAGAATATCAAGGAGATAACATTGTTGCTAGGACTAAGCCACTACACATATTTGTAGGAAGTTTTGTGTATTTGGTGGATTTTATGGTTATGGAGAACTTAGGAGAATTTATTGATGACAAATTAACCCAAGTCATTTTTGGAGAACCCTTCAAAAGGTTGACCAACCTTGACGAAAAACTTGTGGACGGGTTAATTACATTCTCGGATGGGGATGAAGATTTTGTTTACCAAATGCCCCGATCACATCCTAGGTTTAAGAACTTCTCCATTGAATCTTGCAATAGACTTGTGCCTATTGACTTGTTAAGTGAGAATGATAAGAAAAAGGGGCTCAAATATCTACATGAGAAAAATAAGAGATATTATCATGGATGTTTGGAGCTGAATGATGAATACAAGAAAGATGAGGCAACAATTAGATGGCTCACACTCGGATATGTGAGCATAAACGACACTAGATGAGCCTGACTTTGAGTCTAGCTACAAGACTCGTTAATAAAGAAAAGCGCTTCTTGGGAGGCAACCCAAGATTTATTTGCTTTGTGTGTTTATTTATTTGTTTGTTTGATTTTATTTGCTTTCGTATGTATGTTTAATTTTTATTATTATTGATTCATGTTCGAAACTAAATTGTGAAAATACTTTATCTTGTTTTTAACTTCGTCTTAACTACATATAAAGGTATTTTGCAAAAGATAAGTGTAAGGGAAATCCAAATCGGTTTATTAGAACAAATGAATATGAATCATAACAATATTAAATTAACATACATATTAGTAATTGTTTGAGTCAAATGCTTGTATCGAGTCATAATGATATTTTACAGGATTTCCAGGAAATAAGGATTGAGTTTTTCCAGAAATTTTCAGGAAACTTAACATGAAAAATCTGTCAGATCACTTCTGACGGCGTCAGACCCCAGTCTGACGGCGTCAGGAACAGTTTTCTGGAATTTATTTGAAAGTTTTGTTTTTCTTCCCGAATCATAAAATGCTTTATTAAATCTCTAACTTATAAACTCCAGGAATCTGCAAAATAATCATTCCACAAGCATTATATCCTTATACAGATTTATCCCGCCGATGTTATGCAGGTTTTTTGTGTTTGTTTTCTCAGGTTTAACAGGTTATTTTGGACAAGGAGATGTATGTGGAATCTAGCTTTTGGCGATGCTTTAGTCTTGGAGCTTCTACATTCTCTTGGAAGAAGATCTAACCATGTTACCTCTTTATCCGCCGAACGAATCAGGGGAGTATTTGATTTCATTCTTTGACCTTATTTACTTTTACATCTTGTTATTTAAACATTGGGGACAATGTTCATCTTAAGTGTAAGGGGGGGGGGTAAAGTACGATACCTTAGAGAATGCTATTATGCTTGATTTTTCGTTTGTTTAATGGTAGATGTGTAATAAAACTGAGAGAAATACCTGTTAAGACAATTTTAGTGCCAAATTTAAATTTTTTTTACAACATTTAGGAGTGAAACTTTGGTCTTAATAAGCGTCTCATGGATAGGAGTTATATGACTAGCACAAAACCGTACCACTAAAAAATTTTCCACCCCCAAATATGTGAGGTTCGCCCCTAGAATTGGTAGGAAAAGCATTTATGCTATGATGTGTGTACCGGTAGCACTTAGATTCTAGAACTTGCGTTAGGACCATTCCGAGGCCACAAGTGAGACTACATTCGTGTAGTTAGATTTACTACATGATAAGAGGCATTAGGATTAACCCATTGTTTTACACCTGTGTTTTTGTTATAATTACATTGGCTACATTGGTCAAGTAATTCTCCCACACCCTTTGCGTTGTACTCATTTTTAATACACGATACCCCTAGTACACCCCTCAGAGCCTATCTTTTCGTTTCTAACTTTAAGCATTTTACTTAAAGTAAGAATTTGTTTACACCCCACTTAAATGTACACCCAAATCGCCTTAGCCTACCTTGTATGCACTCATCTTTAGTGTATTATTGTGACAACATTTGTTTAAACCCCAAGTTAATTATCTAATTGATTACATGGTTGCTAAGTCGAGTCATATCCTTGTACATATTGTTTTGGGACGATTGGGACTCATGGGTAAAGTACTAGTGTAATGGAGTAATGGGGAAGAACAACATTATTACCCCCATATGTGCTAAATATTTTAAAAGTACTCCAAGTGTTTCGATTATCTTAATTCGAGTCATAAGAGTAGTTTATTGTAAAGTATCTAAAAATTCAAGTGTAAGGGGAGAACCGAGGCCCCTATGATGTATTATTTTGGATGGTAGGGCAAGAGTGTATGCAATAAGAAAAAAAAAAGTAGAAAAAACATACGGACTACCATCCCGTTTCATTTTATGTTTATTTTATCTTTTTGTTATTTTTGTTTTATTAGCTTAAGTCGAGTCTAGTCTTGGCTTAGCAACGTTGTATAGTACATGTAATTAATCAAGATCTTTAACTCGCCACCAGTAAAATATCCTTTATCCAACAAAATCGTATCTATCATATCCCTACACCTAACGTTATAACCCGTTTAAAAGCCCTCTTTGATAGTTTATCTTAGGTGCTTACGCCTAGTGGGGGAGGTTTTTGATCCTTTCCCAAGCCTATGGTAATCTATTTGCTATGACAGGTAGTGAGAGACATTATTCATTTTCATTTATGAGATATACTTTTATGACACCTGAGAGATGTGAGTATCTAAACACTACTTGTGAGGTGCTAGTTTATAATCTCTGTGCTTATTATGATTAAAGTGGAACGACTATTTGTTGTAATTACTTTTATATTAGCGTTAAATGACCCCTAACTTGTATTTTGATTAGAATAAAAGCGCATTTGCTTGAGGACAAGCAAATCTCAAGTGTAAGGGTATTTGATGAAGCGAAAAGTGTACCGCTTTTAGGGGGTCATTTAAGCCCTAAATCGTATTTATTTGATCAAATATTGCCCTAAATCGTTCCTTTTGTCATTTTAGGTACTTTGGAGAAGAAATCTGGAAAAGGAAGCATTTTGGACGTTTTTGGAGCATAAAAGTGAAGAAAACGACAAAGTCTCAAAATCGGCTGGAAAAGTACCTTTGACAGCGTCAAGCCCAAGCCTGACAGCGTCAACCCTTGACGCGCCAGAGAGGATTTTGGAAGATTAAAAGGGGACGGCATCAAGAAGGCCATCAAGAAACCCTAGCCGCGGCGAGGTGACGGCGTCACGACCCAAAGGGTGACGCCGTCAGATCTGATTTTCTATATATACTTTTGCAATTTTCATTCATGGTGTGCAACTTTGTGAGGAGAAACCCTAAGACGATTTTTCTGCCATTTTTAAGGGTTTTATACCCTTGGATCTCCCATGTTCAATTGAAGATAAGTAATCAATTAATCATT
This sequence comes from Artemisia tridentata subsp. tridentata, assembly GCA_021014915.2. Taxonomy (NCBI): domain Eukaryota; kingdom Viridiplantae; phylum Streptophyta; class Magnoliopsida; order Asterales; family Asteraceae; genus Artemisia; species Artemisia tridentata. The sequence continues at coordinate 235,362,794 of CP139505.1, forward strand.
CAATATGTCTATGTGTTGTTTGATTATATCTTGTTCTTGTCTTTTATTTAACATGTTAGGCTAGATTTATCTTGTGTTTGCTTAGATCTAATGAAACCTAACTATTAATTATTGGTTTTTGGTGTGTTATTAATTTATTGGATGATTGTTTATCGATGTTAGGCTTAAGAAAACTGGCTAACCTCCTATACGGTAACTTGCTTGAACGTCTTAAGAAACATGAACCAATGCGTACTAAGGTTTTTATGGTTGTATTTAATGCATGAGCGAATTCTAGTGATCCCATGTTAGGAGCTTCTTAGCCGGCTCGACATAGGAGTGAAGTAGAAGCTTATAGAGTTGGGGAAGTACGTACGCCACCCCACGATTGGTATTAAGGAATACACCCGTCATCCACGCAATTAATACACACTAATCAACCGGTAAAAGATAGTTAGGGAGTAAGGAAATCTAAGTAAACACATTTCTCTCCATATAAGTTCCACAACCTTTTTATTTTCTGTTATTTTATTTTATTTGCAATTTTAGTTATTTGGGTTAGTTGACTAGCAACTAATTCCGCCCACTCCTTTAAACCCGAGATTTTACTTGCTTTTATAAAAATATAAAAAATACAAAAAAGAATCTTCCCTCACCCTTAGACCTATTAGAGTAGTTTTTCAATCCTAACGACACTATTCCCCTAGAGAACGATCAATCCCCCGGTACTTGCCACTTCACTATACTACATCGGTCAGGTATACTGCCTGGTGGGGATTGCAAGCCTCTTGAGATCCCTCGAGAGGTAAAACCTGTTGTAAGGTCTCAAAACCACGCATCAGTGATTGTCGAGAATATTGGCGTGTTCGTAAAGGAGAGTCCACATGGGATCCTTAGGTTCAGGGGAATTAGGCGTAGATATAGTATCTGGGAAATTTAATATTGGGGTTTCGGGAGTATTAGGTTCTAAAGGATTCGATTCATCATCTTTCTGAATTGTTTCTTGGCGTGAGCTTTGTCCAACCTCTAATGTTGTTGGGCAACCAATAAACTTTTCATCAGATGGGGATTTCCTAAGGGAGTCAGTTGGTGATGTACAAATAGTACGAAAATCTGTTTCGCTAAGTTCGGGGGTTTCGGGGAACATGATACTGTAATAACCCGTAAATAATGAAAATAAGCAATTCTAAATTTTTGCAAAGAAAGCTAATCAGATAGTCATCAGATAGGGGAATATTAATGCCAAATAATCGTAATAAAAGATGCTCTAAATGCTGAAACATACCTGGCACGGAGGGCATAGGACTTTATGGTGTAAGTTTGTTTATTTTTGAAAACGTGGTTATAGTCCAATGTTTTAAAAAAACCACTTGGTTCTCTATGACCATGAGCTCTGATACCACTCTGTAACACCCCCGTTTTCGATATTCGCAGTGGAAATATAGGTTTGGGGTGCTACTCAACGGTTCACAGTCATGATGATAGAAAACGACTCGAAAAGAGACGTTTTTATATAAAATTGTTATCATTCATTTATATCAGAGTTACAATACGTAGGTCCCAGCTGGAGGTTCCAAAATACATTTATAAAATATAATATTGATTGAATGATAACATAGTCCATAGCCAATCCCGTGCCAATCCATGCATCCAATAACCTGAGAATACATGCTAAAATGTCAACACAAAGGTTGAGTGAATCCATAGTGTTTCGTAAATGAAAATATTCTGATTCATTGATTCAGAAATACATTGTCCAGTTGTTAAGAAATAAGCCCTTTTCAATTGTTCAGAAATACATCATCCGTTCAATTGGAAATCATTTAAACACAAGGTAAAATATAATAATTGTAACGAATACAATTATTGTCAGGGAAAGATATATTTATATTGCACTAAGTCTCATGAAACGTAAAGCATTAACAGAACATCAACAGTCATGAACTAATGATGTAATAGTTACCCCATAATTAAATGTAGGTAACCTTGCCTCCGAGTAGGAGATAGCCACATCTCTTTATTCTTCTCAAATATAATGCTTTGTATTACGTTACGGTAATACAAAGGGGTTGTCAGCCCGATAGATCTATCCACAATATTCGCGCTCACCCTGGTTTTATGGGTGATTAGAGGTTCATGATGGGAGGTCTTTTGGCTTAATCGAACTTAGCTTAAGGCAATATAATAAAGATAACGCTGGGAAAACTTCTTGTGTTTAATACGGGAAAATGTCCATTTGTGATTCATAATTCATATAAATGCAAACAGTGTTTGCATATGATTCATGTCATGTGAAAATAAGGGATATGAACTTACGTTAACATGTAAAAACTAGAATTGCTTATGAAAGTAAAAACAAGTAGTTGAGCAAGTATCTCCCCCAAAACATTTCAAAAACATGTAAAAAGAGGGGTTATGGACTCACGGTAATATGTAATGATTTTGTGAAAGTAAAAGCAAGTAATTGAGCATGTATCTCCCCCAAAAATAGTTCAAAAAGTATATAAAGTGGGGATATGGAACTCACCTTGGCAATCTGGATGGAAAACAAAATGACAGAAAGTTGATAAACGTCTCCGGACAAGTAACCTGGGTTGTATGTCAATGTTTAGTAACCATTTCTGATGTTTATATGTTCTTTTGTTCATTTCGTTTTGTTGTTTGGTTGTTTGATTAAGTATTTGGATCGAGACAACATGAAGTCTCTTCAAAATAAGATTTTATCTTATTATCTGTTCTGTAATACCTTGGTTGATGGTTAAATACTTATTCGAGCCAATATGTAGTTTCAAAAATAAAATCTTATCTTATTTCTATTCTCATGTTTTCGTTCATTCATTTTGTTATATCTTTCGTTCGTTAATAATATCCTACGTTCGCTGGTTCGTAGGTAAAATAAACATTTCACGTTGATATTAGGTCGGAAAATATAAATAGAATTGATAAAAATAATGGTTACGAAAAGTTATGTTTTAATCCCTAAGGTTTGGTCAAATGACGGTTTATACCTCGGACTTTTGGAAAATGACAGTTTCTACCCTTAAGTTTCGGAAATGACAATTTCTACCCTTGGTATATGTTATTTACAAAAATAACCTTTTATGATATTTATTTTACAAAATCAGCCCAAATAAACCCTTTTTAGTTTTAAAAATGTTTTGTATGAAACATATAATCTGGTAGAGCTTTGGACTTGAATAACCTTGCGTATAATTAATCATTTTTCGAACTCTTTCTTCCTATCAATTGCTAGCCAGGTCGACTCTAGACATGTCGAGTTTCATAATTTATGGAAATCAGTTGATGGTCGAATTATGTTCCAAAAGTCGGGCGAGTGAGACAAGGGTTAAATAAAATTTGAAAACATGATTTAAGAACTAGCGATGGGGTCATGTTTGAACACGAATAACTTTTAACTCGTTGGGTCATTTTTCAAAATTCTTCCTTCTAAAAATACTTAGCTGGGTCGACTCTAATACTCCAAAATGTGAGAATTTTTAAAGAGTTGGTAAGGTCCGAAAACTGATTGAAAATTTGGGCAGTTCGACAGAACATTTGAAAAAAATATAATAATTGGAAATTTGTCTCTATTCCTAGCGATACAAGGCAATATTTAAGACTCAATATCTACTAGCTCGTTTAACCATTTTCAATGTTTCTTTTTCCTAATTAAAGTTTACTAGGTGAAGTTTACATATACCGAAAATCAAAATTTATGAAGGTCTCTAAGGGGTCGATCTATAGGCTAGAAGTTGGGTGGCTGGTCGAGTAAAATAGAAAAATATTAACTGGAAATATTCAAGTTCTAGTCTCAGCGATATATAGCAAACTTTGGGTTTCAATATCTCAACGAATACTCAACCATTTTCATTGATTCTTTTTCCTATCTCAAGCTTACTAGGTGATCTATACACACGCGCAAAATAAGAATTTATTAAGGTCGATTGGGGGTCGGATTCTGGGTCCAAATTTGGGTGTCTGGGCTTGTTTTTGTTCGACTGAAACCACAGAAAACACCTGATCGGGTTTTTGAGGTTTTAATTATTTGTAACTAAGGTTTTTATGTAAGGTATGATTATATTTGATATGTTTAAACATTTTTTACTGACCTTTGATTTACTTAATCAAAAATTCAAAAAGCTAGGGTGTGTTAAGGTTCTGTTCGAACGGTTCAAGAAAAAGAAAAAGGAAACTTTAAGTTTTTGATTATGTTTAATTTTAGTAGTTATTATGTGATGTTTTTAGTGACAAATAAAATGAATAAAAGTGAATTAAAAAGGGACTTAGAGTAACTTACTTAGGGTTGTGTTCGACTAGGGTTTTGTGACTGAAAATGGATTCAACCTTGGTTTTCCAGTGTTCCTCCTCTCTTCTGGACGTCCTAAGTTTGGGTTGAGTATATTGAGGGGTTGTGATCAGTAAAAAAATAGGATGGGAGTTGTGTGGTGTTTGTCGAATGGATGAGGGAGTAAGGGATGAAGTTTTGCGGCTATTTATAGATGTGGTTATTTAGGGTTTTGATGAAGTGATAAGGAGATATGTACTGAGGTGTGGGCTGACAGAAAATGGAGAGGGACGCCACATGGATAGGAGGAGAAGGAGGGAGAAAGGGGAGTGATGTGGCCGGTTTGTTTGCCAAGGGTTTAAGCTACCAATAGGGTGTGTTCTTGATGAAGAGAGTATACATGTGGAGGGCTTATTAGAAGTGAATAGGGGTGTATGTCTAGGGCCAAGTTCAATGTATCCTTAAGGTGTAAACTTAGTTAAGGTTTTTAGTTGAGGTCGAACCAGGTTCTAGGAGGGGGATATCGAATAGGCTTTGGGTGGTAGTACTACGGGCTTTAAAGGGTTGTATCTAGGGTTTAAAGAACTTGACTAAACTAGTTTAAGGGTTTTGTTAATTAGAAAATTATTTATGGTTTTATATATATTTGTAATTCGAAATGTTTAATGAAAATAGAAAGGAGATGACCTAGGCTTATAAGGGTTGTACTATATGCTTAATGAAGTTGTACTAATATTTAGAATGTAGGAAAAATACAGTTTTAATAATTAGTAATAAAAATCATTTGTAACTTTTTATTAAGTTAAAAGGTAATTAAATGGAATTTATAGTCTTTATGCATTAGGCACTTGTACTTTGGCTTTAAATACTTGTAAAAATAATTAAGTAGTCTAGAAAATATAATTTATAAAAGTGCATAAATGGTTGGTACTTTGTGCTTTAAACATAATATAAATGAGATTTTAATAAAGATTTTGTAATTAAATAATTTTATGCATAGATGACTTGTACACTAGCTTAGATAACTTGTAAACTTAATATTTTATAAAAATATTATAGAAATAAATTAGGGTTTGTGAAATGTGTACATAAAATAACAATTATATGAAATTAGGGTTTTATCGGGAATGAAATGGAATTAGGGTTTCTGGTGCTTTGGTAACTTGTACATTAACCTAGATATGTTGTACTTTTATGTTCTAGGGTTTCGTTATGCTTATTTGGTGTTGTGATGAATTTTAGGGTTTCCTAGAAACTCTATATAAATGTTTTATATGTTCGTTAAGGATTTATCGTAAAATGGTAAATGGTATTCTGTAATGTCGTTATGTTTATGAAATAAACATTAGGTTTGTTATCCAGGTCTTGTGGAAGCGCGTTTATCCATGATGTGAGTTACGTCACATAAGATAGGAGATACATTCAAATAAATAAATAAAAAATTTATCCGAGGAAAAAGGATAGTAATTCAGTAAAGTAAATGGGGAATTTTATGAGTGGTTACATTGTTATAGATCCTTCTTTTATTTTTTCGGAAATTTAATGAAGGTATTGCCTTTAAATAGATCTATGATGACTTTTTCTCTTTTGGTTTATATCTTTGAACGATTTTGATTACCGAAAAGAGATATAGCTAAGATCTAAATAATTATTAATCGTATGAGTCCATGTTGTTAAGATGTTATGTTTTTGAGAGATTTGGGTGTAGCTGTGTTCGATTCCATTTGGTGATGGGTTACAGTTGTGCAATTGGACTGATGATGTTATTTGAGCTGAAGTCAATGATTTTGTGGTGTGTGGGTAAGTGGTCGTACAGTTCAGTTTCATCTCCTTTCTTTTTCTTTTTGTGGACAAATCGCTAGCTCACGGAAATCTTATCATAACGTAAGCCCACACAAAACGCCACCTTTTTCCAAACCAGACAAGTCGCTACTTTTCAAAGGACACAAAACACCACAGCCACAAATCGCTACATAGACAAATCGCCACATAGACAAATCGCTACTTAGACAAATCGCTACTTAGACAGAACGCTAATTAGATAAATCGCCACATAGACAAATCGCTACTTAGACAAATTGCTAGTACCACAAAACGCCAGTCTGTCACTGTCACTATAGTACAACTGTCCCTTTCCCAGATTTGGCACTATGCCATGTTTTGGCTAAAAACCAAACTGCAGACTCAGTTTAGACAAAACGCCACCAAGAAGCTACACAAATCGCTACATAGAACAACCTTCAAAACCGAGCTTATAACTTCTCAAATAAGCCACAAAAACTGCAATAAACAAGATAAGAAGAGCAACTAGTGGTGTTATATCTTCGAACGTATGAAACACTAAACACCACACATGTTTTCGGCAAAGACCATAGAAATCGTTCACAGAAAATCTTTCACAAACCAAGCCATACGTTCAAACAAAAAATTAATTTTCACATAACACGACACAAAGAATTAATCTTCTCTTAACTGGGCTAGGTTCAAGTCCAAAAACATTTAAAGCCCAACATTAATACTCCACTGTACGAACCCAAAGAGAATCTTGAACATGGTATTAGGACCAAAAAAAAGAGAGCAAACTGTTTAAGCAACATATCATTTTAAGAAGGAACACTTGTTAAACATAAGAGCAAACTGTTAAGCAACATGGTTCGAACCAAACAATAAAACTGACACACAATCAAATCAATCGAACCTAACCATGGCTCTTGATACCATTTGTAAGATCTACCCTTTTAATTGTGTGGATCTATTCGGGTGGCCTTGGATCTTGAAAGATCAAGAACACCATGTTAGAGTTAGGTGGAAGATGAAGTAGAGAGAGAGAGAGTGGGAAACTCTTGAAAGAAAAACTAGAAAATTAGATTAATGTGTGAAGAGTTCCAACCCTTCCCAAGTGTGGGAAGGGCTTTATATAGTTACTAATATTGTGCCCCTAGTGGGCTGTGGAGTGAGCTGACATGGGGGAAAGCCCCGACCCACTCCATAAATATAAATACGACTAATACTATGAATGCTAATACTAATATTACTAAGCTAATATAAATAAGCCTACGAGCTATGTAAATGCTAAATAGATACTCGGGGTGACCGAGCCTTCATCTGAATATTTATATTCCTAACAGCTCCGTACGGCGGATGGACCAAATAAGTCCATATGAAGGAGTTCTAAGCATCTAGAGGTTGAGACCATATTCTTAGCTTTGTGACTAGAATGAGCTTGTTTTCCAACTTTACAAGCATCACAAAAGTGTTGATCAAACTTAATCTTAGGTAGATTTCTAACTAGTTCTTTGAATGCCAATGATTGTATCAAACGCATATTGGCATGACCTAATCTCCTATGCCATAGAGTAGAGTTATAATCTATGGTTGCTAAGCATATCCTATCCTGAGGCTTATTTCCCATTTTCATAACAAATAAGCCGTTTCTCCTAACACCTTTGCCTATGGTTTTGCCATCCTTAATGATTTTGCTACCCTCTTCAGAGAATACTACTTTACACTTATTATCTACCATTTGACTAATGCTAAGCAAGTTAAATCCTAAGTTATCTACATGCTCAACATTTCTAATAGTGAGGGAGTTTTGAGTGATCGTACCTTTGCCAATAATGTTGCCCTTAAGTTTGCTACCGAAAGTGACATTACCTCCATTGTATGCCTTGTATGAAGAGAATAGACTGCGGTTGCCCGTCATGTGGTTAGTGTATCCACTATCCTTGACCCATTCGTAAGGCTCCAAGTCGATTCCCAAGCATATCTCATTAGAAGCATGAGCCATTAGACACGTTTCGTCCTTGGGCTTCTTTTCTTCATCATCATCGCTATCACTCCAGGAGCCTCCTATGAAAGCTCGTTGGTTGTTGAATTTCGGTGGTTTGGGACACTCTCCTATGAGGTGATTAGGATCTCCGCATCTAAAGCATTTCCTATCACTTGTCCTTTTCTTTTCAACATGGTTCCTTTGTGATGTCTTCTTCTCATCACGAGGTTGCCTAACGAACCTACCTCTTCTCCTAAAGAACTTTTTAAAGTCCCTAACCGCTAATGCATATTCCTTATCTTCACTATCGGAACTCGAGAATTCCTCATCACTAGACTCCTTATTGGCTTTCAATGCTAGAGATCTAACTCTCTCGCTTTTTCCTTTGACTATGTCGGAGTCTTTCTTAATTATCATCTCGTGAACTTTCAAGTTTCCTATGAGTTCATCAAGAGAAAACGTCGCCAAGTCCTTTGACTCTTCTATGGCGGTAACCTTTGCTCTCCATTTAGGATGTAGAGCCCTAAGAAACTTCCTAACATAATTCTTGCTAGAGTAACCTTCATCAAGAGCTTTAAGACTAGCAACAATGGTATTAAATCTAGCAAAAACATTATCAATTGACTCATCTTCCGAAATGGAAAATTGTTCATATTGTTGAACAAGAAGATCAATCTTGTTCTCTTTGACTTGATTATTACCTTGGTGAGTGACTAACAAGGTTTTCCAAATATCCTTTGCCGTGTTACACATAAAAATAATTTCAAATTCCTTTTTAGGCAAAGCATTGTAAATTACCATTTTAGCCTCATTATTTTTGGCTAGTTTTCTTTTAAGTTCATCACTTTGTTTTTCATAAGAAACTATTTCATCCTTTTTAGTTTCCGGATTCATTTGAATAGGTTGAAAGTCACCCTCGGTAATAATATGCCAAAGATCAATGTCTTTTGATTTCACTTACGTTTCGAATCTTGTTTTCCAATAGATAAAACAAGCGGTTTCAAAAAGTGGTGGTCGTTGCATAGATTGCCCTTGTAGATATTTGTCAGAATCCATTGATCGATTCAAGTTTTAAAATACAATATATTTTAAAAAACTTTCACTGACGTGGCTCTAGTACCAATTGTGAAAAACTATAAGGGGGGTTGAATAGTTTTCCCGGTTTTTAATTTCCTTTTAAAAATATTGTTTTAAAAGTTTTCTATTGGAAGCTTTGATTCTAATTCTATGTGTAATCAATCAACACCAATATGAACTCTACACTAAACTAACTCATGATAATAAAGTAAGTAAAAGATAGAGTTGGAAAGATCAAACTGAGACAAGGGATTTATAGTGGTTCGGCTACGAAGCTCTTCTTCGCCCTACTCCACTCCCCGAGTACCACACTCGAGAGTTCCAAGCACTATGTCAACAACCTCCCTTAAGGCGGAGAAAACCGTACACATCGCTTATCCTATTTCTGACACTAAGCTATATGTCGAGTGCTAATCTTAGCTAGCACCAATCTACCAAGGTCCACGTGACCAAACACTCAAGCCCAATGGCTTCAAGAGATCACCAAGATCTTAACACGTTCACAACGATCTACACTCACTTCACTTAACTAACTACTCTAGATCCTTTGATCACTCACACACAAGCCCAATGGCTTCAAGAGATCTTCACTATCTCTTAAGATCACAATGATCTTCACTCACACTCTCACAAAAGAAAGATAATCTTGATGTATGCTAAGATACAACAAGGATGTAACAAGTGTTACAAAAGCCTAACAACTATAACTCTTGTCTCTACTTTGATACCTTGAGTTCTTCTCTTGCACTTGGAAGAGGTAACTCAACACTTTGTATCTTCAAGGATACTTTGTGTTCTTCTCTTGCTAATCAAGAGGGATGAAGAGGATCACTTGGTGGATGATTGGATCACTCTTAAAACAAAAGAAAACTAATCTAAATGATCAAAGAAAGAAAGTGTGAAGAGAGTATTAAACTCAGAAAGTTTTGTGTGTGAAAGGATGCCTAAAATCTGTGAAAGGGGTTGGTATTTATAGGCAAAGAAAATCTGAAAGTTACAAAAAAATTAGTACGGACGGCTCCGTTAAACATGCCATGGCTCCATTAAATTTAATGGAACCGTGGAGCCGTCCTAGACTAGGACGCTCCAAATTTTATCTTTTCTGGTGAAAACTTATTTGGGGAAGGTTGGAGCTGATTTTTCGGGGAAAATAGCTGTTGGGATTTTCAAACTTATTTTTCCATTAAAACATTTCTTAATAATTCAAAAATAATTTTTCATGTGTTATAATTCAAAAATAATTTTTCATGTGTTATTTTTGAAAAAATGTTTTTTCCCATTAAAATGTAAACTCTTAAAACACAAATTCACTTCTTTGATCATTAGTCAAGTTGTTGATTTGCATAGAAACGGGATCTTCCGATTAAAAACTTGTTTACATTAATTTTAACGTAACGTGAATTCACATTTTGTCATCCTCTAAACGTGAAGTAATTGAAAGATATAAATAACATTTTTTGAACATTATTTGCATCAACAGAAATGATATGTTAGATTTTTGTGAGTATGATTTTTTTTTGGAATATGAGGAATTTGTTTATTGATTTGTTTATCTGTTTTCAAATTTGGTTAAGTAAGTTTGATTGAATTTGGATATTCATTGTTTAGTATGAATTAAGAAGTTTGGGATGACTGAATTTTGGTTTAACTGTTAGTAAAGCTTTTGTGTTTTCATAGTTGATGATATGGCTGTTGTTGTTATATAAGATGTTAGATTGAATATCAACGATGGATGTATGGCCACCAAGGCAGCTATTTCTAAATTTTCTTGGTTGCCGTACATCCATCATTGATAATTTGTCAAAATTTGTCCGCTTCACACGTTCTGACAGTCACCTATCTGAGTATGATATAGTTCACCTCAGATGAGTATTGGACAAGGATTATTATAGAGTCAAAAAACATATGTGAAATACCGCAAGAGTTGTCAATATTACTATAAGTAACTGTTTCCTTTTGTATATATCAAAGTGTCTGATTATAAAGTTTTATTGATGTCTTGCGGATATCCATAAGCAAGGTTATATTGATTGTTGATGATTGTATAGACTATAGAATGGGATGTTAATGAAAGCTACGTTTACTTCATAAAGAATTATGTTTTCGATAATAAGAAAATGTTCTAAGTTCTTATATGATGCTATTTGTGAGTTCATTTTGTTACAGTAAGTTGACACTCAAGAGTTGGCATCATTAAAAGAATTGTTTTGAGGTAAATTGCTCAAATATAAGTCTTTGGCCTGCATAGAACATGAGTAGAAGCCTGCATCTATCTTTGTTCATTGTGTTATTCTTATTTGTAGATTATATGCTTTTAAAAAGCATATTTTTAGTCAATTGGTAGCAGCCTATTGTTTATATGAAAGTTTATGATTATAAACTTTTATTGCTTTCATGCGGATATCTAGTGTAGTATTTTTGTTATGATGTTGTTCTATATTATGGTCTTTGCTCTTCTTGACCTATGATGTGCTTAATACATAGAACTTCAATGATGTTTGGTTATCTATTTTGTGTTTGTCTTCAAGTTTGGTTGGTGTGTTTAAGATATTTGATAGGTATTTAAATAAATTTTAAAACAACCTTGCTTTTTAGTACTCTGGCAAACATGTCTTCATTATTGTTAAAAAGGCTCATTTTTCTTTAGCTTTACTTCATAAATCTAATGTCACTTATGATCATTTTTTTATCGCAACTGAGCTACAACAAAAATGCTAAACTTACATGAGTGTGGTTTGGTTTTGTAATGATTAGTTATTTACACTGCATGTTCACACCGGATAAGATGTTTGAAAGCATGTTTATAATTTCAGGACTAAGCTAAATATTGAATGCATATATTTATTAGATATCATCTGGGAACATTAGATAGTTGTGCTAAGATAGGTTGCTGAAAGTTTCCTTGAAAAGAATGTTACGCGTGCAGTTTGCAAGTTCCAGATCCTTATCTTCGATCATTAGTATTTTAAGGCCATCAGGACTGGTGACTCTAGAGAATGCCACATAAAGTTATCCATGACTGAATATGGGAGCAGGAAAATAGAGGCCAACATAATTAAGTGACTGACCATGGCTTTTGTTAATGGTCATTGCATAACATGGTTTTAGAGGGAATTGCCTACGTTTCAAGATGAATGGCCACTTAGACTGTGCTGATGTGAGTAAAATCCTATGTATAATGACATTGTCTCATACATTTGAACCTGTTATCACCTTAGCATGAATAACAAACTGGCCTAGATCTGTAATGAGTAACCTTGTTCCATTACATAGTCCTTTCCTTGGATTGACATTTCGCAATAACATAACGGGCAGTTCCTTTTTTAAGTGAAGAGCATGTGGGGGCATACCTGGGAAATTTAAGGAATTTAGAAATTCAATCGGATACAGGTCATGTTGTTAAAGATTGTCTATAGATCCCTTGCAAATCTCATTTGCACTGTTGTATGTAACAGTTTCCCCTTCCAACTGGTTAAACACATACTCATTGATGGCATCAGCATCCTCATTCTTAGGAGTTAAAATTGCCCTTTCTTTGAGGTAGGCATCTTCGGTTTGTCTTGTTGTAAAATCAGGGTATGTCTCTGCAACAATTTTCTCGATAGGAGAATCCCATGATTCAATTAGAAAGTTTTTGGGAATGTCAATCCAAGTTGGCTCATCCTCCCCTTCTTTACATTTTGTTGGCAACGTGCCATCCCCTACAGCCAAAACCCATCTATTGAAATCCTTTTTTCGAGTATCAATCTGCCCTTTTTCAGTATACTCATTGACACGCATGCTGCGTGTAAGGGTGAAGACCTTGCAATGATTTCATAATGTAGACTGGTTTATGCAAGATTGGACAATGTCAGGCCTGCTCCCTTTTGGTATAACTGGCAGAACTTGTCGAAAGTCACCTACTAGTAAGACCATCACACCTCCAAAGATTCGATTTCTATTGTCTGGTTCATGATATCCTAAGATATCTTTTAGCGTCTTGTCCAATGCTTCAAAAGCATATTTTTGAGTCATTGGCGCTTCATCCCAGATGATAAGTTTAACTTGCTGCATGAGTTCTACCATATGTATGTTTTGCTTTATGCCGCATGTACTGTTCTCCAATAATTCAAGCGGTATAACAAAAAGACTATGTGCGGTTCTCCCTCCTGGTAGTAATAACGAAGCGATTCCTATATAAATTGAGACTATTAGTTCAAGATGTATTTTATAAAGTTTACAGAGTATTTTTTGTTTTATTTGAGTAGTCATTTTTACTTGAAGATGCGACAGCAAGCACTATCATACGTTCTGATCTTAACCTTGAAATGATGGTTTTGTATAAAAATGTCTTCCCGGTTCCTCCTGGTCCATATACAAAGTAAAAATTCCCTTTTTTATTATGAACAGATTCAATTACCTCTTCATAGATTAATCATTGTTCAGGATTTAACAATGAATGAAGTTGTTGATATTCAACACTACTCTTCTTCATATCATAATCTAATGCTTTTCTGATGAGACGATTGTCCAAGTTGGTTAGTAACTTTGGTTTAGGCAGCGGTAGATCTTGAAACTCGGCTAAAGATCTTCCATGCCTACTTAACAACTCTTAGATTTATAGCAAACAATAGTTTTGGAGCTGTTCATCCATGAATTCCAACTCATGATATTTAAAAAATTTCCTTTTTTTTATGGAGGATATCCTCTGATAAGAACTCCCAGTTTTCTTTCCATAATTTTAAAGGTTTGTTGACATCGCAAAACAACAAAATTGTCACAAACATGTCATGTAGCTGTGGTCCAAACACCCATACACTTGCTTCTTATATAGCATGCTTCCATTCGGTGTCACCATTTAAAAGGCCGTATTCAAAACAGGCTTCTTTGAATGTGGAACATAGTCATGTGTTAACTGTCATGAGATTTTGAAAAGATTCTGGCCCTCTCACAATGTTCAATAGCATTCTAAGATAATATCAATCTCTAGAAGTCGGGTGAGAGTAAACAATCCTGCCAATGCATCTTTTACATTTTCTTTGTCTCCACATTTTGTCTTTCTCATGCCACACATAATGTTGAGGTATCTCAACATATGTATATGACCTCGCTGATGTATCACGCTTGTTTAATTCAAACCAGTCAGTGAACATAGTTATGTTGACACCTTCCCTTTGAATTAAGGCGGGTAAGCTTTCTAAGTCATGAAGTGTGATTGCGTTCTGATTTGGCAAGTGGTAATTCAGTCTCATGACTGATGGATATGATTAATGGATATCATATGAAAATAAATGCCACACTGCCTCACATGGAGCTAAGAAGCGACAATTCAAATAATTTTTTATTTCGTCCACCTCCAAAACTTGGACATTTCCCAAATCGCCATCGATTGTAACATTCTCTTGTATAACAATTGTAGCTCTGCCGGGCCCTTTATTTAAGTACTTAATTGCCTTTGATCTGTTGCACCATTCCACATTAATGTGGGCGTGGTACTTCATGATGAGATAACGATTGTGAGGAACGACATATCTGTTATCGTATTTAAACTTTCCTTTTATATGGTAAGCTTTATTATCCCTTCGACGATAAATCGCATAGCCATCACTATCAACTATTGTTTCTTCCACAAAAGGTTTAGGAAAATGTTTCGAGCACTTACCCTCAACTGTACATGGGGCGTGTTTAGCGTCTTGCCGCAAGGTCCATGTAACATAAATTCAGTTACTATTTTATACCATTCTGGATCACTTGATTTACATGGTATCTCTGCTGTAATCATGTCATCTATCTCGCGTGCGGTTTTGCATTTCAACTCTTCTTCTAGCCATAATAGGATATGAGCGTGTGGCAGGCTGCGTTTTTGAAATTCTATGACATACACAACTAAAAGGAAATGCAAGAAAAGCATAAGTTGGTGCATAAATTTGATGTAGAAGAGTAGAAATTTACATTTTGCATCAAGTTGTATTACCTTCCCGTGAAGGACCAAAAATATGGTGCTTTGTAAGATCATCTAACATTTCAGTTAGTTTAATCTTGAATACACGAGTCGTAACTTCTGGATGGTCATTACCTTTTTGGCCCGGGATGTGCTTTAACATTTCAGTAACCTCGGGCCATTTTGGATTGGTAGTGAAAGTGATGAACAGGTCTGGATTTCCATAGGTTCGACATATAGCCATAGCATCTTGGTAGTTTTGCATCATATACCTTGGGCAGCCCATAAAACTCCTTGGTAGAACAATGCATTTCCTGAGGCCTGCTGCATTTGTATCACCCCTTGTTACAGCGTCACACAGGTTATGATATAGATCCACACGTAACGTATCTTGATTTTGCCTAGTCCATTTAAGTATTTGCTCCTCAACAGCCGTGTATGCATCCAGCAGGTATTGTTGAAATAATCGCCCACCTCTAAGCAAGGTTGTACCTTGGTTATTTCGCTGATGTATTATGTATGCGTAGTACTCTTTCATTGTCAGACAACCCCTTTTGGTTTGCGGGTACATGTGTTCTTGTGATAGGTATTTTTTCATGGAATCCTTCCTCTCCATATGGGAATAATAATGGATATTGGAGGGCCATGTATTCTGAATGCAACTCAGAAATACGTTTCAGACCTTCATCCTTGTTACTTACAACAATATCTCTCGTAGGAATGCCATCACCAAAGTCGTTAGTAATTAGAGCTGCTATTTCAAGCACAGTCGGTGCATTGTATTGACGGGATGCATTCCGACCACTTAGCAGGCGTAATTCAAACTTTGATGAATTCTGGGACTTACACCAATCCCTGGACATTCGAAATGCCTTGGCAATTGAACTTGATTGATCAAACATTTGAATCAGGCTTGCTACTGTCTTTTCATCCACCACTTCGCCACTCTCCTTGTGTATAAAAGCTTCCATCCGGTTCTTTACTTCATTTCCGGTATCATAAAAGTATAGTTGTGCATATTTCGGTTGAGTACCCCTTGTAGGCAATAGAGAACCTATTCGATGATAGCTTTGGCCATTTATTCTAAATGTGTATGGTGCCCTACCAGTATTGATTGAATGATCTATTTTGGCTCCAAAAGAAGTGTAGCAAAACATGCCATTATAGACTCTAATATGCTCTTTGAATCTTAAAGATTCAGGATTGTTATAGTCCATAAGCTTTTTAAGAGGCGAAGGTGTTCATTAAATCTGGGGAAAAGCACCTTACCTTCTTGGCAGCAAAGGGAGAATATTGGGTTTCTAGTGTTGGATCCTTTGTTGCTTCTCTCTTCATACCACATAATTGCCTTGCAATTTTGACATTCAAATGATGGAGGTCCAATATTATGATAAACCATAGGAATACCTTCATAAAAGATGTAATTATTAGTGTAAAGAACAATATTTTATAAATCAAATAATAGGGGTCAAGATTTATAACATGTACAATTACCTCTAGATGCAAATGCAGCTCTTTGATGGTTTTGTTTTGTTGCACGCAGATAGGCTGATCCTGTAAGAAGCAAGGTAATTGTAATAAATACTTGTATGAAATTAAAAGTCTACCAAATGTACAACATTTTTTAAGAGATATTGACTTTTGCTATCATTTGCTTAATTACTCACCTGATGATGTTCTTTTTTTGTACATGAAGGTACTTTTGGAAGTAGAAATCATTTGGCTCGGTGGCAAATCTGTTGAAGTGTCTACTGGGTGCGTCACTTGATCTAACAAATTATGTTGTAAATGGAACATTCATAAATCAGGCATGTGTTTTTTCAATAATTTTCTAATTACATAGTTCAATTAAATGTTTGATGATGGTGTTTACCTGTAAATGATCCAACTATTTCCGCCAGTTTTAAACCACAATAGCTTTGTACTCTGCCATCTTGGCTGACTATTATTTTTGAATGAATCATGAAAGATTTGAGCAACATGCCTGACAGGGAAGGAACCTCGGCATTTTTGGCCCGTGATCCTATAACACAGACACAAATATGGGTTTAATCAGATAAATAATTGCAACTTATGAAAACTTGTAAGTTTGAATTATACTTTTATTCATTTTTTTTTCAAGGAGCTGCTTCACTTTTGTAACACAGAACATTGCAAATTTGGTTACATATAAAATGAAGATGTCCAACAAACCATCTTTTGGGATTCTGTTGCTGAACTGATGCAATAACTTTCATAACCAATGAAAAGTGTTCCATTTGTAGAGGATAATAACTGTTTAGGTTTCTAATATTTTTAATATTTTTTTTTTAATAATGATACTGAGTTTCTCAATAATTCCACATTTTTCATTTTATTTAACAATTCAATATACGCATTCTGTTTCAGGTATATGTATATCAATGATTGGTTTCGAAAACTTTTGGGGAAACAGCAACGATATAGCATTGGATGTAAGTCAATTATTCTTTATTGTTGTACATGTTTATATAATATCAAGTTGGTCTAAATGTCTTTTTAAAATGCACTTATAAGAATTGAGTATAAGACATTTGGTATGGTAGAAACATTACTTTCCAATTTATAACTTAAATGAAGGTATAATAGGATGTAACAACATTTTTACTTATATTTAGTTCGTGTTACATCATATTCTTTGACACCAATTGTGTTGTTACATGCAATTTTCGGCTAATCTTCCTGACTAAAGTCAGTACCATAATGATCTTCAATATTTCCATGATCTGAGCTACTTCCGTTCAACTGTGTTGGCACATTTGTTGTTGCCTGGTTTGTTAATGACCATAACGAACGCAGGGTTTTCATTCTTTTGTGTTTGGACTTGAAATAAAACTGTCTCAACCTTTTCGTACTTTCAGCCAGTTCTGTATCAGGGTTTTCTTCTACCCGCCTCTTTTCTTCTTCTAGCCTTGTAATGATTTCTTGAGTGTTCCCATCAACTTTTGCACCTCCATTTTCAACCTATAATGCAATATAAGTTTGTGTCCAACATAAAAACAAAGCGTTAAATTCAATTTAATTCTGACCTAGAGAGTGTTAATTAATAGTTGTATACTCCTCAGCTTACGATACGGCCAACGCTGAATACCCACTTCTCGACAGTGCCTTTTGAACATACTTAAGCCAATATTGAACTCTTTTGCAGCTTTTGCTATTGGCATGTAGTAGTATTGTGCTATCATTTCTCTAGTGAATGCCATGACTCTGAAATATCAATAACAACTGGATGAGTTGGGAAAGATAGTATAACATGGCTTTTAAATGTGTTGGCAATCTCCTGGGATTCCAAGTAGGTTAACAGGTTTTGTAACTTTCCATAAACGCTATTTATTATATATTAAAAACAAATTTTGTAACTGAATTTATTCATTTAAATGACCCTTCATGTAGAAAACTTGTGTAGCAGTTATATTTATTGTTGATCAATCTGTCTATGTAAGTATAATATCTATCCAAGAAGGTGTTGACTGGTTAATTGATATAAAATGATGTTAGTATTTCTTTTATTGTAACAGATACATCTTCACATCAATGTCTCATGAACAGCAAATATTAAACACATCAGAGCGGATGTGTTGGGTACACAACATGGTAAGGTTTTGAATAGGTTGGTTTGTATTTGTAAGGGTTGTGTAAGAGCATGAAACTATTGATTAAAAAACCGCATTTAAAAAATTATAGAAGATTGAATTTCATTCCTTAGAAATTATAAAAATAGTATACATAACTCATACATTGGGTTATTGAATATGAAAAATAGGACAATCTTATACATTATACAGAACATATTATTTAAACCATACGCAGACAATCTTTAATATAGAACATTTTCCCTTTAAACTTTAAAAAAAAAAAAAAAAAAAAAAAAAAAAAAAAAAAAAAAAAAAAAAAAAAAAAAAAAAAAAGTAAAATCCCTTATTGCACACTTTTGATCAGGTGCAGCAACTGCCTGAGACATAGTAGACCCACTTCAATGTACCTGTAACCAATGTTAACACAAAAAAAACACCTATTCCATATTGGGTAGGGGCAGTAAATCATCAACCATAAACAAAAAATAAGATATAGTGATATTAATCAGTTTGTGGGGCTGTATCTTTGAAACAAATAAGAAAGAATCCCCAACGAAGTTATAATCAAACATATTATTCATGTTCTAAGCATCTATTTTAAAAATACATCTTGGTATGCACCCTATTGAAACTCATTCTGAATCTGTCACCACAAACCTGACAATTAAATATTGAAAGGAAACCATGTTAATACATGGACAAATGTAAGATAATTGGTGAAGAAAGGGTGTGCGCAACATGTGCTCACCATCTTGGCTTCTTATTGGCAGTTGCGGCGTTAGTTTCTCCTTGGAAATCATCAGCAGCAATCACCTCAGTTTCAATATCTGAATCTTCAATCTCTAGCCTACAAACAATTGAAACATGATGGTCATGTTCACTTAGTCGTTCTTTTTTTTTTTTTTTTTTTTTTTTTTTTTTTTTTTTTGGTAGGTAAAACTTATTTGACTTGCTTACTTCTTTTTTTTCTTATCCTCTGTAGACTTGGCTGGTGTAGCAACTGATGGATCTTTTGGTTGTGGATTGGATGATGACCCTCCAGCGACAGCTCCATCATCAACGGTGCTTGAGCTACCGCTTTCCACTGTTGGTTGGCGCGGGTCTACCGTCTAGCAAGTAAAAGTTTCAAAGCTTCCATACTTATAGTAGCTATAAGATTTGATTTCAAAAATGTATGTTGTGCCGATGAGGTTGGCTATAGCAGATGGTAAGTTTTCATTGTCTTCCAAACTCTATAGGGTAACGTGTGAGTAATGGAGATTGGTAATGGCCAGAAAATTTATAAATATACCTCATCATCCTCGTCCACTATTGCTACAGCTGGGAACTTCACCAATTCAGTTGCAGGGTCATCAAAAAGAACTACCACAGTCTGTTTAGTATCATCCGATATACCAAGTTCTAGGCGATACTTGAGAGGGATTATTGCAAACAGCATGTATCAAGGTGAGTCATCTTATTTATTGTGTTGATATAAATAATGCCTAAACAAGTTATTAATATTTTTCGATACCTCTACGTTTTGATACTCACAAAATGTAAAATCATTAAACGGAAAATTATGACGTGAACAAGTATTTAGTTGTAAATATCTATTTCTACAACTCAAATCATTTAAGGTATGAATGAGCTAAAATGCTTAATGTATTATATGATCAAAGGAACATATTCTTAATTACTAGATTTTTTATAAAATGTCAAAAACATTTTGTATCTTTTAGAAAAATATTTTTGGTAATAAATAAAAAGGTTTAATTCATTATAAATTTATGAATTCAAATTTTCAACCAAAATCAGTAAAAATGTTCCACAAAAACCTTCCCCACAAAAAGACAAAACTGGGCAACGGCTAGGGAGGGCGGCCCCTTAATTATACAAGGCGGCCCGCTTAAAATTAAGGGGACCATCCCTCTATTTAAGGGGGCTGGCATGCTCCAGTAGCCTTCCAGCTGTCCAGTTTTCTGCCTATAAATACTAGCCTTCCCCTGGATTTTTTCTCACCTTTTGCACCCCAAACATTCTGTTCTAAATCTTCTCTAATCTTTGTAAATCCTTTCTAAAATCCTTTGATCATATTCTCTTAAGCTTTAGTTTCGAAGTGATCCAAGCTTCCTTCATTCAAGTGCAAAAGAAGAATACCTCTTCATCATCTAGAGAAGAAGTGTTGTAGCTTAACTCATATATTTGTATAGTTGTGTAAAGTGTTTGTGTAGTTGTTGTAAGTAGATCAAAGTGTTGTAAGTAGTTGTGTTGTAAAGAAGTAGTGTAGAAGTTGTGAAGTCATAGACTAGAAGTTGTGAAGCCGTCGTGTAGAAGGTGTGAAGCCGTAGTCGTGAAGCCGTCGTAAAGAAGTCATGAATAAGTAGTGAAGAAGTCGTGAAGCCGTCGTGAAGAAGTCGTGAATAAGTCGTGAAGAAGTCATGTATAAGTTATGAGATTGGTTCTAGCTACGATTAGAACCCGACATCTAGCTTTGTGTCGTTAAGCCGGTGTAAGCTAAAGTTATGTAAGGTTTTCTCCGCATAAGGGAGTTTGTTGACATAGTGAAGAGAACTCTCGAGTAGGTGACTCGGGGAGTGGAGTAGGGCAAGAAAGGTGTCCTTGTAGCCGAACCACTATAAATCCGTGTGTTGTGGTTTGATCTTTCCATCCCTATCTTTCATTTCATTTACTTTACTTTACTTACATTACTTACTTATATTTATCTATATTTGTTCATATTGTTTAAGAATTCAAGTCACATAATTTCGAATCGAAGTTTTTAAAAGTAAATAAAAGTTTTCAAAATAAAATTAAAAAGACGTAAAACTAGTCAACCCCCTTCTAGTTTTTCACAATTGGTATCAGAGCCAGGTTAAACAAGATTTTTAAAACTAACTGTATTTTAAAACTTGAAACGATCTATGGAATCTGAAAAATATTTTGAAGGGCAATCTATGCATAGACCACCACTATTTGAAAGTGATGGATTTTTATATTGAAAAAATCAATTCGAAACTTATGTGAAATCAAAAGATCTAGATCTTTGGCATGTTATTACTAATGGTGATTTTTTACCAACTCATTATAATCCTGAAACTAAAAAGGATGAAATTGTAATTTTTGAGAAACAAAATGATGATTTAAAAAGAAAACTTGCTAAAAATAATGAAGCTAAAATGGTTATTTATAATACGTTACCACGTAAAAAATACGAAAGAATCTTTATGTGTGAAACCGCTAAAGAAATTTGGAACTCATTACTAATAACTCACCAAGGTAATAGTCAAGTCAAAGATAATAAAATAGATCTACTTGTTCAACAATATGAACAATTTATGATTCCGGAAGAGGAATCAATTGATAATGCTTTTGCTAGGTTTAACACAATCATCACAAGTTTAAAAGAACTTGATGAGAGTTTTTCTAGTAAGAATTTTGTTAAGAAATTTCTTAGGGCGCTTCATCCGAAATAGCGGGCTAAAGTTACGGCGATTGAAGAATCGAATAATTTGTCAACTCTTCAACTTGACGAGTTGATCGGAAACTTGAAAGTCTACGAGGCAATAATAAAGAAAGATTCCGAGATGGTCAAAGGAAAAGGAGAACAAAGCAAGTCAATTGCTTTGAAGGCTAGGAAGGAATCTAGTGACGAGGATAGCTCAACCTCCGAAAGTGATGACGAAGAATATGCCATGGCCGTAAGAGACTTCAAGAAATTATTCAAAAGACGAGAAAGATTCGTGAGACAACCACATGAAGAAAGAAAAGCATCCCAAAGAAATAAGGATGACAAAATTGGGAAGAGTGAGAGAAAGTGTTTTAAATGTGGTGATCCAAATCATCTCATCGGAAGATGTCCAATGATGTCAAGGGAGCAAAATCAAAAGGCGTTCGTGGGAGGAGCATGGAGTGATAGTGACGAAGATGAGAAAGAAACCACAAAGGAGGTGAAATGTCTTATGGCTAAGACATCTAGTAAGGTACATTCTGAAACCGAATACTGTAGTGACGAACACCTATCATTAGATGAAAAAGACTTAGATAGTGAATATAATAGATTATGCAAAATAGGTCAAAAAGTAATAACTAAAAATAAGTCACTAAAACACCTAAACAACCAATTAGAAAATGAAATACTTGAATTGAAAGTTAAACTACACAACTTAGAAAAAGGTAAAGAAGTTTTTGAAGAATGTAAATTATGTCAAGTAACTAAAAATGAAAACAAAAAACTTAAGGAAGAAATTTGTAAACTTGATAAATTTGAAAATAGTAGTAACTCACTTAGGAAAATAATAAGTGTTCAAAGAATAGTAGGTGGTTAAACTGGCTTAGGATTTAATTCAACTGAGGCGTCAACTAGTAAAACTAAAAATGTGAAGTTTAAATGTGAATCTAGTAAAGAAAAACCCTTAGAGTCTACACCTAAATACATACTTATAAAAGATAGGAAAGTACCCATAGCTAGTAATAATGAAGTAAAAATTTTCTACAAACCATCCTTAAAAATCAAAGAAGAATCACTTAAACCTAAGTTAAGTTCGAAAACACCTCCCTCAAGAAGACCAAATAATCCTCATCCTCGGCCTAAAACTCCTCAATCTAGAAGAAACCAAAATCGACAAAACCTCTATAATAATAATTACTCAATGTAGAAATATCCAAATCCACCAAGCTTCAATCCTTGGGGAATACTTTCACCATATACGCATCCTAATCAACTACAACCCATTTTTGGTTCAAACAACTTTGGATCAATGTGACAATGGGGACCAAGTGGCTAAAGTGTCATCTCATCGGGAATTTCGATGTCTCATCTAAAATTGACTTCTATAGGTCAATATACACATCTTGAAGATATTGAAGACTAAAAGGTACGCTTTCCTTTCATGCTCTCCGTTACTATGATATATGATTAGATTAATAAACGAGCCAATTGCATGCCCCCGTTAGTTTAAAATGCCTAGTTAGTTTATACTTATGTAATTGTTAGTGTATACTTCCTCTATACATATACCTAATATAAATATATATATATATATATATATATATATATATATATATATATATATATATATATATATATATATATATATATATATATATATATATATATATATATATATATATATACATACTATTATACATATACTATATATATATAATATATATATATATATATATATATATATTATACTATTATATATATATATTATAATATATAAGTATATATATATATATATAAATATATATATATATATATACACGCACATAACCTAGATACGTCATTTGTTGATTATCTAGAACTAAAAGAAATTGTTCGTCCTCGAACCTTTTCTTCCCCCTTTGCCTCTTTTGAACTTTAACGTTCAACACGAAAATCTTTCGTGTCCACTATCACATAACTCATGGTGATGAAGAGAAGTGAGTTAAGTGGATTAACGTAGAAGTAGTACTTAAACCGTCGCGCCAAGAAAACTATGGATTAAACAAACTCCCATCACCGTCAGCACTTATCTCTGTCATTACCTCATCATTTCTCGACTCCATTCAACATCCCACGTTTACACACAATATTAATATATATATATATATATATGCACATTTCCTCTCACTCCTTAAAACCTTTGTCGACTTGACATCTTGATTATTTTATCCAAAATTTTCAAGATATATTTTCTTAACAAAATGTTAATAAAATGTCAAGTATTCCCTCCTCGTGCCTATACAATCCAACGTATTTTTGATATATTATAAATCTATAAATATATACATATAAATATTTTGCCTTCAGAAACAAAAATCAAAAATTCCAAAATTTTGGCGGGCGGCCCCCTTAAAATTAAGGGGACCGGCTAGTTATCGTGGGCGGCCCCCTTAATGTTTAAGGGGACCGGCCATCTGCTGCAGCCAAAATCATTTTCCCTCTTGAATTTTAGCCAAACACTCCCTTTTCTCACACCACACTTCCTCCCTATCTGCTGTGTACGAAAGAACCAACACCAAAACCCTCAAATCACCCACCAAATCACCAAATCGAGCCAAATTGACAAGGGGTAAACACTTATAACTCGATTAGCAACATATTTAGTAAGTTTTTCAATACTCATTTCATCTAATTTCATCCAATTTTGAGTCAATTCATGATTAGGTATTTTATTTTTATTTTTTTTAATTCGAACTTATGGTGAAAATAAGTCTGGGATTAACATTGCCGAATGCTCCCCATAGGATTAGAGTACTTAATTCGCCTAGAATCTAAGTTATCTAAAACCCTCATGCTAAAATTTTGAAAAACCAAACACTCTCATTCAAAATTTGTTATACATTGTTGAAAAATGCCTTAAACACTTGTCTTAACTAACCACATTACAATTTCACAACTTATAATCCTAAAAATACACTTTTTGAATCATGAAAAACGATTTTATAAACATAAGAGGGTGTTTGGATTAAGTCATAAAATAGCCGAAACCAAGTCAAAATAAATTTCACAACTAATGAACAAGTTTATAAACATGTTACTAGTCATTTTAAGTCATCAAGATACATAATTCATATGTATATTGACATATGAGTCTTTATTTTTCTAGTATAAGGGGATGTTTGGCACAATGAATTAAAACACATTTTTGAGTCAAAATCTATATTTTCATCTTTTTCATAAGTTTCTTAACATGAATACTTGTAAGAAATAGCTAGACATACAATCTAATGTTTATCTAGCCACATTTCAAAATGGCTTGTGATGTATAAAGGAGCGTTTGGATAGTTTTGGTTCTTTATCAAAATAGCACGATAACTACTTCTTAACATCATAAAATCCATTTTTAAGCGAGTTAAAAAATAAAACTAAGGAACATGGCAAACTACTTCTTAGGATTTAATTTTTAAAGTCGAAGTGTGTTTGTGTTCCACATAAGTAATGTATATGACATATGCATTTTTTTCTTAATCTTATTTTTCTTGTTGCTATCTTGTATAGGTGAAAATACCTAAAGCTACGGTTGGTGATGTCTTAAAAACTAAAGATTACATTCCAAAAGTCTTCGCCAATCCCGGCATTTCTCCCGCTATTGCATGTTTCTATCGTCCCATTGAAGATAGAAACATTCATGAGGGGAGAGTTGTCGATCCATCTTTCTATCAATCCAACTATATCGAACGAATGTTCTCCAATGTTCGTCTTGATTGTCTTTACAAAATCAATGAGCCTATCATCCCTCGCTTCATTCTTGACTTCTATAGCCAAGTGACGGTGCAAACCGATCCCAATGGCTATATCCTCATATCCTGTATGATCCAAAATGAGTTCATTACTCTTACTCTAGCTCAATTCGGTCAAATTATCCAAATTCCTTACAACGGTCAAGCCGTTTTCTCTAATGAGTGGGATCTTTCATCTCTTGAGCAACATCGACCTCAAGAGGGTCCTTACTACTCTGAGATTCCATCTCCCGAAGAAATTCGTCAATATCTTAGGCTAGTTCGTGGTACGACTAGCTGAATGATCAAGTCAAAAAATGTTGACGTCCATGCTAATCAAATCCTCCTCAAGGAGTTACGCCCCGACATGAAGCGTTGGGAAGAACTCATTCACGAGAATGCGTTCGGTACCGGTGGTCACCGTGATCATCTCACGGCGAGCATTGCTGATGCGTGGTTTTGCGACCTTACAACAGGTTTTACCTCTCGAGGGATCTCAAGAGGCTTGCAATCCCCACCAGGCAGTGTACCTGACCGTTGTAGTATAGTGAAGTGGCAAGTACCGGGGGATTGATCGTTCTCTAGGGGAATAGTGTCGTTAAGATTGAAAAACTACTCTAATAGGTCTAAGGGTGAAGGAAGATTCTTTTTGTATTTTTTATATTTTATGAAAAGCAAGTAAAATCTCGGGTTTGAAGGAGTGGGCGGAATTAGTTGCTAGTCAACTAACCCAAACAACTACAATTGCAAATAAAATAAAATGACTGAAAATGAAAAGGTTGTGAAACTTATGTGGAGACAAATGTGTTTACTTAGATTTCCTTACTCCCTAACTATCTTTTACCGGTTAATTAGTGTGTATTAATTGCGTGGACGACGGGTGTATTCCTTAATACCGTTCGTGGGGTGGCGTACGTACTTCCCCAACTCTATAAGCTCCTACTTCACTCCTATGTCGAGCCGGCTAAGAAGCTCCTAACATGGGATCACTAGAATTCGCTCATGCATTAAATACAACCAAATAAACCTAGTACGCATTGGTTCATGTTTCTTAAGACGTTCAAGCAAGTTACCGAATAGGAGGTTAGCCAGTTTTCTTAAGTCTAACATCGATAAACAATCATCCAATACAATTAATAACACACCAACAACCAATAATCAATAGTTAAGTTTCATTAGATCTAAGCAAACACAAGATAAATTTAGCCTAGCATGTTAATTGAAAGACAAGCATAAGATATAATTAACCAACACATAGACATATTGATTAACTTGAAGGGAGACTTATCTTTAATTGAACATGAAGGAATCAAGGGTGAAAAACCCTTGAAAATACAGCCAATTCGTCTTAGGGTTTATTCCCACAAAGTTGCACACTAATGACAAAAAATTGCAAAACTATATATAGAGTTTAAGGGCTGACGGCGTCACGTTATGGATCTTGACGCCGTCACCTCGCCGTGGCTAGGGTTCTCGGATGGCCTTCTCGACGCCGTCCCTCTTTAGTCCTCAAAAATCCTCTCTGGCTTATCAAAGCTTGACGCCGTCAGAATAGAGCTTGACGCCGTCCCTCTTTAGCTTAAACCGTGATGGCCTTGATCACCTTAAAGGGTGACGCCGTCAGACTTCCCATTGTAAAATTCTCTGGCTTATCATGTGTATTTTTCATATCCACCTCTATTGCCAAGCCATGACGCCGTCAAGAGCAATACTTGACGCCGTCAAAGGTACTTTTCCAGCCGATTTTGAGACTTTGCCGTTTTCTTCACTTTTATGCTCCAAAAACGTCCAAAATGCTTTCTTTTCCAGATTTCTTCTCCAAAGTACCTAAAATGACAAAAGGAACGATTTAGGGCAATATTTGATCAAATAAATACGATTTCGGGCTTAAATGACCCCCTAAAAGCGGTACACTTTTCGCTTCATCAAATACCCTTACACTTGATATTTTCTTGTCCTCAAGCAAATGCGCTTTTATTCTAATCAAAATACAAGTTAGGGGTCATTTAACGCTAATATAAAAGTAATTACAAAAAATAGTCGTTCCACTTTAATCATAATAAGCACGGAGATTACACACTAGCACCTCACAAGTAGTGTTTAGATACTCACATCTCTCAAGTGTCATCAAAATAAATCTCATAAATGAAAACGGATAATATCTCTCACTGCCTGTCATAGCAAATAGATTACCATAGGCTTGGGAAAGGATCAAAAAACCTTCTCCACTAGGCGTAAGCACCTAAGATAAACTGTCAAAGAGGGCTTTTAAACGGGTTATAACGTTAGGTGTAGGGATATGATAAACACGGTTTTGTTGGATAAAGGATATTTTACTGGTGGCGAGTTAAAGATCTTGATTAATTACATGTACTATACAACGTTGCTAAGCCAAGACTAGACTCGACTTAAGCTAATAAAACAAAAATAACAAAAAGATAAACATAGACATAAAATGAAACGGGATGGTAGTCCGTATGTTTTTTCTACTTTTCTTTTTCTCAATTTTTTTTTTTTTTCATACACTCTTGCCCTACCATCCAAAATAATACATCATAGGGGCGTTGCATTCCCCTTACACTTGAAATTTTACATAACTTTACAATAAACTACTCTAATGACTCAAATTAAGATAATCGAAACACTTGGAGTACTTTTAAAATATTTAGCACATATGGGGGTAATAATGTTGTTCTTCCCCATTACTCCATTACACTAGTACTTTACCCATGAGTCCCAATCGTCCCAAAACAATATGTACAAGGATATGACTCGACTTAGCAACCATGTAATCAATTAGATAATTAACTAAGGGTTTAAACAAATGTTGTCACAATAATGCACTAAAGATGAGTGCACACAAGGTAGGCTAAGGCGATTTGGGTGTACATTTAAGTGGGGTGTAACAAATTCTTCCTTTAAGTAAAATGCTTAAAGGTCGAAACAAAAAGATAGGCTCTGAGGGGTGTACTAGGGGTATCGTGTACTAAAAATGAGTACAACACAAAGGGTGTGGGAGAATTACTTGACCAATGTAGCCAATGTAATTATAACAAAAACACAGGTGTAAAACAATGGGTTAATCCTAATGCCTCTTATCATGTAGTAAATCTAACTACACGAATGTAGTCTCACTTGTGGCCTCGGAATGGTCCTAACGCAAGTTCTAGAATCTAAGTGCTACCGGTACACACATCATAGCATAAATGCTTTTCCTACCAATTCTAGGGGCGAACCTCACATATTTGGGGGTGGAAAATTTTTTAGTGGTACGGTTTTGTGCTAGTCATATAACTCCTATCCATGAGACGCTTATTAAGACCAAAGTTTCACTCCTATATGTTGTAAAAAAATTTAAATTTGGCACTAAAATTGCCTTAACAGGTATTTATCTCAGTTTTATTACACATCTACCATCAAACAAACGAAAATCAAGTGCAATTGTATTCTCTAAAGTATCGTACTTTACCCCCCCCCCCTTACACTTAAGATGAACATTGTCCCCAATGTTCAAATAACAAGATGTAAAAGTAAATAAGGTAAAAGAATGAAATCAAATACTCCCCTGATTCGTTTGGTGGATAAAGAGGTAACATGGTTAGATCTTCTTCCAAGAGAATGTAGAAGCTCCAAGACTAAAGCATCGCCAAAAGCTTGATTCCACATACATCTTCTTGTCCAAAATAACCTGTTAAACCTGAGAAAACAAACACGAAAACCTGCATAACATCGGCGGGATAAATCTGTATAAGGATATAATGCTTGTGGAATGATTATTTTGCAGATTCCTGGAGTTTATAAGTTAGAGATTTAATAAAAACTTCAAAAACAAAACTTTCAAAAATTTCCAGAATTTTACACTTGACGCCGTCAGACTGAGGTCTGACGCCGTCAGAAGTGATCTGACAGATTTTTCATGTTAAGTTTCCGAAAAATTTCTGGAAAAACTCAATCCTTACTTCCTGGAAATCCTGCAAAATATCATTATGACTCGATACAAGCATTTGACTCGAACAATACTAATATGTATGCTAATTTAATATTGTTATGATTCATGTTCATTTGTTCTAATAAACTGATTTGGATTTCCCTTACACTTATCTTTTGCAAAATACCTTTATATGTAGTTAAGACGAAGTTAAAAACAAGATAAAGCATTTTCACAATTTAGTTTCGAACATGAATCAATAACAACAAAAATAAAACATACATACGGAAGCAAATAAAATCAAACAAACAAACAAATAAACACACAAAGCAAATAAAGCTTGGATTGCCTCCCAAGAAGCGCTTGTTTTTGTTCGAGTCACGAGCCTGACTCTACCCTTATTTAACGGAAATAGGGGAGGTTTTCCCTACACTTAGGGTTAAGTGCGGGTGATAGTAGCGATACACACCAGCTCGGTAGGAGTATGCCACGTGAGGAAAGATTGGTGGATGAATTATATGCTCAAAGGAGTGTGCTCCTTTCATCATAACCTTACCTAGTTCACTTTGGTCAATGGGTGAGTTAAAGTGTTCTCCTAAAAAGGGATCATTTTCTAACAACTTCGAGAGACTCCTAATTAGGAATCCATCTTGACCCAATAGACCCGGTTTAAACCCATAATGTTTCTTGTGATCAATCATGAATGGGTGATGTAGACATGTAAGGTCATTTTTCACTCCTATATTGTCTTCCTCACTACAAGGCTTAATGTCTACTACCTTAAACTTAAGACTACCCGGACTATATGTTTTGATGGGTGGATCGGGACCTAATTCAATTCCTAAATTTTCATCCAAGGATGGAAGATTAGGTAACGGTTTTGGTTGAGGCTCCGGCTCATCAAAACTAGGAACTTCCATAGAACTAAAAGAAAGGTTATGACCACAAGTATTCAAACCTATTTCTTCTAGTTTTGTTTGGTCCAAGGGCTCTACCTCTATTGGGGTTCCTATAGTCTCTTCTACTTCTTCCGGGTAAGTCATGGGTGGTGTGTGTGCCTCAAATGATGGTAGGACTTGTGGGGTACTTGGTGGGCTTATGTTACTTACCTTATCATTCCCTATGTCAAGATCACCTATATCCTCATCATGTGTTTTAGTACAATCTAACCCTAACATTTTCCCAAGTATCTCAAGTGCTTCTCTAGGCATCTCAACTTCTATGTCCGAATCATAAGGATCTTCCTCAATAATCCGACCATGTTCAATTTGCCTAAAGGATTCATCATGTGTTCTTCGGGATTCAAAGTCATTGGTCATAAAACCAAGGTCTTTTTGATCAATGTGATCATGTTCGGCTAAATCCTCCATCACATCAAGGTCACCTATGTGTTCATCCTGTATTATGGTAGTGCCTAACCATGACATGCAGCTAGGTGGCTCAACTTTACCCTCATCCCCAAACAAACTTGTTTCATGATCCTTGAAATTTGTGGTCAATTGACTTGTATTAATGTTTGTTGGGTTGTCTACTATATAATAATATTGGGCACAATTCTCAATAGCTTCCCATGCTTCCTCACCACTTAATTCCCTAAGATCCCTGCCGGCAAAATGGTAAATGTCCCTTTGGGCATGTCGGTCGACATGATTGTAAAAGATTTGAGTTAGGGACCAAACATCGAAGTTATGATGAGGGACTTTTTGGAGTAAATATTTAAAACGAGTCCATGCATCATAGAGAGGTTCATCTTTATGTTGTTTAAACATCAAGATGTCATATGGAGTGGGTGAATTACGTGGTTGGTGGTATGGTGGATTCACGTTCTCCATAATGGTGAACGGAAGAGTCAATGGAAATCTTATACGAACAAAAGCACGAAGAAAATAGATAGACTAAAGAAAAACCTAGAAAAATAAAATAAAAATCTCACTAGAAAGGAATCTAGTGAGTAGACCTAATAAAATAAAAATTCAACCTAAACAATAACTATTCCCCGGCAGCGGCGCCAAAAACTTGATGCGTGGTTTTGCGACCTTACAACAGGTTTTACCTCTCGAGGGATCTCAAGAGGCTTGCAATCCCCACCAGGAAGTGTACCTGACCGTTGTAGTATAGTGAAGTGGCAAGTACCGGGGGATTGATCGTTCTCTAGGGGAATAGTGTCGTTAGAATTGAAAAACTACTCTAATAGGTCTAAGGGTGAAGGAAGATTCTTTTTGTATTTTTTATATTTTATGAAAAGCAAGTAAAATATCGGGTTTGAAGGAGTGGGCGGAATTAGTTGCTAGTCAACTAACCCAAACAACTACAATTGCAAATAAAATAAAATGACTGAAAATGAAAAGGTTGTGAAACTTATGTGGAGACAAATGTGTTTACTTAGATTTCCTTACTCCCTAACTATCTTTTATCGGTTAATTAGTGTGTATTAATTGCGTGGACGACGGGTGTATTCCTTAATACCATTCGTGGGGTGGCGTACGTACTTCCCCAACTCTATAAGCTCCTACTTCACTCCTATGTCGAGCCGGCTAAGAAGCTCCTAACATGGGATCACTAGAATTCGCTCATGCATTAAATACAACCAAATAAACCTAGTACGCATTGGTTCATGTTTCTTAAGACGTTCAAGCAAGTTACCGAATAGGAGGTTAGCCAGTTTTCTTAATTCTAACATCGATAAACAATCATCCAATACAATTAATAACACACCAACAACCAATAATCAATAGTTAAGTTTCATTAGATCTAAGCAAACACAAGATAAATTTAGCCTAGCATGTTAATTGAAAGACAAGCATAAGATATAATTAACCAACACATAGACATATTGATTAACTTGAAGGGAGACTTATCTTTAATTGAACATGAAGGAATCAAGGGTGAAAAACCCTTGAAAATACAGCCAATTCGTCTTAGGGTTTATTCCCACAAAGTTGCACACTAATGACAAAAAATTGCAAAACTATATATAGAGTTTAAGGGCTGACGGCGTCACATTATGGATCTTGACGCCGTCACCTCGCCATGGCTAGGGTTCTCGGATGGCCTTCTCGACGCCGTCCCTCTTTAGTCCTCAAAAATCCTCTCTGGCTTATCAAAGCTTGACGCCGTCAGAATAGAGCTTGACGTCGTCCCTCTTTAGCTTAAACCGTGATGGCCTTGATCACCTTAAAGGGTGACGCCGTCAGACTTCCCATTGTAAAATTCTCTGGCTTATCATGTGTATTTTTCATATCCACCTCTTTTGCCAAGCCATGACGCCGTCAAGAGCAATACTTGACGCCGTCAAAGGTACTTTTCCAGCCGATTTTGAGAATTTGCCGTTTTCTTCACTTTTATGCTCCAAAAACGTCCAAAATGCTTTCTTTTCCAGATTTCTTCTCCAAAGTACCTAAAATGACAAAAGGAACGATTTAGGGCAATATTTGATCAAATAAATACGATTTCGGGCTTAAATGACCCCCTAAAAGCGGTACACTTTTTGCTTCATCAATTGCTCACATGTTGTATTGTATTGTTGCTGAACAACAATACAATTTGGCCTATCTCTTTGTTTATCGTATTATGTCCACCAAAAACACTCGTAATGCCAATCTTCCTTA
Organism: Artemisia tridentata subsp. tridentata; assembly: GCA_021014915.2. Classification (NCBI taxonomy): domain Eukaryota; kingdom Viridiplantae; phylum Streptophyta; class Magnoliopsida; order Asterales; family Asteraceae; genus Artemisia; species Artemisia tridentata. The sequence continues at coordinate 235,396,141 of CP139505.1, forward strand.
TGGCATGTTTCTCACCCGTCTCTACTATCATGTCATGAAATATTACCTTCAACTTGAGATTAATATTTATGAGTTTGTTCAACCGGTCCTTCGTCCTCTTGTTCGTGTCCAACCTCATCGATCCCAAAGAGACAAGGGAAAATCTCGTAGCTTTTTCTCAATCCCACCTCGTGGTTCCACATCTCATCAAGGAGACGATGATGATGATGAGGAGGAGGAGGAAAACACATCATGTGCTAGTACCCCATCACCTACGACATTCATTGAAAATCTTCTGGAACTTAATTACACCAATGATCAAGTTCCTTCTCCTTCTCGTCAAACCAATCAACTCCTCTTCGAAAGACAAAACTCACTGCTCAACACCACACAGCAGATGCATCAAGAAGTTCAAGGCGGTTTCAAGTCCATTGGAAAATCACTTGGGAAGATGTTTGGAAAGAAGAAGAAATAGATATGTTTGATGAGTGTTTAGATGATTGTTGATGTTATGTTTAGACAATTATATGTAGTATTATTATCTTAACATTTGTTTGCTATGACTTTTATTATGTTAGATGTTAAACTTCTTTCATGTTAGAACTAAGCTACTAGTTTACTTGATATAATATGCCTATGCTTCTAATATGATTTTTCTAATCTTAAATATGCACATTATTTCTTTAATATGTTATTGTTACTATTGAATCTTTCCAAATGTATATGGTTAAAATAGAGCTTGCTGCAAACAAAACCCAAAAATTGACCTTTTCTGAAAAATTTTCAATTTTGGTCATCTGAGAAACACTAGATGTGCGGCCCCCTTAATTTTGCTAGGCGGTCCCCTTAATTTTAAGGGGGCCGACCTACAATTAAGGTGACTGGCCATCTGCACAGTATTTTTCACTATTTTCTTTTGCATCCTGTGACCCCTTTTCTCTAGTCTCAGCTACCCTTTCTCTTATTAACCTAACTGAGTTTGGAATATTATTACTAAACCTCTAAATCTTACCCAAATCAAACTCACTTTCATACTATAAAATCCCTCCAAATAATAAACCCTCATTTCATCAATTCTCATCTCCTTCAAACACCAACCAAAGACACCATGCTATCACCAAAATCCTCCATTTCCAAGTCCTCTAAGAAACACAAAATGGTCATCATACCACCCGAACAACTTTTCATTGATCTCACTAAGGAAGACAACACCACCCCATCACCACCACCTAAATGTTCATCCCCAAATGCACCCAATGCACCATCAAAAACACCTTCTACCAATGGTACCTCATCTTCTTCCATACCTTCAAACTCATCCATAAATTACTACATCAACAAACACCTCTCCTCACCACAAATAACACCTCCACCAACAACATCATCACCACATCTCACTCAAGAACCTCCATCCACTGAGCTTGCCATTCCATCTCACCCATCACTCCTCTTGATGCTCACTTTTCATCCTCACCACTTCCATCACCTCTCTTTGTTAACCCTATTCCTTGGAGTCTCCTTGAAGCTCATGGAGACACTTGTCTTTGTTGCATTCATAACCGAACCATCATCTTTGGTCTTCGGGATGAGATGCAATACATGTTCTCATGCACTGAGTATATGTTAACCAACCCACCTCCACCACCACCTCCACCATCTTCATCCATTTCACCACCACCTCCTCCATTTTCTCCAAACTAGCTGAAATATTTTAACAAAAGTAATGTTTTCCACCCTTTTTGGTTGCAAGCTCTATGGGGATTATGTACTTTAGGGATGACTATGTAGTATCATTAGTTTCTTTGTTTGAATGTTTGTATGCCTTATGCTGTAATCTACTTGGTTGTGTATTTATACACAACACTTCTTATTTAATGAATGTTCTAATTCTATATGCTTGCCTATTGTTGTTACATATACTTGTGCTTCTAACATTTTTCTTGCAAGCATTCCATAGCTCGTTTCCTTGGTGCCCCCAAACGAGGGGGAGTACACATCAAGGGGGAGTTCTCGTCCCGTCAAATTATATTCATAAAACTTGTTGGCATAACCTTTTTGATTCTACAAAAAAGGGGAGAAATAGATGTAAACTCACTAAATACTTGTCTAAAAACTAATTTTTCAAGTTAATGAGTTTAGGTTTTGTAATCATCAAAAAGGGGGAGATTGTTAATATAAATAATGCCTAACACGTTATTAATATTTTTCGATACCTCTACATTTTGATAATCACAAAATGTAAAATCATTAAACGGAAAATTATGACGTAAACAAGTATTTAGTTGTAAATATCTATTTCTACAACTCAAATCACTTAAGGTATGAATGAGCTAATGCTTAATGTATTATATGATCAAAGGAACATTTTCTTAATTACTAATTTTTTTATAAAATGTCAAAAACATTTTATATCTCTCAGAAAAACATTTTTGGTAATAAATAAAAATGTTTAATTCATTATAAATTTATGAATTCAAATTTTTAACCAAAATCAGTAAAAATGTTCCACAAAAACCTTCCCCACAAAAAGACAAAACTGGGCAATGGCTAGGGAGGGCGGCCCTCTTAATTATACAAGGCGGCCCCCTTAAAATTAAAGGGACCACCCCCCGCCCCCAACCTATTTAAGGGGGCTGGAACGCTCCAGTAGCCTTCCAGCTGTCCAGTTTTCTGCCTATAAATACCAGCCTTTCCCTGGATTTTTTCTCACCTTTTGCACCCCAAACATTCTGTTCTAAATCTTCTCTAATCTTTGTGAATCCTTTCTAAAATCCTTTGATCATATTCTCCTAAGCTTTGGTTTCCAAGTATCGAAGCTTCCTCCATTCAAGTGCAAAAGAAGAATACCTCTTCATCATCTAGAGAAGAAGTGTTGTAGCTTAACTCATATATTTGTATAGTTGTGTAAAGTGTTTATATCTTTATCTTCTTGTCCAATATAACCTGTAATTCAATAAGAAAACAACCACAAAACCTGGCATAAAATCGGCGGTAAACACTATATATATATATAAAAACTAAATCATGGAAATTTACAATTCTTAAAATTTTCAAAATTTAAGTTCCAGCAGAAAAACAAAATCCTGGAAAACTGTGCTGCTACAGTGCCTGACGTCGTCAGTTTATAGACCCTGACGCCGTCACGTATGACCTGACAGTATTTTTTCGTTTTGTTTCTCGAAAAATCTGATTAATAAAACCTGGAAAACTTCAGAACACTCATTGTGACTCGATACAAGCATTTGTCTCTAACAAACACACAAATATATATGCTAATCAATAATTGTTAACTTTCATGTTCGAGTTCGTTCTTGTAAACCAATGTGATCTTCCCTACACTTATCTTTTTGTAAAATAACTTTGTATGTAGTTAAGACGAGGTTAAAAACAAAATTAAGCATTTTCACAAAATTATTCGAAACATGAACAATAAACAGTTATGATGGAGCATATATATAAAATCAAACAAAATAAAAACAAACAAACAAACAAAACATGGGTTGCCTCCCAAGAAGCGCTTTTATTTATTTACGAGTCTTGTAGCTAGACTCAAAGTCATGGCCTATTAACCTATGTGAGTAAGTTCCTCATTGAGGACATCTTTCGGATCAAACTTTCCTTTTAGTTTCCTATTAGTACATTTTGTTCGGTATGACTTTTCAAACTTTTCTCCATTGGGATCATATACGGTCATCTTAATGTGCCATGATCCATCGCCTTCTTTTGGTGGCCTATTCCAATTCCACTTATGCTTTGAACTCTCACTCTTCCACTTATTCATTCCTAAGTTAATTGGAAAGGCTCCTAGAAATTCAATCATCTTCCTAAAAACTAAAGGATCCTCAAATGGGTCCACCTCGGTGTCCCTAGCTAAAAGTTGTTCTATAGAGTGTGTTTTGTTCATGGGTTCCTATTCTAAATAGAATGGGCGTTGATGTCTAATGAATTCCCCATTCATCCAAGGGCTATACCTTGATGGTTTCCTTTCCATAGCTACCCAATGAGGTATTTGCTCCTCATCATTGTCATAAGCATGTTTTTTGACATCATAGACTGTCCTAGTATCTCCTTCCCCTACCGCTATCTTAGACATCTTACAATCAATCATAGCACTAGCGGTACCTAAGAATCCTCTTCCTACTAACAATGGGCATGTAGTATTACTAACCATATCAAGGACATGGAAATCCGCCAAAATAGTTGATTTCCCTATATGTAGTAACATGTCCTTTATTATCCCTACCGGATAAGCAACACTTCCATCCGTTAAACCAATTATCACTTCCGTCTCTTCTAGTCTCCCTAAGTTGAGAATGTTGTAAAGGGACAACGGAAGTAAGTTAATACTTGATCCTAGATCCGCTAGTGTATCAAAAGCTTCAGAATTCCCTATCTTACAAGGTAGAACAAATATACCTGGATCATCTAACTTCTTAGGCAATTTGTTTTGAACAAAAGCAGTCCCATTCTTACCCAACTCAAGTCTCCCCTTATATTTTTCCAAAAGAGCATTGTAGTAAGGAGCATTTGTTAAGACATCAATAAACGGACGTTCAAGACAAAGATCTTTGAATTCATCATCAATGGTTGAGTTAGGTTCTTGTTTAGGTGGTGTTTCAATCACTTGGTTGACCAACACATTAGTTGGTGTATTATCTTTTTGGTCATTTTGAAAGATTTGAGTTTGTTTGAAACACGTGTTTATTGCATTGACCGAGTAAAATTGAGGACAAGAACTAGGAGACGAAACCGATGAGATGGAGTTAACGTTTAGTTTCGGGTTCTTGAAGGTGCCACTTGGGAGTGCTCTCAATACTTGATCATTGAAAACCTTTAACATGTTGTCAATTTTATTGGTCATCTCGCTTTGTTGTTGTTTGAAATCGGCTTCAAACTTGTTCAAATGAGCTTCTTGAGATGCCATAAAATTGGAAACTAACCCTTCAAGATTATTGGAAGTGTTGAAAGGATTATTGTTGAAGGTACGGTTCGAGGTCGAACTGTTTGATTGAAAACGATTAGGTGGATTTGAAGAATTGTTTTGAGATGAACTTTGGTTTTGTTTCCACCTAAAGTTTGGATGATTCTTCCAAGAAGGGTTGTAGGAATCACCATAATTGTTTTGCTCGGGTTTGAAAGTGAACCACTTGTCTCCCGCTCCGTTGGTACGCGAGGACGCATAATCTGCAAAAGCTTGTTAGGGGAGTTCCATGCAAACACGCGTGTCATGGGGACCACTACATAATTCACACGAAGAGGTGATTTTGTTCACTTGACTTGAAGGTTTGGGAGCTTCGTTGGATTTCATGAGAAACTTGACTTGGTCTTCAAGTTCCATGATCCTACGGTCGGGAATGCTTGAGTTATTAGAAGGCAAGGATATTGCCTTGACCGTTTTGCTCAACTCGCGGGGGTCATTCCAACATTCGTTGTCATAGAGAGCAAGATCTTCTATGATGCCCCACGATTCTTTCGCATTCTTGTCACGTAGCTTGTCACCGGCCGCTTGGTCAATGGTTTGCCTTGTGGATTGATTGACATGATCATAGAAAATATGGACTTGAAGCCAAAGATCAATGCCATGATGAGAGACTTTTTGGAGTAAGTCCTTGAAACGAGTCCATGCTTCGTAAAGAGTTTCACCTTGACGTTGTTGGAACATCAAGATGTCATTTCTTAGCTTGGTAGTTCTCCCCGGTGGGAAAAATTGAGAAAGGAAACGAGAAGTGAGAACATCCCAAGATGTGATAGATCCCGCGGGTAAACGCTCAATCCAATGACTAGCTTGGTCACGTAGAGAGAATTGGAAGAGACGCAAATGCGTTGTCTCTTGAGTGGCAACATCAAGGTCTATGGAATCTACGATTTTAAGGAAATCCTTAAGATGTTGATTTGGATCTTCGGAACGAAGTCCATGGAATACACATCCGCTTTGCACCAACCGGATGGTGCCAGATCGCAAGGGAGACACATTTGCTCTTTGGGGGAGTTCAATGGTGTTTCGATAGCCTTGGTGGCTTGGTTTGGAGTACTCACCAAGGGTACGGGCTCGAGGTGGGTCTTGGTTAATTGGTTGGTCTTGGTGGGGTTGGTCTTGGTGTGCTTGGTGTGCTTGGTATGGTTGGTGTTGGCCAATGGGTTCATAGATATTATCATCCACCATGATGGCAAATGTTATGGATTACGAACAAAGAGAACGAAGAAAAGATAGACTACAAGAAAGCTACTAAAAAGAAAATAAAAATCTTGCTAGATAGGAATCTAGTGAGTAGACCTAAATGCTGTAGTGTAGTATAGGTAAATCCGGGGGATTGATCGTTCTCTAGGGGAATAGTGTCATTAGGTCAAGATAGATGACGAGATAGGTCTAGAGGTGAGGGATGATTCTTTTTGTCTTTTTATTATTTTATGAATGCAGTAAAAATCTCGGGTTTTAGAAGAGTGGGCGGAATTAGTTTCTAGTCAACTAACCCAAAACTACTTATAACTGAATTAAACTAATTAAAAAGAAAGAAAAATACAATTGGTGACTTCTAATGATAGGGAAAAGCGTGTTTACTTAGATTTTATTACTCCCTAGTTAGTAGTTATCTCCTATTGATCTGTCGAATTGTTACACCCTTGTTTTAGTTGAAGCGTTGTATTCCTTAATATCGGTCGTAGGGAGGTGCCGAAGTCCCCAACTCTATGAACATTAGTCTCCCCTAAAAACCTTAAAGTCTATTAAGTTTTCGAGGATCTACAAGCCGCAATTCATGCAATAAATACAACGAGAAAAACCAATAGTGCACTCTATGGTTGCGTTTCTAAGACGTTTAAGCCAGTTACATATAAGAGGTCAGCCAGTTTTCTTAGTCTGATGAGGTAAAGAAAAGACAAAGAAACTTAAGCTAGCATGATAAGGTAAAGAAAAGATAAACACATAATCAAACGGTACATTGACATAACGAATGATTAAAGGGATAACTTATCTTTATTGAAACATGACGTTCAAGGGTTGAAAACCCTTACAAAGCTGCTAAAATTCGTCCAAAACCCTAGCTAAGATGTTACCCAAAGATGTCACATTTTACAATGAAAAACAAAGGAAAAAATATATAGGAAATCAACTCTGACGGCGTCAGCTTATGGGTCCTGACGCCGTCAGCTCGCCGTAATTAGGGTTTCATCTTGTGCAAGTCGCCGTTCTGACGGCGTCACATTATAGGTCCTGATGCCATCACCTTGTAAAACTGTCTGGGACATTCTTTGTTAAATTAACACGTGACTCTCTTCTTCAGTTAACACCTGACGCCGTCATGTTGTGCATCTCCAAAATTTGACTGAGGCGTCTCTTGTTAAACTTGAGCCAAAATTCCATCATAATCAACAAGTGACGGCGTCACGTTGTAGCCTGTGACGCCGTCAGAGTTCCAGGTCTGACAGGTTTTTCGCGACTTCATCATTTTCTTCTCTGTGTATGATCATACGATGTCGTGTGATATGTTGGTCAGTTTAATGGTTAACATTAGTATATGAACTCATGTAATGTTTTGTTGTGTAACATGTGTATGAGACACAATTGTAAGTTTCATTTGTTGTCTTTCTTAATCTTCTCTGATTCTATTGTAATTGTAGATACGTTTAATCATTAAGATCCGAAACATCATATATGATAACCACTACTAAGTGTAACAGAACAGATTAAAAGTTTTATCAAGTTAGGATGTTATTTGATTTTGAACATTGGTTTTTTGTAATGACATTAAAACGTTATGAACCGAGACAAATATGATAACCACAATTACGTTTAACAAAACAGATTATAAGGTTTATAAAGTTAGGATGTAAGTATCCTCCTTCCTAAAAATAAAAATAAAAATGTTTCTAATTTGGTGCATATTAACAAACATGGAATATTGGGACTCGCTGTAGTTGGCCTTCATCTGATTGAACCTCATAACACACCAGCTTTATACGCATCATTTTCTGTTGTTCAAAGCCGCAATCTTATCCAAACTGATACCAGTTCCCTGCCATCACCAGGGCTTTGATCTTAAAAGGGTTGTCTGTGTGTAAAACCAGTTGCAGCTTGACTGAGTAAGCCCATTTCCTGTGTACGATCTGTGCTTTCCTGTACTTGTGCAACTTTAAGTCGTCCCAAATTTTGGCTTCGATCGCCTGTTTTGTAAAACGGATTATGGGGTTAGTTTCATTTTTTCATAACAGAAATTTTACGTTTTTTGGTTTGGTCATTTATTGTTTGTATCTTACCAGTGGATAGTAATATCCAACTTCTGGGCGGAACCGTGTGTAAAAGACCATGTCTTCATTTACATGAGCATTGTGATGGTGCCATGTGCAAATGTGATGCATTCTTGGGTCTGCAATAATAATGTGATTGCGTTGTTATGCAGTTTGATAATAGATGTTTATGATGGTTTGATTTGTTTTAAAATTATAAATAAAACTGATAAACAGAGACTTTGACTTACCATTACGATCTCGATAAAGAATTGGTCTAGGTGGTCTTTTTAGCAAAGTAGTTCGTATGTCTTCCCTGCTGAGTCCAAGACCATCATAGCCTCCTATGACCACAACTGATAATGTGTATCTTTCCAGGTTTGTAAAGACAAGTTGTTGGCCCTACTCTATCCCCGCGGTCACAACGAAGTCGTCCCACCCGTAACCTGTTAAGCCATTCATCCTGACGGTCCTATCCTCCGAAGGTTTAACCCTCTTGTGGCAAAAGTAGAAAGCAATTCCTGCGTACATGAGGGTGAAATTGTTTTGCCAGATATCTTGTAAGAAATCGCCTGGTAGTAACTACACGGAGAAAAACGGATTTTATAATTAAGTTATACATTTATAACAACGTTTAATTTAGTTTTGAATCGAGAGTATGATTACAATATAGACGTTTGATTACCGTGATTCCTGGAGCATACGTTGCCAAACACCTGGTCATTCTTGGTCTTATTTTTCGCCTATCATACCCCGCACACTCTGATCCACTAATGTCGTAGACCGTCACGTAGTAGTCGTCTTGTCCGATCCTAACAAAATGCATTGTAGTTGCAATGCGAGGAACATTTGCTGCAACAAACTCAGACCACTCTTTGTCACATAGCACCCATTTTCCGTCTCTGTTTTGGAGCTCTGTTTTGTAACGGTACCTGTCGGTACCATTCAGGTAAAGCATGTTGCTTTCATTCTTGAAGTACTCGGCAAAAACATCCGGCAAGATCTATTGTTGAGAATCGTAACATAAACCAAAATTTTTTATTCCTTGACTTAATTTGCATAACTATTTATGCATTAATATATAACATAAATATGCATGAATAAGGTTTACCTGTTGATTTTCAAATGTGTCCTGCGTGTATTGGAACAGAAATTGTTGAGCCATCTTGTTTGAAGTGAATCTGGTATGTAAACTGGTGTAAATCATGGTTTTTTTAAAAGTAATACTTGAATGTTGCCAAAATCTTTAGACAACATTATACTGTTTTAGGCCAAAAATAACACAGAGGAATACATTGTGTACATTCAAGCACAGCGGCAATCACACGTTTGTTTAAACTATTGTTAGGACGGTTACGATTATCATTAGTTTATGTTTAATGTAAACCTATGATTAAATTATTTCTAAGATTAGAAATTTATACATTGTTACTATTATCATGATATGCTAATATAATGTTATATTATTATACATAATGTTTGGATTGAGAGAATTCCATAACTGATTGTCTGGTTTTGGAGGTTCAATTGGCTATAATCGTAAGAGTATTTATGGCTGTGATTGTTGGTCAGGTATAGGTAAGTTTTTAAGTAATTATGGACTATAACACAGTATGATTAACCTAAGGTTATCATGAATATAGCTTTAATATACATCTAAGAAGACAAATATGTCAATTATGGCAGAGTAAAAAAATTGGTGCTAACCTATCTTTAACATAAATCCCAAAATACAAATGTATTTAGTTTATGTATGAATCTTTAACAATATGTTACAGGTAAGCACTTTGCACTATAAACCATCTAGTGAGTGTGATAATAATATCAAAAAACAAAAAGTATAAGTAACAGTTTAAATATTGTGGGGGTTGGTTATCAGATAATTGTTACCACTACAATTGAACAGTAAATCACGATTATAAACCTTCAGCTAACATCAAAGTAACTGTGGCATAATACTAACAAACCCAGTATATAAATCGAAAAAGATGTTGCACTGGTAATGGGTGAGTTGTTAGCTCATGATCAGATTTATAGATTGTTATAAAATTAAATGTCGTGATTACCTCAAGAGTTTTGAAAGAGGTGTTGATTTTCCAAGATTTGATAGAAGCTTAATGGAGGAGGAGATTCAGTCGAATAATTATGATGGGATGAGATATAGGGAGAGTTGGTTTGCATGTTTTATTGTTAACCCAAAGTCTCAAACCGACATGTGGTTGACTTCGTTGGACTTTTTTTTTTTTTTTTTTTTTTTTTACATAATTATTTAAACAAAAATTAAGCATTCGTATGAATTTTTATTATAACTTGTGCAGCTAGATGTATAATAACATATAACCGCCCAAGAAATAATAGAACTTCATTCTAAGCCCAATACGTACCTCTCATGAATATCACGTTTTATAAAGTAGCTTCAATTTTACTATTTCATCTGTGTGGGACACCATGTATTTATTTACATCAAGCTTATAAACTCAATAATGTTAACCATGTTAACTTATGTTAATAACTAACATATTGGATTTGTTAGGAATTTACGACATGAATGCTGGTTTGATTTGAACAAAATGATGCGCTTCAAATACATGTTTGATTTCTACAACACACAAGTGCAGATACAGGACCATTCCCTTTGTTTCATGTTTGTTAAAATAACTATCGAACTTTGAGTATTCCATGTTTTAGTTTGCTTTTATTTTTGAGTCTGTGGAAAACTAGAAGGGGGGGGGGTTGAATAGTTTTTTTTTTTTTTTTTTTTTTTAATTAATTCGCTTTGTGACTTGACGTGATTTCAAAGTAAATACACAAGCAAACAATATAATATAAGTAAGTAAGGAAAGGAATGATCAAACCACACAACACGGATATTTATAGTGGTTCGGCTACAAGGACTCTCTTCCTTGCCCTACTCCACTCCTCGAGCCTCTAACTCGAGAGTTTTTCCTCACTAAGAAACAAACTTCCTTCTTGGCGGAGAAAACCTTAATACACGTTGCTTACACTTTTTTCCGGCACAAAGCTAGATATCGGGTTCTTGTTTAAGGAAGAACCAACCTGACGTCGCCTATACAATTACCGACACTAAGCTAGATGTCGAGTTCCTTACAAGGGTACAACTGCTCCCGTTCACTCTATGTGTTTTGAGGACTAAAACACTAACCGGACTCTACTGAATAAAAGATAGTACAATGATGTGTTGACTCTAACAAGTCACACTGTGGTTAACTATCAAGACTTGCAACAGTGAGTTGAAGCTTGTTAATGCTTGATCTCTTTTGCTACAAAAAGAAGATCATTAAGAATGAAATGAATGATATGGGTTAGTAATGTATGAATGAAAGAATGTATAATTTATGCTATGTAAGTGATGATATGTCCAAATGATCAGCTTGCTATTTATAGGCAAACTGAGTGAACAGCTGGCGGATCCGGCGGATCCCAAAAATTGGATCCGTCCTTGTATGGCTTTGGATCCGCCAGTGCAGGATAGCTAAGAGATCTACAAATCTTTCCAAATCTTGCACAATCTTTCCATATCTTCAAATGTCAACTCTTTGGCTTGAAGATCTAAACAAAATATCACAAAATCTTTCCAAGATTGTGTTCATGATATATGCCATGATGTCATTCTAACTTTTGAGAAATAAAGTTTCTAATTTAGGAAATAAAGATGTAAATGTATAAAATGTAATTTCTAGTGATCTTGTAAAATGTAAATGTGTTTTGAAAAGACTTTAGCTTTTATTTATGTTTTACTAAAAGATATACTTTGTATTTGTCATTAACAAAACTAAGTAAAGATCGTAAAATATAAATAACGTTTTTAGGACGATATTTGTATTAACAATCTCCCCCTTTTTGTTGATGACAAAACATAAAGTTTATTTTTAAGCAAAAGAATAAATAAGATATGAGTCTTTTAAAAATATATATTAAGTTTCTTTTATGCAAGTTTTGAAAACACTTTCAAGCATAAAACATGTTAACAGTGTGTATGAAACTTAATCCTATCTCCCCCTTTTTGTCAAAACAAAAAGAAGATATGCGTAGCGGAATGTGGAACCAATGCTTGGTAATTACTCCCCCTAGTTTGGAGTACCAAGTATGATAATGCAATGATTTTGAGAACTTTAAGAGCTCCCCCTTGGATAATACTTCCCCTAATTGGAGTACCAAGATTGTGATGAACCTACAAAACAACTGGTTAAAATATGATATGCTCCACCTTGATGTATACTCCCCATTGCTAGGGTGCCAACATATATGATGCAAGGTTTAGAGAAGCTAAAATAAAAGTTAGTTGTGAATAATTCCATCCAAGTAGCATAATGCATATGAAATGGTCAACCAAACAAGAAAAGTCAACCCATTTGACTTTAAAAAGTCAAAATGAAGTGTCTGATCAAAAATAAGTACCTAAGTACAAGTGATCAAATCATAATAATGACTCAAAACAATCATACTATGATGTTAGTAAAATGAACTAAATATTATGCCAAATAGTGATCACCTACAAGCATAAAAGCATAGCATCCATTCATTTAAAATTGTTTGCGACAAAAGTCACAAAACATGATGTTACATAAACAAGAAAAATAAAAAGATCCTAAAAAGAGAAAAGGTCTTAGAATAATCCAATGGAATCTTGTAGATTCCTAAAAGTTCCGATAGAAGGAAACTCGGAAGAGACTAAAAATGCCTATTGCGGAGGATTGGTTTGGTTTGATGAAGATATGATGGAGGCAAGCCAAATGGATTCTAAGTCTTTAGTATCACGCAAATTTGAGTCCATTGTATTTGAAGAGGAGTTGAGAGGATCAAGTTCCTCATTTCATTGAGTGTTTGGTTGATTGAGCCACATTGATTCATCAATGGTTTGGAGTGTGGTAAGGAAATCATGGGGTTGCAAGTTGGGTGAATGGGGAGTTGATGATGTTTTTCTCACTTGAGATGGTGTGAGTGGTGGTGAGGAAGTCACTGGTGGTGTTGTAGATGGTGGTGGTTTTGGTCGAGATGGAGTAGGTGATTGTCTATTACCTATTGGAGTAATGGTAGGTGATGGTGATCTTGATGTGGGTGATGGTGTGGTACTTAGTGGAATTATGACGGGTGATAGTGATCTTGATCGCTGAGTTGAAACGGGTGAAGGTATGTTAACCACAGGAGTTATGATGGGTGTTGTATTAGTGGTGGATATAGTAGGGAAGGTTACATTAGAAACTGGATTTATGAGCCAGTATGGTCTGACACTAATTCTAGCAGTCCTTCTGTGTGGTCTGGACATGTGTGAGTTGTTGGATTTGTGCATTGTGAAATTGTTTAGAGATGTGCAGGAATGAGAATGTGAGTTTGAAATTATATTAAGGCTTCTAATTTATACTACTCTCAGGTGTATGGAAATTGGTGTTTGGATTAGATGTTTAAAGAGATGTTAGTTTCCAAGGACTTGGAGCAAGATAAAGTTGTTTGTCATATTATCAAAGTCAATCCATAGAAATGAAGTTGACATGAAGATATGCAGAAAAAGGATGTAATGTGATTGATTCACGGATTCCAAGGAACCAATTAAAGGGATCCTTATGTGTTAGAGAAAGGCAACCTGGACAAAAATTTGAATATTCAAATTTTGGTGGGAAATTTATTCTATTGTTTTCTAATTGTTCTAAGGGTTTCTAAACATCCTAACGATCCTAAGGATTAGTAAAAGAATCCTAATTATCTAAGAATCGAGATTAGTCGGGAATTTTTGAAAAAGGTTACTGTTGAAGTCTGCGGATCCAATCGACAACAAAGGCGGATCCAAATTTTGGATCCGCTGAATCCGCAGGTTCAGGAGTGGCGGAGCCAAAGGTTATAGCTGGCGGATCCAAATTTTGGGATCCGCCATATCCGCCGTGCATTTGTGCTAAAACAAACAAAGAGAATGTCAAATTTGGCGTTTCTCGTTCAATTCCAGAAAATTCTCCAGAAACATATGTAATAGCTAATATATGATACAAAACTACTAAATATATAGGTTCTAACACACGTTTGCACATAGATAAATCCGATCATAAAATCTTACCATTAAAGGAGTTAAGCCAAACAGTGGCTTAATCTTTGAAAATTGATAACAATACATGTTATCGACCACAAAAGTCAAGTAAGTTCACATAAAGGTTAAGTACTAACATAAAATCTTAAGAAACACATAAGTTCAACAAAACATTGTCTAATAAAATCTAATACCAACCACTCCTTGGATGTCACTTGTTGTTCATCATCTTGATTATTTTCTTGTGACTCATATGAAGTTTCATGATCCATCGTCCTATATTCATTATCATTCCCTTAGTTTGTCGATGCTCCTCGGATACATTGTTAATGGAAGGAAGTTGACTCAAGTATTCAGGTGGAGGAATACTAGAGTTGGGCAAACCATCTTCGTCACAAGCCGATGATGATGAAGATGAGGTTGGAGAATGAGCTCTTTTTCCTCTTGCTACGGCTACCCTATGATCACTAAGGGAAACAAAGGTGTGTGGAATTTCAGTGTAGACAAGAAGGAAACCACTGTCATTTCGAGGAATAGGTATAGAAGCTCTAAACAAACGAGTAAGAAGCATTCCGTATGGCATGGCGGTGGTGCCTAAGACAGGTATATCAGCCATTCTTTTGGCGATATAGTAGGCTAAGTTGAATTGTTGGTGGGTCGCTACACAGTAAAGTATGTAGCACAGGCTTACATTCACATGATCCCTATTTCCAATAGTGCTAATGACATTGGCTCTAAGAATCTCCACTAGTTTCTTAAATTTAGATTTCAGTTCATTAAGCTCCATGGCAAATGGATCTCGATTTATTTGTTTACCTCGGATTTTCTTAGTTTGGTTGGTTCTAGGATTGAAGAGATGGTCTCAGATGATTTCTTTTAAAGTGAGAGGTGTATCGTATGGATGGATACGACCAAGGTTGGATTCTAGAATGGACAATGGCCATTTGTCCGAATAAAAGCAAGTTCCTTGATTTGAAATACCTAGAACTTCTCCGAATTGATTTAAAGGAAAACTGAATTGATTATGGTTTACTTTGAAATGGATGCTCAAAGATCCAAAGTCGTCAGAGCTAAGTTTTACGGATGCATAAAATTCAAGTATAAACCTAGGAATAATAGGCTCATTTATGTTGAGGAGACAATCAAGTTGGATAGCTGCTAATTGTTCACGGATATTGGTTTCTTTTAAAAATGATGAATCTACGGTTCTACCTTCATGAACATAGCGTTTTTCTAAGGCTTTAAAGATATTTACATGAGCTTCGGTGAGACCTTTGGTTTTGTGGTGTTGAGGTAGGTATTTGATAGTGCCCTTATGATCATAATTAGTTGCAGGAGGTATGATTATCCTAGACACAAGAAATTTCTCAATTTAGTTAAAACTATCGTCAATACGTATATTAATTTCTAGTGTGTGCCTACATGGGGACAATGTGGAGGTGCGGTTATCTCGACTCTTTTTGGTGCATGAAGATTTATTTATGCAAATTTTGTAACGAAAATGTGAGATAACCCAAACGCTCCTAATTCAATGTAGCTACATTTGAATGTACCCGAAAATACATATTAGTTATGTATTCTCTTTAGCATTCAAGAGACAATTATGCAAGTGATGTTTTGAAAGCATAACGTTTTTGTATTTGTATGAACAATGATTGAAAAAATCATTTTTCCTAATTGTGAGAAAATTTCTCATGGGGTGTTTAATGATAATGCATTATAATATCTAATTCCTAATTACGAAAAACATGATTTGTTATGTAATTTTAGTAAGCATGCTTCATGATTTTACAAGAAAAATGTATAAACCCCAAGTTTTGATTTTGCGCAACAAATAGGAATCCTAGACTCAGATTAGAAATTAGATAAGATTAGGATACTTACAGTGATGAATTAAACAAAAATTAGTTGTGAAGAATGACCCAATTTCTGAGTTTGGTGTGATAAGAGTCGAATTCTAGTGAGATGTGTGTTTTTGGGGAATATGGTGTATAGTGAAAGGTGTTTGTTTTAAAAACTTTCTCAATAGTCCACGGATCTGGCGGATCCAAAACAAGGGATCCGCCCTTGTTGTCGTTTAGATCCGCAGGATCAGAACTCAATGTTTGGTTATTGCCGTGTTTGGTTAATCTAAGCTACAAGCTACTATTTTATCTACTCACTAGGTTCCATGAATCCTAAACCAGGTCTAAGGTGGTTGAAAGGTTCTCTCTTGAGAGGTTTTGTGAGGATATTGGTAATGTTGTCCTCTGAGGAAACTTTCTCAATTGAGATGTTTCCCTTCTGAATATTGTTATGTAGGAAATGGTGACGTATTTCTATGTGTTTGGTTCTAGCGTTTTGGACTGGATTTTTGCTGAGATTGATAGCTCCTTTGTTTTCGCAAAGGATGAAAATGTCGTTGAGTTGACGAGAGCTAGTTTCATTCATGTCTTTCCTGCTGATACGTATTCTGCCTTAGTTGTTGAGATTGCGAGGGATGTTTGTTTCTTAGAAAACCACGAGGTGAGACAATGTCCTACAAAAGTACAAATACTTTTTGTACTTTTCCTATTAACATGATCACCGGCATGGTCTGATTTGGCATACACTATGGTTTCTACTCCGGTTCCTTTGGGATACGAGAATCCTAAATGTGTGGTGCCTAAAGATTCGTTTAACGGCTTCAAGATGAGATATTTTGGGATCTTCTTGAAAGCGTGCACATAGACAAACACTAAACATAATGTCCGGTCTACTAGCCATTAGATAGAGTAAACTACCAATCATTCCTCTATATTTAGTGCTATCTACGGATTCACTTTCTTCATCCTTTGTGAGTTTGGTTTCTGAGGACATGGGTGTTTTCATAGGTTTTGAGTCTTCAAGACCAAAAAAATTTTAAGCATATCTTTAATATACTTAGATTGGTTGAAGAATATCCTATCTTCTAATTGTTTAATTTGGAGACCTAAGAAAAAGTTTAGTTCCCCCATCAAACTCATTTCAAACTCATCATGCATGATTTTTGAGAAATCGTCGCATAACTCTTGAAAAGTCGAACCGAATATAATGTCATCCACATATATCTGGACTATGATAATATGTGATCCTTTTTCTTGGTGAAAAGTGTATTGTCTACTAGGTTCATGGTATACTTATGGTCAACTAAGAAAGTCTTAAGTCGATCATACCAAGCTTTTGGTGCTTGCTTAAGTCCGTATAAAGCTTTCTTAAGTTTATAAACATGATTTGGTTATTCAAAATCGGCAAAGGCGGGAGGTTGTGCTACATACACTTCTTCGTTTATAAAGCCATTTAAAAATGCACTTTTGACATCCATTTTATTTCTAAAAATCATTTTGTACCGATTATGGTTTATCCAAACGTCATTTCTTAACAAATTGATTTAATTCCTCTTGTATTGTAATGACCCAAGACAGCCTTATTTTAGTTTTCAAGAACTTAGTCCATGTATTCCTAGAGTAATCATCCATTATAACCAAAGTATAAAAGTTTCCTCCATAACTTTGTATAGTAGATGGACCAAACAAATCCATATGTAACAATTCTAGACACCTAGATGTAAACACCATGTTTTTAGCCTTATGGCTATTATGAACTTGTTTCCCAATTTTGCAAGCATCACAAAGGAGTTGGTTATATTTCAACTTGGGTAGGTTCCTAATGAGTTCCTTAGATGATAAGGATTGAATTAACCTCACATTGGCGTGACCTAAACATCGATGCCATAGAGTTGAGTTATCGTCCAAAGAAGTGAGACAAAGCTTGTCTTTAGGTGTTTTATCTAATTTCATAACATATACGTTATTCTTTAAAATACCTTTTCCTACTGTTATGTTGTCTTTAAGTATTTTGCTTCCATTTTCACTGAAAAGGACGTTATACTTTTTGCGGCAAAATTAACTTATACTAAGAAAATTAAAAACTAAATGAGCAACATAATTGATAGAGAGAGAGAGAGTCATGAAAGATTGTACCTTTTCTGATGATTTTACTTTTAAGCTTGCTCCTGAATGTGACATTACCTCCATCGTACACTTGGTAGGTTGAGAAAAGGCTTTTGTTTCCTGTCATGTGTCTTGAATACCCACTATCTTTGATCCATTCATCAGGTTCTAACTCATCTTTCAAGCATTCCTAAGCTCAAGAAAGACTCAAGCGTTTGGTCCCCAATATCTCATGGGTCCGTTTGGGTTAAACATAATATTATCATGGTTCATGTATGGAAATGGTAAACAAGTGTTCCATGGCATGTAATTGGGACCTTGAAAGTTTCTAGACATGTTTTGGTTCCAATTATTTTGATAGTGACGTTGTGAGTTAACATTACTTTTTGGAAAGGGATGTTTGGGAAAGTTTTTTTGAGGTCTCTGTTGAAATGTTTTAGTCCTAAATTCATTTTTATCTTGACCTCTTCCTATAGAGACTGCTGGTTTTTGTTTGTATCCAGTTGTGCTAGTACTAGGTTTTCTAGTGACCTTAACGAATTCAGTACGATCTGATTTAAGAACCTTATGTTCATCACTTGCACCTGCGGATCCTTTGGGTACAGCTGGCAGATCCAAAACTTTGGATCCGTCGGATCCGTGGGTGTCTGACTTAGTTGGAACAGTTTCTTTTACTTTTACCGTTTGTTCCTGAAAGTCACTTAAGTTTCCATTTTTCATGAAATCTGGTTTGAAACTACCATGAGGTATGTTTTGCATTCTCATTATGTCATCTGCACAACTTATGTGTTTATCAAATCTTTTAAATTTAGAGTTTTGTTTTATAAGACTTTCCTGTGTGGATTTTAGTGTTTCTATTTCAAGTTTTAGTTCCTGACATAAAACACATGTTTCCTTAATACCTTTACCTTTTTCTAACCTTATGGCTTTCTCTTTTAACCAATGAATTTTGTTTTCTAAAATTTTTTTTTTTGGTTTTTAAGAACTTATTTTTGCTTATGATTTTTAGAGTGATTTCACATAGTTTGTTATATTCTATATCTAATGTGTCATCATCAATAAAAGAGTATGACGAGTCAGAATGTACATCTTCTGTGTCGTGAGCCATGAGAGCAGCTTCGTTGTTCTTTGGCTCGTCGTCATCACCTTCACTGTCACTCCAAGCTCCACTAACAAACGCTCTTTGAGATTTGTTCTTTGGAGGCTTTGGACATTCTCCTATTAGGTGACTAGAATCCTCGCACCTAAAACACTTTCTATCTACCTTTTCTTTCCTATCATCACGGTCTTTCCGGAAGGATTTCTTTTCTTCATGAGGAGGTCTTACGAACTTTCCTCGTCTTCTAAAGAATTTCTTGAAATCTTTTACGGCCATGGCATATTCTTCATCTTTGCTATTCGAACTAGATTCATCCTCATCACTTGATTCTACCTTTGCTTTTAAGGCAATTGACTTCGTTTTCTCCTTTATGCCTTTAACAATTTCAGAGTCTTTTTCCATCACCATTTCGTGAACTTTGAGGTTTCCAATGAGCTCATCCAGTGTCATGCTTGAAAGGTCCTTAGATTCTTAGATAGCCGTCACCTTTGCTCTCCACTTTGGATGAAGTGCTCTTAGAAATTTCCTGACAAAATTCTTACTAGAAAAAGATTCATCAAGTGCTTTAAGAGATGTAATAATAGTATTAAACCTTGCAAATGCACTATCAATGGTCTCATCTTCAGAGATAAAACATTGTTCATATTGTTGAACAAGAAGATCAATTTTGTTATCTTTGACTTGTGAGTTCCCTTGATGAGTGATAATTAATGATTGCCAAATATCTTTAGCCGTTTTACACATGAAAACTCTTTCATATTCTTTCTTAGGTAGGGCATTGTAAAGCATCATTTTGGCTTCATTATTTTTGGCAATCAATCTCTTTTGCTCATCATTGTGACTAGTAAGAGAAGTACCTACATCCCTACCACCTGAAATATCATTACTTATGGCCTTGTAATCACCCTCTACAATTATATACCACAGATCTATGTCCTTTGACTTCATATACGTCTCAAAGCGATTTTTCCAGTATATGAAACAATTTGGTTCAAATAGTGGTGGTCTTTGCATAGATTGCCCTTCTTTAAAGTTTTCAAAATCCATTGATCGTTTCAAGTTTTAAAATACAATATATTTGAAAATCTTGAGTAACGTAGCTCTGATGCAAATTGTGGAAAACTAGAAAGGGGGGGTTGAATAGTTTTTTTTTTATGTTTTAAAATTAATTCGCTTTGTGACTTGACATGATTTCAAAGTAAATACACAAACAAACAATATAATATAAGTAAGTAAGGAAAGGAATGATCAAACCACACAACACGGATATTTATAGTGGTTCGGCTATAAAGACTCTCTTCCTTGCCCTACTCCACTCCTCGAGCCTCTAACTCGAGAGTTTTTCTTCACTAAGAAACAAACTCCCTTCTTGGCCGAAAAAACCTTAATACACGTTGCTTACACCTTTTTCTGGTACAAAGCTAGATACCGGGTTCTTGTTTAAGGAAGAACCAACCTGACGTCGCCTATACAATTACCGACACTAAGCTAGATGTCGAGTTCTTTACAAGGGTACAACTACTCCCGTTCACTCTATGTGTTTTGATGACTAAAACACTAACCGGACTCTACTGAATAAAAGATAGTACAATGATGTGTTGACTCTAACAAGTCACACTGTGGTTAACTATCAAGACTTGCAACAGTGAGTTGAAGCTTGTTAATGCTTGATCTCTTTTGCTACAAAAAGAAGATTACTAAGAATGAAATGAATGATATGGGTTAGTAATGTATGAATGAAAAAATGTATAATTTATGCTATGTAAGTGATGATATGTCCAAATGATCAGCTTGCTATTTATAGGCAAACTGAGTGAACAGCTGGCGGATCCGTCTTTGTATGGCTTTGGATCCGCCAGTGCAGGACAGCTAAGAGATCTTCAAATCTTTCCAAATCTTGCACAATCTTTCCATATCTTAAAATTTCAACTCTTTGGCTTGAAGATCTAAACAAAATATCACAAAATCTTTCCAAGATTGTGTTCATGATGTATGCCATGATGTCATTCTAACTTCTGAGAAATAAAGTTTCTAATTTAGGAAATAAAGATGTAAATGTATAAAATGTAATTTCTAGTGATCTAGTAAAATGTAAATGTGTTTTGAAATGACTTTAGCTTGTATTTTTGTTTTGCTAAAAGATATACTTTGTATTTGTCATTAACAAAACTAAGTAAAGATCGTAAAATATAAATAACGTTTTTAGGATGATATTTGTATTAACAGAGTCTATCAGGTACGGTTTAGACAATAATGTATTAAGTAATTTTGGTCATGCTATGTTTCTTTTGAGGAGATAAACCAAAATTTTCTTCCAAGTTTTAATTATGTTTTGATATATTAATTGGGTACTTTACATACTTATATTTGTATTTCAAGTTTTATTTATGTTTTGAATTTTGAAGAGAAGATAAATTGTGTTGTGACTAACAAAAAAACATAAATTTATAGAGTTACATTACCCCTAATACTTTGAAAAAGATAATGTGAACCATATCAATGGTTTGTTACACATTTTTTTGTAAGATTATCTTTTAAGTTTTTTAAAAAATAACACAAAACAAAACAACACACACAATGGTTAAGTGGTTAACATATTATGATATACATTTAAAGTTTATAAGATGTTATTTTATCATAATATTAAGGGAAAAATACTTCAAAGTGCAACCAAACCAAAAACAGTAAAATGGTTACATACATAAATCAATGTGGCCTAGTATTTACAATTGGACATAGGCACTCAAGTGCAAATTGAACAAAAAAAACAGAGTTAGCTTCTTCATAACTCTACCATCAAATCACATAGTAATAAACTCTTTCTTCTTCGGTTTGTGTGATATAAAACCTTCAATCCCTCATCTTCATAGATTCCGATCAGATATCATCAAAAACCAATAAATCCAACACAAAATTAAGGTAAACATTATACTTTAACTCCGTTTTTACTTAATTTCCATTTAAACACTAAAAAATCATCTATACATAAACTATAAAATGTTGAGATCATCTCATATATGTTATGCATGTGCGTCTATGTTAAAGTAGGCAATACAAATGTTGATTGCGTTAGATGAATATCATTCGGTTTGGCATTTGTTTCATTATCGATGTTAGTGTAATTTATATTCTTGTACCGAATGTCAAAATAACTGAAATCATATAACATATGTGGTTAGTGTGTTGGGTATTCAAAGGGATAAAAATGTTTCGCAAATATGTCAATTATGGCAGAGTAAAAAATTGGTGCTAACCTATCTTTAACATAAATCCCAAAATACAAATGTATTTAGTTTAGAGTTAATTTCAAAAATGGTCCCTATACTCGACCGGGTTTAACACTTTTAGTCCCCATAACTTTTTTTTAACGGATCTGCTCCCCAAACTTGTGACCCATAACAGGTTTGGTCCCTTGACCTTTAACCTGGGTTAAGTTAGTAAAAATTGAGGGGTAATTGTGTCATTTTGCTATAAATCCTTCCTTTATAACAACCAACACTCCATCACCACCTAACCAGTAGAAGAAAAACCATATTTCATTTCTTTCTTGAACTCGAACATCATCAATCAATCACCTACACACATCAAAATCAACCATATTTCATTTCTTGAACTCGATCACCTACACACATCAAAAGTTATATGTTCCATTCAACATCAAAACCATACTTAATTTCTTGAACTCGAACATCATTAATCACCTACACACATCAAAATCAACCACAACATCAAAACCTTTAGATTCGTTGGTTTTTTTTAATGGTGGATGAGAGGAGTCGGTTGAATAAAAGGGTTGAATAAAGGGGAGTCGTACAATAATTTTTTAGAAAACTTAAAGTTTTTATAAGAAAGGTTTATGGTCAACGGTGGGGACCGGGTTGGGTTATGGATTTACAGAAAATGGGGTGGTTTATGGAAGGTGAGAGAAAGGGTTATGGATTTACAGAAATGGATTATTGGGTTGTTTGTGAAGAGATAGATGTTTCATGATGTTCTTGTTCTTTAATCATGTTGGTTGATTATAAATATGCAAGTGCACTTAAATTTAGTCGTGGAAAAATATGGGTATAATATGTGTTCTTAATGTTCTTGATGGTGGTGTTGATAGATGGTGTTGATATCAAGTGGTGGTGTTGATGGATGGCGTTGGACATGATGTGGTAGCTTTGCACAGGAAAGCCAAGGATCCCATAACCGCTAGTGTTTCTTGGAATGATGTACCTTTGATTAGTGTTTCTTCGTGGCGTTAGTTAATTTTTGTTTTGAAATTATAATGTTGTTTTTTCGTTAATGGCGTAATTTGGTACAGGTGAAAGAGTTTAGACTTTAGATCTGTTGTTGATGGTTGTTTTTTTTTTGTAACTTATGTTGTGTTTAGGAAAAAGATGAACTTAATGGTGTTTTTGGAGCTTTTGATTTTGGTAATGATGATGATAGTGCCTGGTTAAAACTAACTCTTATTCCCATCTTGACTGGTTAATTTAAATAGATAGTGCAGGTTATGTTTAGTTGTTTACTTTGCTAGTTTCAATTGCGATTTCATTTTCGTAAGCTTTATGCGCTTTAGGCTTTTTTTAGTTTGTATGCCTTCGGTATGGGTCGATGACTGCACCATGTAGATTTTGAGGTGTACTGTAGCAAGTAAAGTGTGGTAACAGGTTGTTGTGGTGGTGGTGGTGGTTTGGGGTGGTGGTGGTGGTTTAATAATAATAATAATAATAATAATAATAATAATAATAATAATAATAATAATAATAATAATAATAATAATAATAATATGAGGATAGTTTGGTCATTTCATCCAAGAAAATTTGGTCAAGGGACCAAACTCGTTATGGGAAAAAAGTTTGGAGACCAGACCCGTTATAGGTCGCAAGTTTGGGGAGTAGATCCGTTAAAAAAAAGTTATGGGGACTAAAAGTGTTAAACCCGGTCGAGTATAGGGACCATTTTTGAAATTAACTCTTTAGTTTATGTATGAATCTTTAACAATGTGTTACAGGTAAGCACTTTGCACTATAAACCATCTATAACAAATGTATGTGTTAGATGAGTATAGATTTCATAGGATCTTGTTAAGTTCTTAAGGAAATGTATGTTTTCCCTATTTTGGTCACTCGAAATATTATGAATGTGTTAGGTAATGGTAGATGGTTGTTTTTTTTAGGTAGTAATTATAAAGGATCTTGACCAATTTATGTTGTCTAATGCAAAGTGGATTGTGTTTTTATCTCTAACGGGACACATCATATAAAGATTAGCTAAAAGGGACATATAGATTTTAAGCTACTTATGAATTACTAATGCAAATACCCTTGCGACCTCTAAAACTGTTTTCATTAAAAATTGAAAGTTTGATTTTGGTTATTATTTAGGAATCTTATTTGTTATACATTGTTTTTCGGATTGTATATTAAGTAAGGAGTTAAAGTGTTTTTAATTGTTGTACGTTGTTTTAGGAAATTATGCCGATTGAATTTGTGGTGCGTCCAAACAGAAACACGTATCCTGAGTTGCTTGTACTACCTCAAGTTTTCTCTGACAATGCGTTTAATGGGAATAGGCATTTGTATTTAACTGGTATTGAAAGGCAACGGAAAAAAGTTACGATGGTTGCCCCATTATGAGGACCTATTAAGATTAAGGGTAATAAATGGGTGGAGTTTGTTAATGAAAACATGTATAAAGATGTTCACATGCTACACTTTGTCCAGGAAGGAGATGATTCATTTTACGTAACTGGTTACGACTCTAACGGGATTGAAGTTGGTTGATATGTTGGTGTAATGGGGCGTCATTTAAGGTTTCAGAGCTACAGGTTGCCATACCCTCATGTTCCTCAGGTATTATTTGTAATAAAAATTTACGAAAAGCATAACTTTATATATGTTTGTTTTGGAATGTGTGAAATTAAAAATCAGGTATTATTGATGATTATATTGTTGGTTTCAGGATTTTCCTGTCAATTTTTTGGCTGGGATAGGCTTGGAAGCTACCATCGCTATTATTGTTAAAGGAAATGAGTTTGATGTCGATATTAATCTTGTGTATCCAGGAGGTGATGTGAATAATGCTATATATGTTATGGACGAAGCTATGTGGGTTGCTGTTGTTCAAGAGTTTGATATTGATTTTGGGGATGTTATTGTTTTCACAAAAGTGGCGAATGACAGGCTCAATCTAATGTCATATAATGTTGATGGAAGCGCAAAGACAGATGTTCTATTTTTGGGTGTGACTCAGCTTGTATTACACCAACAAATGCTAGATCCTGAAAATGAAGGTTAGATATGTAACACACGTTTCCCGGATACAAATAGGCCCCACCCTAGATGAAATTGACTAAGGCTTAACGTGATTGGCTAGTCAACGAATGTTGCGTTATAGTCAAACCCGATAGTCAAAGAATGTGTTATATGGTTATGGAAAGTATTATGTGGCATAACTAGAAGGGAAATAGACTTTAAGGGCTAATCTTGCCTAGTATTAAATGTGTTATAAGTTAGTTGTGGCCAAAGTAGAATGAATGGAACTTAAGGGACTAATTGTGCCAAGGGACCAAAGATGTATAAGTAAATATATTTGTGTGCAGAATTCTAGAGATCTCCATATATTCCTAGAGTGTGTTTGTTTTCCAGTTTTGGTGAGGAGAAAAGGGAGGGAAAAAGCTTAGATGGTGATGAATCCATAAAGGGTTTTGGATACCCTAATCCAAGGGTTAGTTCTAGCACCAATCCATCACAAGTAAGTACTTCTATTTTGATGATTAATAAGGCTAGGGATTATGAGAAAAGTGGGAAGTCATCATATGATCAAGGTGTGATCATATGATGATTTAGTAAGGAAGATGAGTATGTTTAATGGGTTATGTAAACCCTTGTTTATGATATTGATTATATGTCATTAGGTCTTGATAATTGTAAAGGATGATAATGATGGAAGATGGTGATGATGATGAGGATGATGCTCATGTTCTTGTTAGACTTAGCTTTGGAAGCTAAGGTAAGTAACTTGGTTACTATATGCTTAATATGGAAGTTGTTATAGTATGTGATTATGAATGTTTGTGTTAATAATGGTTATAGATGTTTAGAAGATGTGATTAACCTAGAGACTTGATTAATGGGATGTTATAGAACTAGTCTTTGGATTATAGGAGAATTAAGGTATGTTTTGAATGCCTTATGTGTTTATGAGTGTTTATAGTTATGTGTTATAGTGATGTATTCATGATGCATATGTGATGATGGAAGTATTAATCATGTAATAGCCAATTACTTACTAAGCGAAAGCTTACCGTTATAGTTGATAATGTTTTGTAGATTCTATGGAAATGCTTTGGCTTGGATTAATGAATGGATATGCGAAAGGTAGAAGGTTTGGTATGTGATAGGAGCTTAGTATAGAATACCGAGCTCAAGTCAATGTTGTACCCCCGAATTTCTAAAATGGTTTATATGTATGTTGTCTAGTGTCAAAGTTTATGTCTTTGTTGTTAAAGTTAAATATGTTAAATGGTTCGTTATAGCAACGGGTTGTAGTGTTTAGAGTCATGGATAAAGGGGTGTTTGGAATAAGTGTATTTATACCCATTTTGGGTTGCAAACGGGTCGAACGGTTATGAAAATGATTTATTATTTTATGTTAACGATTTTTGGAGGTTTTGGTGTTATGCCGAATTATGGAAGACATTTTTCAGAAATTAGAGTAAGTTGTAAAAAGTTGGGTTTGTTAGTAAAATCTGGAAATGGGAGCATAAGGCCTTCTGTGCTTGGACATAAGGCCTTCTGCAATTAAAAGTTGTTTTCTTAGTTTCTGAGTTACAGGTCATACGCTCTTATGGGCTAGCATAAGGCCTTCTTCCTAAAAATGCATTTTCACGGTTTCTGAGTACAGACCATACGCCCTTCTGGACCTTGGGCATAAGGGTGTATGGTACACAGGTTATCTTGGCAGATTTTTGTCAATGTTCTAAATATCATATCTTTTGAACCGTAAGTCGTCACGGGTCGCGCCACCCGGCGTTTCGAAGGTAATTGAGTCTAGTGTCATTTAGAAATAGTCTAAAGGTCTGAATGTTTATATATTTTTGTTAATGGTTAAAAGAGTAACAGAATGTCCGTTAAAGTTGGGTCGTTTCCGCGTAAAAGTTCAAATTTCAATGATTTTATGACGTGTCATTCACGGGGTGTTACAAATTGGTATCAGAGCTTCGGTTTAAGTGAATTAGGTTTCCCTTTAGGTTTGCTAGACTTAAACCATTCGTAGTTGCGATGGACATAAGTTAAAGAAATACGGAAATGTAATAGCTAAGTTACAGAAAGTATTATGTGATGTGTTATACGAATTTAAGTTAAAAGCGTTGAACATGTTTTATAGTATTGATGTGTTTGTGATATAAGCCCATGGCGGAATAGATGTGTTAAGGTGAATGGATCACCGTACACTTTGGATAGTGTCGGTGATTATTATGTGATTATGTGAATGTGTGTTATAGTAGCGATTAGAAATATGAATGCTTATAGAAAGGTTAGATTAGAATTGCGTTATAGTAAGGAGTTATAGATGGTTAATGTAATGATGTTTGAACCGTGTGATATTGATGACCAACATATGGTCTTATTATATTTAGTGGCTAATGGTTGGCCGTTAATGTGGTATTAGAGATGGGCTAATAGTGAGTTATAGTATGCGATGAATAAGCATGAATGTGTAATGATGAGAAGTGTGTTATAGTATGATGAGATGATGGCATAGTTGATTGACACATTGATATTAAGTGTCTAATATTATAAGGTTATAGAATGGGAATAAGGTATGTTGGTATGAGATGATGAAATATAGTATGATAGCATGTAATGATGAGATGAGAATGATATGTCTTAAATGCTAATAACTAAAAATTAAATGAGTTAAAGTATATGAGTAAGAATGTGATGATATGTGGTATGGTAAAACACGACGAGATTGTGTTAATGTTATAGAATGTGTATAAAGGATAAAATGATGCTAAGGAGTGTGTTATAGAATAAACCTACGTAAGCTTTAATGAAAGTAAAATCGAGCAGACTAAAAGTGTAATAGTAAAGATGTGGAAATCGTTAACGAGGGTTAAAGGATGAAAGTTATAGTAAGATGAGTAAACACATAAATGTGTAAATATGATAAGCAGGTTTCACATGCCCTATGAACTTGCCGTAAAAAAATTAAAATAGATGTAATAATATGTGCGTTAAAGTGTTAATAGCTTGGATCCAATGTGTTGTTACAGTGTGATGTTACAGGCAACTCGGGAAATGTTACAGTGATTGTTACAGAAATCCTACGGGATATGTTATAGTGATCCTACGGTATGTGTTATAGCCTGAGTTAGCAAGTGAATGTTACAGAAATCCTTCGGGATAAATTGAATTGTCTTCACCGGCAAAGATTGCCTACATCCTTGGCATGTGTAATAGTCCCTTCAGGGAAAATGTTAAAGTAAAATGGATCCAAGCTAGAAAATGGAAAAGTTTAAATTAGGAACGATAAATGTGGAATGATAAAAGTTGAAAGTTAAAGCGTATAATAGATAGGTACGAGTGTTATGTCGGAAGTGTATAAGTAGGATGGTTTATGGTTTCTTTATTTAAATGGATTGGGACGCCTTTTCATTTGAATAAAAAAGTTATGAATCGCCGAACCATGAGTTTGTATTTCTTCATTTACATCATTTGGGACGCCTCTCCAAGTAAATGAGGAAGTATGAATGAGTGGGCTTATGTGTTCCCGACATGGCATGAGTAGGGTGAAGGGGTAGAAATGGAAGTCTAAAACTAGTTAGACGTCTAAGAAAATAAGATAGGAGGGATAAAGAGAGTTAAAATTGGACCTTAGGTAAGAGTCGTTATGTAAAACCTACGTTTTAGGTGTCACAAACATATGTTGGAACGATTATGAATGTTATAGCGATGTTATAGTATGCCTTGTGGCATGTCATGATGTTAGAAGGGACCATGGTGGTCATGAAGTGAATGAAAGTTATTAGAGAGAAGTAAAGATAACGAAATGTTATAGTAAAAATGTTAATGGAAGAATGGAATGGTTACAGTAAAATGACGTTATAGTATGCTGTATGGCATGATGTAATGTGAGTAAG
The DNA here is from genome assembly GCA_021014915.2 of Artemisia tridentata subsp. tridentata. NCBI lineage: Eukaryota > Viridiplantae > Streptophyta > Magnoliopsida > Asterales > Asteraceae > Artemisia > Artemisia tridentata. Next base: position 235,425,567 of record CP139505.1, read on the forward strand.
AACTCTAGCGGTCGTAAAATTGATAAAAGTTATGAGAAAGTAATAGAGATAAACGAAACGTTATAGTAAGAATGTGAATGGAATAATAAAATGGCTTCGGTAAAATGTAATAATGAGAATGGTATGATTCGCTCAAGTGACATATAGTCCTTGATGGAAGTCTAGAATAAAGTGGGTAAGAAGTGGGTAATAGTAATGGAATCGGTTATAGTAATGATTGATCTTGAATGAATATGTCTAGAGTGACATAATGATCTATTAATAGATAAAGAGTCATAGAAATTAAACGAGAAGAAGAATGGATTAAGGGTGTGGAATGTGTTATAGTGTGCTTTGAGTTGCAAGATCAAGTAGATCGTTGCAACGTAACGGTTTGATTTTGTAATTACTAGGTACGGGTGTATGTTGTGACCAAGATTGGTTAGTAATAGACGAGAGATTTCGGGGACGAAATCTAAATAAAGGGGTAGAATTGTAACACCCGTTTCCCGGATACAAATAGGCCCCACCCTAGATGAAATTGACTAACGCTTAACGTTATTGGCTAGTCAACGAATGTTGCGTTATAGTCAAACCCGATAGTCAAAGAATGTGTTATATGGTTATGGAATGTATTATGTGGCACAACTAGAAGGGAAATAGACTTTAAGGGTTAATGTTGCCTAGTATTAAATGTGTTATAAGTTAGTTGTGGCCAAAGTAGAATGAATGGAACTTAAGGGACTAATTATGCCAAGGGACCAAAGATGTATAAGTAAATATATTTGTGTGGAGAATTCTAGAGATCTCCATATCTTCCTAGAGTGTGTTTGTTGTCCGGTTTTGGTGAGGAGAAAAGGGAGGGAAAAAGCTTATATGGTGATGAATCCATGAAGGGTTTTGGATACCCTAATCCAAGGGTTAGTTCTAGCACCAATCCATCACAAGTAAGTACTTCTATTTTGATGATTAATAAGGCTAGGGATTATGAGAAAAGTGGGAAGTCATCATATGATCAAGGTGTGATCATATGATGATTTAGTAAGGAAGATGAGTATGTTTAATGGGTTATGTAAACCCTTGTTTATGATATTGATTATATGTCATTAGGTCTTGATAATTGTAAAGGATGATAATGATGGAGGATGGTGATGATGATGAGGATGATGCTCATGTTATTGTTAGACTTAGCTTTGGAAGCTAAGGTAAGTAACTTGGTTACTATATGCTTAATATGGAAGTTGTTATAGTATGTGATTATGAATGTTTGTGTTAAGAATGGTTATAGATGTTTAGAATATGTGATTAACCTAGAGACTTGATTAAATGGATGTTATAGAACTAGTCTTTGGATTATTGGAGAATTAAGGTATGTGGTGAATGCCTTATGTGTTTATGAGTGTTATAGTTATGTGTTATAGTGATGTATTCATGATGCATATGTGATGATGGAAGTATTAATCATGTAATAGTCAATTACTTACTAAGCAAAAGCTTACCGTTATAGTTGATAATGTTTTGTAGATTCTATGGAAATGCTTTGGCTTGGATTAATGAATGGATATGCGAAAGGTAGAAGGTTTTGTATGTGATAGGAGCTTAGTATAGAATACCGAGCTCAAGTCAATGTTGTACCCCCGAATTTCTAAAATGGTTTATATGTATGTTGTCGAGTGTCAAAGTTTATGTCTTTGTTGTTAAAGTTAAATATGTCAAACGATTCGTTATAGCAACGGGTTGTAGTGTTTAGACTCATGGATAAAGGGGTGTTTGGAATAAGTGTATTTATACCCATTTTGGGTTGCAAACGGGTCGAATGGTTATGAAAATGATTTATTATTTTATGTTAACGATTTTTGGAGGTTTTGGTGTTATGCCGAATTATGGAAGTCATTTTTCGGAAATTAGAGTAAGTTGTAAAAAGTTGGGTTTGTTAGTAAAATCTGGAAATGGGAGCATAAGGCCTTTCGTGCCTGTACATAAGGCCTTCTGCAATTAAAAGTTGTTTTCTTAGTTTCTGAGTTACAGGTCATATGCCCTTATGGGCTAGCATAAGGCCTTCTTCCTAAAAATGCATTTTCAAATCCGATAAATTAAATTTTCATTCTTTGATATTGAATCTGTGGAACCTTGCATGTGAAAGACGTATCCCGATGTTAATTTTAACTATATATAGTTAATCAACAACAATACATTATCTGTTTAGTTAGCCCATACCCATATTAGTTTTGGTTGACTTTTTATAGTCAAACACAACCTTTATATGTCAGAATTTAACCATAATCTGTTTGTTGGCTTTTTTATGGTCAAACAAACATCAAAACAAATGTCCATGTATTTATATATGCATCATTTATACTGTTTCGTAACATGTTATTTATTTGATTAGTATGACTACAATGTGTATATTTAAGTGGAATGTATGATGTTTTTGACTAAATAGGTGCTAAATAAGAACGATGATAAAAATTGTGTACTCCTTTGAGATACTAACTGGACCACGACTATGTTAAATAGCATACTATTTGGGATACAAAAGAAACATGGTACTTAATCTATATAGTTAATTACAATACACAAAAATATAAATACTTATAAAGCATTTAGGGTGTTGAAGTAAAAGAGTATGCCAAATGCAACTCATCATAAGAGAAAATTTCAAAGTCTTCAGTGTCAATGTCGCCTTCGGCTTGATCAACATCAAATTCTTCATTCTTGCCTTTTGATTTCCTAAATGCACCAACTTCTTTCAAAAGTTTCTTAGCAGCCTGTCTTTCTTTTTTCAAGTTTTCATCTGTTTCCTCTTTTTGTTTCCAGTTTCTTATTTTCTCGGCTGATTGCTCAGAAATCAACCATTCATAAACGGAACTTATGGTCTCCGTTTCATGATCATTTTCAGAACCTTCAACTTCTAATAAATGAATTAATATAAATCAGACATAGTAGTTAGATAGCATATCAGTTTAATGAGGTCGTTTTTAACCTTAATTACACAATGTTAACAATATACCTTCAGATGTTGCATGTGATTCAAATATTTCTGCATGTGATTGATTTTCAGTGCCTAACACTTCATTTTCATCCTGTTTGGGTTGCTTGCTACAAAGATATCAAACATATTCAGTTGATAAATATATAGGATAACATATACTGTAAAGAATTTAACATACTTTGGTTGATCTTGTTGTCTTCAATATCTGCAACTTCTAGTGTTCTTTTTCTTGAAGATGACATTGTTTTGATCAACAGTAGCTTCAGTTTAGGATATTTTTTTTAGTTAGATTTACAAATATGATTATACAAGGTGTTTATATAAAATTTTATAACTGATATGACATATGAACAGTGCAGCCGTATTTCACATTGGAAAGTGTATATTTGAAGAGTCAAATTTTGAATATAATGATCATGATTTAACTTCTTCTGCAATTATGTTAAGTAATTTTTTTTTAATTGTAAACTTATACGATTATCATTATTATCGACTAAAACATCTAAAAGTTTGTTATCTTTTAATCTTCTAAATATGTAGGATGATTTTTGTTTGAATTAGATGTTTATCTGTTGTGAATTTTTAAATTAAAATCAACATTTGTTTGTGTATAAAAGTTTTATAAACTTACATTTAAAGATGTTATTAGAATTGATGATGTATATAAATAATGGACTATGGAATTTGGCTTATAGCCCACATTACTACAAATTTTAGCTTAGTATTAGATAAGTCATTGGTAATAAAACATAAATCCTATGAATATATTAGAAAAAAAATAGTAACAGTCGCAACTCTTTAAAATAAAAATATTAAAGAAACATAATTTTTTGAGATTCTTTGTATGCTTGATCAAATATCATCATCACTATTCTCATCCTTGGTCGTTTCATAATCAGTAGAGTCGTCATTAATAAAACTTGCTATATCATCATCATATACACATTGTAAAGTCATATCGTTTTAAATATTGAAAAAAAAGAAACTGTCTATATTCCAAAATACAACCTTCATGCAATTAATTAGGATGAATTTAAAAGAAAATACTATTTTTAAAAAACATATCGATATCTTTTTAATTTGTTTAAATTATTATGATATCTTGTGAATCAATGATCCACTTGTTTAGATATACAGTTGATTGGTACTGGTAGTTTGTTTTTAATACTGCTATGATACGATTAGTGTTGCTATAGAAGTTAGTATTGTTCGATGTTATGAGTTAGTGTTGCTAAGTAAAATCGTTAATGCTGCTTGTGGTTGAATTTTCATAATAACACCACATATCATATTCCTTTTTGATTGTCTAACAAAAGCAGTTCAATAAAAGTAAGTCAAATAAATGAATAGCAACTTAAAAAGCTGAGATAAGCTTATTTTTATGAATGCACTTTTTCTAAAACTTTTTAACTAAGCCAGAAATAAGCCAAACATAACCAGCAGTACTAACTTTGAAGTTAGTACTGCTCCTTTAAAATTAGTACTGCTAAAGTTTTTTAGCAACAATGATGTTTGTTGAATTAATCAAGTTTCTTGAATTAAATGAGGATTGTGAGGACTCTTCCAAACACTACATTGTCAACCTTAGTCTTCTGGCTTTCCTTTCTTCTGCAAGCTGAAATATCTTCCTTATCAATTCTCTTGCCATCTCTGATTCTTCATCAACTTTGAGTCTGGATGATAGCATGACAGTTAGTACTTCTGCTCTGATAGGATACTCCTTCTCCACTAACATGTAGATCTCCACTCCTGCTTTAGTAGACACCTTATGCACTCTACAGTTATCAAACAATCTCCATGTGATTGCTGAACGATGAGCTTGAAATCTCCATATAGCTTCACCTGTGTCAGGATCATATATTCTCTTTAGTTCTACCCAAAGCTCTTTGTCTTTGTCATATCTTCCAGCAGTACTAAGTCTTGAGACATTTAATTCCCAACAATCCTCCCCTAAACTTGTGATTTACCCAAAATCATCAAGTTTCTTGAATTAAATGAGGATTGTGAGGACTCTTCCAAACACTACATTGTCAATCTTAGTCTTCTGCCTTTCCTTTCTTCTGCTAAATGATATGTTTTCCTTATCAATTCTCTAGCCATTTCTGATTCTTCATCAACTTTGAGTCTAGATTCTAGCATGATTCTAAGATGTAGATCTCCACTCCTGCTTTAGTAGATACCTTGTGCACTCCACAGTTGTCAAATAATCTCCATGTGATAGCCAAGTGATGAGCCTGAAATCTCCATATAGCTTCACCTGTGTCAGGATCATATAGTCTCTTCAGTTGTACCCAAAGCTCTTTGTCTTTATCATCTGTTGGATCAGTAGACTTGAACCTTTCTTGAACTAAGCTCCAAAGCTTATCCAAGTCTTCTCTGTCAAAAGCTTTGATCATATCTTCAAATTGACCTCCTACCCCGATGATTTTCCACCCTTTAATAGCTCCATCTGTATAAACCTCCCAATCAATGATGGGATGTTTGGCTTGAATTGGATCTATATTCAATGATTCTGGAACCACCGCCATCATGCCATGGATTCGTTCTTTTGAAAATATTTCCTCTTCTTCTTCAACAACTGTTTCATCATGCTTTTCTTCTTCTGTCTTCTGTTTCTTGGGCTCTTCAGACTCCAATTGCTCTGCTCCTCTTTTCTCTCCTCTGCCTTCAACTGCATCACCGCTCAGGAAGATTTGCATTCTCCTATGAGTATCAATGTATATCTTTTCTATTTCTTCAAAAGATCTTCCCTTGAAGTGCTTTTCTTTCTAGCTGTCCTGATGCTTCAAATAAGCTTTCATGTAATGCAGTTGTTCTGTCCTTGTAGGAGGTTTCTTCTGATAAACTTTCTTTTTTCTTTGACTTTGCCTAATTTTCTCTAATAGGTCATCAATGGCATGTTCTTGTTTTTCTCTGGTGAACTGTGACCTTTCCTCCTCTTGAAGCTTAGCAGCTAACTCCTTATCAGCAAGAACTTGAGCAGCAATTTGTTCTTCTTCAGTCTGAAACATATCTTCAACCATAAATTTTGCTAACCTTTCTTCATCAGCTGCCCATGCTAGCTCTTCTTCATGAAACCTTTGAGCTAACTTCTCATCAAGAGCAATCTGTGTTTGGTTCTTCTTGGTTATCTTCTGAGATGGTTCTTCTTCCACCATTATTCCCTTACCCTTGTCTAATCTTGACTTCTTTGGTCTTCTTGTATATACTGCACCAGCAGTACCTTGTGATATACCACCAGTACCTTCCACTTGACTGGCAGTACCTTCTTCATGTTGTGCATCTGGCCTCCCCTGAGTACCAGACTCCGCTTGGACCAAAGTAACATAAGGATCTTCATCTAGTTGAGCAATCTTCCTCCGCTGTTTGGAAGATTCCTGACCTTTACCATCAGTGTGACCATCTGATGAACTTGATGAAGAAGAGGAGTCAGTTGATTCCACCAATTTTGCTGATCTCTTTCTTTGGAGTGTCTTCACCTTCTGCTCCAGTTTCTTGACTTTATGCACCAATTTAGTATACACCTTGCCAAAAACTTTTTTGTGAGTGTTGAGATCAGTATCCAAGCTAGACACTTTGTCAGACAATTTGGTACATAGTTCCATCAATTCCATAAGTTTCTGACTGCCCTCAGCACTTCCTGATGTGTGACCTTCAGGGAGAGGTGCATCATGGGGCAAAGACTCAGACTCCACCATATGGTGAGCCTCTGAGCCACCCAATATTTATGGTTGGCTTGGTATTCCACCAATAGTACTGGGTTCAAAGGAACTTGGTACTGTTGGTGTTGCCACAGGTTGGGTCTTATTTATGTTACCTCTGTCCTGGCCAGCTTCTAAGCCTGAGACAGTATAAGCAGCCCTTCCTACACTGACAATGTCAACCTCATCTGCTACATGGGGAGGGGTAGGAACTCTGTGCTGAGGAACATCAGAGCCCTCTATGGATAATGACCTATCTGGTGATGAGGTTGGTTGTGAGGCTGATTGCTCAGAACTTGTGGGTGTATGTTGGGGATCAACAGGGGTTGTTGACCCTTCACCCTGTACCTGTAGCATTGAATCAAATAATGGAACTTCTTCCCTACTGTACCCTTTTGAGGCCATCCTCATATTACTAAAAAGTTTCTGGGTAAGTTTGGGTGTTGGATAAACATTTTTATGAGGAAGAAGCTGATGTGCCCTAATGTTCATAATAGCTTAAATGAACCTGGGATACATCAAAAATTTTGATTTGCTATCAACATTTTTGACCATTCTTTCAAAGATAAGTTTTGAAAAGTTAAAAGTCCTATCAGTAGCTAAGCAAATGAGAGCAGTTGCAATATTGCTACTGAACTGTTCCCATGAGGTTTTCTTAGGACTAAGACAGTGAAGGATGATGTGTATTAAAAACCTCCATTGTGGGGCAAAACAACCTTTTTAAAAAGTTAAAGACTGTGATTGGATGTTGTACCCCATTCTGGTTAAATTTTCAAAAAATTCAGTGTTGGGCATAGCACTAATACCATTGTCATCATTCAGGTGGAGATGCCTCCTGAGTGATGATTCAGTAAGAGTGATAGATTTGCCATCCACTGTGGCATTTAGCTCTTTGTCTCCATTCTCAAACGTTCTCACAGTAGCAGTCTGCCAAAACTTTTTGATGTGGGAGACATAGATAGTGGGATTAAGAAGTAAGGAATACCTTATGTGAGAACCATTTAAAAAGTCCGCTATCTGATGGAATTGGGTGTCATCCTCTGCTTTTTCCAAATAAGCTACCATGTTGTGTTTATCGACAAAGGTTAAAGTAGCCATGATTGTTAGTAAATTATTGATTTGACTGCTGGGATTAAAGTAATTTAGGTTAGAAAGTAGGTTGAAGAAAGTGAATTGAGATATTATGAAAGACTTATGAGGGTTTCTATTGGACCGACTTCAAGTAAAAAACAACTTTTGATTGAAGAAAGGTGAATATAAGAGACTAAAAGTAAAAATATCCAAAAAGTAAACACTTAAGATAATGAATTGTCAGTAAAATTTGCAACAAACTTCACAACGTCTATTTTCAAAAAGCTGTAATTTCGCACCAGTACTAACGTCTATCCAGCAGTACAAACTTAAGCCTACTAGTACTAACTTTTTTCCTGGCAGTACTAACTTTTGGAAAAAATTTGAATTAGCAGTATGCACTCAATTTTGATTAAAAACTATACTGCTTACAACCATTTTGAAGGGATTAAGTGTAAAGACAGACACTTAATCATAATTTCGGTTTAATGCAACCTCTAGTTGTGTGAGAACCAATGATTTCAATTATAAATAACTGCTAGTTTATTATTACTATAGCTCTTTATATCAATAGTTATAAAAATATTAAAAACTATATTTATTTATAACATAACTACCTTTTGGCGGGTTTTCTAAATTGAAAATATGAGTGCTAGATCTTCTGCCAGGTGTGTCACTCTCAAACATACATGCATCTATTAAAGAGTCTTTATTTTTATGTGAATTTAAGAATACAAAGTAATTAATAAATTGTGTTAACTCATAAAATACCTACCTTGTAGGCTTTTATTCTCCTGATTATCACATGGTGCTTCATTCAACGCTGTAAATTAAAGACGGTGTAATTGTCAATCTAATAAATATATATGATTCATGACAATAGAAAACATTGAATATTTAATGAATGTTTAAAACCATGAATGTTTAATTGTTAATAAACAAACCACCTGCTGAATCCAGTTTAATGTTGTTGGTTGCCTCCTCAGTTGCTGCTGGAAATTTGTACACAAACAATTCTTAATTACATATGAAAACCTAAGCATACATACTATAACAATTAGGTTCCAGCAGTACTAACTTTCAAGTTAGTACTGTTTCTTTAAACTCATAATAGCAGTACTAAGTTTCAAGTTAGTACTGCTCCTTTAAACTTAGTACTGCTAAACCTTTTTAGTAACTCAGAATTCAAAACTATATAAGCAGTTCATAATACCATTCATATTCATAAATAAACAATCAATGTTTAACTCATAATACGATTCATATTCATAACCAAACAATCAATGTTTAACTGTTTATTATAAAAATTACCTGATGAATCAACTATAGTGTTTTTGTTTTTCTTCTTTTTCGTTCTAGTTTCAGTCGTCTTTTTAACGTTTGATCTTGACAGCCTTGCTGAATGTCTTTGTGGTTGCATATTGATATATGGATCGTGTATAATGTGTGTTTGTGAATAGGTTATGATATGACATAATAAGCAATATATATAATGTAGAATTATGTTTAAAAACATAGAAACCGAATCTGAAACGGGCTAAGATCATAATGAATATTTTCTATACTTATCAAATACTAAAAATATGATGATTGCGTAGTATCCTTTATAGAAATTCGTCTGCATAATGTAACCAAAAAATTAAGGTGGTTCAGTGGGTAACACATGACATAATATGAACATGGTATTGAGTTCGAATCTATGCATGTGATTTTTTTACCCATAAATTAACATGCAGATTCTTGAATACGTGGACTTAATGTGATGATGTGGCCTTTGACGTGGACTTAATTATGCTGGCGTGGACTTAATTGTGATGATGTGGCTTTATCTAGTCATGTTTATCCTGTTATATATATATATATATATATATATATATATATATATATATATATATATATATATATATATATATATATATATATATATATATATATATATATATTTTAAATTGCAACTTTTTTTGTTGAGTCAACCGACATATATCTATAGTGTCTCAAAATAGTTGTTAATCTTTTTATAGTTTTAGATATCAAACTGTTGGCCAAAATATAAGATTATCAAAACTTTTATCTTGTGATCAATGAGCGTTTTGAGAGTTGAAGAAAACTACAAGTTATGTGAATGAAGAAATCTTAAAATAAATCTAACATACATTGTGCGTGACCTTCATTAAATAGGGAAAGTTTTATACAATTAATAAACCTTAAAATAGAAATTTTAAAGTTAAACAAACATCACAATTTCACCCTACTCGAACAGTTTCACTGAATACTAAGTTAGATAAAAATAGTTTGTACACTGAAAATTGGGATATATTTATGGATGTGTGGCACATATACAATGTAAGCAAATGACGTTAAAGTTTATCCAAACGAAATAGTAACAGATGAGAGATCTAGAGAAAAGCATTTTATTTAAAAAAAAAAAAAAAAAAAAAAAAAAAAAAAACGTAAGAATTGTTAGAAAGTCTTATCAATACACTTTACAAGCAGGTTTGCCAACGCGTTGCTGCGGGGATGCGAGTTCCTTTGGATAATCAACAAATGGATTGAAATTGATCCAGTTTTAGTTCACATCAGATTTATTAATACAAAAAACGCAAGAATAACATTGGTAAAAAGTAATGCTTACCACATTATTAGGCAAGCTTTTTGGTACATGTATCTATACATATATCTAGCTGCTAATTTTTAAGTGTATCCTTTTGTATGTTTCAAGACTTTATGCATCATGGACTTCCAACGTCAACCTTGGGTGTGGGTTCTTTTCATTTTTATGAAGGCGTCGACTTATTCTTGCAAAAACCGGTACATTGACGATTAGGACAATTTTCAGCCGGTATGGAATGATGTTGGTAGACTTTATATGAGCATATGTGTTTTACAACGGTACTTGTGGGCACTTCGAGGTTCGTTGCAAATTTTTTAAACAGATGGTGCATGTGACAAATGAAGTGACAAATTGATAGGTGGAAGACGTAAAAGTAGTACAAAGATTAAAGGGCAAAAAAAAATGCATATAACATATGCACAATTCTCAAATCCTTTCTGCTCATTGTGGCGAAAAATTTTAGTAAATATAGTATCATAGGTTTAAATCAGTAGTGTAATATATTGAACACCTTACATATTGACCAAAACTTATTTATTGAAAGGAATAAAAATGTTCAGATTGGTAGTGTATAATTGAACGCTTTACACATTTGTGAAATCAAAAAAGAAAGAGAAAACTTTGTGGACCAACCAATCCGAGTGGCATGTTTTGCACCCATGTGCCTGTTTTGGTACTTGTCCTTGAAAACTTTTAAAGAAAGACGTATTTCGATAGATTAAGATAAAATAATAGACGGAATGAGCCATACCTAGCTGATCATTTGTGATAACCATGATGATCAAAAAAACATCTTCAGTGAAGCAAGGTCCAATCTGATCAACGCCCTGATAAATTACAACATGTAGCAGCAAATCCGAGTTGCGATAATCTTTCATATTGCATACTTCTGAATTAAAGCTTATGCCAGTTTTGTTATCCAGCATCAGATTGATTTGTCTTATCCTGCACCAAAAGACATAATATATTACTGTGGGAAAATTTGGAGTTGAAAGTCACATCTAATATGCAAACTGTTGGTATATTAAATTAAACTGAAAGTATATGTTGCACATCAAAAGGAAAAGTATATATGGTAAACTACTGTTACTTTTCGCTAAACAAAATTCAATCGTACCAGAAATTTGTCAAAGAGGATTGCCTGCTCCAAATGAACTTGTGTCACAGGCAGATTAATTTCAGTTATCCATTCCGTGACGGTATGGTCAATCTAAAAAAAGGAAAATGTAAAAGGTTTTGTATTTACTTATTACATTTTTGTCGGTCCCACATGTCAAGTGGATTGAACCCATAAAATTAGAAACCAAAAAGATGAATTTGACACGCACCTATAAACGGGGCTTGAGGTCCAGGAAATAGTAGTACTCGGTCTCCATAGTATAAAAATACTCTACAATTGCAGTTGCAATCTAGTTAATCAACTTTGGTAATTTGCTTGTAGCTTGCTCCAACCTCTTTGTTGTCTGTTGATGACCTACAGTAGTTGGTTCTCCTCATCGATAATCTTCAATTAAAACAAAAGAAATTATAGAAACAAAGTAACACTAAAAAAAAGAATAAAGTGATGACAAATAAATTTACATTTTGATGGTGCGTTTAAACATTGCAATTGCGGCCATGTAGAGCTGCTACATTGCCATGTTGATCACAGAGTTGAACAACACGTGGCTAAGGACGTTGAAATTTGTGGAAACTTCTTTTAGACTATCTAACTAACAATAAGTTTCGTGATCGTTTATGGACCTCGGGCTGTTAAGCCTTGATCTAGGATTTTGGCTATGACGAGCATGATGATAATATTGACGGAATATTCTATGCAAAGAAACAATATTATCACAACAAGGTTTTTGCCAACTTTCACCGTTTGTTATTCCAACTTTGCCCCAATGCTATGTGATCAAATATAGCACGGTTACACTCTAACAGGGATCAAAGATCCTTGAGGCTAAACAAACCTAAACAACATTAGACCCCATGTCTAATGTTCCCACACACACTCTCATATTTTGATGTTCACTTTGTTTCACTGTGAAGCATCATGGTGTTGATTGTCTAACTACAACCAAGACACCTTTGGTGTTTAATTCTTAGCACACTAAGAACTATTTTGCTCTCTATTAAACACACTTTTTATCTAAGGGTATGATCTCCCTTTTATAGTATAAAGGAGATCATTTACAAATTGATAAGTCTTTGTCTACTACTTGCCATAACGTGTATGTGTTAGTCAATAAGATACAACTTGTATCTTGTTTTTACAACTTTGTTGACTAAACAAATATCTAGATATTATCTAAAGTATATGAATGACTCATATAAATAATATCTTTTTCATCCTTATCCTTGTAGCAGCAGTATGACTCACTGATCCAGCAGTACCTTCGTTTGTACTAGCAGTACCTGTTTGCACTAGCAGTACTTGCTCTTGAACCAGTAGTACCATGAATGGTCTAGCAGTACCTTTATTTTGAACTAGCAGTACCTTGCTCTGAACCATCAGTACCATAAAATACACAAGCAGCAGGTTGTTGAACTAGCAGCAGCATCATGTTAGCGTATTTTGCTTATCATTTCAGTATTCTTCATGTTTCATTCTTCTTGTTTTTGTATCATCAAATCTATGAAAATATAATTCCTAACAAAATTAACATGCGTTAGCTTTTTTTATCGGGAATCGCCTATATTGCCCCAAAATAAGCAAGTAAGAGAAAGCAGTTTGGGCTAAGAGAAAGCAGTTTGTATGGTCATGATCCAAAGTCTCAAAACTGCTGATCCTCTTAAAAAGGCAATCACAAACACCCTGACAATTAAAAAGTAACTTGGTATTTTCTGCACATGAACATAAATTTTCGCAACACCATGACCTGCATGAAGTTTGAATGACCTGTATCTCATAACAATGACAATTAGCAAATACGGAATCAAACAAAGTTGCATTTAAAGTACATTACGCTTAAGGAGATGTTTGAGATTCTATATAACACCTTTTACTTGTTTAGAGAGTGAACCAACAATATACTAAGAACGATATATTACTCAAAATTGAGTTATCATGGACTTATTATCTTGCTGTAATAAAGCTGATTTTAGTCATCTAATCAGTTAGAGGATATTTTTACATGTTGTAACAAATCTAATTATCGCATCATCAAACAACCAAAGCACGTCCAAACACTATCTACTTTATCCGTTTATTGTAAACGGTTATCTGATTCTATCACATAATGACTTGCAAAACTTAACGTAAAACATAGCATAACCCTAATTCAGTGACTATATGGTTACCCGTAAGGTTTGAGCATCCCAATATAAATTCAGTAATTCACTATTAACTTTTGTGTCCATATACCATTATTCTTTACGGTGACAGCCATTTGATTTGAACAGTTGTGAAAGCTTCCCAAACCTCTTGCATTGACTTTTTCATCCGAAGGGTTCACATCTATCATGATTGAAGGCGTGTAGTCATTTGAGCAACATAGGTGTGAGTTCATTTAGTTTTTTTATTTAGGAGGTGTTTTAACTTGCATGATACACTTGATTATTAGACACCATGATTTTTTTAATTGCTCAAATCAGTTTCTAGTGTTTTCTCTACTTGTTTCTATTGTATAGAAGAATCACTTATATAGATTTACAGCGATAACATGAAACTGAGCTTACATTCTTTTTTCTTTTTTTTCCAGATGACTTGGCTGCACGTTCTTCAGAAGCTTTCTTTTCCTCTTCAGTCTCCTCACCTGAGAGATTCACATGTTGAATTTCAGTTTGGTAAGAACCTTTGTCATAAAATAAAAACCTAGGCACAACAACATATGACTTAAACACGATAAGTATAAGGATTGGTTTAATGCCATACGAAATATTTTAAGCTGCCACATTTGAAATTAGAAATATATGAATTGTAGTATTAAGTTGCAACAACATTCATTTTAATCCCAAAGCTGAATTATTTTTTACCCAAAGCGAGGCTCTAAACACATCTATTTTAGTCCCATTTCATCACACAAAGCTACCCATTTCAGCCCAGAATCGCACCCATTTCAGACCCCATTTCAGCTTCCAATCCAATACCCATTTCCGTTCCGAAATTGCCTCTTTTGAAACCCCATTTCTGCCCCCAAACACACTCATTTCAGCCGCATTTCATGACTAAGAAGGAGAAAGTGAACAGGGGGACCTTCAGTTCTACAGAGGAATAGCGGGGAGCAGAACAAAACCCTATCTCTTCACTATAGCAGGCAGTGTGAATCTATAGCTTTTTCAGACAGTGGAGAAATACCTTTCAATCTGTGGTTACCGATCAAGCCTCTCTATATCCTATCCGAGATTGCTAGTCGTCACCTTCAGTCGCAGCAGTGGCCCTTTCATTGCACTCCCTTGGGTCAGCAGCCATAAGGTTTTCTTCCCGTTCACTCCAGGGTAAATGGAATTAAAACCTGTAAATGCTGCAGCGGCTGGGTGAGAAATAAAAAGAAAAATATTCCGAAGGCTGCAAAATTACATAAGAAATATAAGTCGACAATAGGGACCACCAAAAAATCCCAATTGAAATGGAATTAAACCCAGTTGAGTTTAGTAGACATTGAATATTCTTAAGTCTTACCACACGAACTGGTTGATCGATAACATTTTTATACCCTCTTTTGAACCTATCATGCTTTCCTCCTGCAAGAATTTTGGAACTATCAACACATCTTCACTTATTTATATGCATACTTCTGGATTATAAATATATGCACATGGTCACATGGAGGATTTTTACTTACCTAGTTTTTCCCCCATCCAAAATAACACTGGTTTACAATTGTTGCTCCAGCTAGGGGTGTTCGCGGGGCGGTTTGGGTCGGTTAGTTGGAAGATTTAAACTATCCATCGCGGGGCGGGTAATTAATTTTACTACCCGAAACCGAACTGTACTAGGCGAGTAACCGGACAAGCGGGTACCCGAAATGAGCAGTTAGCCACGGTTCGGGTCACAGTTAACCATTTTAGACGTCTAATCGAGTTTAACCGTATAAACAACAACATGTTCTAGAACTTAAAATGTCATTTTAAATGACATTTAATAGATAACAGTCATATAAAAGTTATCCCGTTAGAATAATTGCATTCAAATATCCATATATAATCAATTAAAAAAATAATAGTTATTCGACGTTTATAGATTACGATCACATTTATCAACTTTCACATATAAATGTTTAGAAATGTTTACATTAGGAGCAAAAAAGGTGTTATACAATAAAATTAGTGCAATAATATAATTACTACTTGTACAATTATTTGAATATTTAGTTAAAAAAGCCTTCGTGTGTTAAGCACGGTTCGGTTCGGTTAGCCGTGGATATCAAAAAATAAAAACCGACACCGAACCATGATAAGCGGGTTTTTTAGGTTTCTTTTTTTTGGGTTTCGGGTTTTTTCGGTTTCGGATTGAGCGGTTCGGCTCGGTTCGTCGGTTTCTCGGATTTTTTGAACACCCCTAGTTCCAGCCTGGCAGTAGGATAAAATAAAAGTGTGAGTAGCTCAAATTCATGGAAAAAACAAAATCTAAAACATACAAAGAGACTTACTTCCTCTAAAATGATTGCAGACAACTAAGCAATTATATGGTTCCGATTAAAATGATGACCAGTGGAATCCACAACAGCAGAATCCAAACACCATTATTGATTATCATCTAAGCAATTATACGGTTTCGATTAAAATGATGACCAGTGGAATCAACAACAGCCGAATCCAAACACCATTATTGATTATCATCTGCAAATCGTCATAATTATTTTTAATCATCATATCTTCAGTGTAACTTAATGACGATATAGGTATTAAAAGGACATAAAATTTACCTCTTCTATAATCACATGCTTTTCTTCATCCTTTTTTTTTTCATCATAGTCATTATCGCCATCTTTCTGAAGAACGACAACCTCTTTATTCGGCGACTGATCCACAACCCCTTTTCTCTGAAAGCAACAAATTTAATATGTAAAAGTATCATCAATTCCGATGATAAACCCAACCTGATTAATTAAAATTTTAAAAAAAGTAAACCATAAAAAGGACCTTATTTTCGGAGAAGTACGCCGGCTGATTAGGGACTGGCAGCGGTCGTCGGATATCCTAACTCCGACAACAACCATCGTCGTAATAGATGTAGATGTGTGTGTGTGGGTTTTTTTTAAGATGAAGATTATGTGAGACCGGTTGTGTGTGGAAGAGTATAGAAGCTTTGGAAGGCGGTGGAAAGGAGAGATATAATAAAAAGGGTAAAGATGTATTATGGTGTAATTAAGAGAAAAGTACGTGAACAGTAAAATGAGAGCCTCCTTTGAACCAATCACCATTGGACACCAAGGATAAGAATACTGTTAATGTATTTTTTTAATATTTATGGACCAATAGGCAATGAGATTAACCTTTTTAATTGTACTATAATTGTACCATTCAAAAACCACGGCTAGTATATATTATAATAATTTAATAATAGGTGAAAGATGATTGCACTAATATCGATAAAATTATTTACGTTTCGTTAATGTGTCATGTTTCATACTATTTTTACACCTTAATACAGTAACGAGTCGGGTGACGGTCGGCCGCGTTGCGGCCTCGCGGGTTTTTTGCGGGTTTTGTTAGGAAAACTATTTCGTTAATAATGGCGCAAGTTTCATAATTTTTATAGGCCGTTTGGTACGAAAAGTATTAAAAAAAAAAAAAAAAAAAAAAAAAAAAAAAAAAAAAAAAAAAAAATGGCCGGGTACTGTAGCGGCACTGTAGCAGCCCGCTACTGTTTTACTATTCATAGTGCGACGTCGTTTTAAATGCTCTATAATATATATATAATATTTCTATACATAAACATAAGCCCAATTTATAACTTTAGCCACCCACCCACACACCCTTTAGTTATCAGTTATCACGTAAACTTTTGATATTTACATTTCATAGTGTTATCTTGTGGTTTGGATTCAACTTAGCCCACAACGACTAAATGGGCCTTAAGTAACTTGGCCACAAAAACTAAACCCTAGCCATTTCCATCTTTTATCAGCCGCAGAATCCCTTCAGTTTATACGCTTTTGTATGTATCGTGATGTTCATTATGTATGCAATTGTGACGAGTTTGAAAAAGGTCAAAATTTCGTAACCGTTACTAGGGAGGTCTGTTATAGGCGATTCTTATAAGCGTGAAATTAAAACTTATGCTAAGTGATGAAGAAACAGAAAATCCGCAATCTTAAGTAACAGAGAATAACCAAACCACAAATTCCGGGTTTAAGTAAGGGAAAAAGGAACACGAACATTGAAAACCGGTCTAAAATAACAGACAATTGTTTCCCAGTAATGAAAATCGCATGTAACCAAGAATTAGAAATATGAATTCCAATCTCAAGTTATGACCATTTAAATATGACCATTTGAAGACATGTTTTTCTCAATTCGTTTTCTACATTCCAGGATCTGAGATGCCGAGTGAAGTACTCGAGCTTTGCAAAGTATGTCTCTTAATCGACTACAGGCTGATACTTGACCCAAACCGAAACAAGTGTAAACATAAGTGGAATTTGCAACTTAGAGGAATTAGTTTGTGAATGTACCATACCACCAGCAGCTGAAATGGTTTTTACTTGTAAAGACAATCTTTTATTGCAAATACATACCATGTTGATTATGTCCTTTTAGAAATCCAACCCATTTAAGTAATACTCAGTTACTCACACATTCACAACATATATGCCCAATGCATTTTTTAACTGACATTAGAATCATGTATTCAGGTTTTGTGTAGCATAATTTTACTTGTGCCATTATAACCATAACACAAAAAGCTAAAAACCACTTTGAAAATAGAAACAAAATTCAATAGTTTCATTTAAGGATAATATCAAGCTTCAACTTTGCAAATAGAAAAACGGTATTCCAAGCTAACTCAACAAAAGACACATAACATCTTGTTTCTGGCTCCGGATTTAGACTCTCATACTTGAATGCCCATAGGCAAAGGCTCATCAGCAGCAACAAGTGGTGGCCTGTATTCCTCCACTTCCTTGGGTGGTTGTACAACAATGTCGTCCTTAGGCATGTGGATCACAACATTATCAGGTAAAGGGGTCTTGGGTCCAACCTTGCCGGTAGGATCCCAGTCAAGCATGATCTTAACCTTGATACCAAGCACACCCTGTCATTGTAAGCCATTTCAGTTAATTGCTGGTATATAAATCAAGAACGCTATACAAAACAAAATGTCTAGAGGTCTTTACAAATTACCTGTCTCAGAAGGACGTGTCTCACAGCAGAGTCGATGTACTCTTTAACTGGTTGACCAGAAGATATCATATATCCATCCTTGAACTTCATGGATTTTGCACGCTGAGCCCTAAGCTTTCCACTGATAATCACCTGAGAATGATGATCAGTGTTAGCAATAGTAACACAAGCTGTCATACAAGACTACAGAAAGATAAGTATATAACGCAACATACCTCACAACCCTTTGCTCCATTCTCCATAACAAACCTTAGAACACCATTGCAAGCCCTGAAAAATGTTAAACAGAATATCAGTTAATAGAGTCTTATCAACCTCAAACTGCTACAAGTAATAATAGAAATCATAAATGTTTTAGGAACCTGCGAACAGCAAGGCCTCCAAGAAGCTTGTAACGCAAAGACTCGGCTTGAGCAATGGCACAGAGCCCCCTGTTGTTGACTCGTTCAGCATAGAGTTCAACACTGTTTTCAGGAAACTTGAATCGCTTCTGAACAAGAGAAGTCAACTCCCTTATTCTCCTTCCCTTCTCACCTGCAAATAGAAGGTTCAATACTTCAATATGTGTGATTATTTTAACAATGGTGACATAATTTTACAAAACTGTATGAGACTGTACATTTTCAAAATAGATATTCCATAGAGTGTATAACAAAAATATGGCATAACCTTTCCTAGCAAATTAGAGGTCCAAATAGAGATCAAGTTATGCTCATTTTGTCAGCAAATACACGCGTACAAATTCAGCTCATGTTTGTTTTATCGATAACTCAGCAAATGAAATTTGACATAGTGATCGTAAGTCCAGTTAAACATAAAGCAAGAAATTTACCAAGAACATTTTGGGTTCGGGTAGCCCTGATGATGATCTCAGTACGCATAGGCGTAACCCTAACTTCAACACCAGAGTAACCATCCTCAGCAAGTTCCCTCATAAGAACCTCGTTCAACTCAGCAAAGAACACACCGTCGGCTACAAACTGAGACACGCAAAATCAATTTATACTAAGATCTATAAACAAACATCATCTTGTAGATGTGTTAATGAGAGACTAACCTTTCGTTTCTTGCTCAATTGAGTCGCCATGATTGTCAAAAGTGTATTAAGCGAGCACTAACTCTGTAATATCAATTTAGGAGCAATATTATATAGCTTTATAAAAATTCAATAAGCCAGACTACAAAGATTAAATATAACACATTTGGGATGCGAATCTCAGAAACCAAATTATAACAAGCGATGTCACATAGACAAAACCACTAAGCGCATACACATGTTCAGTTTAGTAAATAATCATTATCTAAACAAATGTATAAAACTTGGCCTGCTTTCAGATAATTAACAGGCTATAGACTTTTGTCAATACGATACACATTAAAAGATATATTAGTACAGCAAATGACACATCATTAGCTAAATTTTGTATTCTACAATTACTGTCTTCACAAAAAATTAAGCTGTGTACGACGAGAAAGCCTAAACAATACTAACATTTTGCTTTAGTGGGTGTTTGTTTAAGCTTATATAAAAGGCTCATGGCTTATTGTTAAACTTTTCGGCTTAACGGTGTGTTTGTTTTGGCTTATATAGTTGGCTTATGGCTTATTTGGTTTTGGGCTTATATTTCATAAGCTCATTTTTTGTGGCTTAATTTGAAATTTTTCCGCTTATATAAGCTTTATATGACATAACAAACTTATATAAGCCGAAAAGTTTCAAAATAAGCCAAAAAAAAAATAAGCTTATGAAACATAAGCCCAAAACAAAATAAGCCATAAGCCGAAACAAACACCCCCCACGTTTCAAAATATTGTACAATAAGCTTATTATATAAGCCGAAAAGTTTCAAAAAAGCCATAAACCCTTAAACAAACACCCCCTTAACTATCATGTAATATTACTTATATCTAAAATCAATCTAATTGCGCTTGAGATCAACTATAAAATATTTGGTTAATGAGTGCCTATAAGAAAACATGTAATTCGATAAATTTATAAACATAGCAAAGAAATCATACAAGATAACATATATAAAAGGAAAAAAAAAAATACAACATAAAAACTAACAAAATGAATGATTTACCAGCAGCAAAATCAGTAACTATGAAAGAAGAAAGAAAAGGCTAACCTAAAAACTGAAGGGATTCTGCGGCTGATAAAAGATGGAAATGGCTAGGGTTTAGTTTTTGTGACCAAGTTACTTAAGGCCCATTTAGTCGTTGTGGGCTAAGTTGAATCCAAACCACAAGATAACACTATGAAATGTAAATATCAAAAGTTTACGTGATAACTGATAACTAAAGGGTGGGTGGGTGTAAAAATGGAGTTTTAAACATGACACGTTAACGAAACGTAAATAATTTTATCGATATTAGTAAAATCATCTTTCACCTATTATTAAGTTATAAAGTGTTTGGATAAACTTTAACGTCATTTGCTTACATTATATATGTGCCACACATCCATAAATATATCCCAAATTTTCAGCGTACAAACTATTTTTATCTAACTTAGTATTCTGTGAAACTGTTCGAGTAGGGTGAAATTGTGACATTTGTTTAACTTTAAAATTTCTATTTTAAGGTTTATTAATTAAAACTTTCCCTATTTAATGAAGGTCACGTACAATGTATGTTAGATTTATTTTAAGATTTCTTCATTCACATAACTTGTAGTTTTCTTCAACTCTCAAAACGCTCATTGATCACAAGATAAAAGTTTTGATAATCTTATATTTTGGCCAACAATTTGATATCTAAAACTATAAAAAGATTAACAACTATTTTGAGACACTATAGTTTGTACACTTTTTTTTGCAACTTTAATATATATATATATATATATATATATATATATAGTAACTTTATTTTCAGAACCCTCTTAAGTGCGGGAACTGCGAGAACCCATCTAAGACCGTTAGATCATTTCATCAATGGATGAGATAACTTGTGCCATTAGTGTAATTAATTAAAAGATGTGGTAGTCATTTGTAAAGCACAAAGGGTATTATAGTAATCTGCTTATTACTAAATCTTCCCACTAATTAAGGAACATAACAAGGTAAAAAAAATACACAGATTCATTTTTTCAACCCTAACTGCCGCCTCTCTTCTCCTCACCCAAAAAGCTGCCGCCTCTCTTTCTCTTGTTATTTGTTCGTATCAAAGAAGAGCAGTTTTGGAGCAGATTCGATGAATCAGAAGCAGATCTGGTGAAAGTTTTGAGGTAATCGTATTTTTTTTAACAGCAGATCTGATTCGATGTGATTATATTATAACTCGTACACGTTCATTTATTCGAATTGGTTTCTGAGTGTTGAATGGATTAAATAATGAATTGGTCGATTAGTAGTGAATGATGGAGACGTCATGTGGGTTTATTCTTGTCGCTTGCTACTGAATATTTGATTCGATTATTATATTATGGTTGATGGTTTATTCAGTTTTTTTTTTTTTTTTTTTTTTTTTTTTTGTCGCTTGTAGTTTTTGGTCAATTCATGGGACTGTGAAATCTGCGATTGGTATTAGACAAATCGTTGTATAGTAATTATTAACACGTTCTTCGAAATTAACAACACGTGGGATTTAAAGAGATGCAAGTATCCTTTTGGATTTTGGCTAAGGACAATGTCCTTTTGAGATGATTTAATATTTAGAATAATTTTTGTTTATATTTCCAAAATTGTTTACTTTATTTTAATGTGTATGAAATATTTCTCGTTACTGTTATTCGTGGGTCATATTGAGCAAGTGGAGATTATTATATTAAGGTTTAAACAGAGCGTTCAACGTGATTGGTGGTTTCAATAAAAGGATTGGTTTAAAGAGATGTGCATTTGTTGGTTAGTACATTTGGATATCTACTGTAGTGACTTACGGATTTAGGATACTGCATATGTGTTATAGACTTATGTTCAATGCGTATTGAGCGTAGGAACATACATGTTTTTCATTAAATGGACATATGCGTATTGAGTTCAATGCGTATCGAGTTCAGGAAAAACATGTATGTTTCAGGAGGTACAAACATACATATTTTTCATTAAATGGACACATGTGTAATGGGTTCAATGCATAATGAGATCACGAAAAACATACATGATTTTCATTGAACATATATGTTTTGGATTATAAAACACATATGTTTTGCAAATATTTGTTGGGATTAGTATAAAAAAACATGTATGTTTTGTGTCTGGATTATAAAACATATATGTTTTGCAAAGATACATATATGTTTACGTATAAAACATATATGTTTACATCATTAGTTTAATATACACAAGATTGTGCATATATGTTATGCTAGTTGTTGTGATTAATTTTCGTTTCTAATTTGTTTGTGGTTTAATTGTTTTCGTGCATGTTTGTTTCAGATTGATTGATGAAGATGATGATATCATTTAAGACCGGGAAGTGGATGAACACGAATATACATGAAGATAATTTGCGACTTTTGGAGATATATGATTATTGCATGTGTTTTTGTACTTGTAATCAAGTGAAATGTAACATTTAAGTCTATCAATCTTGTTTTTAATTTTATAATGATTTATGTTCTTTAATTTGTGTTTCAAACTTTCAAAAAAAATAATGATAAGGTAAAAAAATATTGGTAGGTTGATAAAAAAAAGTGTTAGCTAAAAAAAATGTATGTACCTTGATTATTTGGAAAAAAAAAAAAAAAAACATGTATGCACTTTAACTAATTGAAAACGTGTACGCACGCTATTGGGAAAAAAAACATGTATGCACCCATGCCTATTTGAAGGAAAAAAAAAAAAAAAAAAAAACGAATTATAAAAAAAAAAAAAAAAAAATCCGAATTTTAAAAAAAAAAATCCGAATTTCAAAATTTATAAAAAAACATGAATTATAAAAAAAAATAATAATATGAAAATGTCTTTTACTATTATACCCTTTTGAATTAAATAAAAATAACAAAATGATATGGAGCATTAAGTGATGTACATTGTGTATTATTAGTTGTAAAAAGGTGGTTCTCGCAGTTCCCGCACTTAAGAGGGTTCTGAAAATAAAGCCCCCTATATATATATATATATATATATACACACACTAGACTTCAAAGCCCGCCCAATGGGCGGGCATGACTTGTAATTTTATACTGGATGGTTGTAATCAATTTTAAATCATGCCTTAATTTCGTTACATTTAACATAATAAAATATAACTACTTTTATACAAAAGCAATAGAACGCGCACTGCCGTTAGATTGTTTTTTATTGTCAATATTTTTCTCTTTCATATTCGCACACAATAGTCATTAGAACATGCAAGTTGTGTAGGATAGTCATTAATAGGCTATTCATATAGGCTTGCTATCTTATCAGTTATAATTACTCATAACTGCTATTCACACAAAGTATCATCACATTATCGAAAACATCAACATCTCACTGCTCAAATTATTTTTGCCCAGATCAACAAAAGGTGAACTACATATTCTTGATCTAATAGTTTTGTTAATGTTTTGCTAACCTTTGTTACCTGATTTTGGTATTGAAATGATGAAATCTTGAATATTTTGATTGACTAATTGTATTATATTTATCTGTATATTTAAGCTAATATCTTGCAATCGCATGTTTTGTTTTTTGTGTTTAATTGTATGTTATAATTAACTTAAGTAATTATTTTATGTGTAATTTTAGGGATGAAATCTCGTTTATTAGAGCACCTTGAACACTTGCAGTATGATGTTCCGTTACATCAGTAACAATGGCAGTACCATGTTCTGTCCCATCAGAGTTTAAATGAATCTGATTTTTAACCTTCAACACTGGCAGTATCATGTCCTATTACATCATTGACACTGACAGTACCATGTTTTGTCCTACCAGAGTTTAAATGGATATGATTTTTTATTAGTTTGGTTTGTATTTGTTTGTTGATTAGTTGGAGTGTTTTGCTGATATTTGATTTTATTTCATACTCTGGCGGTATGGTTTCACGCAAACAAAGTTAGTAACATATTTTTGTTATGAGATGGATTACGCATATAAATTATAAACATCTAATGCTTAAGTAGCAAAGTCTCATGTGAAAAGTAATGAGGTTAATTTATTAAAAAATTAGAACATAAGTCTTTATTGTAAATAATCTAAAATGATAACATGAAACTTAAGTATTTATTGTAAATAATCTAAGATGATAACATGGGAAATCGTGTTCCATTTGTTCATAATTCATCTTCGCTGTCATCATCACTGGTTGTTTCATAATCAGTGGATCCGTCATTGATAAAGTTGTTGACATCATCGTCGTTAGAGTCATAACTGACACTATACGCGGCTGAATTTATTTCTCACGTTTCTTCGTCAACATCGCTGATGTGGATGATTCTACCATGTACTTTTCCATCGATATCAGGCATCTCGTCCCACACGTCATTGTCAACCATGTTAGATTGGTAATCTTCGTCATAATCGTCATCAATAGATGTATATCTTCAGTCGCCTATGAAATTATCGAGTATAAAATTATATAAACAAACTATTAATTTAAAACATGTTTAACAATTTACAAACACAAATAATAATAAATTTATTTTTTAACAAACAACATGTGGAAGAGTCTTCAACAACAAATTCATCAGGGATAGTATATTTAGGTTTACAATCTCGCGTGGGATAAGAGGGTTCTTTGAGAGCATTGATATTGACGCACATGCCTGTTTCAGATACGTTGTTGTTGTTATCATGTTCATCATCCGTATCTTCATCATATAGCATATAGTTCCGTGAGAAAATGGGTTTCTACATACCAAAAATATAGTTAGTACTTAGCAACAGAGTATCTATTATGTGGACTGTTTGGTTTACCTTATTGTATATGTTAGCTTAATAATGTGGGATTAGCAAGGATGTTTCGTTTAACATATTAGCTGGACTATGGAGGTTGTTTGGAATAATTCAAATATAGCACATGTAATATATATGTTTTATAGAAATATAATGTACAAACATAAATTATTATTACCAATGGGTTTTTTCCCCCAGGATGATTAGCAGTCATAGTCTCCACACGCTCTGATCGCGTTTTTTTATCATCAATCGAAGTTAGATCTACAACTTTGCTTGCTTGTGGCTTTCCATCATCTGATGAATCCAGGTCAACAATTATGTTGTTGACTATTTTGCCGTTTTTAGCAAGCCTACGGCGTTTGTGTATAGGTGGGAGAGGCTGCAAGTAATGCAAAAGTTGTTAGTTCCCCTGATTAATAAGTATCACATAATATGGATTACAACCATTTTTTATACCTCTTTGTTGTCACGTGTTTTTTGTATTTTTTCATCATCTGATGAAACAACATAAAAAATATCGTTGCTAACTAACTTGTTGTAACACCCCCAACTCGGAATATGGCAGCGGAACATAGTTAGGGGTATTACTCGAGGGGTAGTGAGTCAAAATCATAGATAAACGATCTCATAACGAGACGTTTTAATAAAATACCACATTCAAATACAAAGTTCAACCATTAGAGTTCAAAAGACTCTTAACACATTTAGCAGCGGATAATGAAATAGTTTGCAGCGGAAAAATAAAGTAGTTTGCAGCGGAAAATTTAGATAGAAATAACAAAACACAACCCACAGATAGCCATCCGGAACCTCCAGCCCTTCCTCGTGCACACTTCAGAAATCAATTACCTGAGATAACATGCTAAAAAGTCAACACAAAGGTTGAGTGCAATTCATAGGTTTAGTAAAATAATAGTTTGAGCACAAGAATTTTAATCTGGAAGCTTCACATATTCAATCAGGATATCTTTTGTTTGTTTCGCTAAGCTCATGAAACACAATGCATTAACCGAGGTACCAGTAACTCTGGCATAAGTCGACAATAACCGCGGAATTTCATAATCATAACATTTGCCCTCCATTAGGTATCTTTCCAAATACCTAGGTATTCGATATACAGTACACCCGTGTTGCCTAACTGGTCAACAGGGATGGGACGGTCAATCCTATAGGCCTATAAACTATAATTGCGCTCACCCACAGGTGATTAATGGTTCATGATCGAGGGTCTTGCTTTTGGCAAGGAAGGTACTTAGCATATATAGCGTCAATCAGGAATAGCATACAATAAACCATTGTGCTCAGAAAAATAGTAAGTAGCATGTATCTCCCCCATGGGTTTAAAAATAATTAAAAGTGCACAAGTGGGGCTATGAATCACACCTTAGTCACAGAGAAAACGAGATAACAATCAGATGGTACGGCACAGCAAATGAACCTCAGCACAACCTAATCAATTAATGACATAACTCAGATATAATATCCAAAATGATTTAATAAATAATACTCGTATAAAAGGTTTTTAGTTTCAATGGCGTTTGAAAGAAAATACGTTTAAGTCTCGTGTGGAAGTCTAGAAAAGGGTAAAAAGATGACAAGTCGGCGGAAACGAACGAACACTCAAGAAGGACGAGGGAAGAGAAAAGAAGGAATACGAAAGAAAGAATTAATTCAGAAGAGAATAAATAACCAAACAAACGACCTCGATAGATAGTTTCGGCTTTTCCCCGTTTTTCCCAAAATAGATGTTATGATCGTTAAAACATAAGAGTTTTGAAAAGGTTTTGGAATATTTAATAAATTATAAATAGTTTAAGTTTTATAAAACATTTTACGAAATTTCGGCATGAATTGCCCGTTTACAAAACGTTTCCAAGTCATACGACTTATTTGAATATTCCGATTATTAACAACTTTTACAAGTTTTACTATATAATTGGACATATCATTCGCGTGAATATTAGTTGTTTAGTTTTATCGACCTTTTTGTATGGTTCGGGTCCAGGTAGGTTAAGCTCTTATGAGTCTAACGTACCCTTCCGTCTCATGTACCAAAGGGTCCATAATGGTCCAAATAACCAATACCGTAAATCCAATACGTCCAATTCTTGTCCACAACATTACAATATTACAATAATTTACAAATCGAATCAATAAATATCAAGTATCTCATGCGTTGCAAATTTATCCCATAACGTTTCAAACATTCCGAAACATCTCATATCAATAACGAACGAATAAATGATAAACGTCTAACATAAATAAATTTAACGCGACTCAACGAAAATAAACGACGACAAAATAATATTATACGACTCGATATAAAGAAATAAATAAACAATAACACAACAAGTTATAAAACTTAGCCGTGACTCGCCACGAGTCACGGCTCGACCCAATCTGAGCCGATAAGGCTCTCGGCTAGTCAAATCCAACACAACACAAACATAACCATTTTTAATCTAACTTTTCACATTTTATCAGACTGTTAACTTTCATTTTAACACAACCATATACCATTTCATATTATCTCTTCTTAAAACAAAATTATCCATTTGACACAACTATTTTGAAACTGTCGACAACAATGTCTCGATGCAAACCAAAACAAACATTAAAACACTAATTCTAATCTAGTCTCAACTCGACTCGCCGTGACTCGCCGTGAGTCACGGCTAGACTATACCTCGACTGCTGAGGCAGTCAACAACCAAACGGGCTCAAATATTATCAAAACTTAAATAAAAACAACACAACAAGAAGAGATGATCACAAGAACAATAACAACATCATAAACCTCAAACCCTCACCGAGTCAACCGAGTTGACTCGGTGAGTTGACCGAGTTGCCGTGTTGACTGAGTCAACGAGAAGGGGAGGGGGAGGGTTTTCCACACGAGGGGTTTTATAACAAGTTTTAACAACCATTTTTATTAATAAAACAATGTTATTAATCGGATTTAAGAGAATAGAAATTAGGGTTTGAAAAATAAATAAAGAAAATAAAGAAATATAGCGCGTGGGTGGGTTTTACCGTCGAGAAAAGATGGAGGGGAAGGTGGTGGTGGCTCGGTGGTGTTCACAGCGGCGGTGGGTGGCGCGTGAGAGCGTTGTGGTGGGAGCCGAGGGCTCAAAATCTCCAGAAATGGTAAGGGTAAGCCGATCTAATGATTCGGCAAAGAAAAGGGTTCGCCGGAAAATATTCCGGTGGTCGGAAAATTTATTCCGGCGACGGTTGGCCGGAATCTGCTAGTGCAGTGGCGGCGGTGGTGGCCGGATATTCAAGAAGAGAGAGAGAGAAGAAGTATTTGTGGGGTGTGTGTGTTTTTGTGATAAAAAATGAGATAGTGGGGGTAATAGGGGTATATATATGGAAATAAATGTATAGGGTAGTTTTTGTAATAAAGTAAAGTAGAGGGTAAGGTAAAATGGTTAGTCTAGGGACCAAAATAGCCAACGTAGTAATCTTCTAACGATAAACGCTTCGGGGTCCAAACGACATAGCAAACGGATTCGAAAAATTACGAAACTTGCGCCATCGTTCACGAAATAATTTTTCCAATAAAAACGAGTATAAATTTGCAATATTTTCAAAAATAAATATTTTTGACAAATACGATTTGTTTCGTGCTTTCTAGGTTGTGCCGGTTCACTAATAGGGACAATATTCTCGTTTCTCGCAATAATTCTCGTTTCTCAAGCCCAAACAAGTTCAATAAAAAGTTTAAGTTCTCAGGTAATGCAAAGTTTTAAAATAATTGGCTAGAAAGGTTTTGGAAAATTACCGGGTGTTACAGCACATACATCATATTGGGAAATCCGTCCCGGATTTCAGTTTAACTTATCGGTTCCGGTTTCGAAGAGGTGAGGGTATTTGCGTTTGAACTGGTCCTCGTGTTCCCAGGTGAATTCGGGTCCTCTCTTGGAATTCCAGCGGACTTTCACAAGGGAAATTTTGCTCCTCTTTAATCGTTTGACCTCACGCTCCATAATCTCTACAGGTTCTTCAATAAAGTTCAGTTGCTCATCAACTTGAATCTCATCGAGTGGAATCACGGCTGTCTCATCGGACAAGCATTTCTTCAAATTAGACACGTGGAATACAGGATGTACCCTACTGAGCTCTGGTGGTAATTCTAGCTTATAAGCTACAGGACCAACTCGGTTCAGAATCTTGAACGGTCCTATGTATCTGGGGTTCAGCTTTCCCCGCTTGCCGAAATGAATCACTCCCTTCCATGGTGAAACCTTCAACATGACTCTATCCCCAACCTGAAACTCAAGGGGTTTGCGTCTTACGTCTGCGTAACTTTTCTGACGGTCTCGCGCGATCTTCAATCGGTCTTTAATCTGCACAATCTTTTATGTGGTCTCTCGAACAAGATCTGGCCCAATGAGCTGAGCTTCTCCTACCTCAGCCCAACAAATGGGTGATCGACACTTTCGACCATACAATGCCTCGAACGGTGCAGCCTTAATACTTGCATGATAGCTGTTGTTGTATGAAAACTCGATCAAAGGAAAATGTGTATCCCACCCATTTCCAAAATCAATTACACAGGCCCGGAGCATATCCTCCAATGTCTGAATCGTCCTTTCACTCTGGCCATCTGTTTGTGGGTGATATGCAGTGCTCATGTCGAGGTTCGTGCCAAAGGCATCTTGAAGCAACTGCCAAAAATTTGAAGTAAACCTGCTGTCTCTATCAGAGATGATAGATATGGGAGCTCCATGTCTCGATACTACCTCCTTCACGTAGAGCCTTGTCAACTTATCCATGCCGTAATTCTCCTTGATTGGTAGAAAATGTGCTGATTTCGTCAATCGATCGACTATGACCCATATAGCGTCGAAACCAGTTGCAGTCCTTGGGAGTTTGGTGACGAAGTCCATAGTGATCCGTTCCCATTTCCATTCGGGAATCTCAGGTTGTTGTAGAAGACCAGACGGTTTCTGATGTTCGGCCTTAACTTTTGCGCACGTCAAACACTTTCGAACATAATCAGCAACTTCAGCTTTCATATTCGGCCACCAATATAGTTCCTTGAGATCATGATACATTTTGTCAGATCCTGGGTGAATGGAATACTTTGACTTATGAGACTCATGCATAATCAAGTCTCGCAATCCTCCATAACGTGGCACCCAACTTCTTCCTTTAAAACACAATGTTCCGTCTGAACGCCTCTCAAACTTCTTCTGTATCATGCCACCAAGACTTTCACTCTGGCGATTTTCTTGTTTCACTGCTTCTTCTTGAGCATGGAGAATTTGAGCGGGAAGATTCGAATTGATGGTCATAACTAGAGCTCGAACTCGTAGAGGTTTCAACCGTTCCTTACGGCTCAAGGCATCAGCCACAACGTTTGCCTTTCCTGGGTGATATCGGATCTCACAGTCGTAATCACTTAGAGTTTCTAACCATCGTCGTTGCCTCATATTCAGCTCCTTCTGATCTAAGATATGCTGAAGACTCTTGTGATCGCTGTACACGACACACTTCGTTCCGTATCTTGAGTGCAAAAACCACTGCACCCAACTCTAAATCATGCGTAGTATACTTTTCCTCGTGGGTCTTAAGTTGTCGGGAAGCATATGCCATGACTTTCCCTCTCTGCATCAAAACTGCTCCTAAACCATGATAGGATGCATCGCAGTATACCACAAAATCCTCCACTCCGTCTGGCAATGCCAAAATCGGTGCACTACACAGTTTTTGCTTTAGAATCTGAAATGCTTCTTCTTCATCGTTTCCCCATTCATACTTCTTATTCTTCTGAGTCAATGCAGTTAATGGTTTAGCAATCTTGGAGAATCCCTCGATGAATCTCCAGTAATACCCGGCCAATCCCAAAAATTGTCGGATCTCTGTAGCATTAGAAGGTGTTGGCCAATTCTCAATAGCTTCAATCTTCGCGGGATCTACATGCAACCCTTTGTTGTCAATCACATGGCCAAGAAATTGTACTCTGCGAATCCAAAATTCACACTTAGAGAATTTGGCATACAGTTGTTCTTCCTTGAGTAATTTGAGAATTGTCGTCAGATGTTGCTTGTGCTCTTCTTCAGTCTTGGAGTAAATCAAAATATCATCGATAAAGACTATGACAAACTTGTCCAAGTATGGTTTACACACTCAGTTCATGAGGTCCATGAATACAGCCGGTGCGTTTGTCAAACCAAATGGCATTACCTTGAATTCATAGTGGCCATAACGAGTCCTGAACGCCGTTTTGGGAATATCCTCTTCCCGGACTCTAAGTTGGTGGTAACCTGACCTCAGATCTATCTTCGAGTAGTAATCTGATCCTTGCAGCTGGTCAAACAAATCATCAATTCTCGGTAACGGGTAGCGATTCTTCACTGTCAGCTTGTTCAATTCGCGATAATCAATGCACATCCTAAACGAACCATCTTTCTTCTTTACGAACAACACCGGTGCTCCCCACGGTGATGAACTAGGTCGGATGAATCCTTTATCCAACACTCCTGTAACTGCTTGGACAGTTCTCGTAATTTGGTAGGAGTAAGTCGATACGGTGCACGGGTCACGGGTGCAGCTCCTGGAACTAAGTCAATCAGGAATTCTACCTGTCGAGCCGGTGGAAGTCCAGGTAGATCTTCAGGGAATACCTCAGGGAAATCGCGCACAATCGGGACGTCCTCGAGTCGCTTCTCCTCAGACTCTTTCTTGGACACTTGTGCTAAAAACGCATGACAACCTTTCTCGATATACTTCAGCGTCTTAATACAGGAAATGATGTTCAAACGGGTTCCACTACAGTCTCCGCGGACAACCAAAGTCTCGTTATCAAGAGGGATATGAATAACTCGTTCACCACAAATAATGCTGGCTCGATGCTTGGATAACCAATCCATTCCCACAACTACGTCAAAACTTCCGAGTTCTATAGGCATAAGATCGATGCTAAACGGATGATCTAGGAGGCTTAAGGTACAGTCTCGGATTACGGTGCAAGTATTAACTAGGTTTCCATTAGCTAGTTCAATACTATA
The DNA here is from genome assembly GCA_021014915.2 of Artemisia tridentata subsp. tridentata. Taxonomy (NCBI): domain Eukaryota; kingdom Viridiplantae; phylum Streptophyta; class Magnoliopsida; order Asterales; family Asteraceae; genus Artemisia; species Artemisia tridentata. The sequence continues at coordinate 235,458,035 of CP139505.1, forward strand.
GTTGGTGTCTAGAGTGGTAGGGGTGAGGTTCAGTAATGGCGAAATCTTAGAGGATATAAAGCTCATATCGGCACCAGAATCAAATAATACTTTAACATGAAGGTTGTTGAGTAGAAACGTACCGGTGACTACGTTCGGGTCGTTCTGCTGTTCTCCAGTACCCATCACATATGCTCTGCCACGAGCACCTTCAGTTCTTCGTCCATTACTCTTTGGGCACTCGTTCTTGTAATGTCCACGTTCTCCACACCCAAAGCAAGTTACAACCGGCTGTGCATTACTCCCTGTAGCCACAGCCTTTCCCTTACAGTTCTTAGCAGCATGACCAACCTTGTAGCATTTCTGACACCTCTCAGTGCAGGGTCCAGAATGATGTTTGTTGCACTTGGCACAGTATGGTTGATTCCCAGCATATCCTCCCACTTGAGCTGGTGCAGCTACATATGCTCTGACAGCCTCTTGGCGTCGGTTCTGCTGGTTGTGGTGATTGTTGTTACGGTACTGGTTATTGTTGTTATTTGGATGATGGTTATGGTGAGAGTGATTGTGGTTGTTGTTCTTCCTGAAATCATCCCATTTCCTCTTATGATCAAAGTTGTTACCTTTCTGAGCAGTCCCATTCTTGATTGCTTGATCCATCAGTCGTTCAGCGATACGGATTGCATCATCCAAGGTTTGAGAATTGTATGACGTCACATTACCTTTGATACAGGCCGGTAAACCTCCAATAAACTTTTCAAGCAGCTTCTCATTATCCGGCACCACATGGGCACAGAAAACTTTCAACTCTTGGAATCGGCGAACATAGGTAGCAAGATCAACATCTTTCACCGCCAAATAGTAGAATTCAGTATCCAACTTTCTCATGTCACTACGTGAGCAAAACTCCTGTACCATCTCCTTTTTAAGTTCCTCCCATGAAATATTATAAGCATTTACAATCCCAACATACTTAGCATATGCCATCCACCAGGATAATGCCTGCTCCATCAAGGTTCCCGTGGCATACTTTACCTTGCAGTCTTCTCTCCAGTTACTCCTTAGGAACACTGATTCCATCTTTTCAAACCATTGTGTTAAGCCGACAGCTCCTTCTGTTCCCTTGAAGGTAGTGCGTTGGCAGCTCATGAATTCTTTGTAGGTGCAGAAACGGTTCTCATAGACAGGTTGCACTCCCGCCTGTCCAACAATCTGGTTGCTAGCACCTGCTTGTCCAGCAAGCGCCGCAGCTATGCCTTCTTTAATCATTTTCTGAATCGCGGTCGGGGTCATTCTTTTAGGTGGCATAATTCTATCAATCATTACAAATGTACAACACTGTAAGTATCTGATTAATATCACAGAATCATAACATAAAAGTCAATAACGATGGCACATCATAATATAGCGTTCATTCAACATCATAATAGTACATCACCAAAATACGTCGTGGATTCGATACTCGTCATCAGTCTTGCAGGATATGCAAAACTACTACAAGTTTCTTATCAAATCTACTAACCGAAACTAGTCAGTTCAGCTACGTACAAGGTAAACTACTACTACAATACTAAACTACTATAATAATATGATCACTAATCTCTACTAACGACTTCCTATCTCCTTATCATCATCTATCTCCTCATCATCCGGAATGTACATAACTAGGGTGTGGGTCCATCTCTGGACTCGGGGGGGGGGGGCAAAGGGGTGATCGACAGGTGCAACTGATAACCGACCGGTGGAAACTGATGTAGCCGTAACACTCTCCACGGAGCATAGGGACAAGTATAAAAGTTTCTAGCCAAATGTTTATAAAATAGTTTCATATGAAAATGAAATAGTAGTGAAAATCCAAATATACAGTAATAAAGTACTTACGAGTGAAGCGGCACGGAAGGCTGATGGCTATCGATTCTGAAAAACTTTTTGACTCACACGAAAAATGTTTATAGTCGAGTATGACCTCGTTCTCTATAAACCTTGGCTCTTGATACCATTCTGTAACACCCCCAACTCGGAATATGGCAGCGGAACATAGTTAGGGGTATTACTCGAGGGGTAGTGAGTCAAAATCATAGATAAACGATCTCATAACGAGACGTTTTAATAAAATACCACATTCAAATACAAAGTTCAACCATTAGAGTTCAAAAGACTCTTAACACATTAAGCAGCGGAAAAATAAAGTAGTTTGCAGCGGAAAATTTAGATAGAAATAACAAAACACAACCCACAGATAGCCATCCGGAACCTCCAGCCCTTCCTCGTGCACACTTCAGAAATCAATTACCTGAGATAACATGCTAAAAAGTCAACACAAAGGTTGAGTGCAATTCATAGGTTTAGTAAAATAATAGTTTGAGCACAAGAATTTTAATCTGGAAGCTTCACATATTCAATCAGGATATCTTTCGTTTGTTTCGCTAAGCTCATGACACACAATGCGTTAACCGAGGTACCAGTAACTCTGGCATAAGTCGACAATAACCGCGGAATTTCATAATCATAACATTTGCCCTCCAGTAGGTATCTTGCCAAATACCTAGGTATTCGATATACAGTACACCCGTGTTGCCTAACTGGTCAACAGGGATGGGACGGTCAATCCTATAGGCCTATAAACTATAATCGCGCTCACCCGCAGGTGATTAATGGTTCATGATCGAGGGTCTTGCTTTTGGCAAGGAAGGTACTTAGCATATATAGCGTCAATCAGGAATAGCATACAATAAACCATTGTGCTCAGAAAAATAGTAAGTAGCATGTATCTCCCCCATGGGTTTAAAAATAATTAAAAGTGCACAAGTGGGGCTATGAATCACACCTTAGTCACAGAGAAAACGAGATAACAATCAGATGGTACGGCACACAAATGAACCTCAGCACAACCTAATCAATTAATGACATAACTCAGATATAATATCCAAAATGATTTAATAAATAATACTCGTATAAAAGGTTTTTAGTTTCAATGGCGTTTGAAAGAAAATACGTTTAAGTCTCGTGTGGAAGTCTAGAAAAGGGTAAAAAGATGACAAGTCGGCGGAAACGAACGAACACTCAAGAAGGACGAGGGAAGAGAAAAGAAGGAATACGAAAGAAAGAATTAATTCAGAAGAGAATAAATAACCAAACAAACGACCTCGATAGATAGTTTCGGCTTTTCCCCGTTTTTCCCAAAATAGATGTTATGATCGTTAAAACATAAGAGTTTTGAAAAGGTTTTGGAATATTTAATAAATTATAAATAGTTTAAGTTTTATAAAACATTTTACGAAATTTCGGCATGAATTGCCCGTTTACAAAACGTTTCCAAGTCATACGACTTATTTGAATATTCCGATTATTAACAACTTTTACAAGTTTTACTATATAATTGGACATATCATTCGCGTGAATATTAGTTGTTTAGTTTTATCGACCTTTTTGTATGGTTCGGGTCCAGGTAGGTTAAGCTCTTATGAGTCTAACGTACCCTTCCGTCTCATGTACCAAAGGGTCCATAATAGTCCAAATAACCAATACCGTAAATCCAATACGTCCAATTCTTGTCCACAACATTACAATATTACAATAATTTACAAATCGAATCAATAAATATCAAGTATCTCATGCGTTGCAAATTTATCCCATAACGTTTCAAACATTCCGAAACATCTCATATCAATAACGAACGAATAAATGATAAACGTCTAACATAAATAAATTTAACGCGACTCAACGAAAATAAACGACGACAAAATAATATTATACGACTCGATATAAAGAAATAAATAAACAATAACACAACAAGTTATAAAACTTAGCCGTGACTCGCCACGAGTCACGGCTCGACCCAATCTGAGCCGATAAGGCTCTCGGCTAGTCAAATCCAACACAACACAAACATAACCATTTTTAATCTAACTTTTCACATTTTATCAGACTGTTAACTTTCATTTTAACACAACCATATACCATTTCATATTATCTCTTCTTAAAACAAAATTATCCATTTGACACAACTATTTTGAAACTGTCGACAACAATGTCTCGATGCAAACCAAAACAAACATTAAAACACTAATTCTAATCTAGTCTCAACTCACTCGCCGTGACTCGCCGTGAGTCACGGCTAGACTATACCTCGACTGCTGAGGCAGTCAACAACCAAACGGGCTCAAATATTATCAAAACTTAAATAAAAACAACACAACAAGAAGAGATGATCACAAGAACAATAACAACATCATAAACCTCAAACCCTCACCGATCAACGAGTTGACTCGGTGATGACCGAGTTGACCGTGAGTACCGAGTTGCCGTGTTGACTGAGTCAACGAGAAGGGGAGGGGAGGGTTTTCCACACGAGGGGTTTTATAACAAGTTTTAACAACCATTTTTATTAATAAAACAATGTTATTAATCGGATTTAAGAGAATAGAAATTAGGGTTTGAAAAATAAATAAAGAAAATAAAGAAATATAGCGCGTGGGTGGGTTTTACCGTCGAGAAAAGATGGAGGGGAAGGTGGTGGTGGCTCGGTGGTGTTCACAGCGGCGGTGGGTGGCGCGTGAGAGCGTTGTGGTGGGAGCCGAGGGCTCAAAATCTCCAGAAATGGTAAGGGTAAGCCGATCTAATGATTCGGCAAAGAAAAGGGTTCGCCGGAAAATATTCCGGTGGTCGGAAAATTTATTCCGGCGACGGTTGGCCGGAATCTGCTAGTGCAGTGGCGGCGGTGGTGGCCGGATATTCAAGAAGAGAGAGAGAGAGAGAAGTATTTGTGGGGTGTGTGTGTTTTTGTGATAAAAAATGAGATAGTGGGGGTAATAGGGGTATATATATGGAAATAAATGTATAGGGTAGTTTTTGTAATAAAGTAAAGTAGAGGGTAAGGTAAAATGGTTAGTCTAGGGACCAAAATAGCCAACGTAGTAATCTTCTAACGATAAACGCTTCGGGGTCCAAACGACATAGCAAACGGATTCGAAAAATTACGAAACTTGCGCCATCGTTCACGAAATAATTTTTCCAATAAAAACGAGTATAAATTTGCAATATTTTCAAAAATAAATATTTTTGACAAATACGATTTGTTTCGTGCTTTCTAGGTTGTGCCGGTTCACTAATAGGGACAATATTCTCGTTTCTCGCAATAATTCTCGTTTCTCAAGCCCAAACAAGTTCAATAAAAAGTTTAAGTTCTCAGGTAATGCAAAGTTTTAAAATAATTGGCTAGAAAGGTTTTGGAAAATTACCGGGTGTTACACTTGTTGTCTTTAGTTGGTATAAACCGTTTATGTGTTGTTTGATCAGCCTGCAACTATTAGATTGATATTTAGATTTTATAATAGATGAGCTCGACGTAATGAAAATTTTATGAAAATACCTCGTTATCAGTTTGATTTTCGTAATAATCAAACTTGCATCTGTTCTTACGGGTCCCGGGTTTCGCCTTTGACAATCTTCGATTGTTATGTGTTAAACGAACAACCTAAACAGAGCATACAAAAATAAAAACCATTAAGTATTTTATGTTTACTACAATGCAAATTACTACGCAGTAAATTTTTTATATAATACCTCGTTATTGGTATAATGTAAATCAGCATCTTCATTGAATATTTTGCATACATACGGATCATGTGGTTTTCGCTTATTACAAATTGGAGTAGTTCGATATCCGTTAACACCAACAGCATAAATCTATAAATTTAACATTTATATTTAATTCGTTAAACCTAACAAAAACTATTATTAATAATAATAACCTTAGTTATGTTATAATACCTCGTCATCTGATAGGCCAACCTGCAAGTATTATAAAGATAATTAGATCCTGTGATATATTAATGGATATATGCTACATAATTTTAAGTTATAGATATAATCAATTGCTTGGTTGCATTGGTTGAGACGTTTACATGCTAACCTAAAGATGCATGTTCGAATCTCACTATGGTCATTTTGTAAAATCTCGAATTTAAGGGTTAAACATACGAATTTTGGTGAAATATTACTTAGATGACTAATCATGCACTTAATCTACCACCTAAGCATGGATTAAGTGCATGATTAGTCATCTAAACATGGAAACGTCTCGACCAATAGAATCAAGCAACCCTATTGTTTTAAACATGTACCATTGTTCAAGCATTTATTTTAGCTAAAGATTATTGGTAAATAAGTATTCGTATATGTAAAACAATTCATGATAATCTTATAAGGTAGTGCCTGTGGGTAGTTTAGAAAAAAAGTACTTAGACATGTTATGAATGATACCTCTTCATCGTCCAATATATGAACACTGGATATATCTTTTTTGAACAAATCAAATTGTTCATCCTGCATTCATGCTAAACATAATCAGATAATGTGTTTCATATATAATTTAAATAAACAGTTAATTTAGTTATTGTACATCCTCATCATCTGATATGACAATGTTTGGTATATTCTTATCCAGCGAGCCATCGGCTGATGATGGAGGATGGTGGTGATCTGTTTTCGGATTACCCTGACAAAATTGTAGTAATTAGTATCTAATTCATCTGATAATTAACAAAACATATTCAACTTAAGATTATGTACCTTGTGTGATCTTCGGTGTGACATTGTTTGTATTTTATGTTCGCAATTTTTGAAGATATATATTCAATATGTGTTAATATATGGCTTTATTTATAGAGTTTGAAGGTGACCATATAATGGAAACCGAAAATTTGTTTCTCATATATTTGTTATAGATAAAGATTACGTTTACAATTTAAACGTTTTTTAGAGTTTACATGATTTATATCATGCTCTAAATATAGATTTGGAAATTCTACAAAATATTTGATTATCATAGCTTTATTGTTTATAAAGATTACGTTCGTTTGTGTATGAACATTTAAAAACGGTGTTAAAATTAATGGGGTATAAAAACAATGGACTACGTATATTTAAAGTGACAATGCGTTTTAATATAACTCTTATGAACTGGTTATAATATCAGTACCAAGTCGGGGACGTAGTAGTACAAAATTAAAATACATAATGGAAATAATTCAGCAGTACTACATAGCACATACGTATTGTTTATACCAGTACAAAGTACTCTTAAATATATATTTGACCCACATATAGTGTCAAAGTAGGTATATGATCTTAAATATATGCACAGAATATTTATACAAAATACATTCTAAACTTATCTTTCAAATCATATTTTCTATAAATTTATCATATTCTTGAAAAAATGATTATAATATGTATATATCATTTTAAAAATTCTTATTATCATGTGTATATAAATAATACGTACGTTTGTGTATAAACATCTAAAAATGATGTTAGAATTGATGATGTATAAAAACAATTGACTACATATTTAAAGTGATAATGCGTTTTAATGTAACTCTCCGTAGCAGTACAAAAATAAAATACATCCCTATGAAGTAAAGTTTGTTAAGCTTACCTGGTATTGTTTTGCTGAGGTTGAACATTTGTAGGAAGTTATATACACGAAAATAGGGCAATGAATCGACTTCACTTGACCCAAGGAATTGATAAGGTTGTTGTTTTAATTTTAAAAATTAAATGTGTACATATTCATCCTTCCAAATAGTAAAAAAAAAAAAAATTAATTTTATAGGTAAGTATCGTGTATACATCCTTATCCCGGTTAATATTATTTTTAAACATCACCAATGTTAATACTGCTGTATTTGAGATAATATAGTGTTCTACATGTGGTTATCAATGCAATATTATATTAGTACCGCTTCATATACTTGGTACTGCTATATCATTTTTTCACGTAATGATCAACGTTTGCACTGGTAGATAAAATAATGAAACTTAATATGAATAAAGCTTAATACGAATATCCACACACATGCAAGTTTGCAATTTGTAAATAAATTGTTCAAAAATATTAAAAAACGCTAATGTAAATTAATTGTCTTCTTGCTCCTCTTGATTATTAAGATCATTAGCTGGTGTTTCGTCATCCAGTGTCGCTAGTACACTGTTAACGTTGTCTGTCGTACGCTTTCCTACATCATCAATTTGAATTAAAGTGGCGTTCGTGGCACCAACGCACACTGCCGGAATATCATCCGTTGCGTCTATCGTTTCAACAACATCTTCGTTTGTTGGTTCCTGCTACATGTTGTGAGAAGATGTAAAAGATTAATTTGTATTGTTTGTTACAATTTAACGGTGTTTTTAGAAATTAAAAAATACAATGCACAATACCTCACTAATATCATCAGAATGTGTTTCCGATCCATCATCTGAACACACGGAATTGTACTCTAAACCTCGTCTTCCTCGTCGTCATCCTATTTTGATTCATTCATAAGGATTAGCATATACTTGTTTATAAACACAAACCATTGTTAGGTACATTAAAGGAAAAATGAATCAGACCTCTTCTTCTATAAAGCCATTCTTGAAATAGTTGATTATATCAACATCGTCCGTCACTTTCTCCGCTCTATATATATAACTATTGTTGTTGTGATTGAACTCAGAAAATAAAATTTTGAAAAGATACTTCCTCCCAATAATTTGATTAAGTGCATCCGGAAAGTATTCTTCTGTGTTCACGCCTTCGCTCTCCATTATCTCCCACGCTGTTAAATTTGTCATTTTGTGCACACTCTTGTCAAAAATCACGACTTGTGCAGTACCACTATGGTCAAATATGCGCACAATGATTTTGAACCTGCATATATAAAATATTTATCACCGAACGCGAAGTATCCAAATATCCACATTATTTATTATATGTTTAAGGACAAATCCAAATAATTATATATATATATATATATATATATATAATATATATATATATATATATATATATATATATATATATATATATATATATATATATATATATATATATATATAGGATAAAGATCAAATAAAAAGACAAATATCCATACATTACGTAAAAAGATATTTTTTTTCAAAAATTTTCTCTAAAAATTCCAAAAAAATTCCACAAGATCAGGTATGTTGGTGCATGAAAAAGTTGTGAAGGAAGTTTTTCTAAAAGTGGATATTTTTTCCGAAAAAAAAAATATGAAAAAACACGTTTGTGCATTAAATCGCTTTTTTGTGCATCAAAAATTCGTTTTTTGCACCCAAGTTCTTTTGAATTTTTAATCATAATAACATTGCGCATCTAATTAAAACAAGTTGAAAATTTTGTGCATTAAAATTTTTTTGCGCATCAAAATTCGTTTTTTGTGCATTAAAAAAACGTATAAAAACTCAAAATCAGAAAAACTTCTTTCACAAAAGTTTTATGCACCAACATACCAGATCTTGTGGAATTTTTTGGATTTTTCGCGTACTTTTTTCGAACAAAAAATTCTTTTTTACGTAGTGTACGGATATTTGTCTTTTTATTTTAACTTTACCTATATATATATATATATATATATATATATATATATATATATATATATATATATATATATATAATATATATATATATATAGGTTGTTTTACATACCTGGAAGCAACGGCATATGTTTCTCCATGGTTTTTACAATACCACAACTGTTTCTTATTCCTTGTGCCCGAGTTGCGTTTTGAAACAATTGGTGTCACTCTTGTACTGCATGATTTGCAACCCGTATAAACCCACCCATTTTCCTCTTGTATGCTATGTACTTCTGCATAAACTACACAGTGTGACTCCTGTATTTAGATACAAAAACACGTATAAACATTACTAACGTGGGTTTAATTAGTGATAAAATAATATTTATATTATACCCATAACAATAAATTTTGTTTTACCGGTTCAATGCTTCGAATTGTTTGAACTATTTGCTTCACACAGCCATGCATGAACTCCGCAGGCGTAACAACACGGCTGCCAACTGAATGATCCTCAATTCTGAATTCACCTGCATCATACCCCTCCTGCTCTTCGTATCTGTGAAACGTATAAATAGGTTCCTAATAAATTTAACATGTTTTTAGTTTAAAACTAAAACACACATGTGCCGGTATCAATGTATATACCTTTTCCGGAAAGCCAACAATTGTGGCACATCCCTGTTTATGAATATTCTTGTGCCAAACAAAGCATTATGTATTGATGGCTTATCTGTGTTGCACAACAAATATAGACACTTTTAAAAGCTATTAATATGAATTAAAAATCTTAATTACGTAACCAAAAATTTAAAAGTCATCTATAAAACTTATTGTCCCAATATTTCACTTTCCCCAGCATCAAGAGGATGTCTATATGACAAAGCTCGTCACGTTTGTTGTCGTAGTCATTCCACATTAATGCCCAATTGTCCCAAAAAGTACAATCAAGTCTCAGAGATCTGCATAAAATAGGGTACACTCAATATATGATTACAAATGAATACTATTCTATACACGTTATTTTATTTTAAACAAATAATAATTTATAAAATATAGTTACTCGGCATCTTCAACGACAATTGTCCTCCGTAGCTTAGGACCGCCAGAATTGTTCAACGTCACTATTTTCCCAATAGCTACGACTGTACCAACAATATCTGGAAAAACATTTGTTATAAAAATATGCACATAAACATTCAAGTAACGCCAACTGTTGTATATAATTTTTAAAAAAACACATACCAACACAATCATGCTCGTGGTATTCATTATCTGTATCGAGAATACTTGAGAATGGCTCGTTAACGAACCCAACAAAGTTGTCGTCGATGTGATCAATACGGGTAACATCGGTTCCTTTATAAAAAGATATTTTCCACTGGTTTGGTAACAAAGGTAACCTTCCGGCATTCTCTGCTACTCCAAAATTAGAGATTATGTAACATTGACCTTCTCGTAAAAGAGGTTCAAATTTAAACATAAACTCTTTTTTGACATAGATTTGGATACGGTTCGACTGTACATATAGTTCAAATATCAATTTAACATATATAATAAATATACACAAATATAGGTATTTACTAATTTCATCTGATATACCTCTTCATCCTGGAAAACACAGTCAAGACTGTAAGGATCGTGTTCTTCGTTAAATTTGTGTGAATGCCATACGGAGATGCACCTTCCTTTAATGGCCATGTTCACATTCATCGGACTGACATCTTTAATGAGAGTCATTGTTCTCTCTCTCACCACTAAAAAAATATAGAAAACGCTGTATTTTTTTTATATCACATTAAAATGAAATATGTATAATGAATCAACCATTTTAAATAAACCTGGCTTAGGACTTTTAATTGTGGACATACTCTTTCCATTGTTTTTACTTGGATGAGAATTAGATCCTACGAATACACAAAGAAATTATGACAATGTTATTTATATAAAATAAGTAATCTGGAACAGACATTATCCAGAATGTTTGTACAAAACCTGAAGGAAATTTTCCATAAGACGATGTGTGCATAACGGTTTTTTTGTTCCGGTGTGAAGGTGCGTCCGAAGATGTTGTTTGGTATCTCAAATCTTTTTGTTGATTTCTAATATAAGCAAATCTTTTAGAATCACCTTTTGAGTTTGTCGCCCCTAGCAACAATAACAAAACAAATTGTTGTATAACATATAACAATAAAGGTGCGGGTTTTTATAAACAAATATTCATACCTGATTGAGATTGAAAGTTGGAAGAATCAATCATAGAGTTTTCATACGTGGAGTGTGTTTCAAAACAGCTTGATTGACTGGTAGATTTCCTTTTTAATGATCGAACAGATCCTATTATTCAATGGATATAGATTTACCGCAATTTAGAATGTACAAACATACTTAATGTGTATACTATAATCACAATTTATAATATGAACACGATCAGTTTAGAAACATGTTACCTTCATGAGATGGTTGTGACTCAAAAGATGATGAGACGTGGCCAAATCTGCCCTTTGCAGGTGGTTTAGATGCTGGAACAATTACGATTGTATAAATACAATGTATTACTGTATTAAATAAAAAAATTAATGTTCAATGTACTACCTCTAGCTTTAGCAACGACATCATAAACAACTGTTCCAGATATACTACCGGGTGTATCACTTTCAAATATGGAATTATCCAATTCAGACGAAGAAGATGGCTGAACCAAACCTATATTTCCTACTAATTTAGCAGTTATAAATTAAGTAACATAGTATAAACATCATGTAAAATGTACATAAATAAAATATCAACAAAGTTACTGCAATAAAACATTGATGAAGCTAATACCTGTTGATCGTGTAACAACATCGGAAACATGGTTGGTTGATCTTGTACCTGTTGTATCAAAATTATAATGTGGATGATTACCAAATACAAAATCAACAACTTTCAGGGTAAAAAATACAAACTAATATACGATACATGAAAAACATATACAACAACAAAATACCTTGTGAAGGGGTTTTAGGATGAACGTGACTGCCAGAGCCTTTGCTTGTTGTATCTGAAGGTGGATACAAATCATAAACTTATATGGTAAACTAAAACAAATTAATGTAGGATTCACGAAAACCTATATAAGAATAGAATACCTTGTGAAGAGGCTTTAGTATGTTTCTTCTGTATGGTATTGCTTGTATTTGCATCAGGAATTATAATCAATATATAAAGACGTTCATATAATAAAGCATTAGATTGATCCAACAACAACATAAATAAGATTATAACAACTTTACGAATAAATTATTCATTAAAAAACATTCATGTGTTAAAACATCAAATTATTTACATAACATATGCTATCCTCATTAATGTATTACTTATATGCATTGTGTATTAATTTTAATATTGTTAATTTATATTAATAGTTTTTAATATTGTAATTTTTATGTTGTTGTTGTATAATCAAGCTAATATTTACATGCACCATCGTTTATTAACAAACAATACAAACACACATAAGCAGTATCAAATATATCGAGCAATACAAACACACATAAGCAGTATCAAGTATCTCCAGCAGTACAAACACACATAAGCAGTATTCATGTACATCGAGCAGTACTACCAATAGAGTCTGACAGTGCTAGCAAACTAATGATTAAATTACATTCTAATGATTAAATTACATGTAAAAAACATACCTCCCAAAGAAGCACTCATGTTCTTCTTGTCAGTTCCTTTTGCAAGCCTTGCAGAGTGTCTTTGGCCGTGCATAATGGCTATATTATTATCAATAGAGCTTATTGTTTTTTTGAGTTTATAAAAAACGTTATAATATGAGGTATATATATGATGTATATATAGTGATAGGGTAGAACTCTGATCTTAAATATAGGAACAAAAAATTTATACAAAATACGCGTTAAAGTATAATTATGATGTTAAATATGAGAACAAAAGATTTATACAAAATACATTCCAAACTTATCTTTCAAACTATATCTTCTACAAATTAAAATTAAACATATCTTTAAAAAAAATCCGGGATACATGTTTAGAAAATACATATACCATTCCAAAAATTCCGCCTGGTAATCAAAGAAGAAGATTATAGTTATTTTTTGTGCGAGTTATATCACAAAATATAACTTGGTCTAATGGTAACATTGACGTATACTTAAGCTATGTAAACAACCCAAGTTCGAATATTTAGAATCCTTTTTAAAATTTCGGAATTAAAAGTCAACATACGAATTTTGTTTGGTCAAATGTTGCTTAGGTGGCATGCTTAGGTGGAATAAGAGCATGATTACTCATCAATCCAGCGCTTATTCATCAATCCTGCATTTGATGACGTCATACGCATCCTGTTATATATATATATAATATATATATATATATATATATATTATATATATATATATATATATATATATATATATATATATATATATATATATATATATATATATATATTAAATTGCAACTTATTGTAAAATATTATGGGCTTATGGGCTTATGTCTATTCATCCTAATCTTGATTAACAAGTTAGGGTTTTCATGTGCCTTATAAATACCTCCTATTGTAACATTATGAATACATCTCAATAATAAGAATTCTCTTCCTCTCATTCTTGTGTTCTTGTTCATTACATTTACAACACGTTATCAGCACGATTTGAATCAACTAAGATATATTTTTCTTATACTTAATAGCTCAATTATTCTTTGGCAACCATAACAATAATGTTGCAAACTTCACAATAATTTCGGCTTATATTTTCTCTTTTGTTCATGATCCGACATCATACACAAAAAAATGCTCATATTCACAAAAATGATGCTCACATTCACAATGATAACAAATGATGCTCACATTTTATATTTGTCATTTTCAAGATTTTCATTCTTGTATTTCTGTTTACTCCTAACTCAATATGCCACTTTATTGACATGTCGTGTTCTTATAATAAGCACCATAGTATTTCCCTTAACCACGTCCACAATTGTAACACCCCAACCCGACAAGGGTAAAGATATCACAAAAATGGTTTCATATCAGATCAAACAAAGCATACATTTACATTAATACAAGAATCTCAAAGGTTACAAATGAAATACTGGAATTACAAGGTTACAAATGGGATTTTCAAAAACTACTAAGTCTGAATATAATGACTTCTAATCATTGCTAATCCATAAGCTATCAAAGTCTTCTAAATCCGAGGTACTCTCCACTCATACCCAGCTTCCTACTAAAACCTGCCGCAGGAAAAGAAATGCGGCTGAGCTACGAGAGCTCAGTGAATAGATATATAGATGACAGAAACAATAACAGATAGCAATACAGAAACAAATCAGAAATACAGATTATACAGATACAGAATCAAAGTGAAAGAATAGGAAAGGAATAAGGGTAAAAGAAAAGAAATGAGAAAGGGATAATGAACAAACCAGGTTTAGGGAAATACAGAAATCCATCACGAGCCTAGAGATAACAGATAATATCATAACAGAGTAATCATATAATAATCCAGAGGGGATGCCTCTCAAGTAACAGATAATATGAGGGGTGACCTCATGTATCAATGGAGTGATCAGCTCCCAGAGGTTGTGAAAGACGTGTATCGCACACACCATCAGTCACCAGAGATAATAATAACAATCATATAATGTAAATCAGATAATCCACTAAACAGATAACAGATAACAGATACAGAGTCAGATCTAGGATGCATCCATGCGCCCCCGGTGGCCAGAAACTCCTCAACACACCAGATAAAATAAAGTCAGGGACGGGACAGGTCATCACTCTCCTGCCCTAGAGTCATGTCATCGGTGCATCAATGACATGGACATGAAACCCTCATGCCTAGTGAGTGGCTCGGATATCAAACTGTAGGTCAGAGGTCAGAGGTCATATGTACTACCAAAATCAGAAGGTCATATCATAAGGGTACATGGCAAAAAGGTTCATGTCAAAGTCCAGAAATATCAAGGTTCAATTCAGAGTTTAAGCAAAGATTCAGAATAGAGAATCATATCAGAAGGTTCATGTCAAATATTTCAGAATTAAATATCAGAGGTTCAAAATCAATTTGGTTCATATAAGAGTTTATCAGATCAAGGTTCATAGCAATAATCCAGTCAAGGTTCAGATCAGAAGTTCATTTCAGAAATTTCTATCAAAAGTCCATTTTAAGAAATCCTTTAATAATTGTTTTCATAAAAATGATCCTTCGAAACGGTTTTTCATAAAGATAGTCTTTGAAATAGTTTTCGTAAAAGTTAGTAGAATTTCATGTAAAAGCATAAACGTCATTTTTAACAAATAACTCTTCTTAAAACATTTACAGGTCATAATTTAAAAGGTTTTCACAACATAGGTTCATATCAGCGGTCATAACAAGGGAAAATCAATAGAAAAGGTTCAAGGCAAAATCAAATCAGAAGTTAAACAGATCAGAATATGGAAGGGGTCATATCAGAGTTCACATAACAGGGGAAACATAGCAATGGCTTAGGGAAACAAGACAGAAAAGAAAGAGAGTTCTTGAGAAACCGAAACCTGTGAGAAGGTCAGAATATCTGTACCTTAACAGTCACGATGCTTAGTACGAAATCTGAGCTTAATTATTTGGTAAGCGATCTACAATAATTAACGGAATATATGTTAATAACGGTTACATGAATCATTATTTAGACTCACTTTGCTTATTCATTATACTAGCTGATAATAGATTTCTTGTCATTTCTTTATTCTCATTAATGAATGACAACCCTAATTACTTGTTTTATCTCTTTTGGTTATCAATAAGAACTAATTAAAACCATCCTACTGTTACTTTATTTCAAGCGTGAAACCAAGGGTATACTCACTCCATTATTATTAGTTCAAGGTCTAGACAATCTCACGTTAAGCCGGAAATTAAGTTTACAACACTTTTATATCTTCACTTTAGTTTTAAATATATATATTAGCCATATATTGATCACACCGATCCTTAGTTTATAGAACAATATTTCTAGATTTCTTACTGGTTGACAATACATCTCATGCATGATCTAACAAAATCAAAGACGTAGTTTTGCGACAGATTTGAAAGTTCTAAACAGAATCGAGTCGACATTTATATAATATAGATTCATGATTTTATGTTTCGTCTATATATATGTGTTCATTTACAGATTTTAACGACACATTGACATTCATATTAACATGTTTTCGTTTCTAACGTTGTGTACCATAAGTGTGTGTCGAATGGAGGAAAATAAGGTGGTAGAGATACCTTGGACGAATTTCAAAACGGATTAAAGACACAAAGATCAATGAACCGAGACCTTTTCGAACCAGAACCGAAACCCTTTTCAACTCAGACCACCCACGATCAAACATGTCTTCGACACCCTTCGAACTAAACAACGAACAAAACCCTTCCAAGCATTTGGTCGTTTCTTCTGTTCATCAAGGCTATGGATTGGTTGGTGTCTTTTGTTGTTTATGCTGTGTTTTGTACGTATGAAACAAGGGTTGGGTGATGTGTTTGTTCTAATTGTTCGCATGAAACAGGTGGGAAGTACATGTGTGAGTTTATTCACAATGAATATGGGACAAGTTGTGGAGAAGTGGAAATCGCCTATATAAACGTAACTAAGGAAAGTTGTTTAAGAATTTATTTGATTTGATTGGGTCGAATATTGTGAAATAATTGGTGATTGGTTGGACAATAACAGTTAACATTGTTAAGCAAATGGCAAGCTCTTATTTCTTTAGTTTTTGTTTTTATTTAAGCGTCCAAATGGAAGGATAGTAGGACTTAATAAGAAAAGATTTGAGAGATATCAAAATGATTTGGGTTGTATGTTTTGAGAAAAATAAGGGTTTGATTGACTGAGATTCCTGGTGATATAATTGGACTATTATTTTGGTGACTACGGGATGATTAAGTGGGGCATTAAACATGGCTATGTAGGCAAGGTAGTACACATATGGGGTCTCCACCAAGAAAATATGGAGCAACTTAAGGAAATTGTATCTTCACCAGTAAAAGGAAAAGGAACCCGTGTGGACCATAAATAAGGAATGTGGATCACAAAAAAAATGATATGCTCTTATCCTTAAAACGTGTGAAATAAAACGAGAATAGGAAAGTGGTGTTTAATGGTAATTAGCACTTTCCACTTTAGCATATTCTCATACTTATCTTTGATAATTATGTAGTGTACAAATTTTAATTATTTATAGCCTATAAAGGACTTCTAAACGTGCCATATTTTATTTATGGAGTTCTTGTATCATTTCATATTTTATCTTAGGTTATAAGTTCATATCGTATGGTCTTGAGCCATAACACGTTATATAACTCAAATTTTAATTTATAGCGTATTTTATAAGTTCTTAAAATTTCGAAATTAGAGGGTATTTTGGTCATTGTACATTCTATCTGAATTTCAGTTATTACAACAATTATGCTGCTTGATGCCTATTATGTGATCATGTTCAATTTCACAAGACGGAACATTATCGAGTAAAAGACGCGTTTAATGATATTTATTTAATAGCTCATTATTTTATGCTACCACAGTTAAATAATAGTCTAAAATTTATCTAGACAAAAGTTTTCACAAACTTTCCCTAGATAATTTTCTCCGCAATATATTAACCAATAAGTGATTACATGAACAAATAATTAATATAAAGTCAAGTGCAATCGAAGCACGCGAGGTCATAAACTAGTTGTTTATGCGCCAAGATTTCACATAAAGTCACGTGCAGTTGAAGCAAGTAATATTCCCAAAAATCTCGCTATGATTGTATGCACCTCAAGCTGCATTAAAAAAAAAGCATAAGCGAGTTCGGTCTCATAATTTCAGTGTTAGATCTGAATTAAAAAGAAAAAATATAACGGTGAAAGATCCGTTAAATGTATGTCAAAATCTAAAAGAAATATTTGCCCATCATAAGCAAGAGATTCTTGCAAATGCGGGAACATTTTTAGCAATATTAAGTAGTAAATCTGAATGATGAAAAGAAAAAATGCGATGAGATGGTTAATGCCTCGAATATACTCATATATCGAGAACGATGCTTTGATATATAAGAAATGGGCATGTTTTGAACAAACACGATAAACCCGTTTACTAAATTTGCTCCATATTGTCGTGTTAAAAGAAACTGGTTGGCAACCTCAAGTTACAACATAAATATCTCCATTCCCTTAAGTGAATGAGATAAAATGATCAATATGAGATCCTCATTCCCTCATGTGAATGTGATAATGTAACGATAAATGGTTAAAGATCATTTATCATGGCAAATGCTATGGTCGAGGTAGTATGACAATGAAAACCACTAGTAGTGGCGAAAATACAATAAGAAATGAGCAAACAAAAATGCTATTTATGCAAAAATGCAATGTGATATATATGAAATACAAGTGTGTCAAAGATATTACACACTATATTCATAGATTTAAAAATCTGTGCTAGCGCATTTTGCTCTACAAAAGAAATATAAAATTGTCATGTGAAACGAAGTTAAGTATTAAAGATGCATTATATTCTTTTATATCTTCCTCGGCATGTATTATATAAAGATTAGTAAAATCTAATCATTGCCATAAACTTAAGTTTATGAGCAATAATAATTATAATATTTTTGGCATGACCAGTTACACCATCCTGAGTCATTAATGATGCGAAAGCTATAGAAGAATAAGATTCTTCAATCTAATGTTATTATCTCTCAAAGAAAGTTGATTATTATTCTATCAGCTAGAATGGGGATTAAGGGGGTGCTTGGTTGGGGGGTTAAGGGGGTAGGTAATGGCAAAGGTAATGATTAATGATGCTTGGTTGGAGCTAAGTAATATAATGATTACTTAGTAATGGGTAATGGACCATTATAGAGTAAATTGGGGGGTAAGGGATTGATTACCCACCAACACCCATTCCTTTGCATTCCCTTTCCCTTTTCCTTTCCCCACTACTAACCAGGCACACCCTAAATTCCTCAATTTTAATAGGAAAGAAAACAAATTGATATATGTAAGTATACAAATCCATTTTATGAACCATTTAGAGTTTAAAATCGATGCATCGTCTAAATGGTCATTAAATCGCAACCTCAAGTTTGCATGATTAATAGCTCGATGCGAGCCTAAGATTCCAGAATAAGTATTTCATCATGAAAATGCGATGAATTATGATTTGATAATCAATTATAGTATATTTTATTCCAAGGAATTACAAAGGAAAAATGTAAAACCCGAGTCGTTTTCCCGTGAAGGTGTGAATGGAATTTTGTGTTTTCAGGACGTAAATCGTGTTGTGAATGGTGAATAAAAGTGAGATATATGGTTTTTACACTAAAAATATTGAAATATTAACTAGAAACAAATAATAAGGCAAGGGAAATGATAAACTAAAGCTAACGTAACTAGAAACGCAAAGGAAATCTAAAAACGTGCACGCTCGGGCTAATCCCGAGCTTTAAAAAGGAAAACTAAGGAATATTAACCCTAGGTATGAAATTATATTTTTCCTAAGTTCTAATAAATGAAATAAAATTTTAGGAAAAAGAATTATATTTTTTTGACTTTTATTTAATTTTCTATGAATGAAAAACTATTTAAAACTAATTAAATGATTAAAAATATTAAACTTTTTATAAAAATCTGAAACTTTTACTAATTTAAATAAAAAGGAATGCAAGAAAAATAATTTGGTAAAATCAGCAAGAGTAAATAAGCAGTTTTAAGCAGTAAAGAGAAAACAAGCTAAAAAGAAAAAGAGACCTTAAAAGAAACGATGATGAGAGTTCTAATAGAAAAATCCGAAGGGTGCAAGTGGTAGTGTGTTGTGTTTGTGAGGCTGGGGTTAAGCTGAGGTCCAGGGTTCGAACCCTAGACTTGGCTTTTTGCTTAAACTATTATTTATTTTTATTTTTTTTTTCTTTTTGAAAACTGAATAAGCAACAAATAATAAGCACTTCTTATGAAAACAATTATATTTGAAAACTTGAAATAAGCTAGAAAAAGCAGTTGAAAACAGAACAGCTTAGGAAGTTGATTCTAAATAAGATAAAGCTAGAAGTATTTAAACTAATAAGCTATTTTCTAAGCTAAAAGAAAACTTGAATAAGCTAAATGATCTGAGGACAAGCTAAATAAGCTAAAGGAACACATAATAAGCAACTAACTAAGCTAATGAATGGGGACAATAGGCTTAAAAAGAAAAACAAGCAAAACGGAAAACTGATGCAGGCCTAAGGGGGGGCTGCTGAGGTGTTTTTGAGCTGCTGAAAAGCTATTAATAAGCTAATGGAAAAATTCAGAAAAATAGGGAGCAATAATGAGAGCAACCAAATATCATTTTCACCAAATTTCAGCTTAATCTAACTTAAAATGAACTAATTAAAAATAAAAAATATGGGCTGCTTGGGCTATTTTAAATGCAGGCTGCAAATGGATGGTGTTCTGTGATAAGTTTTGGCTTAAACTAGCCACAAAAGCTTCAAATCCTAATGACATTCTACTAACTCTTGGAGATCAACCTGAAGCACTATAGTGGACCTAAGAATAACTAAATTAGAGCTTAAAAGGCATTAGCTTATAATGAGCTTATATGAGCAGTGCATACCATAATTATTCAAGATACTAATCCCAACCTATCAAACCTTCAAAATCAGCTTTAAACAAACTACAAACAACTTATTTAACATTATTTAGGCTAGATTGAACTAACAAAAAGGGCAAATGAA
The DNA here is from genome assembly GCA_021014915.2 of Artemisia tridentata subsp. tridentata. Lineage (NCBI taxonomy): Eukaryota > Viridiplantae > Streptophyta > Magnoliopsida > Asterales > Asteraceae > Artemisia > Artemisia tridentata. The sequence continues at coordinate 235,479,120 of CP139505.1, forward strand.
CAGTAACTTATCAAACTACCCCTAAATAAGCCTATTCCAAACACCCTTTTAACAATGGGCTATTTGTAACACCCCGAAAATCTTGATTTAGCGGAAGCATACATGTTTGGGTGCTACTAAATTGGTATCACAACACAAAGTATAAAGAATGGTTTTATCTCAACCATTTAAAATGGATTTCATATTCAAAAGTGTTTTGTTTACAACATTTCAAAAATGGTGCGAAAATATAAGCCCATAAAAGATTTCAAGTGGTCCCAAATATATCAGAGTCTTCTATGACCATGCCATGCCATGCCAAAAGCCTCCAATAGCGTGCTATCGCTTTATACCTGAAAATACATGCTAAAGTGTCAACACGAGGTTGGTGAGTTCATAGATTTGTAATAAAGCAGTAAAAATATTGTGAGTTCCATAAAAGTTTTGTGACCATTGTGTCGCTCACAATGTCCCGAAAATAGTGTTTACCTTCAAGTAAAGTTTGTGATGTGGACCAAGTGTAGGGTAAGCAACCCAAAATAAAATAGTTTATTACGCTAGCTCTAAGTTCATGTAACCGAAGCTATGACAGTGTGCATGCTCTAGAAGCATGTTAAATATAAAGGCCCGGCAAGTGTGTATCTCAGACACTTGTAGTTTCGATATGGTATACATCTGTTTGTCCTATCTGGACTTTTTAATCCAACTTTTGGTTTGTCCTATCTGGACTGTTGAATTTCAACAACAAATGGAGGTGTCACCCTCAATAGATCTATTTATAACACTCGCGCTTCCTAGTGGGAATTGACGGTTTATGAGTTTGGGCAATTTGGGACATAATAGTGCTTAGGCTAATCCGCGTAATAGTTTAATATCAATAGTGTTGGTCCATAAAAATGGTTTTGCATATTTCTCACCCCGATTGTAAAACAAGTGTAAATAGAGTGGGGCTATATATCAGTCAATCACATATCGTTTTCAAATAACCAATTCAAATAATTCAGCTCAACAATCAGATATTGAGTACACAGTTCGCAGATTTCAAATAAACCGACATTGAGTTTAGTTAAAACAAGCATGTATTCTCCCCTAAAAACAGTTTAAAAATCATTAAAAGTAGGGGCTATGAACTCACCTTAGCTTGCAGCAACGCAAAATATCACAGAGGTCACAACTGGCATCAATATCAAAACATAACGATATCGAAGGTACAGGCACAATGGTGCCGGATCAGCACAACCTAATATACATATAGTTATCTCAGAATACGTCTCGAAGAGTAAAGAGTTTTGAAAAGACAAGCGTTTTAGTTTTTGTGGATTACTCGAATCAAAGTTTGTAAAAAGTTTAGTGTTAATGTTTCGTGTGGTGGTAAGACAGTACAAACTCAAGAATACTCACGCCAAATAGGAATAGAAAATCGACATAGTCGAGAAAGACACGGATGGAAACTTGAGTCGATAAAGGTATGACAAACAGAGTCGAGGAGAATAGCGGCAGAGAAGAGTGTAAACAAGGTAAGTTAATTTGTAAGCCTCGTTGAAAAAGTTCTCATCATTGTTTATATCCTATCACGATATGTTAATAATTTGTATCTACAAGAAAAATCATTGTCTTAACAAAATAACCGTTTTCATGATCTAATGTCTTATATATATATATATATATATATATATATATATATAATGTCTTATATATATATAATATATATATATATTGGTTGGCATGGAAATAGGTTTTTCATTATATGCGTTATGCCAACCAAAATGATTTATAAATTAAAGCGTTTGTTATAACCTTCACGTTGAGTTTCTAATTATTCTGTGTGATATTAATATGTGTTTGCCGAGTTATTTTTATGACATGTAACGGAATAAAATACTAGTCGATATGTTTAAAGCATCAGGTGGTAATGATTTTTAACGACCACTCGAACGATGGTGATCACGACTCATGTGTTCGGAACAAATTATTTCAAAGTTGTTATGGTATCGCGGTTCGTATGAGTTGGGTTGTGGCCCATGTTTGATTTAAACGGAATGAATTTTACCACTTCTTTTTTTTTTCGTTACAGCCTGTGTGTTTTTAACAGCATGGGCTTTGGCCCAAGTCGGCTTATTAAGAGTTAGAAACTTTGTGGCCTAGTGTTTTAATATGTTAGCCCATCACAAATATAAAGCCATCACAACCCATACATGAAATTATAAATCCAGTATTTCTAACAAACTTTAGAAAACAACATATGGTTTACAACATTTTGTCGAGCAGTCTTGAGAGGAAAAGGTTCAAGCTAAGACCTTGACTAGGCCACGACTTAAAAGACCAAGGAAAACTTAAGTATAACGCACCCTAAGTGCTGGAAACAAGCTGGGAAGATGACCTCGACTAGGCACACACACAAACCAACGCCATCGTAATGCTTCTTTTGGTATGGCTGCCAAGCCGAAACAAACCACCACTCTTGTGGTGTTTTCTGTGAACCGGGACCAAGACCCAAACGCACTCTTGTAGGTGTCTCATTCGACCCAAAACCAGTACTAACACCACATAATAGCCACCACACTAGTGGTTCTTGTTAGCCAACAAAACAACCACTCTCGTGGTTGTGATAACCGAAAGCAGCCACGTCCCTAAGTGGGTTTGAGTCGAGTCTCAAAACAAGGTACTCTCGTGGTTTTTGGACGAATTGTGACTAACCGAGATTCAAAAAAAAAAAAAACCCAACACGATACCATGTCCTTACGTGTGTCCTGTTAACCAGACTAACAACACAAACCACCCTCGTGGTTGTGGTACCGAAAACCCCAAACGACCCTATATGGGTTGTTAACAAATGCGACATGACACCAAATAAGCTCACAAGCTTGCTATGAAATTCAAATACGCAGCATATATAACATACGAAAAGAAATCCAAATCAGTACTCGTGAACCATATACGGGTTTAACCCGTGGGTTTCTTGACCCGAGACAGAGACAAGCAACAATCACACGCAACAATCACCATTTTAGAACAGAGGTTTAACCACACGAATATGAGTATCAAAAGCAAGTGTATTCGAGTTTTATATCCACGAATTTAATCAAAATTAAATTAGTTTTCCACAAAACCAAATTAAGGATTTCGATACAAACAAAATCAGTAACAAGAAATCAAAAGAGAGTTCGACTAGTCCTTACAGTGGCATCGATCGACCAAATCGAAGAGGAGACCAAGAGATGTTGAACACGGAATAAGCCCACTCCGATCAAGCAGGAGACCACCACAGCTATCCCTTATGATTTTTGATAACCAATGTAAGTTGTGGTGTTCCTGTGCATCGAAGGGGTAGAATAAAAAGAAGAAGAAGAGGAAAGTTTGACTCCCCTTTTTGCTCTCGATCCTTGGGGAGGCCGTTTTTGTGCAGTAGTCACCATCCATTGATGGTTCTTAGGCAGAATCTCGATATTCTCTTTTGATAAAAGAGAAGATAAGCATCTTAAGAGAACAGTGATGGTGATTTATCGATACTAGGCACAGAGAAAAGAGAAAACATTTAAAGAAAGGGGAAGAAGATAAGAAAAGATAAGTAAGGGGCGGTTGGGATTAAAATGGTTAAGTTTTGTTTTATTATTATTAGGTGTATCCCGTGTCCCGTTGAGCTAAAATATAATTGTGGCAACCTGGTTTGATGCTTTCGAGCATTAATGTGAAAATTAAATTTTTCGTGAACGGTCTTATAAAAACAATACCATTGACTCCGAAAATAATTATCGGGTTTAATCCGTAAATAACGTGGTGTCGGTACGCGTGTGTTGTCGCGTTATTCAGAAAAGCGAGATAACTTCTCGGTTTTGTAAATAAATTGCCAGTAAGTGTCAGGAAGTGATAACCTCACTTTTCTTGATAAAATTAAATAGTTTGGAGTGTTTTTGTATGCTACGGTGTGTCGAATAACCTTCCGATTTAATCATGTAGGCTCCAAAAATGCTCAAATAAATTGCCAATTAATAATAAGTTAATTTTTCACCATTAAAAATAATATTGGGAAAATCACGGGTGGTTACACTATTTATAGCCTGAGGCTAGCGTTTGGAAGGTCCTGGATCCTTTCATCATATCCATTGATTCATCCCATCATAGCAAGCTTCTAATCTCAGCCTTTGGATCAAACAGTGATGTGTTTCGTCCAATAGAATTGCTCCAATTGTCCAGCGTGTCATCCCCTCTGTCACGTGTGTCAGAGTCTTCTAGATGTTCATTAAGTGTGGGTAAACCTGGGTAACTTTGGGGAAGGGACGGTGAATAGTAAATTGGTGTGAAAATGGCGGGTTAGGAAGATGTAGGGCTGTAAACGAGCCGAGCTGAGCCGAGCCAGGGTAGGCTTGGGCTCGGCTCGTTTAAAAATCGAGCCGAGCCGGCTCGGCTCGTTTATTTATACGAGCCGAAAAGTTGAGCTCGGGCTCGGCTCGTCAAATACTCGAGCCAGCCTGTGGCTCGTCGAGCCCGCTCGTTTACATTGAATGGGATATACTTTAACATAAAAAAACAAAAAATAAGCTACACGATTTTAATCCAGGTCAAAATGTCAAATACTAATTCAATTCTCATAAAAATTAGTTCTGCAGTTCTGCAATATGGCCATCAAAGTAATTAACAAAATAACAGACTTGAGTTTCTTTCATCTAGAAGTTAACAAAATAGCATTTCCAAAAACTTGAATTACTCTTTCATCTAGTTGTATATATTATATTATATATAACTAAAGTTTATATATATATATATATATATATATATATACGAGCCAAACGAGCGAGCTAACGAGCGAGCCAACGAGCGAGCTAACGAGCGAGCCACGAGCCAAGCCGACGTTGGCTCGGGCTCAGCTCGTTTACAAACCGAGCCGGCTCGACTCGACTCGTTTATAAACGAGCCGATTTCGAGCGAGCTTTTTTCGAGCGAGTTTCGAGCAGGCCACGAGCCGCGAGCTTTTTGAACAGCCCTAGGAAGATGGGTTTGACTGGGTATTAATTACTATGGTTGACCGGTTGGGTATTTTAAAAGGGATCCGGGTTTGGTTAAGATAGGAGTGGGCTGGGTTTGGGTAAGGTGGGCTTTTGTTTTGGGTTGGATTATTTTATTTTTGAATCCGGTATTGTGTAAGGTTTAGGATTTAGGATTTAATTTGGAATAGATTTGATTCTAGGGACTAAATCTGCCATATGCTGAAAGTAGTACAAGGGACTGATTTTGACAATCTGAAATAATCCAAGGGCTGAATATGTAGTATTAGGCTCAAATATATTTTCCTTTGACGATTTCTTCTCCGGTCTCGGCTTTAAATATTTTCTTCCAAATCCCGTGCTCGTGTTTTCCGGGTTTTGCTTGATTTTTGTCCATTTTTCATGATATCCGTACCTGCATATTAACAAACACAAAAACACAAATATCTTTGGAATTTTGGTTTGTTTTTGGTCGTTTTGGTCTTAATTTGGTCAAATAAAGGTATGTGTTTAAGCACATACCAAATTACTTCTAAATTATCAAATGAAACTGAGAGAGAAACTTGTGTTGTTGTATGGGGCCATGGTATGTGCTTAAACACATACCATTTCTCGACCAAAACCGGATCCAAAATGACCAAAAACCCGACCAAAATGCCAAATATATTGTGTTTTTGTGTTTTTACATATACAGGCACGGATATCGAAGAAAAGGACAAAATCAAGCAAAGAACCGGGAAACCGAGCACGAGATATGGAAGTATTATTTTTAGCCAATGCCGGGAAGAAATTATGGTCAAAAAGTCAACCAAGGTCCTCCATCTATCAGAAGTTGTCAAATTGAGCCCTTGGATTGTACTTTTGAAAAATGGCAGAATTGGTCCCTATAATTTTCAGAATTACAATAATGGTCCTTGTGTTATTTAAGCCTAAAATCCTTAACTTAAATCCGGATCACACTTATAATAAACCCACAAAAAAAATCCCAAGCCCATTCCTTAATAAACCCAAGCCCACCTTATATCCCTAACCCACGACCCGAATTAAACCCACAACCCAACCCCGGTCAAACTTATAACAAACCACTCGGTCAAACAAATAAAAATAAATAAACTCACACTCACCCCGCGCCCCAATTCTGCTACCACCCAATTTTACTGTTACCCCATGAACCCTAAATTCACCCCCATACACAATTACCCAATTAAGGGTATAATTGTACTTTCTGACACATCACTGACAACAAGGGAACGATTACGTGGCGAAATGGAGGATTCTTATTGGCTAGGAGTGCGTGGCAATATTGATCCAAGGGCTGAGGATGCGCGATTAATGATCAAGAGATGATCTATGGTTGATATTTTCATCAAAGAAGCACAAGGCACACGGATTGCCAGCATGGCAGAAGGCTAGAAGCTTCCCAAGTCTCCTATAAATAGAGGGTAGATTTTCTGTTGTTGGGTTAGTTTTTTTAGTTAATGTTACTCTGTCAAAATTTCCTTTAAGCTTTGTATTTCTTATTGTAACTTTCGAATTTAGTTAATGAAATTTTAATTTTAAGCTTTATTTTGATCCTGTTCTAGTTAATTTGTTATCTGAAATTAGTTTATCAAAATTGTTAGTTAGTTTGTTACAAATCATTTCTAAGTTTAGTTCAGTGTTCATCTCAGCTTTTGTTCCAATTCATTTTAAAAATCAAAAAAAAAAAAAAAGTCCAAAAATATTTCAAAAAATTCAAAAATAATTTTAAACTCTAAGCTTCAATTAGCTGTTCTCTGGAGTTTATGAGCTTATATAAGCTTAAATAGCTTATTGTAAGTTTTATCTTTGCTTAAATCTGTCTCAATCTCAACTTCACCAAAAAGTCAACAAAAAGTCAACTGTGGAGGAAAATAAGTTGTGGTAATAAGCTGTGGATCAATAAGCTAGATATGGGGTTATTGATTGTGGCTTAAGCCTGGGTAGTTTTGATGATCTGGGTATCTAATATTGCAGCAGGACACTTTGTGAGTATTACTTAATTAGCTTGTTCTATTTTTCTTCTAAGTTCTACTTGTTGATTCAGTATCTTTAGCTGCTTTGGATTTATTACTTTTAACTAGTTTAAAATAGTGTAGTTTTAGATTAGTATCAGTTTAGAGTAAAATTGCACTAGATTTCAAGTTATTTTAGTAGGGCTGTTTGTTAGCTAAGCTTGTTAAGATTTCATTCGCGGCAAATTTTTGAGGTTCAGTTAAGGAGTTAAAAAAAAAGATTGCAAAACCTGGATTTGATTAGAATAGTACCACAAAAAAAAAATTTGCGCCACTTCTCCCTTTGCTGTCTAAAGTCTGCACAGCAGACATAGGTTTTAAGTCTGCTGATCTAGCAGCTTTTCTGGCTTATCCAGATAAGCTGAAACTTTGAATTTTCATGTTATAGGTAGCTTATCTATCATGCTTTATAGGAAACATCTGGTATCTAGCTCATTGGCTTATTTGAGTGCTTTTCTAGGGCTGGAAATTCAACCTAAAACTGCTGATCTGATCTGCAAAATAGTGCAGCAGTTTTGTGTGGTTTTAGACTGCTGATCTAGGCCAAAATTTAACCCAGCAATTGAGTGTTTGTGATAGGGCTTTTTAGATATTAGTAATCTTTGCTTGATAAGCTTTCCAAAACAGTTTTCATTTTTAAAATTGGTTAAGTTTTGAGCTTTTTATAAGCTCATGAAAAGTGCTTGTTAATTTGTTTCTGATAGAGAAAATTAAATAAGTTTCTGAGTTTGTCACTTTTGGTCCCTTAATTTTCTGATTTAGTTTAAATCGTGCCTAGGTAGTTTTAGTGTTAAATAGTTTGTTTTTTTTTGGCAATTTTAGTCCCTGTCTTTTATTAAATCTATAATAGTTTCAGTTTTTACAACTTTAGTCCCTCAGCTTTTATAAAACTTTTATTTTTCCAAATTTTCTTTTATAATTTAGTTTTTCTAAACTACATTTTCAGTCCCTTGAGTTTTTACCTTTGCATTTTAGTCCTTAAATATTATAAAATTTTGTTTTCCTTTATAAAATTTGTTTTTTATAAATTACATTTTCAGTCCATTAGTTTTTTTTACTTTTGCATTTTAGTTAAATCACCTAATTAGTTTTAAATAGTTTTAATTCATAAAAATTATTAAAAAGTCAAAAAAATATTTTTCTTTTTCCAAAAATTTTCTTTTATCAGATTTAATATAGGAAAATTATTTTTATATTTTTAGGTTTTAAATTTCACAAAATCATTTTTATTTACGTTTTATAATTCGTCGCGTAATGTTTTTAAATTCAAATTTTTCGTTTTTAAGTTTGTATGCTTAGTTTAATTGTTTCATTAGCTTAATTAATTGTTTACTTTTATTATTTTATTGTTCGTAGTATAAAATCACAAATCAATCACTCTTTTTCACACATTCACCACACGTATTCGACACCGAAACAAAGACTCGATATTCGACCTTCGTTGGGACACGACCCGGGGAAAACGCATACGTTGCTTTTTTCCTTTGGAAAATAAGATACTACAAAAATATCAAATCAAAAAAAATGGCGCCGCTGCCGGGGAAGGCTTGAAAAGAGTTGGAGTTTCGCCATAAGAATCGTGTTTTGAAGACCCTTCCTCGGAAGTTTTCGTTTTCATAAAAATAAAAAAAATACAAAAATATAATAATTAAAAAAACACTTTTCCTAAAGTGTTTTCATCTTAATAAACATCCTCGGTCTTCCGTTGAAGGAGGGCGGTTGTAAACCATTCCGAATAACAACAAAAGAGATCGGAAAATTAAACGTTTCTTGGATTATTTCTTTACTACAACCTAATTACGGGGTTTAAGGAGGTCTTGACATTAAATTGCAGACCGAAGAGAGATCCATTCTTCTCTCCCGCCACGCTGCGCGTAGTTTTGAAAGAAACGAGTACGGTTGATTAACGATCACCAAAAAGAAAATAAATCTAATTTTTCTTATAAAAATAAAAATCCAAAAATATTTTCTTTTCAAATTTGGTTTTTCTTTTTGATTTTGTGTTTGTTTTTGGTGTATGCACACCCGATCTTCTACTTCTCACCCTCTTCTTTCACCACTATCAAATCCCGAGAGGATTATTCGTCACAATCACCGTGTTCATTTCTCAAACGTTGAAGAAATGGCCGACGACCAAAATAATCAACACCCGCCGGTGGGTGGTGATAATCACATGCCAGCTCCCGATCTCCGAACGATGGAGGAGCTGTGCCAACCCACAATGCACGGACGTGGTGGCCCGATTGCCCCCGTCAATATTCAAGCCGCCGATTTTGGACTTAAGCATCATATGATTCAACAAGTCCAAAACTCGTGTCAATTTCATGGCTTGCCGGGTGATGATGCTAACAAGCATCTTGACAAATTCATAACCGTCACCCAAAGTATGAAACAACATGGGGTCTCCGATGACGCCCTCCGTCTATATCTCTTTCCTTATTCATTGACGCATCATGCCACCGCTTGGTTTGATCGTCTTCCCAAGAACTCCATTCGTAGTTTCGACGAAATGGTTACGAAGTTCTTGGCGAAATATTTCCCACCGTCGATGGTGACGAAATTAAGGAATGAGATTAGCAATTTCCGTCAGCTTCCCGATGAATCATTGTTTGAGGCATGGGAACGCTACAAGTTATCGATTGATCGGTGTCCGAACCACAATATGTTATTGGTCACTATTATAGATACCTTCTATAACGGTTTGACATTACGACACCGTGATACGATTAATGCTGCTGCCGGTGGTACGTTTATGAAACGTCGACCCGAAGAGTGCTATGATCTTATTGAAAACATGACCGCCCACCATAATTTCTGGGATTCCTCTGCCGAGAGGAATGATTCAACAAGATCTAGCACTGATTCTTCTACTTCCGAGATAGCCGCTCTTTCTAAACAAATGAATGATTTGTCTACGGCTATCTTGAGAATTCATCAAAATCAGATTTCAACTCAAAACAACAACAATCAAGTCAATGTTGTTAATCATAGTTGTGAGACATGTGGTGGTCCTCATCAATATTTCGAGTGCCCAGCCTCCGGTGGCTACACTCAAGAGAATGTTTATGCTGCTACGGGAACCTACAACACGGGTGGTAACGGTTACCAACCCCAAGGTGACCGTAATTTGCTCAGCTACCGTTCTAACAATTTCCTAGGACCACCCGGTTTCCCACCAAATCCAAATCAGCAAGTGCAAAACCGTAATGTTCCAAATAATCAAAATCAAAATCGGGGCAATCAAGTTTATCAAAACCAAGGAAATTATAACCAAGCCCCGAATCAAGGAAATTTTCAAAACAACAATCAAGGTTTTGTTCAAAACAACCGAGGGCCAAATCTTCCAAATAATCAAAATCAAGGATTTGTGCCAAACCCATCGCCCTCGGATGAGTTATTAAAATAATTCATTCTTCAAAACCAACAACAACAAAAGAAACAAGAGGAAATGAATAGAATGATGATTAATCAGATAACCGAATTGAACAAACGTTTAAATGATCGACCCTCGGGTTCGGGTACCACTACTCTTCCAAGCAACACGATCGCCAACCCGAGGGGCGATGCTAAGGCGATCACTACTAGGAGCGGTGTTTCATATGATGGACCCACGGCTCCGACTACCTCTTCTTCTCTACCTCCCAAGGTAGTCGTCCGTGAGACCGAGGTGACCAAGGACACGGAACCTCCTACTAACAACGGAGGAACCGAAGACGTCCAACCTCCGGTCGTCCATCAATCTGAACCAAAAAATGTTGAACCAAAAGAAAAAGCTCCTGAAGAAATTCCCGTTAAGACCACACTTCCATATCCTTCGAGATTAAGTGATCAAAAGCTCCGCGATAAAGCTTCGAGTCAAATGGAAAAATTCTTTCAAATATTCCAAGAATTACATTTTGATATAAGTTTCGCGGACGCTTTGCTCTTGATGCCTAAATTCACTTCCACACTCAAAAGTTTGTTGAGCAATAAAGAAAAATTATTTGAAATGACAAAAACTCCAGTGAACGAAAACTGCTCCGCGGCAATTCTCAAAAAGCTTCCGGAAAAGCTTGGAGATCCCGGAAAATTTCTCATCCCATGTGAATTTCCGGGAAAGGTTGAATGTCACGCCTTGGCCGATCTTGGTGTGAGTATCAACCTAATGCCGTTATCCATCTGGAAGAAACTTTCTCTACCCGATCTCACCCCCACTTGCATGACCCTCGAGCTTGCGGATCGGTCCATAACCCTTCCTAAGGGTGTAGCCGAGGATGTCTTTGTAAAGGTGGGGCAGTTCCATTTTCCAGCAGATTTTGTGGTAGTTGATTTTGACGCCGACCCCCGGGTTCCTCTCATTCTAGGAAGATCATTCTTGAGGACCGGGCGGGCTTTGATCGATGTTTATGGTGAAGAAATTACTTTGCGGGTCGATAAGGAAAAAGTTACGTTCAATATTAATCCGAACTCGAAACCTCAAACTAACAAATGCAATGTCGCTACGGTTGATCAAAAATCCGATCCCGTAATTGCTCCTAAAAGAGTTGATCCAAACCTTTCAAGATTCACGGTCAAGAGCATGTCAGAAAAACGTGCTGAGCTCAAGGCTATGAAAATCAATCCTGGATCGAGCAAATGGTTTGAGTGTTGTGCCGCAAATGCTAAGAGTGTTCTTGACGACGATGATGAAGACGAATCGGAGACTACAACGGAAGCGGTGGAAATTGCTAGCTCTAAGAGCACACCACTTGTCCCACCTCCAGAACAAGTTTATCACATCGAGATTCTTAATTCCGACTCTTCCCATCCTTCTCCTTTGATTGAGGGAAGTGTGATCTTGCGGGAAGAGCTCGAGGTGTTCTTCAAAGATGAATCAATTTCACCGGAAATTGATGAGTCTTGTCTTAATCCGGAGGGAGATATTCTTTTTGAAAAATTATTAGACCAAGAGCCATCTCTTTCTCTCCCTCCGAAGGAAGTTGAAATCAATCTTCCAAAGAAATTTGATGACCTTGTTCCCGAAACTTTCAAAACAACTATCACCAACCCTCTGTTTAAGTTCGAATCGGGGTTTACTTTGATTTCGGATAATCCAATCTTTGATAGTCAGATGGAGGAAAGTGATGAGTCTGTGACAGAACCTGAGCTCACAAATCATCATATGATTGATTCTCTTCATGAGGAGTTCTCCAATGAACTCACTCATTGCATATCTCCTCCGGAATACGATCAATTCTATTTTGATCTGGAGGAAGATTCTAGTCTGGGGGGAGGCATACCTTCTCATGAAGATTTCATCCCAACCCTCCCACCCGAGACTTTTGACAAAATTTCTGCTGACGATGAAGAGCTTATTATGATCATCCTCAACATCTTTATGCTCTTCATCACATATGTTGTGCCTTCTCCCATCCTTCACTCCTTCGGGAGTGAGGATATTACCTTTGATCCCGGTATTACCACTTCTGGTTATTCTTTCTAAAAAATACCGCGGGTATCTCATCGGAGTGGAACTTTCGTATGCTTCCATGTTTATCCAAACATCTAGAACGAAAGTCCGATGGAGATTTCTTTTCCACATGCTCCCCCAAGGACAAATAAATTCGGGGTCGAGTCAAGCTCATGTGACTCGGTTACCAAAAAACAAGCGCTTCGTGGGAGGCACCCCATGCTTATCCATCTATCCTCTTATCTTATTTTCTAATAAAGTGACATGAAGAGGTCTCCTCTTCCATATCTTGTGTTTCGTTGTTTTCTGTGGTATGTCCAGGAATGCCCGATGATGAAGACTCTCGTGCTCGTAGTTTCCTTCACGCTACTCGAGTTTCATCATCCGTTGCTCATCCGATATCCTAAATCTTATCATTTTACATCTATCTTTTGGCATAATTAATAAATGGCCTTAGATTTATGTAGGAGAACCCTTACCTTTAAGACATTGAGGACAATGTCTCGTTTTAGTCTGGGGGGGTAATCTGTCGATTTGATTTTTGCCTTGCATTTTTGCCATTTTCTCATGCAACCCCGTTTTTCCTCCAAAATTGAAAAAAAAAAAATCCAAAAAAAATGAGAAAATTTAAAAAATTTTGCAAAAATATAATAAATTTTGACATTTTTGTTGACTTTCCGCTGGTGAGAGTAGGAATAAAATTCTGACTTGACCGGGCGTGTTGAGCCCTAGCTTGTCTCCTTAACCGTTTATAATCCATAAGCTCGTGCTAGTCTTTTACACAAGGAGCTAGAAAACGCGAATTCTTTTTAAGAGTTTGCAAGTTCCCGTATTTGACTTTATATATGCATGGCTTGATTATAAGGCTAAGCATTCGCGGATCTTATTATTTAAGATTTTAAATTTGCGAAGAACGAGAAATGATAGAGTCGTTTATAAGTTAGATTGCTAAACGTGGAGTAGTGGTTCTCTTTAGAGCTCATCGAAGTTATTTGTGGCTTTTTGTTCCCATAAGCTTGTTTCACCTTAAAAATAGAAATCTAGGAATAATTAAAGCTATTTTAGTTTTGGCGATAATTAGTTTTTATTTCTTCCTTAGAGGATCCTTGCTTATGAAAGTTGGGTACACATCAAGGTACTGTCAGTGTTACGGTGTAATAGACTATTCCATCTTGCCGGCTCGCAACCGATGTTGGGATTGTTATAAAAGCCGTAGGACTTGGGGTTTGGCAAATAATTAATGAATAATGAATAATAATAATAATCCAAAGCCATAAAAAGTTTTCTACATCTTGCCGGTTCGCAGCCGATGTTGTAGACTTCTAATAAAGGCAGAGGAAAAATTCCAAGGTCATAATAGACTATCACATCTTGCCGGTTCGCAGCCGATGTTGTGATTGTTATAAAGGGCCAAGGACTAAATACGTTAATGTGCTTAATAATGTTAAAAATGCCAAACTTCGACTCCGGGGGTGTCCTAATAAAGGCTTCCGTCTCTGGACTCGTAGATGAGTTGTTTCGGTCGCAAATAAAAGGGATATCCTCAAAATCGTGTTAAATCAGAGACCTTGATGTGGACCTCATTTTTGTATGCAACGGTTTTCGAGGGAAGGTTTGGAAACTATTTAGCGTTTAAACTAGGTATCTTTATCGGATTAAAAAAATCATCGAAACGAGAATTTGAAGAAATTCATTTCTCACCAAAAATAAAATAAATAGAGGAAAATAGGAATTTGGGAACAAGAAGTCCACAATTAGCTTTCTGAGTAGTGTTGGCAATCTAACTTGTAAATGACAATGATTTCGTTTTTAAGCTTAGTTTGGGGACTTGTGAAAAATCAGGGACGACGAATTTTATCCGTATGGTCACTTCTTCATGAGTCGTGTTTCCTACTAGAAGACCCTAAAAGTTATCGAAAGATAATGATTGTCAACAAAGTCGTCACATGAATAATAAGAAAAATACAAAAATAGAATAAAATGGAAAATCGGGGAGTTTTTAGAACTTTAAGATTTCTTAATCTCTTTTGAAAATTTTGCTACTTCTCAAAGTTAGTAAAAAGAGATTGGAAATTTTTGGTTTCGAAAACGTGTTTTTATAACATTGCATGAGGACATTGCAATAGCTTAGTCTGGGGGAATTTTGGTATGTGCTTAAACACATACCATTTCTCGACCAAAACCGGACCCAAAATGACCAAAAACCCGACCAAAATGCCAAATATATTGTGTTTTTGTGTTTTTACATATACAGGCACGGATATCGAAGAAAAGGACAAAATCAAGCAAAGAACCGGGAAACCGAGCACGAGATATGGAAGTATTATTTTTAGCCAATGCCGGGAAGAAATTATGGTCAAAAAGTCAACCGAGGTCCTCCATCTATCAGAAGTTGTCAAATTGAGCCCTTGGATTGTACTTTTGAAAAATGGCAGAATTGGTCCCTATAATTTTCAGAATTACAATAATGGTCCTTGTGTTATTTAAGCCTAAAATCCTTAACTTAAATCCGGATCACACTTATAATAAACCCACAAAAAAAATCCCAAGCCCATTCCCTAATAAACCCAAGCCCACCTTATATCCCTAACCCACGACCCGAATTAAACCCACAACCCAACCCCGGTCAAACTTATAACAAACCACTCGGTCAAACAAATAAAAATAAATAAACTCACACTCACCCCGCGCCCCAATTCTGCTACCACCCAATTTTACTGTTACCCCATGAACCCTAAATTCACCCCCATACACAATTACCCAATTAAGGGTATAATTGTACTTTCTGACACATCACTGACAACAAGGGAATGATTACGTGGCGAAATGGAGGATTCTTATTGGCTAGGAGTGCGTGGCAATATTGATCCAAGGGCTGAGGACGCGCGATTAATGATCAAGAGATGATCTATGGTTGATATTTTCATCAAAGAAGCACAAGGCACACGGATTGCCAGCATGGCAGAAGGCTAGAAGCTTCCCAAGTCTCCTATAAATAGAGGGTAGATTTTCTGTTGTTGGGTTAGTTTTTTTAGTTAATGTTACTCTGTCAAAATTTCCTTTAAGCTTTGTATTTCTTATTGTAACTTTCGAATTTAGTTAATGAAATTTTAATTTTAAGCTTTATTTTGATCCTGTTCTAGTTAATTTGTTATCTGAAATTAGTTTATCAAAATTGTTAGTTAGTTTGTTACAAATCATTTCTAAGTTTAGTTCAGTGTTCATCTCAGCTTTTGTTCCAATTCATTTTAAAAATCAAAAAAAAAATAAGTCCAAAAATATTTCAAAAAATTCAAAAATAATTTTAAACTCTAAGCTTCAATTAGCTGTTCTCTGGAGTTTATGAGCTTATATAAGCTTAAATAGCTTATTGTAAGTTTTATCTTTGCTTAAATCTGTCTCAATCTCAACTTCACCAAAAAGTCAACAAAAAGTCAACTGTGGAGGAAAATAAGTTGTGGTAATAAGCTGTGGATCAATAAGCTAGATATGGGGTTATTGATTGTGGCTTAAGCCTGGGTAGTTTTGATGATCTGGGTATCTAATATTGCAGCAGGACACTTTGTGAGTATTACTTAATTAGCTTGTTCTATTTTTCTTCTAAGTTCTACTTGTTGATTCAGTATCTTTAGCTGCTTTGGATTTATTACTTTTAACTAGTTTAAAATAGTGTAGTTTTATATTAGTATCAGTTTAGAGTAAAATTGCACTAGATTTCAAGTTATTTTAGTAGGGCTGTTTGTTAGCTAAGCTTGTTAAGATTTCATTCGCGGCAAATTTTTGAGGTTCAGTTAAGGAGTTAAAAAAAAAAGATTGCAAAACCTGGATTTGATTAGAATAGTACCATAAAAAAAAATTTTGCGCCACTTCTCCCTTTGCTGTCTAAAGTCTGCACAGCAGACATAGGTTTTAAGTTTGCTGATCTAGCAGCTTTTCTGGCTTATCCAGATAAGCTGAAACTTTGAATTTTCATGTTATAGGTAGCTTATCTAGCATGCTTTATAAGAAACATCTGGTATCTAGCTCATTGGCTTATTTGAGTGCTTTTCTAGGGCTGGAAATTCAACCTAAAACTGCTGATCTGATCTGCAAAATAGTGCAGCAGTTTTGTGTGGTTTTAGACTGCTGATCTAGGCCAAAATTTAACCCAGCAATTGAGTGTTTGTGATAGGGCTTTTTAGATATTATTAATCTTTGCTTGATAAGCTTTCCAAAACAGTTTTCATTTTTAAAATTGGTTAAGTTTTGAGCTTTTATAAGCTCATGAAAAGTGCTTGTTAATTTGTTTCTGATAGAGAAAATTAAATAAGTTTCTGAGTTTGTCACTTTTGGTCCCTTAATTTTCTGATTTAGTTTAAATCGTGCCTAGGTAGTTTTAGTGTTAAATAGTTTGTTTTTTTTTGGCAATTTTAGTCCCTGTCTTTTATTAAATCTATAATAGTTTCAGTTTTTACAACTTTAGTCCCTCAGCTTTTATAAAACTTTTATTTTTCCAAATTTTCTTTTATAATTTAGTTTTTCTAAACTACATTTTCAGTCCCTTGAGTTTTTACCTTTGCATTTTAGTCCTTAAATATTATAAAATTTTGTTTTCCTTTATAAAATTTGTTTTTTATAAATTACATTTTCAGTCCATTAGTTTTTTTTACTTTTGCATTTTAGTTAAATCACCTAATTAGTTTTAAATAGTTTTAATTCATAAAAATTATTAAAAAGTCAAAAAAATATTTTTCTTTTTCCAAAAATTTTCTTTTATCAGATTTAATATAGGAAAATTATTTTTATATTTTTAGGTTTTAAATTTCACAAAATCATTTTTATTTACGTTTTATAATTCGTCGCGTAATGTTTTTAAATTCAAATTTTTCGTTTTTAAGTTTGTATGCTTAGTTTAATTGTTTCATTAGCTTAATTAATTGTTTACTTTTATTATTTTATTGTTCGTAGTATAAAATCACAAATCAATCACTCTTTTTCACACATTCACCACATGTATTCGACACCGAAACAAAGACTCGATATTCGACCTTCGTTGGGACACGACCCGGGGAAAACGCATACGTTGCTTTTTTCCTTTGGAAAATAAGATACTACAAAAATATCAAATCAGGCCATATTATAATATGCACAACAACAAAATTAGCATCATGCCAATATGTTATTATAAATCCTCCATTTTATAATTGGTTTTGGTTATAAACCAAACATATCCCATTTTTGTTTTTTTGTGTGCAAATTTTACTCCACCTTAATGCACATATATGGGATATAGAAGATGGATAATTCCTTCAGGAGGAGAGAAGTAGCTGCAAATTCAGAATGAATTATCATATTCTGTTGATCCTCGAAAGAAATTTTTTATGAATTGATTATTCAATGGATAATCTAATAGCCATAAATAAACATTGGCCAAAAACAAAATTTCAGCTACTCATGCTCTAATTAGAAGTTTTCCCTCAATGACACTATTTTATTATGACATGCCTCAAACATAGTAGACAAATCGATTCCAAATAAAATCCTCGATGAAAAATATGGAGCATGAAAACAAGATGGTTGTTCGAGGTATAAAAGACCCCATGATAGTCTCATAAAGAGACACTAGACATTAAGGTTCCAAAGAACCTCAGATAACTAATGAGATCTCAGTAAATTCTATCTTGTTTTGAATTATTATGGAATCGACACAAAACGACGTCGATAAATTTGTCTACATACAATATATTGCTTGCTATTATGCATGATGAAGATCAAATATCAATTAATATCCAAATGCGCGTTCAACGAAATGATTGGCGAACATAAAAGGACTTAGTATCTTGCAAATACTAAAAGTCTTGAAACGTGAAGTTCGTACACGTCAATGTGTAAAATATATTGGATATAAATCAGTTTTTGTGCTAAACCGAAATAAGAGCTCTAAAGTTATGTACTTGAATTGTGAAATAAATAAATTCACAAAACAACAAGTTGATTATTGAGAGACAAATTATCTCGTGGTGGATGTAAATATCTTATTGATATTTTATGAGATAAGTATCTATTTTTCCTTAAAATTGGGTTTATTAGAGCTCTCGTATTCTATGAAGGATATGTAATGTCTCAAGCATGGCTTACAACTTCAACTTCTAGATACGATTAATAAAGTTCTCAATAACTTTATTTGATAAAGTTGAATGAATCCGTATATGGATCAAAATGATTTTGGACGCATATTATATAAATTGCTTTTGCACATGTCTCAAAGAAATAATTGGTCCTCAAGTACCATACATAAGTACAATTGAGGTTTGGATGCCAATTTTGTAACTAATATGCATCACTAGAGTGTATTTTTTTATTATTATTTTTTTATTATTATTATTATTATTATTATTATTATTATTTTTTAATATTTATACATGCATTGTATACTTTCCAACCAATTGATTTGATATTGGGTTGGAAGCTACACATATATTTTGTCATTTTTTGCAGGATTTATTCGTAACATCATCAATTTGATGGACTTCATTGTAAAGTTGTTGCCAACAAAAGTATACGAGTAACTCGTTTAGAAGATTAGCATGCGATGCTTGAAATATATACATTAAATTGAGGAGGAGGAACATTATACGGATTGCACTCTTTTCCTTCATCAAGTTTTTTTTTTCTTTTCCCATTGGGTTTTTCTTGATAAGGTTTTTGATTAGGCAGTCTATGAAGTACAATGAACGATGAATATCTAAGGAGGAGTATTGTAAAATATTATGGGCTTATGAGCTTATGTCTATTCATCATAATCTTGATTAACAAGTTAGGGTTTTCCTATGCCTTAGACCGTCCGTAGTGGGCGTGGATGCACCCAAATTTTAGCCCAACAGCGCCCTCCTTCCCAAAACGGAGGGGCGCTGTTGGCTTATAATTTGCGTTCCAAGCTGTTCTGACAGCGCTCCAAATTTGGTCCTTGTTTCTGATTCGAACGTTGCAATAGTCAAACCAACGGTAACAAAATAAATGCAACGCTCCTTTATTTGTTTTTTCCTTCATTTTTCACTATATATACACACAAAAACATATGTATTTTACACCACAATAATCTCAAACACAATCCACTCTCAACAAATTTTATACAATCTTTCACGTTTTTATTCAATGGGTTCTCCTTCGTCGTCTTTTAATATTTTTGATACTAGTTCGGATGACGATTTCTCCGACCGAGAACTAGAAGCGGTGTCTCTTGCTGCTGGGGCTGTAGCTACGTACGTCGCTCAAAACCCACCAAAAATGATCCGAAGAAGAACAAAAGTTTATCGAGACCGTTTTGAGGCCAACGAAAGGTTGATGAAAGATTATTTCCACCCAACGGAGCCAACGTACGATGACAGAGCATTTAGGCGCCGTTTTAGAATGAGCAAACGGTTATTTTTGCGTATCGCAAATGATTTGGAGGCGCATTTCGATTACTTTAAACAAAAACCCGACGGATTGGGTAACTCAGGGTTCACGTCGATACAAAAGTGCACAGCTGCTATGCGGGTGATCGGTTACGGTGTCTCCACCGACATCAACGACGAGTATTTAAAGATGGCCGACAAAACGTGTCGGGACACACTTGAGCATTTTACAATAGATAAAAAAAAATCTTTTATATATTTATTGTTTTTCTTATATATTTAATTTTTTTCGTATATATTTAATGTTTTTCTTATATATTTATGTAGTTATATGTTTATTGTTATTCTTATTATATATATATATATATATTAATATATATATATATATATATATATATATATATATATATATATATATATATTATATTCATTGTTTTTGACAATAGGAATTAAAACCTTGTACGAGAAGAGATATTTAAGAAAGCCGACAAAAAGTGATTTGATGAAAATATACGATGTGCACCAAGAGGTTCATGGCATACCCGGTATGATGGGTAGTATAGATTGCATGCATTGGGCATGGGCTAACTGTCCAACTGCTTGGCGAGGTCAATACCATGGGGGAAGCCACAAAGGTCCAACGCTGGTTCTTCAAGCGGTTTGCTCATACGATCTATGGATATGGAGTGCTTACTTTGGTGTCCCCGGCTCTCTTAACGATATCAACATTTTAGAGCAATTACCCGTCCTCGAGGACATCATCTCAGGTACCGCGCCGTTTCTTGGTTTTTATGCTAATGACAACTTCCATCCAGGTGGCTACTTTTTGGGTGACGGTATATACCCGGAATACTCGTTCATCATGAAAACGTTCAAAGATCCGATCGATCCTAAAAAACATAACTGGAGAAAAGTACAAGAATCGGCAAGAAAGGACATAGAAAGATGTTTCGGTGTTCTCAAAAAACGTTTCGCTTTTGTGGCGAATCCTTGTCGTTTATGGACGAAGGATAAGATTAAGGATGTTATGCGTGCGTGCCTCATTCTACACAACATGATATTAGAGGACGAAGGATGGGCCTTTTGTCAAGATTATCACCCGGGCGAAGAAAACGAACCACTGCCGGGATTAACCCCCGAAGAAGCCTTTCAACACGCGGCCTACGTACGAAGCCACGTGAGTCACCACGCACTATTGGCGGATTTGATCGAGGAAGCGTGGGTTAACCGAAAAATGTTGTCCGATGAGGAGGAGGAGGAGGAGGAGGAGGACTACAACGCTTACGATGACGTTAACGACGATTCCGATGATTAGTAGTTTTTGTTTTTTTAATTGTAATTTTAGTTTTATTTGTAATGGTTTTATTTTAAATTATGTGTGATGTTTTTTTTTTTATTGTAATGTTTTAGACTTTATTTTAATAAAATTGTATTTTTATTTATATTATTTACTATTATTAATTAGTTTTTTATCAAAAAAATAAAATAAAAAGAAATAAAAAAGGACTGCCACGTGTCAAACAACCCCCCACTCTCCACTACACCACTTTTTCAACAAAGCCCCATCCTACCCCACGTGACACGTGTTGAACAACCCCCCACTCCCCATTTCTCCCCACTACACATAGTCTTATAAATAACTCCTATTGTAACATTACGAATACATCTCAATAATAAGAATTCTCTTCCTCTCATTCTTGTCTTCTTGTTAATTACATTTACAACACAACTTTTTTTTGGTTGAGTCAACCAACAGATATCTATAGTGTCTCAAAATAGTTGTTAATCTTTTTATAGTTTTAGATATCAAACTGTTGGCCAAAATATAAGATTATCAAAACTTTTATCTTGTGATCAATGAGCGTTTTGAGAGTTGAAGAAAACTACAAGTTATGTGAATGAAGAAATCTTAAAATAAGTCTAACATACATTGTATGTGACCTTCATTAAATAGGGAAAGTTTTATAAAAATTAATAAACCTTAAAATAGAAATTTTAAAGTTAAAAAAACGTCACAATTTCACCCTACTCGAACAGTTTCACAGAATACTAAGTTAGATAAAAATAGTTTGTACACTGAAAATTAGGATATATTTATGGATGTGTGGCACATATATAATGTAAGCAAATGACGTTAAAGTTTATCCAAACGAAATAGTAACAGATGAGAGATCTAGAGAAAAACTTTTTATTTAAAAAAAAAAAAAAACAAACGTAAGAATTGTTATAAAGTCTTATCAATACACTTTATAACTTAATAATAGGTGAAAGATGATTTTACTAATATCGATAAAATTATTTACGTTTCGTTAACGTGTGATGTTTAATACTATTTTTACACCTTAATAGAGTAATATTTCTATACATAAACATAAGCCCAATTTATAACTTTAGCCACCCACCCACACACCCTTTAGTTATCAGTTATCACGTAAACTTTTGATATTTACATTTCATAGTGTTATCTTGTGGTTTGGATTCAACTTAGCCCACAACGACTAAATGGGCCTTAAGTAACTTGGTCACAAAAACTAAACCCTAGCCATTTCCATCTTTTATCAGCCGCAGAATCCCTTCAGTTTTTAGGTTAGCCTTTTCTTTCTTCTTTCATAGTTACTGATTTTGCTGCTGGTAAATCATTCATTTTGTTAGTTTTTATGTTGTATTTTTTTTTTTCTTTCTTTTATATATGTTATCTTGTATGATTTCTTTGCTATGTTTATAAATTTATCGAATTACATGTTTTCTTATAGGCACTCATTAACCAAATATTTTATAGTTGATCTCAAGCGCAATTAGATTGATTTTAGATATAAGTAATATTACATGATAGTTAAGGGGGTGTTTGTTTAAGGGTTTATGGCTTTTTTGAAACTTTTCGGCTTATATATAATAAGCTTATTGTACAATATTTTGAAACGTGGGGGGTGTTTGTTTCGGCTTATGGCTTATTTTGTTTTGGGCTTATGTTTCATAAGCTTATTTTTTTTTTGGCTTATTTTGAAACTTTTCGGCTTATATAAGTTTGTTATGTCATATAAAGCTTATATAAGCGGAAAATTTTCAAATTAAGCCACAAAAAATGAGCTTATGAAATATAAGCCCAAAACCAAATAAGCCATAAGCCAACTATATAAGCCAAAACAAACACACCGTTAAGCCGAAAAGTTTAACAATAAGCCATGAGCCTTTTATATAAGCTTAAACAAACACCCACTAAAGCAAAATGTTAGTATTGTTTAGGCTTTCTCGTCGTACACAGCTTAATTTTTTGTGAAGACAGTAATTGTAGAATACAAAATTTAGCTAATGATGTGTCATTTGCTGTACTAATATATCTTTTAATGTGTATCGTATTGACAAAAGTCTATAGCCTGTTAATTATCTGAAAGCAGGCCAAGTTTTATACATTTGTTTAGATAATGATTATATACTAAACTGAACATGTGTATGCGCTTAGTGGTTTTGTCTATGTGACATCGCTCGTTATAATTTGGTTTCTGAGATTCGCATCCCAAATGTGTTATATTTAATCTTTGTAGTCTGGCTTATTGAATTTTTATAAAGCTATATAATATTGCTCCTAAATTGATATTACAGAGTTAGTGCTCGCTTAATACACTTTTGACAATCATGGCGACTCAATTGAGCAAGAAACGAAAGGTTAGTCTCTCATTAACACATCTACAAGATGATGTTTGTTTATAGATCTTAGTATAAATTGATTTTGCGTGTCTCAGTTTGTAGCCGACGGTGTGTTCTTTGCTGAGTTGAACGAGGTTCTTATGAGGGAACTTGCTGAGGATGGTTACTCTGGTGTTGAAGTTAGGGTTACGCCTATGCGTACTGAGATCATCATCAGGGCTACCCGAACCCAAAATGTTCTTGGTAAATTTCTTGCTTTATGTTTAACTGGACTTACGATCACTATGTCAAATTTCATTTGCTGAGTTATCGATAAAACAAACATGAGCTGAATTTGTACGCGTGTATTTGCTGACAAAATGAGCATAACTTGATCTCTATTTGGACCTCTAATTTGCTAGGAAAGGTTATGCCATATTTTTGTTATACACTCTATGGAATATCTATGTTGAAAATGTACAGTCTCATACAGTTTTGTAAAATTATGTCACCATTGTTAAAATAATCACACATATTGAAGTATTGAACCTTCTATTTGCAGGTGAGAAGGGAAGGAGAATAAGGGAGTTGACTTCTCTTGTTCAGAAGCGATTCAAGTTTCCTGAAAACAGTGTTGAACTCTATGCTGAACGAGTCAACAACAGGGGGCTCTGTGCCATTGCTCAAGCCGAGTCTTTGCGTTACAAGCTTCTTGGAGGCCTTGCTGTTCGCAGGTTCCTAAAACATTTATGATTTCTATTATTACTTGTAGCAGTTTGAGGTTGATAAGACTCTATTAACTGATATTCTGTTTAACATTTTTCAGGGCTTGCAATGGTGTTCTAAGGTTTGTTATGGAGAATGGAGCAAAGGGTTGTGA
Organism: Artemisia tridentata subsp. tridentata; assembly: GCA_021014915.2. NCBI lineage: Eukaryota > Viridiplantae > Streptophyta > Magnoliopsida > Asterales > Asteraceae > Artemisia > Artemisia tridentata. The sequence goes on from CP139505.1 coordinate 235,503,422, forward strand.
GGTATGTTGCGTTATATACTTATCTTTCTGTAGTCTTGTATGACAGCTTGTGTTACTATTGCTAACACTGATCATCATTCTCAGGTGATTATCAGTGGAAAGCTTAGGGCTCAGCGTGCAAAATCCATGAAGTTCAAGGATGGATATATGATATCTTCTGGTCAACCAGTTAAAGAGTACATCGACTCTGCTGTGAGACACGTCCTTCTGAGACAGGTAATTTGTAAAGACCTCTAGACATTTTGTTTTGTATAGCGTTCTTGATTTATATACCAGCAATTAACTGAAATGGCTTACAATGACAGGGTGTGCTTGGTATCAAGGTTAAGATCATGCTTGACTGGGATCCTACCGGCAAGGTTGGACCCAAGACCCCTTTACCTGATAATGTTGTGATCCACATGCCTAAGGACGACATTGTTGTACAACCACCCAAGGAAGTGGAGGAATACAGGCCACCGCTTGTTGCTGCTGATGAGCCTTTGCCTATGGGCATTTAAGTATGAGAGTCTAAATCCAGAGCCAGAAACAAGATGTTATGTATCTTTTGTTGAGTTAGCTTGGAATACCGTTTTTCTATTTGCAAAGTTGAAGCTTGATATTATCCTTAAATGGAACTAGTGAATTTTGTTTCTATTTTCAAAGTGGTTTTTAGCTTTTTGTGTTATGATTATAATGGCACAAGTAAAATTATGCTACACAAAACCTGAACACATGATTCTAATGTCAGTTAAAAAAATGCATTGGGCATATATGTTGTGTGTGTGAGTATTACTTAAATGGGTTGGATTTCTAAAAGGACATAATCAACATAGTAATGTATTTGCGATAAAAGGTTGTCTTTGCAAGTAATAACCATTTCAGCTGCTGGTGGTATGGTACATTCACAAACTAATTCCTCTAAGTTGCAAATTCCGCTCATGTTTACACTTGTTTCGGTTTGGGTCAAGTATCAGCCTGTAGTCAATTAAGAGACATACTTTGCAAAGCTCGAGTACTTCACTCGGCATCTCAGATCCTGGAATGTTTTCAATCTCAGATCCTGGAATGTAGAAAACGAATTGAGAAAAACATGTCTTCAAATGGTCATAACTTGAGATTGGAATTCATATTTCTAATTCTTGGTTACATGCGATTTTCATTACTGGGAAACAATTGTCTGTTATTTTAGACCCGTTTTCAATGTTTGTGTTCCTTTTTCCCTTACTTAAACCCGAAATTTGTGGTTTGGTTATTCTCTGTTACTTAAGATTGCGGATTTTCTGTTTCTTCATCACTTAGCATAAGTTTTAATTTCACGCTTATAAGAATCGCCTATAACAGACCTCCCTGGTAACGGTTACGAAATTTTGACCTTTTTCAAACTCGTCACAATTGCAGACATAATGAACATCACGAAAGCGTATAAAGTTGAAGCTCTACAGTTGCCACATTCGAATCAGAGCAAGAGTAGGAAAGGATGTGATAATGTCTAGTGAGTTTTTTACATTGCAAGGCCAAAAAGGCAAAAATACATACAAACACAATGGGGTATTAACTATAGGCCAAAGCAGATAGAACATACTCTCTAAAAAAGCATCATAAGAACCTTGCTTCCAGGAACTCTTTCTCGCCTTTCAATGTATGCAACAGGAAACCAACCTGCTTTCCCCGTACATTCACCTTCAGCCCAACCATTATTTGACACCTGTTAACATTACCAGATTCTGAGTTACCGAACTCATGTATTCAAAGAAAGCTCGGATATTTTATATAATATTACAATTCACAAAATTCAAGAGCTGCATACGTTTCTGATAACAACAAAATCACCAGTTGATAAATTGAGCTCCGCATCAGACTGCATAATATGATAACATAGTCTGGAACACGATGGAAAAAATTTAATAGGAATGAATTTAGTTCATTACTGATAACAAGAAATTATGAAAAGTTTAAATGAGATTTGAATGATTACCTCTCCTAAAAAGTAATCATTTGAACCATTTTGCATTGGAGCAGTAGGCGCATTATTGAATACTACTTCGAAAAAGTAATCCACCTCATCATTTGAACCATTTTGCATCTGTCATAAAAAAAGATTAAACTCAGAAAATAAACATCTTCTATCATAGGGTAATGGCACAAAAGCATAACTCTCCTTCAAGATGATCAAGAATCTGAACAACCTTTTGGTGATAAGCTCGTTCTGATTCAATCTATCAAAAAACGTGTTTCAGACAATATAATGAACAAACTATGAAATGTGAAATTCACTTAAACCATTAACAGGAGAAGCTTTACCATTGAAATAAGTCTCTGTAGTGTCATTTGCTGCTGAGCTTCAACTGCAGCCATTGCTCATGCAGCTTCTTTTCCCAAAGTTGCCATGTTGGACTTCATATATTGCAATTTTGCATAAACTTGCTACAAAATGTGTCAAATTTTGAGAATTTGCCATTATGTGTATATGTAGCTTTTAAAGTCTAACATAAAGCAATTGAAGGCAAACGGGCAACAAGCTGCGCCGCCAGCCCTTTTTGGATTGCAAAGCTAATCCGCTGAAAAACTACATTCATAGATCTAGGAGACATCACATTAGAATGCATGACCCGCTGAACTCTGTTGAGGAAGGCTACAGCATCAGGTGCTAGAAAACCAAAAGTGTCAAACGCGAAAGGTATAAACTCGTGCTGATTGTCAATGCACGCTTTCTCATGCTTGCCATGTTGGACTTCATATATTGCAATTTTGTTTCAGCTGCTTCAAGTCTAGCAAATAAATCTGGATGTCCGGATCCCTCCATCATTTTTGTTTGTCGTTTAGAAACCTCAAGGACCTAACAGGGTTGGAGGGTAATATCAAAGTTACCATTGTTAACTTTATAATAAAGTGAACATATGTTGAATAACTGATTCAGATAAGCACCTGTGCTTCGGCCTCTTGGCGCATTCTGTCATAACGTTGAGCAAGATGTCGAGCATCTTCAAGGGGAGCTCCCATTACCATGGCTCTTAATGGCTCAAAAACCTGCGCAATTGCGTAGTAATTGATTAATTATGGAAAATGAGAACATATGGCATAAGATGTGACAGACCTTTGGGCAAGAAAAAAAAATACAATTAATTCCAAACCTGTGTCCCAAAAGATTTGAGTAGATTTCCTCGTTCCTTTTCCATCTGTACACGTGCTCGGGAAAAGTTGATTGCAGCTCTTGATAATGTAATACCACTAGTGCATGTATTATCGATACCATATTTTCTGCTATCTTCTGACAATTTAGTCCCTGTCAAAAGATTCCATTAACACAAACTTACATCATGTTTATTTCATAAAGTTCAAACAGATTTGGGACTTATCACAAACTTGCCTATTTCAACTTGTTTGTAACCAGTGACTATATATCCTTCAACGCCACGAAAAATGTCTCGTTGAAAATGCTGAAAAGCAAAAAAAAAAATCAGCAGATTGGACAAAAAAACAACGTAATTTCATACTCAAAAGAAAACTTCAATGTTGATCCACAATTTTCACATTAGAACTTCTGGTTAAAGAGCATACAACTTGAAATTTGTCTCTCTTTATTCATTCATTCATAAATATTTAAACTGCAAATATGTAAGAGAAGCAACCTTAGCAGCACGTGTAGATATGTACAGCCTCTCGAGTTTCTGATGTAGCATGAGTTCTGTCTCATCAGTCACCACATTATCTGAACCTCTATATCCTCCACCGCCGAACTGCTTGAAAACCGCCTGATATTGAAACCAAATATATGTTGGGTTATGGTAGTTAGATTAGCCGATATACAACTAGAAATGTGTGAGCCTATTGGGGGCACACACGTTAATACACGAAGAGTACATTTATTAAATATTTAATATTTATACTTGTTATATTTTTTAAATGATTAATATGTTTCACGAATATAAAAGAGAGGGATTAAAATGTCGAAACGAAAACTATTGTCCTCCTCCCAAAAGTGGCAGATTTTGAAGGATTTTAGAAAAGGATTTATGTGCAAATTATAATGATAATTAAGGTCTTAATTGAAAAGACTTGGAGTAGGGAACAAGTTAAAAGATTAGGGTTGAGGGGCTATATAAACACCTCATTCCAATCTCTTGAATTCGGTCCTATACATATACGAAACATAATATCACACGACATTCATTAAAAAAACCTAATAGCAAAGTAACTTTGTTTTGGTCAAAGTTATACGGCAGTAACTAAACAATCTTATTGGTTGTTTGATTTGGTTTTTCGGTTGTCCCTAGCAGAAGATATAACAAAACAGTAGTTTTGTTTTTGTTTTCTTTTACTCTTTTGTTAAACCATTCGAACGTATCCGACTTCGGGTTTCGATTGGTCTTAACAAGCCTTGAACAAGCAAAGTGTTTTCCATGTTCGACGTGAAGCAAGTGACTAGCATCGTAGCGTATTCGTTTGACGTGTTTGTGTGAGCAACCGTAGAGGTAGTATATATTTACTACTTGTTTCATTTGCTGGTGACTACGAGGGTTAGTTTTTCTATTTATTTTTCATGTTTCTCTTTTCCTTTAATTTGTTTATTATTTGTGTGTTAATCATAATTGCTTAACTAGATCTAATATCCGCTGCGTACTCGTAGTTAATTGGTTAACTTGATATATAAATTCCAACAATATAATCACATAGTGTGATTATAGATAGTGTAATATCAAATCAGTACCCAAAGGAAACAATGGGATATTCTTTCTATCTTCCATCTGAGAACAAAGTAATTGTTGCTCGGAATGCTGAATTCTTTGAGAAAAATCTCTTGGATCATGAAGCAAGTGGGAGTCTAGAAGATCTTGAAATTATTCAAGAAGAAGATACAAATCCTTCTGTAGACACTAGCTTAAATCATGATGAGGATAATCAAGAAATTGATGAACCTCAAAGTGATATCAATCCCATTCGTAAGTCCGCTAGGACACGCCGTGCCCCAGATCGAATGTGTTTATACGTCGATGCTGAGGAGCATGAGTTGGGGGATCTTGGTGAACCCAATAACTATAAAGCTGCATTGTTGGATCCTGAATCCAAGAAATGGCTAGATGCGATGAATGTGGAAATGCAATCCATGAAAGACAACGAAGTCTGGGACTTAGTTGATCTTCCTCCTAACGGTAAAACCGTTGGTAGCAAATGGCTCTTCAAAAAGAAGACAGACATGGATGGTGCAGTACACACCTTTAAAGCTCGTCTCGTAGCAAAGGGCTTCACTCAAACCTACGGGGTTGATTATGAAGAGACCTTTTCTCCTGTTGCAGACATTAGAGCTATAAGGATTCTCATAGCCATAGCTGCATTCTATGACTATGAGATTTGGCAAATGGATGTCAAAACCGCCTTCCTCAATGGACAGCTTTCCGAAGAAGTCTATATGGTGCAACCTGAAGGTTTTGTTAATCCAAAATATCCTAACCGAGTATGCAAGCTCAAGCGTTCCATTTATGGACTTAAGCAAGCATCTAGGCAATGGAATAAACGTTTTGATGATGAGATTAAGAAATTTGGTTTCACTCAAAATCAAGATGAGCCATGTGTATATAAGAAAGCTAGTGGGAGTTATGTCACTTTCCTAATTCTATATGTTGATGACATATTACTTATGGGAAACAATATTCCAATGTTACAAGATGTTAAATCCTATCTTGGAAAATGTTTTGCCATGAAAGATCTAGGAGAAGCGGCATATATTCTTGGAATCAAGATCTATAGAGATAGATCAAGACGGTTAATTGGTTTATGTCAAAGTGCTTACATTGAGAAAATATTGAAGAAATATTTCATGGAGAATTCCAAACGAGGAACTATCCCAATGCAAGAAAAGCTTAAATTGAGTAAATCACAAGGTGCTGAGACACCTGCTGAAAAAGAGCGCATGCAAAGAGTTCCTTATGCCTCGGCTATAGGATCAATTATGTATGCTGTGAGATGTACTCGTCCTGATGTTGCGTTCTCTCAGAACATAACAAGCCGATTTCAGCAGAATCCAGGGGATCTTCACTGGACTGCTGTAAAGAATATTCTTAAGTATTTACGCAATACTAAGGATATGTTTCTGGTGTACGGAGGTGATATGAAACGAGAGCTCAGGGTTTCTTGCTACACTGATGCTGGATATCTGACAGATGCTGATGACCTAAAATCTCAGACTGGATATGTATTCGTTTTAAATGGAGGTGCTGTTGACTGGAAAAGCACGAAGCAAAGTATTTATGCTACTTCATCTACAGAAGCTGAGTATATAGCTGCTTATGATGCATCTAAAGAGGCTGTATGGATTCGAAAATTCATTTCTGGGCTTGGCATTGTTCCCACAATTGAAGAACCCATAGATATGTATTGTGATAATACTGGAGCCATTACTATAGCAAATGAAAGTGGACTCACCAAGGGTGCTAGACATTACCGCGTAAAAGTTCATTATCTTCGAGAGACCATTGAGATGGGTGACGTGAAGATATTAAAAGTTCACACAGATGACAATCTAGCTGACCCATTTACGAAGGCTTTAGCATATCCTAAGCATTCTGAATTGACTAGGAATATTGGTTTGATACCAGCTAGTAGTCTCATGTAAATCTGTGTGTAATTAGTATTTGAATAATTTGGAAGTGTAAGACAGTTTTTATTTTGTAATAAATAAAGATACGAGGTATTTGTTATTTTATTTATATAACCTGTTATTCCATCTTTGCATGTTTAATCCATGAAATGATTCATCATTCTAAATATGTCCATTGTCGGTTAACAATATGGGAATATTGTTATGCAAGGCAAATGTGAGTGTTGGTTATATTCTATGAGAATGTGGACTGTTCCAGCCAAACTCATATGTATTCACAAGGGATGCATATTGGATACCCCAACTTTCAAACATTTACTTTTGGATCCTTATCATGAGTAAAATGTTGAAATGGTTTGTTAAGTCATCCTTAGACTTGAGATACAAGCAAGTTCTGTTATGTGTGGATATCACTTTTGTAATTATATGCCAAACGCTGTCCTGAATAAGGTAGTTATAAAAGCTATTTTTCGGAGTGATGTGAAGCAGCATCCACAACACTTGTAGTCAACAAAGGATTTGTTACTCCACTTGATATGTGCAGAAAAATACCATGGGCCCTCTCCAGAATTAATCAGATAATTGTTCGGCCGAACCCAAAGGGTAATGCAAGATGATTCTTGATTACATTTGGTATATCTGAATTAAATTCTATAACGAGAATTTAAATGGTTAAACTATATGGAATGAGTTAGGATCCATATCCATGGTTTAACGGTATCTATAACAAAGGATGATAAAAGCAAGATATAAATGACCATGCTACTGAGAATATTTTTTTTAAAACTTTATCTCAGACATTTCTAGTTCAATAACGAATGTGAGTGTTGCTAGACGTTTCCGTCGTTGCTATATGTGGTGTCTGCTACTCCAACTCCCAAGTGGGAGCTGTTGGGTTATGGTAGTTAGATTAGCCGATATACAACTAGAAATGTGTGAGCCTATTGGGGGCACACACGTTAATACACGAAGAGTACATTTATTAAATATTTAATATTTATACTTGTTATATTTTTTAAATGATTAATATGTTTCACGAATATAAAAGAGAGGGATTAAAATGTCGAAACGAAAACTATTGTCCTCCTCCCAAAAGTGGCAGATTTTGAAGGATTTTAGAAAAGGATTTATGTGCAAATTATAATGATAATTAAGGTCTTAATTGAAAAGACTTGGAGTAGGGAACAAGTTAAAAGATTAGGGTTGAGGGGCTATATAAACACCTCATTCCAATCTCTTGAATTCGGTCCTATACATATACGAAACATAATATCACACGACATTCATTAAAAAAACCTAATAGCAAAGTAACTTTGTTTTGGTCAAAGTTATACGGCAGTAACTAAACAATCTTATTGGTTGTTTGATTTGGTTTTTCGGTTGTCCCTAGCAGAAGATATAACAAAACAGTAGTTTTGTTTTTGTTTTCTTTTACTCTTTTGTTAAACCATTCGAACGTATCCGACTTCGGGTTTCGATTGGTCTTAACAAGCCTTGAACAAGCAAAGTGTTTTCCTTGTTCGACGTGAAGCAAGTGACTAGCATCGTAGCGTATTCGTTTGACGTGTTTGTGTGAGCAACCGTAGAGGTAGTATATATTTACTACTTGTTTCATTTGCTGGTGACTACGAGGGTTAGTTTTACTATTTATTTTTCATGTTTCTCTTTTCCTTTAATTTGTTTATTATTTGTGTGTTAATCATAATTGCTTAACTAGATCTAATATCCGCTGCGTACTCGTAGTTAATTGGTTAACTTGATATATAAATTCCAACAATATAATCACATAGTGTGATTATAGATAGTGTAATATCAAATCAGTACTATAGAATAAAGTCTTTTAAATTTTACTGCAGATATATGGTGAATTATTATATTAAACCAGTAACAACATGTGGATCTAACATCATGATTCATAATTTTAACAGATTGGCAATTTTACAGAACCAAAAAGTAGTCTCAACTCTTAAGACTATTAGATTTGAATGAAGTTCAACCACCTTAAGCATCTGGTAACCATGTGTTTTCAGTGTGGAGCATAAGGTTGAGCAATGTCAGAGGATAATATCTTCATGAAGTTGGTTTATGATAATGATTTCAAGAGAAATTAATTAGTTACTGTTCTTAAATGTCGCTAACTTTCAATGGTATACAAAGGAGACACTAGTTTCATTCCCTACACCATTGTTGCATTGATATGCAAACCCTCTATTTACCATATACAAAGGAGACACTAGTTTCATTCCCTACACCATTGTTCATGAATAAAAATGTGCATACTTGATGCGGGTTTTAATTAGCTTTACACGGACTTGCATGTAATAACAAAGACTCATTAAACTATATTTTTTTGAGACGAAGATTACCTGAATTGGTTGGTGCGGGCCAAGAGTCTGGTTTTAGCAGCACCACGTTCCTCCCCTTCAACATACATGTTGAACTCATTTTCTAGGGACAAGTTCCTCTTTTTAACCGCTGCCACAATCACCTGCGCCACCTTTGTAATTGGGCTTCCCACCTTAAACTCCCGACGATACGTATTTTTCCCAGCTAAGAACACAATAAATGCGGCTGCCACCACCATTGCAGGTATAGCAAACCCCCAGCCCCAACCAATGTTGTCTTGCACAACACTCACAACTAGTGTGGCACTTACGGCTCCAAGTACAATCCCCAAATACCACCAGTTAAAAAATGAGCTCTTGACTGCTTTTTCTTCTGGAATATCGTCGTCAAATTGGTCAGCAGCAAACGTCTGAATACAAGGACGATGACCGCCTTCACCAATGTTGATCACATGAAGTGCGAGAAAGAATGGTAGTACTTGATGCTTCGGATGTATTGTCACCACAGATATAACCAACATCACTAGTCCCTACTCCCTAGTACACAAATTGCACGAAAAAAGTGTTAGAGATATTTTTCTTTCAATAAAGGGTACATCAAAATGCACCTCTACGTGTAACTAGTTGCGAGATAGGGGGTACTAACTGAGGTCGTTTTTTAATCAAAATTTGTAGTTGGTTAAAATGTTAAAAACAACCAAATTTGCTCATAACATAACTTGAATGATAGGTTAAACGGAAAGATAACTTGTTTAGAACTGTAATTCTCTATGTTTTTCGAGTTTGAGTCATAGATCCGAGAAACCAAACCATACTTAATCTAAACCATTTTTTTTGCGTATGTACTTATTAGAGCATCTGCTATATCATTACTTTTGAAGTTACATCATGATACATAAGTAGATTACTGGAAAAAAGAAAACCATGTTATAGTGGTATGATAATTCACATAAATTTGGCTAATTGGTAGTTGTTGCACCACTAATTATTAACCCTTAATCCATCTATGTTGTTTATTGTTCTTTTACATTTTAGTGGGTTCTAAATCTAATCTTTTATTTTAAAAAAGAAAACGGGAATTTGTAATTTTGAAAACTAAATCTTTCCTTTTGTTAATATTTTCTTATTTTTTACTATTTTTATTTAAACACGTAGTGTTATGACATTGGTTGATAGAGGATGTTTTGTAATATACATCAACACTTGAACACTCTTACATAATTTGGTTATCAAAATTATTTATTAGACGAATGCCCGTCCAAAACGATAGTGTATAGCAGCTATAATTATATTTATAAACTTGTGGTTCTGGTGTGACTATTAATGCAATACTTACAAATTCAATTTGTAGTCATTGCGAGAAAATAGTTTATAATTTATAAATGAAAAATAATAAAAGTTTGATGACTAAATAATATATAAAATATTAATTTAGTGGTGGATATTATTATTTTTAGTCAAAGATAAATTAAGCAAATCATTTTACTCTTTTTAAAAAGTTTTTTAAGTTTTAAGAATATCAAATTTAAGTTATAAATAGTAAAGATATAATGTCACTTTTCCTTACTCAAGTGTTGACTTTTATTCAACTAACTTAATATTCAATATTTCAATTTGACATATTTAAAACCTGAAAAGAATTATTATTTGAAATAGACATTTTTATTTTATTATATATTATATATATATATATATATATATATATATATATATATATATATATATATATATAACAGGAGGCGTTACACGTAGATAATGCCACATAAATGCCACCTCAATGCAACATAATCATAAACTATGCCACTTGGTATTTCTTGCTGCGGGAAAAATCTGACAGAAATTATGTTAAAAATTTGTACTTGGTGAGATTCAAACACGAGCCTCGCAACTCAACAAACAAAGAGACCTCAACCTTCTGAGCAACCAATCGTTTGTGATATCATTTACAAAACCAATTCCATATGCAATAACAGAATACCAATACACCTTAAACTAAGTAAAATCCTCTAAATCCTTTCCATGATTATTCATAAAACTATAACTCATTCCCTAAAATTACTCACAATTCAAATCCTTCCCCCAAAAGTTACGCAGCCTAATTTGGCCTGCACAGTTGCAACTGTGCCGAACAAATTATACGAGGTTTGTTTTAATTTCTATTAACACCCTAATCTCATTTAGACAATTTTTTTATTCATGATGGAGTATACCGATGCCTAGGTATTGATTCATTCATTTTTTTTTTTTTTTTTTTTTTTTTTTTTTTTTTTTTTTTTATCAATTTACGTTATGTTTGCATGTGGTAATATAATTTTACTTAATTGTGATTTTAAGGATTTTTATTGAATGTGTTTTGACATAATTATGCTCGAAGATTCCTTTGGAGTGTTTGGGATTACTTTTTGAAATTGCTCATGGATGAAAATCAATTAAAATAAGCAATCCTAGAAAGCCCCTGTAAGAACTATAAATAAGCAATCACAGTCACGTATTTTCTTTTTTGTGAGTTGTTTTCAAAATGTATGTTCATAAATAATTAACAAAATGTTAGATGACAATAGTAGCTGTATTTGGAATAGTTGGAGCTGGAAGTGAAATTTCACCGGGATTTGTGCTGCAAGGAACTCATGATTTGATCCTTAAAAGACCATGGATCATGGGTGGCTATATGCGCTGTTATTTTTGTTAACAACCTGTCACTTAACCATACTTTGAAATCTGTCACTTGACGATACTTTGCAATCTGGACTCTGAAGCATATATATGCCTTTATATTGGATCATGTTGTTAACATTTTTTGTTTTCTTCTGCACTTTAAGATTGTCAGTTACGTTACACGGATAGCTATTCATAGCGACCTAATGTTACGTGTTCTCTTAATTTGGTAATGTTTCGAGAATTGACTGGCTGAGGAATGCTGCTGGTTTGGTTGATCCTAATCATTGGCAAGGCACACTCCAACCTCGCCCTGTTCTTGATTGGTACTTTGATTTTACATGGTTATTGAGCTACATGGTTCAAGCTCCTTAATTTTGATTTCACTAAAGCTATATGTACTGTGTGCAGGTATTTAGTAGAGACAGTATGAGTAAATGGCTGTTGGGAAACTGAATATACAGAGTTTGAAAGCGATGATAATGAAGTTACTGTTGCTGATATTGCTGTGCCTTATCGAGAACGGCCTGTGGGGCCCACGTGGTGGTGTCATGTTGAGGCAGGACATCCTTCCGTCCATTCTTGGTTAAGTAACTCCAAATGGTTGCATCCGGCTATTAGTATCGCTTTAAGAGATGAAAGCAAGCTTATTAGCGAGCGCATGAATCATCTACTTTATGAGGTACTATCTTTGATAACATTCCTGAGTATAGCAATATTAAGTGAGGTGGTAAAATGTGGGTGGGGTTGACCCAAAAAACTTTTTGCCCAATATTTAAAAAATAAAATAAAAATCCATTTATAACTGTTTCAGTAATAATATTATTTTATTTTGCTTAGATTGATTTCGGTGGATTTATGCTTAAGAATATGTTTTGGGCGGCTATTTGATTCATTTTTGCTGTTTCCTACTAAGCACAGTCAGAGCTAAAGCAAAACCAAATCGACCAATTCATAAGTAAATTGGGTCAAATTTACCACAACTACTTCGTTTCGTTATTTTCTGATATCACGCTGCATATACCATTTTAGATTATTAACATGTGTATACTATATATTTGTTATGATCAGTTGGATTGTGTTAAATTAAATCAATGAGTAACCTTTAAGCTTTATGCTGCAAAAAACTACTACAAATCTGATACGGTGTGGTCTTATGTTTCATGATATACTCTCATGGTGTTTGTAAGGTTCTTCATTGCACAGGTTCGTGATTTTAGCAGTTAAGTTCTCTTGATGCTTCTTAAATGCATTAAACTGAGATTGTACCCATCTGATGCTTTTGTCAAAATTGTTTTATTCCTTAAATATATAGATAACTGTCATGATTCTTGACACCGAAGTGCAACATTTTATGGAAAGATCTATTTTGATTAGTTATATGAACTCATGCTGCATTATTGGTGCAAATTATAAGTTTTAGTTCTAAAATCAGTATCCCTTAGATTTAAATTTTCTAACGGATTGATCTTTGGTAGTTGTAGATGTTAACACACCTCTGTTCATTTACTTTCTCTGTTTTGTCTGCATCAAGTGTTGTTGGAAAAACTATCAGATGATCGTATGTTATTCTTATAGGTGAAGTTGCTCCTTGAAATGCTTGTGAAGAAATGTGGTCTTGAGGCTGTTAGGGAAGTTACTTTAGCAATGGTTGAGGCTCGATGGAAGTTCAACAACATGGTAGCAGACGTCAACTTTCCATTGTCACCACCATACATTCGGGATGAGTCAGGACAGATGGCAATCGACTTTAGCAACGGGGAACAAGCAAGTATAGACTTTATCAAATATACTTCGACCACTGAACCTCTAAAAGATGTAAACACCACACTCTCTAGCTGCTGCATCTTCACTCTGCTGTAGTCGGCCTCTGAGAGTGCAGGTAAAGGTGGTGGGACATCATCATCGTATGTAGCCTACAATGTTAAAAGTAATGTTCAGATGTACACAACACACCTATGAGATTGTAAGTTGAGCAATATGATACATATGCATTTACTCACTACAATGTTTAGGGTCTGCAAATTTGGGCATCCCCAAATCATATCTAGGGCAAATGATAACATCTCATGACTGCTGAAATTTATTTCATGCAATTTAAGTGCCTTGAGACAAGGAAAAGTTGTAGGGAACAACTTCCTACCAACAGCTTCTACAACTAACTGAAACAAAAACATACACCTCCATTAGTTAGACAATTAATTATAAAGCATTGTTATGACCATTTGTAAATCGAATTCAAGACACAGATTGATTGGTCTTACCCAGCAGTTTACAAAATGCAAAGCTAGCTCTTGAGGTTTTGGAAGAGACCCGACATGCTCAAAGATGTTTGAACTATTGATAGCCACACTTTCAAGGTTACGTAATGACAAACATAAGAAAGGTTTGTTGTGGATCAGTTCTCAGCCCCCACAAGCTGCACAACCAGCATTTGTGCCTTCAGCTGGACCGAATGCTAACCCATTGGATCTCTTTCCTCAGGTAATCTTTTTAAGTCTTAAAAGCCTGTTTCATCTCGATACTGTGATTAATAAATTTCTTACATTTGGTCTATAGGGTCTTCCTGATATGGGAGCGAATGCTCCTGCTGGTGCTCCAGGTAACCTCGATTTTCTCCGTAACAGTCCACAGGTATTCACACAGACACATGTGTATATAGCAATTCACATGCTCAGTTTACTTAAATAATTAACAATCTATTTGTTTTATTCAGTTCCAATCACTTCGAGCCATGGTGCAGGCGAATCCACAAATCTTGCAGGTATGTATGTCATTGTTTTGGTGCATGCAATACATACACATGAGTTTATATGTTTATGCATGATGGTCTCTTATTTAACATTGTGATGATGACAGCCTATGCTTCAAGAGCTTGGAAAGCAAAATCCTCACTTGGTGAGACTTATCCAGGAGCATCAAGCTGATTTTCTTCGTTTGATCAATGAACCTGTTGAAGGCGGAGAGTAAGTTATCTGTCAATGTCTTATATTTTTAAACTGGTCAATCCATTTTTTTGTTCTAAATGCTAATCTAAGAGGGGCCAAAATTTCAGGAATGTACTTGGAGATCTTGGTGCAGCAATGCCACAGGATGTGACTGTTACACCTTAGGAACGTGAAGCCATTGAATGCGTGAGTTACAAAATTTATTGTTTATGCATGGAGCAATAAAAATATAGAATGGAAAGTTATATAGGAATACAACTCACGCACAATCTAACGAGCTTAATCATGACAACATTCTTCAAAGTAAAGCTGTCATTAAGGATGTTCCAGAAAACTTTTCGAGCGGTACTAATTTAAATTGCTGATCTTGATGGAATAAAAGTTGTGGAAGTTGCATCAGGGTCAGAACATTCTGTCCTTACCACAGGCAAGTGTTCTTTATATTTTTTCCATCATCAAAAGAATGCTATATACTCCTAAGCTGCATTCCAATGCGCTTTTTGTTTCTCAGTATATAGAAATATTCACATATATAGTAGCATTATTTTGATAGAAATGTAAAACCTATGCATGTTATTTACTCACTGACCACAAACTTTGTGCAGAAAAAGCAGTATTAGTGAAAACTGATTAAGTGCGTCCTTGGACTTTGGCGCTCCGGGATGCTTGCAGATGTTAACTATAATAGTCGGTAAGGAATGTTCTAGCAATATTGTGATTGTCATTATAGGTAAACTTGCAAGGTCAGGTCAGGAAGTATTCGTATTACCCGGGAAAAAGCATGGTGTCTTAGACTATTGGTAGAGCAAAAAACAAGTTAAAAAAGAAAAACTTCAGATTCACGACTAAACAAGTAGTACTAATTATTCGTGTTGCTGTTATAGGTAATGATCAAAGGTCAGCCAGTTGTGGCTTTCTACAGGCCAAGGTGAAGTATACCGTTTACATTTATTATATTGACTGTTTTTTTCCCGTTAAAGACCATCAATATTTTTGATCACTTAATAATAAGTCACTGATGGTTATTACAATTGTAGGTGTTAACAGCCAGGATGTTCCAGTAAACTTTTCAAACGGTACTAATTTAAATGCTACATGTGTTCTCCGTGTTTTTCACGGCATTGTTGTTCATTTATTTAGGCGTTTTTAAATTGTTAACGTCATATGGATGGCTATGTATGTTTTCGCAACGTTTTACGTTCTGTTATTTTGATAGGTATACATACGCGATTCGGAAATGTGAATACCACTTTACGTGGTCAAAGGATCCTGATTGAACTGTCTTAGTGAAGCAACTAATGATGTCATAAAGTATATTACTGATGCGGTAAGTTTGTGTGATCATGTATCTCCTTAATTCCTCCATCCTTTGGTTTCCTTAACTAAACTAATGGATGAACAATACAAATTCAGGATACAACCGATGCACTTATCAAGTCAGAGATCTATAGTGATTATATTCAGGTAATTAAAGTCTGTTAAACAATGCTGTTCTAGAGGAGTTTGAATTAGCATCCATCTCTTCGGCGTAGATAGTTTCTGCTGCTATATTATTGACCAACAAATGCTTGATTTGCACAGGAACACTTGGCCCCCAGTGATTATCTAAAGTTGCCAAATGTAAGCCCATGGGTGTACTACATCCATAGCTGATTGACTATCAACTGCATTGCATGTTTGCTTATTCAACATTTTTTCATACTTTGATCTAATCTATATATCTTCTCTCCCTACCATCCCTTTTACTTCAGGGAGTTTGGTTATTATTACTCCAACATTATCTACTTACTGAACCAAATAAGCTTGGTTTATGAGATCTCATGGTGGGGTTGGTTTGTTTGTTTATAGAACATGGATGCCTACTTAAAACACTGCAGCTTTCTTCCAAAGCTCAACAATGAAATCCGAGACAGAAACTCCACCTACAAAGAGCGATTTATTAGCAGCTTAGAAAACCTGGTGCTTATCATGGTAATGTGGGACTAACAAATTTTGTTTGGTTTTGTATATTCTGCATGCTTGGTATGCATACCGTGACCCTGTGTGCATTGGTTGACAATTTGAACAGGACACGGTAGTGATACCCAAAGAAACTGCTTGGTTTGGATATTTTCCATATGGAGAGTTCAGTCCAGTTTTGGCTCCACAACAGGTATTGTTAAATTTATTTACTTCAGATACTCAACTTTAATTTATTGACAGTTTGAACAGGACACGGTGGTGATACCCAAAGAAACTGCTTGGTTTGGATATTTTCCATATGGAGAGTTCAGTCCAGTTTTGGCTCCACAAGCAGGTATTGTTAAATTTATTTACTTCAGATACTCAACTTTAATTGTTTTTTTCTGCCAGTGATATGCTTTACTGATTGTAAACTGGTGTCTCTCTCTCTTACTCTCTTTTAATTGGTGTCCTGATTGGCATTGCATGTAAATAAATCAACCTTAATACTCTTGAAACCCCTTTGTCTTAATGGGCATACTATTAATGGTGGCAGACCAAACTTTATATTGAAGACTGGATCGGTCTGAGAACACTGGATGAAGCTGGGAGAGTGAAGTTCATCAATATGACAGGAAATCATCTTGGGATTTCTGAAACCGACATAAAAAAGTATGTCATCCCTTACTTGAAAGATGACAAGCATAGTGAACAAGACATTATTAGAACTGATGATAAGGACACAAAGCAAGTCGGGCTGGAAGGATACTCATCTTATACATGGCCGTCATCGATTACAAGCTTTTTCAATGATTTACTTTGACTTGCAGAAGTTAATATTTGACGTTGCTGTAAAACAGATTGAAAAGAACAAGAGTGCATCCATTTTATAACAGTACAGTACCACTTGAACCAAGTAAGTTCAGCCTTTGCTGCTGTTTAATTCAATTATATTAGGCTCCTTTGTGAGAATCAGCACCAAAAGCGAACTACACTGTGAATAGCTATTTGTAAAAGAAAAAGTAACTACACTTGCTTAATTCTTATAACTTTAGAAATGCAAGTCAAGTTGTTGTACACAAGTTCCCTTTTCGTCCACTATAGGCTTTAAAACGAGTAAATGATATTGATATTGACTCAATGTATTTAGTTTTATAATCACGTTTTTTTTGAAGGGTAGCTATAGTTGCAAATTGAATTAATTTTTGTTTACAGAAGTTACTACCTATATTGTTTACCCATGTGACGCAGGGCCTTTCATATACAGAGTAACACAGGCTCACATAGGAACGTGTCAAATGAATCTATGGACATGGATATGCCAACAGAGTGAAGGTTGTAAAAATGGCATATCAAAAGTAACTACCATTCTGTTTTCTTTTGTTTTAATAATAGTCTTAGTTAATTAATTGATTTATATGAAGGAAATGATGATTGTAGAGATATTTTTGATCTGTTTTGCAAAGACAATTAATAAAAATCAATTCCAAAGCAAAATAAACAATAAGCTGTTGTATACAAGAAGCTTTATTTATTTTACGATGTTCATAATTCATTAACCGTTACTTAATTTATTCATTGGACACTTTTCAAACCATTTTTTACCCTTCTTCTTTTGCTATGGTAAAATATGACAACGATAATTATAAGTCATGCCCGCCCATCGGGCGGGCATTGAAGTCTAGTATATATATATATATATATATATGGTCCGGATATATATATATATATATATATATATATATATATAGCGGGCATTGAAGTATATATATATATATATATATATATATGGTCCGGTTCTAGAGAAAAGTGTAATTAGATAAAAAAGTGAGAAAAATAATTACAAGGTAGATTTTGAAACATTAGAAACTTGAGGGTCAAAATAAAAAAATAAACAAAAGATGGGGGTATCTTGTAGATCATTCATTCCCACATAATAACAAAACAAAAATACATAGATACCCTCTCAATTATTTTCACACACACAAACCGATAAAAAATACAAACACACACCGATCAAAAAAACCAGATCTGATTAAAAGATTGATCAAAATCAAATCAAAATCCGATCAAAATACTCGTGGACGCAGTAATTTTGTATTCTGATCATCACAAAAATGAAGAAAAAGAGATTTACAAAAATCGTAAGTGACGTATATTCATTAATTTTATTGATTTAAACATCTTATCATATCATCATATCATCACGTTTTCTACTGGATATGGAACAAATTTGACAAAAAATTGCATGAAAAACATGTTTATTAAAATTGCACACCAGATGTTTGATAAAATGTCTGAATGAGATTTTATAAATGTGATGCACTAATTTGTAGCACTTGTATTTATTATTAAGTGATATGACCTCGTAGGGAATCTGTGTGTATATTTGCAGCATCAGATTACACGTCAGGACACCAGATTGTATTTTTGTTGAATGATATGAATCATATATTAGGGCATCAGGTTACATGTTAGGGTATATGTGTTTGTGATTGGTGCATCAAGTTACATGTTAGGGGATACTTTGTTTGTGTTTGGTGCATCAGGTTAAATGTTAGGGCACATGACTGTATTATTATTGAGCTATAGAACATTTTAGTGCATCTGTGTTTGTAGTTGCTGGATCAGGTTAAATGTATGTTAAGATGTATGTTTGATGCGGTGGATACTTATGTAGTGATGCAATAGGTGCATCAGGTTACATGTTAGTGGTTTATCCCTTAGGTGTTTGTAAAAGGTTACATGTTAGTGGTTGGTGTATCAGATCTTAAAGAATATATGTGCAATATTAATGCATCTTTCGAAAGGTTTTTGTATGTGCATATGTATGTTTGATGCAGTTGATTTTACATAGTGATGTAGTAGGTGCATCATGTTACATGTTAGTGGTTAGTGGTTGGTGCAACAAGTCTTAGAGAATCTGTGTGTAAGATTAATGCATATGTGTTTGGGGTTGATGCATGATGTTACATGTTATGGCACAAGTTTGATGATTCTTTTGGCTATTTTATCAGTAGAAAAGGGTTGTATGTGTGATATATCTGTTCTGAAATGTGGATACAAAAGGTGTTTATTTGTTGACTATGTTATGAGTAGAAAATGTGTGTGTACTTGTAGCTTCATGTTGTAGCTGTTTTCAAATACTGATGTACCACTTGTGTATTTATGTAATATAAGATTCTATTAGCTAATCTGAAGGTTATTTTATCATTCAAAATTGTTTGTATGTGTAGATTTACGTATTATGCAGTTATTTTGAAATGTTGATGCACCAGGTTTTCATTTTCCTATGATGCAGTGGTTTCATATTAGATGATGCAGTAGGTATATAAATTTTTAAGTTTTCCGTTTCTCTCGTCGTTTAGTAGGAAATAAAACTTGGTGGATCACCTCTAAAAAATAGGTGCACCATGGTTACAAATAATAACTGCATTATGGTAAGAAAAACTAGTGGTATCACAACAAGACGATGCATCAATGTTACAAAAAAAAAACAAGTGCATCACATTAATACAACTTTGATGCATGAAATTTATAATTATGATACATCATTTGGGGCATCATGTTTTATGACATCATAGAGATCTGTGTGTTAGATTAGTGCATCATTTGGTGCATATATGATGGGCACCAGGTTACATGTTTGGGAATCTATTTTAATGATCAGTGAATCACATAAAACTTTACAGCATCTATGTGTAAGATTAGTGCATCAACTTACATGTTAGGGCACCAATTTGTATGCTTAGTGAATCACATGATATCGTACAACATCTCTGTATCGTTAGACATATTAGGGAATCAAATGTGTATGACTGGTGCATTGTTGTACATACTAGAAATATTCATCAAATCGTAGCAATAAATGCATCAAATTTGAAAAATAAAACTTGCATAAGTGTATGAATAAGTGTTTCTTTATTTAATACATGTGTTTGTTATTATCACTTTTATTGACATGTTAACACTTTTTTTTTTGCAGCTTTCATTTTTGTATTTGAACTTAACAACAATTTCAAAGAGATTTACAATGGAAAGAACCATATCGTCGATGAGGCTGTGAGATACAAAAAATTTGAAACAAAAGGGAAAATAAGAAAAAAAAACTAGGAAGTTTCGATATGCTACAGAAAATCCACACACCAATTTTACAGATCTGTGATGCACCACTCAAGACGAATTCCGAAAAATGTAAAAGTTGAAACTAAAGAGGACAAACGAAGGGGTATATGCTAAGCAACTTCTGAGAAACAAGCAAGCAAGATGAGTTATATGTCCTGCAACACATGAATAATGATTTGCGTTAAGCATTTTCAGTGAATCTTAAAGAAGAATTTGTAAGGCAGATGCTTTCAGAAAGATTTCTTCAAAAGGTTTTAGTTTTTTCAGAAACATGAAATATGAATAGGTGGTTATAAGTAGCTTGTTCATGTTTTTAACTTCATTTAATTGCGTTTAGAAACAATTATGTTTGGTTTTATAAGGTTATGATGTAGCAAAAGCGATGTAACAATTTGTACTCTTTCGTTGTGTGTTGGGCATATGGAAATAAAATGTTTCGATGCTTTACGTAGATATGGTTTTTATGTAAAAATAACTTTTATGATTGTTAAAGATGATTGAAATGAAATATCATGTTCACATACCAGCCACAATCAGATATTTAAAGAACAAGAGTGCATCAATGCTGAAAATAAAGGTGCATCAGTACATAGAAGAAAGTGCATCTGTTTGGGTAAGGTAGAATTCTTATAATAAAAAAAATCTTTCAAATGAACTTGAACTATTGAACTAAAAAAAAAATATTACTTTTCAAGTAAAAACAATAGAATGATTGTTAAGAAATGATTAGATTGAAATACCCACATCAGTACTTAGAAACAAATCGTTGTTTAGTAAAAAAGTGCATCAATGTTAATAATAAAGGTGCATCAATGTTAAAAATAATGTGCATCAACAGAAAGTGCTTCTATTTAGGTAAGGTAGAATTCAACATGAAATTCAAAAAAAAAAAAACATTTATAAAGATACTAGTGCATCAGTAAAGAGAATGAAGCTGCATCACAGTTGCAGAAATTTCAATGATACATGGAATGATAAATATCTTATATACATAGTGTAACCATTGACAATTAATTTGCAGAAGTATCAAATAAAGAAAAAAGTCTATACAAAATGCTCATCATATCAATGAGCATTTATTTACAGAAGTTTCAATTGCAGAAAAGGAAAAAAATGCAGCAAAGTATCAAGTAGGGAAATCAATTCAAAATTCATCAAATACGAAAAAGAAAAATAATTCTTGAATTTGTAGAATGAGTTATGTCCTTGAATCTGTTTGTTGGTGTGTTATTCAAAAGAAGTCATTGACTTATGTTCTTCATACTTCCACAAGTGAGGGAGACTCGTCTTTCTTTAGCAACTTCGGCTTCAACAACCCAAATAGCTCTAACAATTTGCACGAACATTTGATAGTCATACCCGAGCAAGAAAACAAACCTAGCAAAATGTAACAAAATGTGAATATAAGTGCATCACATTGCATAAAGTAATGCATCACACTAACTAATTCAGGGCATCAGTTTGTTAGCAACTAGTGCACCATAGAGTTATCTAATAGGTGCAGGGCAATATCAGCAAACGATTTATAAGATACAAGTAACATATGATTCAACTAATATAAGTGAATCACAATGAATAACTCAGGGCATCCGTTTGTTAACAACTAGTGCATCATCATTTCAAAACAAATGCGTCACACATAAAACTACTTATACATGCCTTTTCTACTGATAAAATAACAAAAAATACCTAATAGATTCGTATTTTTCTCAAACAAAAACTGATTACATCAGCATTTCTAAACAGGTGCATCATACATATAACTACATACACCTACTGCATCATACATCAATGTTTCAGATCTATATTCGTCACACACAAACACCTACTGAATCTGCATTTTAAAATAGCTGCATCACGCATACAACTACACATATAAGCCGTTTCTACTGATAAGATAATGAAAACACTATCTAATAGATCCACATCTATAAAAATAAACACCTATTACATCAAAATTTCAGAACAACTACATCATACATTCAGTTACACAAACAAACATTTTCTACTCATAACATAAACATAATTAAGCTTTTAGATCTATATTTGAAAAAAAAAAAAAAAAAACTACTGCAATAATAATTCAGAACAACTACATCACACATACAACCACACATACAAAGCCCGTTCCATTGAAAAAATGACCAAAACAATTAGAGAAACAGTTAATGCAACACAGTGTAAATTTAGCGCATCACAGTTACAAATTTTCATTGAGACATTTAATCAAACATCTTGTGTGCAGTTTTTGCAAACACATATATCAGGTCTTTTTTTTCTCAAATTTTCTTCAAATAACTAATCTATATACTGCATCATGTCACAAAACTCTTTAAATTGGTACATCTATGAACAAACCTGATGATTAAATCAAAATTCATGAAACAAAACCCTAGCTCACAATGAACAATAATTCGTACAAATAAACACTAATAAACACATATATAACTTTTCTATTTGAATTCAAATAGCAACACTAATAAATCTTTAATCAAATCAGTTATTTACTTACTTTGATCTGAAAAATATGAAGAGAGGATTGATTGAATCTGATAATAAACTATATCTATTGTGTTGATTGGATGGATATTGTCACTCGGGTGAAAGAAGAAGAAGAAATCGTGAGAAAAATGAGAGGATCGTATATTCAGAGAAAGAAGAAGAGAAAAAAATGAAAAGGATTACATTTATATATGATAGAGCTGGAAATGTGTAAAAGTTACGAAACAAACCTTATAAAATAAAATAAGTTACAATAAGGCCCCTTGAGTTGGGAAAGAAAAAGAGGGGGAAGGGGAAGGGGAAGGGGTTATTTGTACACTTTTCTCACTTTTTTTTTCGGATCTTCTTTTCTAATAATGAACCAATATATATATATATATATATATATATATATATATATATATATATATATATATATATATATATATATATATATATATAACAAGCTTAAATTCGGATTTTTAAAAAATTTGACACTTGCAGGATTTGAACTTGGGTCTGTTAGTTCACAAACAAACGCTTCAACCATTGGAACAAGCCAGAAGTTGTGATAGACACTTCAAAATTAAAATGTAATGTCTTAATCACACCACATTATTTACACCATTTAACTAAATAAAACCCTAGAATATAAATCCATATGTATCTTCTATATTACGGGTTTAAAATAATTATCAGTTCATTCATAATAACTGTTTCTCAAAACCCTAATATCATGTTTTCCTCTTAGACCACTTCCAACAATAACTCGACTTTAAACTTTAAGGCACTGCCACGTCAGCTTTAACACACTCACCCTTAACTCAGCTTTAACACACCCAACAATAACTCAACTTTAACACACCTTAACTCACCTTTATATCAAATATTTTCAAATTCAACCCCTAACTTATAAATTACTTCATTTTTTAAAAACATAACATTCATTAAAAAACATAACATTACATACTTAATAAAAAAAAATTACAACGAAATTAAAAAAAAAAAAAAAAAAAAACAACGAAATTAAAAATTACAACATAAAAATAAAGACAATCCTAAATCTACTGAGGAGGTTGTTGGAGGTTGTATTTTTTCTTGATTCGAGCTTTTTCTTCGTTGATCCAATACACCACGTCTGGATCCTTGCCGGCAGTATCAACCATCAAAAATTTCATTTACTTTAGCCTTGTTATCGTCTCCTCTTTTTGTTGGGTTGCCCGATACGCGGCTTCGACCGCTTCCCTTTTCGAACGATACTCGGATGTCATAGCCTCCATGAATTGCAGCGACGAGCTCGTTCCTCCAGTACTCGCTCCCGTGCTCATTCCTCCCGTGCTCTCGGATCGACCTTTCTTTGCAGCATGCCTTCCCATTGGCCTTGGTTGTTCATCACGACCAAACAATGCCTCATTCGTTTTGCTTGGGACATCGCCGGTTAAATCAATTCCTTTCGGCGTGTCCCATTTCATATGACCCCGTAAAACCTCCCAAGCCTCCTCGTTGCTAAAAGGAGCGGCTCTGTGCTCGTCCTGATACATTTTTCGGGCACGTTTCAGGATATCCAATTCACTTTCCCCACTTTTTTCTTGGCGTTGGGAACGTTTGTAGTACGCGTTGAACTTGGAGCAATCACGGTTCAACGTTTTCCATTTACTTTGGATCATATCCTTGTTTCTCTGTTGATAATTGAGTCTATTAAACTCATGTTGCACCCGTTGCCAAAATGTATCCCTGCTTTGATTTCGACCCACTTGTGAATCTTCTGTTGCTGCAACATAACACAACGCAAGTAATTTTTCCTTTTGTAGGTTCCAACGTTTGATGATGTTGGTGTTTTCTTCATCATCATCCTCCAATGGTTCAGTGTTTTTTGGTTTTCTAGCCTTTCGTTTGACACGCGAGGACTTGTTTTTCTTTGGAGGAGACGTTGGAGTGTCGGGAACATCATGGGTTGCGGTTTGAGATTGTTGTGATTGTTGGTTGAATTGGAGATTGGAGAAATTGGTGTTTAGGTTCGCTTGAGATTTTTGTTCGTAAAATAACATTGCTTGATGTTGTTCGTAAAGATGTTGGCTCGACATACCAAGTGGGTTCGGGTTTGAAGATGACCCGACATTTGGGTTTGAAGATGAGCCGGCGTTTGGGTTATTCCACCCTGTGTTTAAGAGATTAAAGAACGTATCCTCGCCGTCGTCGTTTAGGTTGAAACCAGACATTTTTTTTGGTGGAAGGTTGAAGAAGATAGTGTAAGATGTAGTGTATTGATTTGTGGAAGTGTGAAAAAAAATGTGGTGTGAAATGAGTATTTATAGGAGAGTGAAAATGGTTTTGATTTTTTTTAAACGGTAATAAAAAGCTAGGGACTTAAATTGTAATTTTTTTTGAAATGCAACGGCTAGAAAAGGACGTTTCAGGGGGCCAAAATGATTTTTTTCTTACACTTTAAACCCTTAACGCAGCGTTAAGGGTTTAACGTGGCCCTTAACGCTGCGTTAACACCACATGCTTCCAACACTTAACGCACGTTAACGTGAAAAAAATGCCCCTTTAACGCGAGTTTGCGTTAAGCGTTGGAATTGGTCTTATCCCTAAAACACGACATAAAAAAATTCATCAACCAATCATGGCGGCTAAGGTACACATGATCGTTCCATTATGTATGTCACTATCACGTTTTTTTTAACTAATCTAACATTGAAAATTATTATATGTTGATGCTTTGCCCTTCTGTAAATAAATATGAATCTTTGTATCACGTGTTATGGTTTTTGTTTGACTGATTACAGAAAAAAGGTACGTCTCTTTTCCCTCAAAACCCTAATGATCAAACTTTGTTACCGTGTATGCATATGTTGGTTTCTTTGAAGCTTTTTGTAGGTTAAACGTCTATTTCTGTAATGAATCTCTCATACTTGGGTAAGATGTTCATGTATGTTAAAGCAAAAATTGTATATTGTTGTAATATTGCAGGTCTAAGACATCAGTATGTTCAGAATTCAGATGTGTTTTTGTTCCTGGTGATTTAGAGATCATGGTTTGATAAAAATGATACTTGCTGCCAAGTATGTCCGAGAGAATAAAGTTCCATACCTTGGCATTTGCTAAGGAGTGCAGATATCAGTGATTGAGACTGCTAGATCTGTAAGTTGTTTCATCTGTTCTCAACCATTTTGAACATTATATTTTTAATTTTGACGAATGCATATAGATCTTTGGGTGAAAAGGGGAAATAGTACTGAATTTGATGAACATCCACCCAATCCTGTTGTAATATTCATGCCAGAGGTATTTCAGCTCCCTTTTAACATGATAAGGTTTTTATTTTAGATGTAATATCCCTTTTACCTTGGCATTTGATCTGATATTTAGTTTTATATTATAATTGTAGTCTCATGGTCGAGTAACCATGGTTGTAACTGTCAACACTTCACGATTTTATAACATAACAATGGCTCCCCTGGACCCTATTCTTGGAGTATCTGAAGCTTTTAAGGCTGACACAAGTTACTTGAAGCTCAATATTGGTGTTGGTGCTTATCGTACTGAAGAACTTCAACCATATGTGCTTAAAGTTGTCAAAAAGGTAAACGTAAATTTCCCTTAACTGAAATTGATATTTACTTGTGCGTTTTGTTATAATAGGCATAAAAATATTATGCTTTAAAGGGGAGAGAACAAAGAGGTACGTGTTGATGCTCGAATAAGATTATTGACAGGAACTACTGTGGATTGCTATGAATTTCTTACCTTTGTTCTGAGTTTGCCGTACTAAACGCACCATTAGAATTTATAAAATCAAGATGTATTTTGTTCCTCTCCGTTTGGTATTTCATAAACATGTCAGTAGGAACTGATATGAATTATAGTTATTGGAAAAAAAAAAAGAAAAAAAGAAGAAAGAAAATGAAAAAAACCATAAATAATGTGTGGATCATGAACTCCACATACAAGGGTATGGCAATCTGTTAGGAATTTCTAAGTTCATATAGGTTCTGCTATTTTTGTTTCTCTTTTTTCATTTCAATTAGATGAGACAAGCATCTATTTATATTCTATGTGACACACTTGGTTCTAGGTGATGGTGTATATCCAATTATACATAAAAAGAATTGAAGGAAAATCCAAAAAAGTATAGGGTCTGAGACTTTGGAAGTTACCTAACACTCCAAGGTTGCTAATGAGAGTCAGTGGTCACTTTAATCTTTAATACTATTGGGAAATTAAAGCCAGGATTCCATGGTTACTTGTCTGGTATTGTCGCCTAAAACCAATTATTAGTATATGTTAGTTTCACCATCGTTCTCTGTTAGGAATATAAATATTCATATGAAAGACTCTGTCACCCCGAGTATCTTTTGGCATTAGATAGCTCGTAGGCTTTATAGTTATAGTTTAGATATCGTTTCACCATGGAGTCGGGTCGGGTCTTTACCCACTGTAGCCCGCTCCATAGCCCACGTGGGGTGTTATGTAAGTTGTATAAATACCCTCTCCCACCAAGGGAGAGGGTTGGAGCTTCTAATCATTCAACATAATTTTCCTTCACTTTCTCTCTCTAGAACTCCCATCTCTTCCTCTATTTCTCTCTCTAAGATTCGGCCAAGCATCAAAGATTAGTGTGTGTTATGTTTTGATATATATTACAATTGGTATCAAGAGCCATGGTTTGATTAGCTAGATTGTGTTTGCGTTTTCTTGGTTAGTTTAGATCTAAAGTTTGGTTTTTGAAGGTTTATGGTCTTATTCTTGGCTCTCTTTTATTCTCACATTTGTGGTGTTAAAGTTAGTGTTTTTATGGTTGCTATAACCTTCTAGGATCAAGTTGTGCAAAAGAACCACGCAAAAATGTTCAAAAGGGTGATTTTTAGGTGATTATAGGTGATGTTCTTCACTGCGTTTTGACATTCTATGAAGATTTCTCGGCTGCGTTTTGAGGTTGCTTGGGAAAGTCTTGATTGCGGTTAGGTAAGGAATCTGACTACGTTTTGGTTTTGAACTAAAACGGGAAAGAAGACAAAACGCAGTGAAAGTGACACTTTGTCTTGTTGTGACTGCGTTTTGGATTTCTGCGTTTTGGGTCTTTGTGTTTTGGACTCCTGCGGTTTGGTCTTCTGCGTTTTGTATCTAGCTGCGTTTTGGTTCTGCGGTTTGCCAAGAAGTATTGCATTTTGCCTTTTAATCATTGCGTTTTGCCACTGCGTTTTGATTACTGCGGTTTGTCTCTTGCGGTTTGACTAAATTTGACTTTTTATGTCAAAACTTCAAACGGCCATAACTTTTGAACCGTAAACTCCGTTTTCAGCGAAATACCTGTCAAAACGACCGGAACGGCCTGAATATTGTGTAGTTTCATGACAAAGTCGTGAAACGAATTTTTCGAGGCCCAAATCCCCTCCGGAATGAAGTTATTGAGGTTTTAAGTTTTCAGACCAAAATTTCACCATAACAACTTGCATCAACCAAACCAAATCACAACTAAACAACATATCACATTGTCTATCAAACGATCATCACTTTTAGCACACAATCACTAATCATTGTACCGATCCAACATTTATCATAACACAGTCAAGTAATCATCATCTCACGGTTTTTTCTTGATTTTGTAAAATCCCGCGAAAGAACCTATTTCTCGGTTTAAATCATAGATTTGTAAAATCCCGTGCACGTTTACATCATGTCTACTACTTCAGATTCTGCTATATCTGAGGTACTCAGATTGTACAATATGATTGACAAACAAACGATTCCCAAAGATGTACAACAGATAAACGTGTTTGAGTATGTTAGTGCCAATAGGGACTTTGTGTGCCCGAATTCTCAAGAGAAAGAGCTTCATCAGCCACAAAAATTGCACGAAGATGCAAGGGACAGTTGCATAGAATGTTTTCAACTACTTCATTCACATCTCAAAGTACTCTTTGAAAGACCTGGATACATGGGAGGATACAAACGTGCATTTGCATCCCTGTTTAGTCAAGATGTTCAGACTTTCACAGGCAAAATGATACTGTATTTAGATCAACTAGAAACAACAACTTGACAAAGGAGAATTCTCTGAAGATGGATCCATGGCTGCCTTTTGTGTAATCAACAAACAACTCCAAATGTTCATTGATTCGCAATTCACTGGGGATTATGACTATGACAGTCAAATGACGAAAAAATGTTTTGCTAATTACACTGGAATCGAGGTTGACGTGTTCAGAGATGCACTACTCCAACTCATGGGTAATGTTAAGAAGTTCATTAATGAAAGAGCGCAACAACAACAATGCAGTGACTCTACTTCTGATAAGCATGATATAAACGACAGTTTTGGGACTTATACCACACATGGCATGGATACAGATCACAGATCAGAAAATGCCCAAGTCCCATCTGCTGAGGTACATGTCACTGATCAACACAATGTGCTCCCTAATGAACGACTGCATGCTGATTAAGTTATGCCCACTTATGACACATATTTGTTGAAAAGACTGATAGCAATACCATTTCTAATTCAACAAATATGAATCATAAAGGGGGAGAAAGTGATCAGGATAATGCTGAACATGCTGATGAGTCAAGTTCTTTGTTTATGGCTGAGACTTTTAAATCAAATGATGTGGTTGATAAAGAAGTTTTTAATGAACTTTCAAACAAATTTTTACAGCTTGAAAAACATTGTATTTCACTTGAAATCGCAATGCAACAAAAGGAAGAAAGTTTCCAAACTAACCTACCATGTAAAAATCCGGAACTCCCTGATTTCCGTGAATTCTTTATGATAAATGATTTAAAAGCTCAGATAGAAGCCAAAAACTTAACGATCAACAACCTGAAAAAACGTATTGCTGAGATGTGTGATATGTGTAATGAAGTTAAGGCTAAACATGACAGTGATGTTATTGCAACTAGAAATAGTGAATTGGAACTTAAAGTGGCTGGATTACTTAATGAAAATGAGACTTTGAAATTTCATTGCAAAGAACTGTGTGATTTAATCAAAGAAACAAAAAATAAGACTCTAGTTCAGACAACCTCTTTGAATGCCAAAAATGATGAATTCAAAGCTCAAATTCAGGAAAAGGGTTTTACAATTGCAGCTTTAAAAAACGAGCTAAGAAAAATAACAAGAAATAGTGTGAACACTAAGTTTGCAAAACCATCAATCTTGGGAAAACTAACTTCACAACCAGTTAGAAACCAATCGGTTGTTAGGCAACCGACTGCGTTTAGATCAGAATGACCAAAATCTTCAAAACAACGGTTTGCCCCCCAAGTTGATGCGAATCAAGGTTTGTCAAAACCAGTCACTTCACAATCAAGACCTAATGAAATGATAGCAGATGCTTGTTCTAAGGCTCAATCTTCTAAGGCTAATAAAAAGGAAGAGAATGCTAGTGCTCAGGTTCAATCCCCTAAGACTAGATACATCAACATGCCCGTAGGATCTAAGAGCTTTACTCAGAAAACTGGTAGGCAAACTGCTGTAGGAAGTAGGTCCTCTCTCAACAAGTCTTCCACTGTGCATGAGAAACCAAACACTCCTAAGTCTTGCCTTAGGTGGATTCCAACGGGTAGAATTTTTAAGATGATTGGGCTTAGATGGATACCTACTAGTAAGTTGTTCACAAACTGCAAAACCAAGGTTGACAGTGAAACCCCAAATGGTCTGGAGGCTGATATCACTAACCCACATAAATACAAACAAACTCGTCATATTAGTGCAGGTCATCCTTACCAAAGTGCAGGTACATCGGTCATTCCTATCAAGGAAAGACTCAGAGTTTGGTGGCCAAAAGGACTGAAATCTCCTAATTTAGGGGTTCAGGAAACTCAACATTGATGTACATGCATAATGACGTTTGAACACATCAGTTCAAGCCTCGTTCTTCAACGAAATATAACGTTTGAACACATCATTTCAAGCCTCGTTCTTCAACGACAAATGACGTTTGAACACATCAGTTCAAGCCTCGTTCTTCAGTGAAATATGACGTTTGAACACATCAGTTCAAGCCTCGTTCTTCAACGACAAATGACGGTTGAAAACATCAGTTCAAGCCTCGTTCTTTAACGACAATGACGTTTGAACAACATCAGTTCAAGCCTCGTTCTTTAACGACAATGACGTTTGAACACTGCAGTTCAAGCCTCGGGCCTCAATGTCAACATAATGGCGTCTGCAGACAACACTTCAGGCCCCGTTCCTCAAAGAAAAGAAAGGTGTACGCTTCGGTGCACTTTATCTTCGAAAGAAGAGAAATCTTCTTGTTTATGACCACTCTCATCAACAAGCTTCATGCTTTTTCCATGCTCGTTCAGTCATCAAGTGGATCTACTTACCTTTGATTATATTCTTATTCACTTGTTTAATCAAAAATGGCAACCTCATATGCAATTTTTGAGGGGGAGAAGTGTGAATAAACTACATGTTGATTGATGTTTGAGAAATGGTCATACGACTCTCCTCCAACACCTAATGTTCCACTTACTAAGGATAACTGGGATTTATGTTTGATGAATACTTCCAACCTCCAACGAATGTTGATCATCTAGTTCCTGAAGCTCCTGCTCCGGTTCCTGCTGACTCAACCAGTTCACCTTCTTCAATTCCCATTGATCAAGATGCACCATCTAGAAGTACAAATTAGACTACTCAAGAAACCCAATCTCCACCTATTCCTCAAGGTGTTGATAATGACTCTCATGATATTGAAGTTGCACGCTTGAATAATGATCCGTTCTTTGGTATTCCTTTCCCAGAACCAGGTTCTGAAGAATCTCCTTATTCACGGATTGTTGTTCCTTCCAATGTGCACTCTGTAAATCAACCACAAGAACATAAAGGAAAATGTCGGCTAAAATGTCAAAATGGCTAAGAGTTTGGACATGGAATGTCAAGTGATCACGAAGTTTATTTGGCATCCCTTATTTGAGATTGAAGTGGGTTTCACAAAGGCTTCTACTTATTTCATCATCGAGACTTCATCTATCGATTGATGACTTGCTTGAACTTATAAAATTTATGATTGGGACTTGGATTATCTAGTTATACCCAATATAAGGAGTTACATTGTAGTTCTCACGGGTTATAGCTATCATCTCAAGGAGTTACATTGTAGTGCTCAGTGTCACACGCAGATGCATATGTAGATAGTCTCAAGAGGTGTTGTACTTGCTTTGGCTCTTAGTTGAGTGTATAAGGGTACTTAGGGGTTTTCTTTTGCATCTTTCTTCAATCAACAACAGTGCATGCTTAAGTCACGAGAACAGAGAATTCTACTTCAGTTTCAAGTTTGGTATATCGGGTTTGCTCCATCAGTTATCACTTCAAATAGCCTACTTAAGGGTTGGTAAAGATAGTCAGAGAGAGTTTCGGTAGCGGTTGATTCTCACTTGATACATTTGAGCCAATTCTGTTCTTCTCATAAGATTTCTAGTATATGTGCGTAAAATGTGTTGCTGATTCTGAGGTATCAAAACCAACAAGGGGGAAGGAGACTTACATCTGAACGTACAACGAGTACACATGATGAACTTTATACTTCTTCTTAATTGAAGTTATTTCGGGAAGACAAATGTCATAACCGCAGAGAAAATCAGTGTTTTAACTCGTAGCTTTTGGTGTATTATTCCAACTACGTGGGGAAGAGATGTAAGAAACAGTTTCTGATGATTAAAGAGGTACACAATTGTATGATAATTCCTCTAGTTAGTCGGTATCCTACAGAAGGAAATGTGTTCATCCGGGACTTACTTGATTTTTACGGTACTGTTTTGGTGTTATCATTTCGACTACATCCGGTACTCAGTTGCTTTTGTGGTACTGTCTTGGTGTTATCATTTCGACTACATACGGGATAAATTGCTTACACTCGGGACTTAGTTGACTTTGGTGTAACAATTCTCATCTGCAATTTCCTGAAGGGAGAAAAGTGCATTTTCGAGTCTTAATTGATTTTGATGTTACGTCTTCGACTTCATTAATGGGATTGAGTGTGTACTTCGGGTTTTTGAGCTTCATACAATGAGACTGATTGCATCACTTCAACTACTTGGGGGAAGTGGTCTCTTGATACTTTTGGTATGCATTACTTCAGCCTTCAGCGGGAAGAAATATGAGAAGAATTACTCAAGCATGAGATGATACGTTGCTGATCTATTTGATGATCCCCCGAACGGATAATCACGATGATTATTCTTAAAAGGAGCAACAATATTTGATGTGGTTTGCTACAGATTCCGCTGTGAACTTAACTAATGTAAGCTTGAAAGAGAGCTTTGAAACTGCTCAAAAAGAAGATTGTCGGTTTGGGGGGAAGCTATCAAAGCTTTACATTGAGAAGGCTCAAGTTTAGACGATTATTCAGGAGCCTCGAAAGCTTTGGTGGTGAAAGTTTAAGAGATGTTGACTACAGAATTCTACAACGTACAGAACGATATCCTTATTTTGGTATTCATGTCAACATCTTCTTAAATTGAATAATATATTTTGTACATATCTTATCCCAAAATGTAAATAGAAAAATATAAAACCAACAAAAACCATAAAAAATTCAGAAAAATAGAAAATTCCAAAAATAGTTTTTCAAGGCATGTCTTCTGGTATCGATAACATTTACGTTCCTAGAAATGTCATTCAATAATGACACGGGTCTTTAAATGAAGTTCGAGCAGAAGTTCAAAATTTTTTCAAAACATGCCTATATGGCTTGCTATTACTTCAGATATGCAACCTGGTTTTTCAAAATGAGGAAAGCACGTCGGCAAAAAGACGGCTGTTCCTAACAACGGGTGAAGTTCACCCGGGCATGGATTACTTCATATCCGTGCATCCTCGATTTAGTGCACGCTTCAGTGCATTATTTATGGTATAAGAAGAGAAGTCTTCTTTGTATACAAATAATTTTCCTTCTATGATTCTTCTGAAAATTATTTGTGAGACACATGGTGGTAACGTGTTGTTTGAAATTCTTTCAGACTTGGATTGTTCATAAAATTTGTCACTCAATCAACGACTACAACTCGTTAACTCGAATACGGGTCATTGATTGAGGGGGAGAGTGATTTCAAATTTTATATCATCAAACGGGTTTCTTGGTTATCTCATAATTGTTAGAAAAGGTTTTTGTAGTTAATGGGGTATTAGTTGAAGAGGATCTTACTAAGCTTTATCTCAAATGGTCAAATGTGTTAGTTGTTAGAAAGATTAGGGCATTATGTGCAATTTGCTTATAGTTTCCTAGCTTTATGTAACTAGAAGGTTCATTTTTGTCACTTTGGAAGCCTCGTTTAATCCCCTAAATACTTTAAAACTCAAAATCTAAAAGAAGTTAGAAAACACATTGTGTTTGATGTTCTTGAATACTCCACAGGCATTTGTATGATCTGATTGAATGAGTTTCGAATGTTGATTGACTTTTGTTAGTCGATAGCTGTTTAATTGTTGTTGACGCATTGCTTGTGCACTCAGGATATGCTTAGGTATGTAGCTATCGTGTTAGAATCTTGTTTATAAGATCATGAGTTGAATGTTGAAATATGAGTGAATTTCCATGTTCATGATTGCTGCTTGCTCTTCATGCTAGATAGCAGTTTGAAAAATTTCCTGATTGTGGTTTGATCATGACATGAATATGATTTTATGAGTAGGAAAACCGCTGCAACGGTTAATGTAGAGTTAATCTGTATGTATGCCCATCTTTGTGGATATTCCTATGCAGATTCCATGGCTGATGTGAATGTGCCTGCTCCCGCTCTAACCACTTGATCAGATATTCAAACTCCATTTACTGGCTCTGAATTCACCACAACAACAACATCGGCAACAACAACAACAACAACACCTTCACCACCACCACCACCACCTTCACTTCAACAAAGCATTACTAATTCTGGTCTCGCCGAGTGGGGATCTACAACACTTGGGAAGTTTTGTTGGTGGATGGACAATTGATGTTGACTACTGACTCCCTCAGAGAAGCGAATGATCACATCATCTGTGCATAAAGGTCAACATCATTTGTGTCGTAACAGTTATCTGGTACATCATAAGTAGTGAATATAAAATTGTTGTTATGTGTCAGTGTATGAGTTTCATTTAAATATCTTTCAAACTTATCATACCTTACACTAACATTCTCCCTCATTGATTGAGGGGGAGCATAATAATGTTCCATTATCAGAATATATTGAATTAGACCACATTGTCTCCCAAATTTTCTAACTTATTTAAATCAATTGAGATCCTAAAACTCAAAAGGTTTAAAATTTTTGATCGGGGGAGAGAATGTGATTTAAATATGAAAATCTGATAAAAAATGTGATCTTTTGGACTCAAGTGTAGGCTCTCTCATATGTGCTAAACTCTTTTGTATATCGATGCACATATTGAGGGGGAGCGAATGATTTATGATGGCAATTGTGGAAGAATACCAAAGACCGACCATTTTATTTAATGTACTGGAGTTATAAGGATGGTAAGGTTAGGTATCAGTTCCCATGATCATGCCAGAACCGGAGGGATCTTCCCAGGGACAATCCTCTAGTTAGAATAGAAGTCCTTAGGAACGATGAAAAAAAAAGGAGAAAAGTGAGAATAAGGGAAGAGTGCCGACTAAGATGGAACTGGTACTGGAACAAACCCAACAAGGTACTAGTGATGAAGTCTCGGTAAGTGCTGGAACAAACCCAACAAACCCACAATGAAGATGGAAATCCTTCTAGAGCGAACATCAAACAAGCTCTTGGTAGGTGACATGTGAGATCCTTCATGGATCAAACTAGTGACAACTGGAAAGAAAAAATGGGGCGATTCACATTTGAATCAAACTTGTTCCAGGAAATGGATTGACGGATGCTTTTGGAAAACCTTTCAATGTGCTCACCAACTGAGTTTCGAGCACATTGATTTTGTAAATTTTCAAACAAAAGTGTTTATGACAGAAATGTGATTCAATTTATAAAACCCTCATCGTGTTGCATAAAATGTTTATCCAGTGACACGAGAGTGATTTTTCTAATCAATTTCTCATCAATCAGTGGGTATTTAATTCACTGATTCACTCTACCGTGCTGTCTACTTTGAGACGTTCCGGTATGAGAACATGCTTAGTGTGATGATTCTGATGTTAATTCGTTGGATAATTCTTTACAACAAGCTGGAAAGTTCTGTCAAGGAGAATTTTCTTTAAAGGGGATTCTACCTGATCACAGGTCGGTCCTCACGGAACCGAAGGTTAATCCAACCACACCGAGCGAATGACAAAGCCATATTCGTTCTCCAACTTTATTGCCAACTGTTTTATTTCAGATTTATATAAAGATGGTGATGGTGGTACCTAATTCCAGCAGAGACATGTCAATCCACACCCCATGCTCACACGACCAATTCATTATCAAAGGATCATGAAAGTTGAGAGACTTACAACAATGCTTCCGCAACTCTGATGCAAAGTCTCCTGATCCAGAAAAGTGTGAGCATGTTGGTCCAATGGTCACTACATCACATGAAGGCGATACTACAAAGGATGAACTTGGAGATTTACGGTGGCTGATGATCTCAAAGAATGCTCAAAGATCACATATGCCAAAGGAACATTAATCACACGATCATTGCTTGAAGTACAAAGTGTGCTGAAGTTGAAGAATCAAAAGACTACGAGCTAGGAATTTACAGTCATGTAATAGAATGCTAGAATTCAAAGTGTATTTTCCAGGGTGACCTCCCTTAGGGGGAGATTGTTAGGAATATAAATATTCATATGAAAGACTCGGTCACCCCGAGTATCTTTTGGCATTAGATAGCTCGTAGGCTTTATAGTTATAGTTTAGATATCGTTTCACCATGGAGTCGGATCGGGTCTTTACCCACTGTAGCCCGCTCCATAGCCGGGGGCGTTATGTAAGTTGTATAAATACCCTCTCCCACCAAGGGAGAGGGTTGTCATTTAACATAATTTTCCTTCACTTTCTCTCTCTAGAACTCCCATCTCTTCCTCTCTTTCTCTCTCTAAGATTCGGCCAAGCATCAAAGATTAGTGTGTGTTATGTTTTGATATATATTAAATTCTCATTGGTTGATTAATTTTTCTTTAATTTTGAAATGTGCATTTGCTATCTGTCTGGGTATTGTCTCTGCTAGAAGATGTGCATCTCCGATACAGGCTAAACTAAACTGCTATTTAGGTTCAATCATATGTGCCTTCTATGTAGAAGAAAAGTACCACAATCTTAGATTTAGACAGATTGGTAGGTGTATGTGAGTTTTAAATTGATGTCAATTGATTTTGTTTTTAGACCGTTTGTTTGCAATTGCGTACATATGGTTTGATGGGAAACCAGATTATTTGTTACAACTTCGGTTCTTGCCCATCAAGGTATGTTTTCAGTTCTTCTTTTGTCTTATCTGTTGCCTTTGTTTTGGATTAGTGGATTTACATTTTAATATCGGGTTCATGGATCTGCTCCTTATGCAGGAACAAACTGCTCATCTAGGTTCTGATTATGTCTAGATGGTATTCAGCGCGAAGATATGGTATGCACTTTCATCCATTATGGCATAGTTAAATAGTTTATTCTCAAATCCATTTTTTATACTCTAATGAAACTATATTATGATTTACATCTAACCTACAGTAATTGGTCGAAGATAATATTTGCCTGACATTGTAGTATTATTCTTATTGACAAAGTTGCATTATATTGTTGATACTCATTCAAGTTAGCAGACTTTAATATGAAATTTTCTGTAAAATCAAATTTACATGTAGTCAACTTTGTGATGATATTGAGTATTAATAATGATTAAAGGGGGTACGGGATTGGTTAGTTGACTAATCTGCTTAATCTTTTTAACGCAAATGTGGAGTTGAGTGTATGGCTATTTACTTAATTAAGTGAATAAGCGTTCAAAATTGAACAGGTTGGTACCTGCTATATATTCAAGCATACAAATAGTTTTAAATTGATCCCAAACACCCCCTAAAGTGGGAAAAACCATAAACAATGCGTGGATCATAAAGCCCACATAGATGAGAATGACAATGTGTTAGGCGTTTCTAAGTTTATGCGTGTTCTTCTCTTTTCTTTTTCATTTTCATTTCAATAAGATGGGACAAGCATTTTTTTCTTTTTGGGACAAGCATCTTTTCATACTATATATGATATGTTTGGTTCTAGGTGATGGCACATACTCAATTAAAGATAAAAACTTAAATGAAGGGTAAATACTATCTACTATTAGGGTCGAGACACTATAAATCACCCAATACCCAGTGATTGCTGACGAAGGGAAAATACAATCATATTTCTTTGTTGACTTTGGTGTAACAATTCTCATCTGCAATTTCCTGAAGGGAGAAAAGTGCATTTTCGAGTCTTAATTGATTTTGATGTTACGTCTTCGACTTCATTAATGGGATTGAGTGTGTACTTCGGGTTTTTGAGCTTCATACAATGAGACTGATTGCATCACTTCAACTACTTGGGGGAAGTGGTCTCTTGATACTTTTGGTATGCATTACTTCAGCCTTCAGCGGGAAGAAATATGAGAAGAATTACTCAAGCATGAGATGATACGTTGCTGATCTATTTGATGATCCCCCGAATGGATAATCACGATGATTATTCTTAAAAGGAGCAACAATATTTGATGTGGTTTGCTACAGATTCCGCTGTGAACTTAACTAATGTAAGCTTGAAAGAGAGCTTTGAAACTGCTCAAAAAGAAGATTGTCGGTTTGGGGGGAAGCTATCAAAGCTTTACATTGAGAAGGCTCAAGTTTAGACGATTATTCAGGAGCCTCGAAAGCTTTGGTGGTGAAAGTTTAAGAGATGTTGACTACAGAATTCTACAACGTACAGAACGATATCCTTATTTTGGTATTCATGTCAACATCTTCTTAAATTGAATAATATATTTTGTACATATCTTATCCCAAAATGTAAATAGAAAAATATAAAACCAACAAAAACCATAAAAAATTCAGAAAAATAGAAAATTCCAAAAATAGTTTTTCAAGGCATGTCTTCTGGTATCGATAACATTTACGTTCCTAGAAATGTCATTCAATAATGACACGGGTCTTTAAATGAAGTTCGAGCAGAAGTTCAAATTTTTTTCAAAACATGCCTATATGGCTTGCTATTACTTCAGATATGCAACCTGGTTTTTCAAAATGAGGAAAGCACGTCGGCAAAAAGACGGCTGTTCCTAACAACGGGTGAAGTTCACCCGGGCATGGATTACTTCATATCCGTGCATCCTCGATTTAGTGCACGCTTCAGTGCATTATTTATGGTATAAGAAGAGAAGTCTTCTTTGTATACAAATAATTTTCCTTCTATGATTCTTCTGAAAATTATTTGTGAGACACATGGTGGTAACGTGTTGTTTGAAATTCTTTCAGACTTGGATTGTTCATAAAATTTGTCACTCAATCAACGACTACAACTCGTTAACTCGAATACGGGTCATTGATTGAGGGGGAGAGTGATTTCAAATTTTATATCATCAAACGGGTTTCTTGGTTATCTCATAATTGTTAGAAAAGGTTTTTGTAGTTAATGGGGTATTAGTTGAAGAGGATCTTACTAAGCTTTATCTCAAATGGTCAAATGTGTTAGTTGTTAGAAAGATTAGGGCATTATGTGCAATTTGCTTATAGTTTCCTAGCTTTATGTAACTAGAAGGTTCATTTTTGTCACTTTGGAAGCCTCGTTTAATCCCCTAAATACTTTAAAACTCAAAATCTAAAAGAAGTTAGAAAACACATTGTGTTTGATGTTCTTGAATACTCCACAGGCATTTGTATGATCTGATTGAATGAGTTTCGAATGTTGATTGACTTTTGTTAGTCGATAGCTGTTTAATTGTTGTTGACGCATTGCTTGTGCACTCAGGATATGCTTAGGTATGTAGCTATCGTGTTAGAATCTTGTTTATAAGATCATGAGTTGAATGTTGAAATATGAGTGAATTTCCATGTTCATGATTGCTGCTTGCTCTTCATGCTAGATAGCAGTTTGAAAAATTTCCTGATTGTGGTTTGATCATGACATGAATATGATTTTATGAGTAGGAAAACCGCTGCAACGGTTAATGTAGAGTTAATCTGTATGTATGCCCATCTTTGTGGATATTCCTATGCAGATTCCATGGCTGATGTGAATGTGCCTGCTCCCGCTCTAACCACTTGATCAGATATTCAAACTCCATTTACTGGCTCTGAATTCACCACAACAACAACATCGGCAACAACAACAACAACAACACCTTCACCACCACCACCACCACCTTCACTTCAACAAAGCATTACTAATTCTGGTCTCGCCGAGTGGGGATCTACAACACTTGGGAAGTTTTGTTGGTGGATGGACAATTGATGTTGACTACTGACTCCCTCAGAGAAGCGAATGATCACATCATCTGTGCATAAAGGTCAACATCATTTGTGTCGTAACAGTTATCTGGTACATCATAAATAGTGAATATAAAATTGTTGTTATGTGTCAGTGTATGAGTTTCATTTAAATATCTTTCAAACTTATCATACCTTACACTAACATTCTCCCTCATTGATTGAGGGGGAGCATAATAATGTTCCATTATCAGAATATATTGAATTAGACCACATTGTCTCCCAAATTTTCTAACTTATTTAAATCAATTGAGATCCTAAAACTCAAAAGGTTTAAAATTTTTGATCGGGGGAGAGAATGTGATTTAAATATGAAAATCTGATAAAAAATGTGATCTTTTGGACTCAAGTGTAGGCTCTCTCATATGTGCTAAACTCTTTTGTATATCGATGCACATATTGAGGGGGAGCGAATGATTTATGATGGCAATTGTGGAAGAATACCAAAGACCGACCATTTTATTTAATGTACTGGAGTTATAAGGATGGTAAGGTTAGGTATCAGTTCCCATGATCATGCCAGAACCGGAGGGATCTTCCCAGGGACAATCCTCTAGTTAGAATAGAAGTCCTTAGGAACGATGAAAAAAAAAGGAGAAAAGTGAGAATAAGGGAAGAGTGCCGACTAAGATGGAACTGGTACTGGAACAAACCCAACAAGGTACTAGTGATGAAGTCTCGGTAAGTGCTGGAACAAACCCAACAAACCCACAATGAAGATGGAAATCCTTCTAGAGCGAACATCAAACAAGCTCTTGGTAGGTGACATGTGAGATCCTTCATGGATCAAACTAGTGACAACTGGAAAGAAAAAATGGGGCGATTCACATTTGAATCAAACTTGTTCCAGGAAATGGATTGACGGATGCTTTTGGAAAACCTTTCAATGTGCTCACCAACTGAGTTTCGAGCACATTGATTTTGTAAATTTTCAAACAAAAGTGTTTATGACAGAAATGTGATTCAATTTATAAAACCCTCATCGTGTTGCATAAAATGTTTATCCAGTGACACGAGAGTGATTTTTCTAATCAATTTCTCATCAATCAGTGGGTATTTAATTCACTGATTCACTCTACCGTGCTGTCTACTTTGAGACGTTCCGGTATGAGAACATGCTTAGTGTGATGATTCTGATGTTAATTCGTTGGATAATTCTTTACAACAAGCTGGAAAGTTCTGTCAAGGAGAATTTTCTTTAAAGGGGATTCTACCTGATCACAGGTCGGTCCTCACGGAACCGAAGGTTAATCCAACCACACCGAGCGAATGACAAAGCCATATTCGTTCTCCAACTTTATTGCCAACTGTTTTATTTCAGATTTATATAAAGATGGTGATGGTGGTACCTAATTCCAGCAGAGACATGTCAATCCACACCCCATGCTCACACGACCAATTCATTATCAAAGGATCATGAAAGTTGAGAGACTTACAACAATGCTTCCGCAACTCTGATGCAAAGTCTCCTGATCCAGAAAAGTGTGAGCATGTTGGTCCAATGGTCACTACATCACATGAAGGCGATACTACAAAGGATGAACTTGGAGATTTACGGTGGCTGATGATCTCAAAGAATGCTCAAAGATCACATATGCCAAAGGAACATTAATCACACGATCATTGCTTGAAGTACAAAGTGTGCTGAAGTTGAAGAATCAAAAGACTACGAGCTAGGAATTTACAGTCATGTAATAGAATGCTAGAATTCAAAGTGTATTTTCCAGGGTGACCTCCCTTAGGGGGAGATTGTTAGGAATATAAATATTCATATGAAAGACTCGGTCACCCCGAGTATCTTTTGGCATTAGATAGCTCGTAGGCTTTATAGTTATAGTTTAGATATCATTTCACCATAGAGTCGGATCGGGTCTTTACCCACTGTAGCCCGCTCCATAGCCGGGGGCGTTATGTAAGTTGTATAAATACCCTCTCCCACCAAGGGAGAGGGTTGTCATTTAACATAATTTTCCTTCACTTTCTCTCTCTAGAACTCCCATCTCTTCCTCTCTTTCTCTCTCTAAGATTCGGCCAAGCATCAAAGATTAGTGTGTGTTATGTTTTGATATATATTAAATTCTCATTGGTTGATTAATTTTTCTTTAATTTTGAAATGTGCATTTGCTATCTGTCTGGGTATTGTCTCTGCTAGAAGATGTGCATCTCCGATACAGGCTAAACTAAACTGCTATTTAGGTTCAATCATATGTGCCTTCTATGTAGAAGAAAAGTACCACAATCTTAGATTTAGACAGATTGGTAGGTGTATGTGAGTTTTAAATTGATGTCAATTGATTTTGTTTTTAGACCGTTTGTTTGCAATTGCGTACATATGGTTTGATGGGAAACCAGATTATTTGTTACAGCTTCGGTTCTTGCCCATCAAGGTATGTTTTCAGTTCTTCTTTTGTCTTATCTGTTGCCTTTGTTTTGGATTAGTGGATTTACATTTTAATATCGGGTTCATGGATCTGCTCCTTATGCAGGAACAAACTGCTCATCTAGGTTCTGATTATGTCTAGATGGTATTCAGCGCGAAGATATGGTATGCACTTTCATCCATTATGGCATAGTTAAATAGTTTATTCTCAAATCCATTTTTTATACTCTAATGAAACTATATTATGATTTACATCTAACCTACAGTAATTGGTCGAAGATAATATTTGCCTGACATTGTAGTATTATTCTTATTGACAAAGTTGCATTATATTGTTGATACTCATTCAAGTTAGCAGACTTTAATATGAAATTTTCTGTAAAATCAAATTTACATGTAGTCAACTTTGTGATGATATTGAGTATTAATAATGATTAAAGGGGGTACGGGATTGGTTAGTTGACTAATCTGCTTAATCTTTTTAACGCAAATGTGGAGTTGAGTGTATGGCTATTTACTTAATTAAGTGAATAAGCGTTCAAAATTGAACAGGTTGGTACCTGCTATATATTCAAGCATACAAATAGTTTTAAATTGATCCCAAACACCCCCTAAAGTGGGAAAAACCATAAACAATGCGTGGATCATAAAGCCCACATAGATGAGAATGACAATGTGTTAGGCGTTTCTAAGTTTATGCGTGTTCTTCTCTTTTCTTTTTCATTTTCATTTCAATAAGATGGGACAAGCATTTTTTTCTTTTTGGGACAAGCATCTTTTCATAATATATATGATATGTTTGGTTCTAGGTGATGGCACATACTCAATTAAAGATAAAAACTTAAATGAAGGGTAAATACTATCTAATATTAGGGTCGAGACACTATAAATCACCCAATACCCAGTGATTGCTGATGAAGGGAAAATACAATCATATTTCTTTGTTTCATAATCATTCTCATTAGCTTATTGCTCAATCCTATAATTGGCTGCTAGAAGAAGTGTGTCTCAGATACATGCTAGCTAGACTGTTGCTACTTGATAGCTTGCAACTTGGGTAGGAAAGGTTACAAGATCTGTACTGACTCGAACCACATCTCAGAAATATGATTAATGTTCAAACAATGACCAGAACATGTTTTTCAAGAGAACTTGGACATTGAGAATATATGGTAATGCAGATATCTACGTGAAATGATTTCTCAAGTTTTATGGTTTAAAGGTAAATGAGCTAAAAACTTTAACCTTTTCGACCCTTTAGTTTCTGTAGTGAACTATAATTTTTCTTAGTTTCTGTAATAAATTATAGTTTGTCTTAGTTTCTGTAATGAACTGTAATTTGTCTTTCTGTAGCTCTTAAAAGAATGTTGCATAGTAGTTGTGATTGATTTCATTGGGCTGATTTTCATTACTGAGTACTGCTTTTAATCTATGCAGGTTGCTTCACTCTTTCATGATCATCGCGATCTTCTTGATGCACAGGATTTTAGCCAGAGGCTGCAGCTGCTACATGTGCACACCATACCTCCCTTCCTTATCAAACCTCTACTAGATGTGAGATAGTGATGGCAATATGTCGAGCAAATTAGGTAACCGATCAAAATAAGTTCAGGTCAACTAGCGTATTTTTTAGCGTGTCCAGACATATTAACTTATCTTCACTTACATTTATATTAAACTTGCATTTTTAACTGCTTGTGATTTACTGAATAATGTGAGAGGAACATAGTTTGGCCTTTGTATCACCATTATATAATCTTTTCCACATAGATATACAAATAGCTAATCTTTGTCATATATGTCATCAATTACGATCTACATGATTCCTGTTGGTCTAAGTGGTGCCAAAAGGTAATTTTTAATTTGAATTTTT
This sequence comes from Artemisia tridentata subsp. tridentata, assembly GCA_021014915.2. Lineage (NCBI taxonomy): Eukaryota > Viridiplantae > Streptophyta > Magnoliopsida > Asterales > Asteraceae > Artemisia > Artemisia tridentata. The sequence continues at coordinate 235,548,161 of CP139505.1, forward strand.
TTGTTTCACCACGTTCAGGTGTAGGGGATTGGATGATGATGGATATTTGAAGACTTATATTATGTATTCTGTATATTTTATCAATATCAATATCAAGGTGATGTATTATGTTATATTGTTGATTCTCTTATTGCTATAAAGCTCTATTACTTAACAACAATATGTCATCTTTTTTATTTTTTTAAAGAAAGTTATTAATTTGGTATTTTTACCTCTACTTAACCAGCTTTGTGCAGGAGCCCCACCTTCTTTTAGAGGTAACAATCTTATAAATTTATCTAACAGAGGTTAAATTTGTCATTCACCTTTCTCTGTACTCTGTGACAGAGAAATTAAACTTGAAGAAAGTGCATGAGTACAAATATTTGCAGCAAAGCAATTGCTATACGATTCCTGGGGTTAATGATGCTGAACAATTTGGTATTGTAATGGTACTGCATCACTCGTCCTTATATGGCCTTAATTTAGTGATCAATATGCCATTTTGAGAAATCTCAAATAATGATCTTACAAAATTTTTTTATCTAATAAGGTCAAGTGCTTTGTTTTAACATAACTTATTAAATACTTTCAGGAAGCTTTGGATATAGTTCATGTTAGCAAAGAGGACCAACATGTAAGTTGCTTGATTTGAAAATATAGTGCTCTACTCTACTACCTAATGATAATTTCTACCTTCGTATCTAGGCATGAAGGATTGCATAACGAAAGCAGGACAATGGAACTTATTGATACAGCTTTAGTTGAATCAAACAATCCATCCGAAGTTATAAGAGCAATCGAAGTGGGGTTGTTATGTGTTCAACAAAGTCCTAAAGACATGCCAAGCATATCATTGGTGGTTTTGGCCTTTGGCAATGAGGGTGCATTGCCGACACCTAAGCAGCCCATATTTTTCACAGAAAATAACTTACTTGGTCTTGATTTCTATTCAAGCTCCTATCCAACAAGTTCAACCAATGATTTAACTGTGACGGAGATAGTTGCTCGATAAAAAGCAAAAGCAAGACTTCCATTATATGGTGTTTGCTTATCATTTTCATATTAATTATAAGTACAAGCCTATGGCTGTGTTTGGTGACAAACTTTTTGAAGCTTTTAGGAGTGTTTACCATTTAGAATACAATGTATGTAATTTCCTTAGCTCTGACATTTAGCATTTGATAAACATTCTGGAATGACATGGGCCGAGCTTTTCAGATGAATATACTAATGCAGAGAAACCAGTGGTGATTGCAATTCGTTCTTGCTGGGTAAGATCAATTTTAGTTCCTATGTTTAGAAGTTAGAAGTATCTGCTATTATATCACATGTTTTTGTTATTTCTTTTGTTTCAAGTGTCATTTATTACTATGTATAGGAAAGAGGAGTGCCAAAGGCTGTTTGAGGACCAAGAATAGTGTGACACAGATAATTATTGTGATAAAACCAACATGACTCACCATGATTGAAACTTGCTGGTCGTTGTCCTTTAAATGGATGTTACTCGGTAAGCTTCTTCCACTATTTACATAAAATAGAATAATCTAAATCAAATCATAGCATTTGGATTAAATTTAAGTCCCAATGATATGGAAGATAAAATTAAACAATTAAAACAGGGGCAAACTTCTTATGATGATGCTTTGATCACAATAAATTGACTATGGAGTCAGGTAACATCTTATTAACACTTTCTTCTTTATAATTTGCATTATCAAGGTTATTGTCTAATTTTTAAGCCGACTTTGAATGGTTCAACGGTAAAGATTTTCATGGGACCATGATTGAGGTTCTCATGGGAGAGTCCAAAAGCTGACATTATATACTTGCCCATGTTGTTCACGTGTATTATAAAGTACCCATTTAGACGCGTTACCAAAATTACCCATGTTGACCCATTTTAAAATACGTGTTTTGACCCATACCTAATGTACCTAATTTACCCATTAAATCACCATTTTCATCTCTACCCTTCATTTACGAGTTATCAATCAAGTTCTCATGTGTAGGTTAAAATAATTGCTCAGATAAAATTGCCAAGGAGTGTCTATGAACATAGTTATAGTTAGTTGTTTGCTAAGGTTGCTCAGATAATCAGGTACTATGTTAGTTATTAAACATATGTATTTGGCGATATTTAGATTTAAGCTTTATATTTGTTTATGTATTCATCACTCAGATTGTTTTCTTCTTTTTTTCTATTAGGTTTTTAGCTCAAGATTTTTGTTAACTGATCTTGAGATTGCTAAACACGTCTTCTTGTGAACAGGTTGCTTGGATGATGGATGCATACTACAATACAAGAGCAAAAATGATTTCAAGAACCACAACCTTCCATTAGCAAGAATTAAGAAGATCATGAAGGCTGACGAGGACGTAAGAATGATATCAGCCGAAGCACCTATTGTGTTTGCAAGAGCATGTGAGATGTTCATATTGGAGTTGACTCTACGGTCATGGAATCATACTGAGGAAAACAAAAGGAGGACAATGCAAAAAAATGACATTGCTGCTGCAATCACGAGGACTGAAATATTTGACTTTTGGTTGATATAGTCCCGAGGGAGGATATAAAAGAAGAAGTTATGACATCTATGCCAACGGTGAATGTGCCAGTTGGCGGGCCTTCTGATACGTTCCCTTATTATTACATGGCACCTCAGCATTCACCGCAATCCGGATCAACAGGGATGATCTCAAACAAGCCTATGATGGATCATGGTCTTTATGCACAACAGCCTCCACCATATATGGGTCCAGCAATGTGGCCACAACCACCTCAGCAGCCACAGTCACCTTCGGATTCATAGATGCTATAGCCCAATCCTTCTTCGCAAGTATGTGTTATTTTATCTGAATTTCATGTAAAGTTTTTTAAGTTTGTACATTTTTTTTGTGTGTGGCTATGCTATAAAATGCCAAAGGGTTTCATGATTTGTGTTTTAAAAACTTAGTACGGCAAACTCAGAACAAAGGTAAGAAACGCTAAGTACACTTAAGTTTGCTGAACGGGTAGCGACTGTAGAACTCGGTGCTGCACAAGTACATAAAGATAGTTTAGATGTGAAAGAACTTAAAGAATAGGTTTTCTAATGTACCCCTATATTCTTCCCAAACTTGACGTCTCATTTCCAAAGTGACGAGGCTCTTTTTTGTTGCTAACCGATATAGATGCTTATTTGTTTTGCTTGAATATCTAAGCTTCATTTCATTATATGTTATGTTATGTTACTATTTAAACCTTTTATCTGTGGGAAAAAACACCAGAACAATATATTACTGTATTGTAGTGTATGTAAGCACGAAGATAGTATATTATTCTAGAAAGGGAGAAATCAACCCAATTATATGAAAAAACAATTTAATTTGGGCTACATTTACTGTGAAGTATTGGTTATTCATGACATCGAAAAGATGAACTAACAAGTGCTGCTGGGTCGACCCAGGCTGTTTTCACCTTTCTAAAAAGTTGACCTATTACAGAACTCATTTTGCTACCTATAGTCTTAGACTACTTTTAATCTAATCCCGTCGTTAGCTAAATTTGCCCAAACAAGAATGTGAATACTGCACTTGCAGATTTCAGCTAATTGTTAATGTTGGTTCTCAAAAAAATATGATTCAGGGGGTGTTTGGAATTTGAAGTAAGAAACTTGGAGTTACGAGTCTCGAGTTGGCAGGCGATTAGAGGAGTTTAGTGTACGTGAAATGGGGAAGCATGGGTTAAATTAATTTTATTAAAAGAGAAGTACTTATGTTGAATTAGAGTAGAAGATTAAGATTGATGGCTCACTGTGAGTTTTGTGAAAACCACAATTTGAGGTATTAGGTAGCTGATATTTGTCATTACAACTTAGGTAAGTGATTAAAGTTTATCACATGAATGGTGGTAGTTTGGACTTCAAAAAGGAATTCATAAGGTCAAAGATTTAGGATCGTGATATAGAATTTCTCCTAAATGATGATTAGGTTGCTTAGCATGTGACCTAGCCTTAAGTTGATCGAATAAATGGAAATATTAAGGTTGCTTTAGTACTCTAAGAAAGATATGAAGATTAGTTTTTTGTCACGGTAATAAGAGGCCATGACACATGTCTTAGTTGTAAGAATGTAGACTTTTTGGTGATAAATAAGTATGTGAGAAGTAAACATAGGAGTTGAAATTAGAAAATTGATTTTATCCCATCTTCCAAGGATCCACGAAGCCAAAAGACCGAATTTTATGAACAAGCATGTGAAAATAAGCATGTGAAAATTGTTAATTCTGGTGCAATTCACCCATTTTGATCCATCTATTTATGAATGGGTTGGTTGGGGTTATTTTTTTTATTACCTTTAACTCAAAGCGCCAACTGATATTAATTGGACCAGAATTACCACCTATAACCAAGAGTATCATCTAAAAAAGATTAATACAGTCAATAATTAGCAAATATTATTTTGTTTCTTTTTGTTTTTTCAGGTTAAAGGGTATGAAGATGCAAGAAAGGTATTGATCAGAAGCTGTAACGGGTCGCTGTCATTACTCATTAGGTCTCTATCATAGCAATTTTGCATGTATGACAGGCCGAGGCAGAACAATTCAGCTACTATGTCTTGCAAACTGAATGTTGAATGTATTAATGGAGCATTAAAAGGTATGGACATTGGTAATTCTGTTTAGATTGAACAAATATCATTAAAAATTCAAAATATGTTATACAAGTTAAGCTTATATAAGTTGGAGGGTTATTGGTCAATAAAGATATTAAGACTAGGGTGCCGAAAGCTTCACAAATGGATTTTAAGCTTTGTCATCTCGATCATATCCTTAAGATGGAGTCTTATTCCCTTCAAAGTAAGTGTCATTTTATAAACATCTTGAAATTTATATTGCCTCAATTTTAAAATTGTAGGATGATTTATATACTTATCTACCAGAATACAAATCAAAGCGTGTGAATTCGATACCTCTAACATGTGTTATGCAACATGTGTATCCTTAGTTGACTTGATTTAAAAAGGTGTAGATCACCGCTATTGTGGATAAATGATGTACACTTTCCAACCATTTTTTACCACTCTTATTTCGCTATAGGAAAATATGTTGTACCAAAGTCCACCTCCTCTTTTTATTTTAGTTATCAATATATTAGTATGAAAATTTAAACATTTTGTACACACTTAATGTATATTACGAGTTATGGAATGACCGCGTTTCACATCGAATTATAAATCTCAAACTTGAATCGAAAGATAAATTAGACTTGAAACTTTCATATCGAAGTCTTACACTTCCTTTTAACTGATTGAAATTTATACCAATAACTAATACCTTCGTATACATATATCTTACTATTCGAAAAGTAATACACTCAAAGAATTATCACAAAATATATAACAAACTATTCACATATATTATCCACAACATCTTTTCCATAGTAATAGGAGTTGTCTAATTATATAAATACTCTTTTTGTTTTTCTACTAATCATAACAAATTTTCATATATCTAACTATTCAAAAATAATTCACTCAAACAATAATCACAACACATATAATTAACGATTCATATTATGTTCCTAACACATAATTTACACACAAATACAACCTTCGTATACATATATCTCATTATTCAAAATTAATACGTTAAAGGAAAAATCACAAAGCATGGCTGCCCCTTGGGCGGGCTTCGACAAATTTTGATTTTCTTTTAAATTAATTTTGCGATTGCTGCTAATTGATGTCATCATAAATTATAAATGTAGGGATCAAGGGCTCTACTCATGGGTACAACACCAGAATATATAGATGTTCCGGTACATACATATCCTCATCTATTTAATGCATTGTTTCCTTATTCTTCGAGTCTTGAATTTGGTAGTTTTTCATGTTGTAAACTACGCAGGTTCACCGGCCTCCAGTCATACTTTTGTTTGTATTATAATTTAGCAACTACTCATTATTTCCGTGCTATATAGGCTAAGGTGGGGTTGTTTCTTCGGAGGCTGATTTTCTCTCATGGGCAACTATATGTTGCTGTCACAAAGGTCAAGTGTAGGGTTTGAAGATTCTATGTTATAATAAAGATGGAAAATATACAAATTCAACGACCAACTTTGTGTATAAAGAAGCTTTATTTCGCATTTGAACTAAAAACATATACTTTGTAATGGTGGATAATTTACTTAAGTTTTATTTCCTCTTATCGGATTGCCGCTCATGTGATATGATCATTAATTCAAAATTCAATAAGTTTATTTTGTACTCTAAAGATAAATCAGAACATTAAACTTTTGATAAATGATTAAAGTAATCAAATTTCAGGAGTGTAAAGTCTTTATTTGCCTTTCTTGCTGACCATCCTAGCCATCTGAAGTACATAGATTGGCCAAGTTTCCAACATACGGTTGGTGTTTATAACGTACACACGTTCTTTTGCAGTTTCTCTTATATTCGATAAACGTATATTTCTTTTCGTTCTTAATCCATTCAATATATAATTTAGTATGTTTATATCTTTATTTTTTGTCGACTTACTTTTTTCAACGATAATCACAAGTCATGCCCGTCCAGTGGGCGGGCTTATTTGCCCGGGAGGGCTTATAAGTCATGCCCAACGGGCTTATAAAGCATGCCCAACCCGACAAGGGCTAAAATGCTACATTATGGTGACAAATCAAAACATAAACGCAAAGCGGAAGTCTTAAATAAATAATCCAAAGTCATGAAAACACATGACAACAAAAGTCATAACAGAAATCCAACAATGTGTACAAAGGAAAATAATATCCAAATACTAAGTCTGAAAAGAAATAAATCCATCATATGAGGATAGTCTATGGTAGGTCTTCTAAGCTCCTACTCTCAAACTATTTCCCCAGAACCCCTGCTTATTACCTGCCGCAGGGAAAAGAAATGCGGCTGAGCTAACGCTCAGTGAAAAAAATATAAACAATAACTGATAATAAGATAATCAAAATGAATACGGATCAAGTTAGGTCAATCAAAGAAAGGGAAAGAGCCTGCTGAGAAAATGTCAGATGAAACAGAATACGAAATGCATATGAATCAGATACTGAATTAGAGTGCATAAAAAATATCAATCAATATAGGATCGGAGTGCATTGCCCAACTGCCTAAGCATGATACAAGAATAGGCCAAATAATCATATCACAATCATATCACAAATCATATACCGTCAATTTCATAAGTTGTACAAGGAGGTGCAGACTCCAATGTACAAAATGTGATGGGGTGCAGGAACACACACCAACCAGTCACCAGATACAGATACAGATTCCCTAGGATGCATCCATACGCTCCCTGCAAAACAATATAGTACATATACTAGCCCTAGGCTAAGCATACATACTCAGATAATCATAATGGCCAAAGTGCTATATAGCATATATAGAAATGGGAACGCCGGGGACTAAGCACACCACCCCAGATAGTGTCATGCCACCAGTGCCTCAATGACATGGCCATGGTACCTCCATGGCTAGGAATACAAATACAGAGGCTGGGAAATACAAGAGCAATCATAATCATATCAAATCAATCATATCAAATACTGAACTGAAGCATATCAAATTGAATCATATCAAATACTGAATTGAAGCATATCAAACGGATAACCAACGAATATCAAAATGAGATAGCAATTCAAATATCATAACGAATAACAAAACGGATATCAAAGGTAATAACGGATAATCATATCAATGGATGCCCTTACTGTTAAAGGACGGAATATCTGTACCTTATGCAAAGCAAGCAAATGAGAAAAGAGTCACAAGAGACGGATCACTCCCTCTTCTGAGAATCTACACGAATTAATAATCACATATTACTTATAAGCTCATTTTAAATCAGATTACACATTTGGGGTTTCTTTCTATTTTTAAAGACTTTCCATTTTTAGTAACTTTCCAAATTAAGCAACTTTCACGAATTAGTAAGTTTCATAAATTAGGGTTACTATTGATAATTAAGTAAAGTTAAAGGTTTAATATGACCAATATCATAGTTTAGGGTTTAATATGTCACTTTAGCAAAGTTTAGGGTTAAATGTGTAAATTATTAAAGTTTAGGGTTTAAATATTATTAATGACCAAATTTAGGATTTAAAGTATACCCAACCCTTGATCCAGTTACACACTTCATTATATAAGTTTAACACATTTCATATAACACGTATTAGCAGCCTTTAACACCCATGCATACGACACACTCAATTCAGTCCAAGAATATGAGCCTTTATAAACCTTTTGTTACACATAGACACGCCTAAGTTTTTGTTTTAGCACCTCGTTTATGACCATTTAATATTAGATATTTAGGGCTTGTTTAGGTGGTGATACATGTCGAAAAAAGCTGTTAAAGAAACGGTACCATACACTTCCAATCACACGACACAAACAACCCACATACTCGACCCAAAATGATCATCTAGACGTACTCTTATTATGATTTCATGCAGTATTTATGTGACAATAAAATGAGACTAAGGGTGTGTTTGTTTCATTAAGATGTTTTAGGTCTGAATCTGACTACCAAATCTTACCAGTAAGAGGTGGCTAGAAAGTCTAAATCTGAATGAAATAATGTTGTTTGTTTTTTTATAATTGTCCGAATGATTTTAAGTGCTCGTTTCTGTAATTTATTTAAGTAACTTATGTAAATATGAAACAAAACTTTTTATCATAAATATAACATAGTTAATAAACCATCAAATATATTATATTAAAACGAGTCTTCAATCTCTTATCGAGTAAGAGGCAGTAAGACAAGTCCCCCACCTCTTACTGAGTAAGATGTTATATGTGTAACTGGGTCTGACTCGAACGAAAAAACAAACAAGCAAAACGTCTGACCACCTCAAAAAAAAAAAAAAAAAAAAAAAAAGAGAAAAAAAAAAAAAAGAAAAAAACACACCCTAAATGAACCACAAGTCTTACTCCTTATGCCTTACATGTATAACACACACAAACACCCACTATACACACGACATGTTCGACAACATAATGAAGCATGCATACGTTGGAACTTACACCCCTCGCGAGACCAAACAAAATCAAAACGACTAAGGTTTTAACCCAAACCATTACCTCGCCTTATACCCTTTTCAAAACAGTTTGTATACTTGTTTTTAGACCACATTAGACCACTCACAACTCACGCACAACACACCCCTTTTTAAAACCATAATAACGAGACACAAACATGAAATAACGAGGCAAAACCTTCTCAACTCTCCACCCATTTCAGATCTGATTACTCCCACGTTTTTACAGGTTTAACTCACAATGAGTATCCATGTTCCAGCCCTTATAAGATGACCCACATGATACACATGCATGCAGACACAACTTAACGAGTACAATTCATTAAATAATCTCACACATATTCTGTTGGAATTTAAATAACTTGACAATCAATTAAATAAATAAACACATCAAAGAGCATATAGCGGAAGCAAGGATCTTAATTTAACATATATAAAGTATTACCGAATAATAAATAGTTACATACCTTTTGATCCTAGCCAAACAAGGATCTGATCTTCTCTTCACTTGACTTGATCAAACAATTAGGATTACCGTGAAACCCCTTACGGTTTTGTTTCACAATCCAAGATGAATAACTAAAGTTAGTTATATCCAAGTTCATGTACACAAGTACTATAACCGATCAAAGGTTGAAGCTAGTGAATGAACACAATTATTAAACCAAAACTATTTTGTTCAATAAACCTTGAATCTATTATTCAATAAGTAAAGGAAGTGATAATATATAAACACACTGTACAATGCATGTGTTTATGCCATATGATATCATTATTATGCATGTACAATAAGTCATAGATATCAACTATATGTACTGTACGATGCAGAAACATAAATTCATAAAGTCAAAGTTATCATGTACTGTACAATGCATACATAATTCATTAAAGTCGATTGAATTTGAGTATATTATATGTCGTGTCTTTTTTAGAGAGAATGAGTTTGTATATATAGCCTCCAAACTTGTTCTCCAAGTTTGAGTCTAATACCTCCTCAACTTTCAAAACTCGACATTCAACCCCCTCCTTTATTTACTAGCAGTCATTAGTCAATTCCGTTAATTACTATAACGTCCGTTAGTTATCATTTTGTGTCCAAATAATTAAAATATATAACTATTATACATATTAATTATTCCTTTGATCATTCATACGTAAAGTGTGCAATCCCTCAGTCCCGGGTTCGATTCTAGTCATACACGATTTAATATTTTTCCAAAACTCTAACATATTCAGCCCCTTCATTCACATAAATAATTATGTACGCCCACTCTTTTATTAGTTTAGTATATACCATGACATACACATGCATGTATTTCAACCAGATGTAAACTCACACATATTCAAGACTAGTTCCCACGTATATATGCATGTCTCATTCTTTTATTACTTGAGTTTTATTCTAGGTTCCATATCATGTTTTAAAAGAGCGTATAAGGACTTAAAGACCAGCTTAGAAGTTTATGTGAAAACCGATTCGAAAGTCCTCAAAACAGAAATAAAGTCGACATATATATCCAGGTTTAAGAACGTATATTAGAGTTCGTACAATTGTTTAAATGATCCGATATGAACGTGCATACCGCTGGTCCAAATGGCAAAATAGAAAACGGATTTGACACAATCATGCTTCTTATTTTCATGATTTTATGTGACATTTAGTATCGTTATTCAGGTTGCTATATAACGAAACAAATGATAACATAATAACCAGATTCGTATGATAAAAATGACATGTTTTACTTTCTGATAAGTGCACCAAAGGTGTGTGTCGAATGGAGTGATGGTGATGATACCTTGGTCGGATTTTAGGACGAAGCCAAGAAAATGCAAAGAACCAAAACCAAGCCACATAATATTGATATTGCCACATAATAATTCATAAAATATGTGACATCCTCAACCACAAATTTATGACAATTAAACTATCAAACCCTTTATAGTTTAAAGTATTCTAATTCTTCAATGTATAATGCAACTATGCTTATAGTTAAGCATAACTAGTACACATGGCCATTAACAAGGATGAACTCCCACCATGACTAGTATTGAGTGTCATCTCAATTTTATCAGCATCATTGTATGCAAACAACAATATGCTCTTTAAAATCCCGTAAACTATAATATCCAATGTGTAATCTTTGATACCGTCAAATCTTTCCAGATTTGTTGGCTATGACAATTACGCAACAATTTGCCATATGGTTCATATTTAGAATTTAGGAGCAATTCCAGGATGAGGATGTTAATTCTAAATCTAACCATATCCATTACACTTAGTTATCTAATAACTTTCAATCAGATATTAATATTGTCAAATCATCTTTCATCAAGCATGATACAACAAACAACATGATGTACATGAAAAATCCTTGCGTCAAACTTAGATTTATTCATGTCATATCTTTTCAAAGATATGTATCTATCTAAACTTTCTAATAGTATAATCATGTTTATTAGAATCAATAATTTTACCGCTTATGTTTATAACAATAAACATATAATCCAAGGCTGTATGTTTATTTTCAAAATTTCCATAATGAAGTTTCATTCCAAACTAAAACTTAACATTTAATGTTAATGGAATGTTACTTCCTATATGTATACAACATATATGAAATAAGAAAATAAATTTAGCACTCCCACTAGCTTTTAGGAATATTAAGGAAATATCTTATTTTAATCAACACTTGGATTTAAACATAAGTGTATCTCCCAGATGCATGCATTAATCCATTCATAAATGATTGCATTTTGTATATTTCCAGAGATTGTTGAATTCAAATACTCATTTCAATTACTTATCGTCCTCGCACAAGTAATTACTCAAGAAAGAGTTTTGATATTTCATTGTTAATTTCATGTAAATGAAACTAACAATGACAATCATAATCTTTATACATTTAATGTGTTAAGAAAGAATCTTCAATCACAGTTAATTGCTTAAGTGTGATTAATAATCCTTTTATACATTAAATACGTATACAAAATTTTGTCCATTATGATTTCTACATAAAGATTTAAATCTCTAGGATTTTCATTTCCTTTGTAGAAACTTATCATCATTCTATAGTGTAGCTATAGAGTTCAAGATTAATTAAGTTTCCAAAACTAATTATCTTTATGGACTGCATCTAATCATTCATAGTATGAGTAACTTGCCAAATTCAATATTTGTAATTCATTAACAGGTTTACCATAATCCTGTAACTCATAATCCTCAACATATTATACTAATATTTGAGATATCCTTACGGATCTATGAATGATAATTCCATCATCTTGAGATTTTAACATTTTCATGTTTAATCCTCAGCATGACATTTGCTAGTGTATTTTAGAAGATCATGTATCTTGTAATTTTATATTTTCAAGATAAAACTCCCACTTGCCTTTTTCAATTTATAGATTATCTATAAATACTTAGCATGCAGAGCAACACAAATTGTTCTATTTTGGGACGTTACAAATACATATTGACAGTTCCTAACATTTATTTGTTAATAACCTACTCAAAAGCAGTTTAACAAATTGAGAACTTCAATTTTAAGACTTAATATGATTCATCACATTCCATAATAAATGGTGTCTTATTAATCTTCTAGGTTGGAGTCTAATTGAGTATATACAATGCATACTCAATTTCCTAACCTTGATAACTTTTGGAAGAATAGAGGATATAGTTATCTTTAATCAAACAATATAACAAGAGTTTGATTTTCCTAACTGAACGTACCATAAGCATTATGTATTTCATTAGGATTAATATTGTAGACAATCTTACAATATGTAAGATAAATATATTTCGTTTGACTTATCTATTTACCAACTAAGTCAGCTTAATGGTATAATAGAATTTCCAAGCCCATTGCATGCTCTATAACATAAGTACCTTTTGACCAAGTCACTTCGTGTCCATGTCTTAACAGGAAGACATAAGCTGTTATAATCCCAATTTATGTTATAAATCATTGATCAACTAAATGACTTCTTGTATGTGTTTTAATTAAAAAACATAACAAGTTAATGTCTTACTTTATTATAAACATGCATAACTAAAGTAATTATGAACACCACAATTTGGTTTCAATAGTATTTCAAGTTAATTAATTACTTCATATATTTATGACATTCCAAGAATACATAAACATTCAAATTTAAAGTAGTATTAGATTACTTCATTTATTTATGTCATAAATATTTAGTTTGAAGTAGTCTTATTATCATATTGACACTTGTTCTAATAAGAATCTAATTTAGAACTTGCAAATTAACATAGTTTCATTACATCAGCTGATCTGCTAGTAATGAAAGTATGTAATTTACCTTGTTATTAATATCTATGTCAATGTCTCACTTACGCTAGATATTAATTCCAAGTGTTCTATAAATTAGATGTGAATAAATCACATTAGAACATTAGTCTCTTACCTTGTAGTCAAGAGAATCCTTTAAATCATATTACTATGTGTTGTTCTTTGCACACATTAAAGATTTCTCCCACTTGTGCATGGAACAACATCATGTATCAAATAAACAACATGTCAATCGTTTCTTTATATGATCAATATGATTGCGTCATAGATATTAGTAGATATAGAACCACCTTGTCTAGTAAGGAAACATATAGGACTATCCTTAAAACCACAAGTGTCTATTATTGGAAAGTAATTATCTTCAAGACATTCTAGAGATAATCTGGGTTACTACCAAGATATGAAAGCTTGTAGCTCCCACTGAATTACAGATCATTACATTAATATATGTTATTCAGTAATTACAACACAATGCTCCCACTGGATTTGACAACATTGTAAGTGTTTCATAACCAGTAAAAGCAAATAATGTGCTATTTACTTTCCTACACCTTTGAGTAATCCCATACGTAACAATTACTTAGGCACTAAAAGGATGTATTCTACTTTGTAAATGATGGACTATCCATCAATGCAATTAACTTGGAAATAATTGGGCATGCAATTTCTTCCTTAATATGTCTATCATCCCCACAATGGTATGTAGCATATTTAAGTGGTCAAAGCGCAACAACTAGACAAAGTGTGCTAGTTTGCCTTTTACCAATTTTGCGGTAACTAGTATAGCTTCTAATTTAATAGCTCATAAAATGTGCAATTTTCTTAACTATTAAAATTTTGCTATGAGTTATTTCTTAGAATTTAGACAATTCTAATTTTCCCATTATACCCTTCTCAATCATGAAAAGGAATAGGATTTGAGTCTCACTCTTCTCAAAGAAAGTAGACTTGGTTTATTCTTTTAGTAAGGTTGACTCTAGCCTAAATCCCTACGGGTGTAGATCAATTTTCCACTAAAAGAATGTCCCACGTTTACGGTTTTAACGTTGCATTTATACATTAAAAGAATTTACAAAATTCAATTTTAGTATTTTTGATAATAATTTTTCAAGAAAAGAAAATTACCCAGAAAATATACATATAACCATTTAATTTTCTTGAAAACTAGGATCCAAATTTTCATAGTTTCACTACATCAGTTGATATGCTAGTAGTGAAAGTACAAAATATGGTAATTGTCGAACAATAATCGGCAAAACATTTTCCGACTCCTAGATCATTATGGGAATTACATTTGCCAAACAATTTGCAATGTAAGCATGTTTATTCCCATCTCATGCTTTAAGTCTCAAGGTCTCACTTATAACTTAATTAAGTCGTCTAATTTAGAAACATGTAAATTCACATATTTTCATTACATCAGTTGATCTGCTAGCAATGAAAACATGTAATTTACCTTGTCATCAATATCCGTGTCAAGGTCTCACTTACGCTAGATATTGATTCCAAGTGTCTCTTATAATTAGATAGCATGGACTTAAATTTTAGGTTATTTATTTTGATGTGTCAATCAAAATATGTACAAAGATGCATGCACTCATCTTTGTATCATAAGTTTTCAAAACTATTTTAATTACCGATTTGCTAAGAGTTAAATCAACAAAGTTTTAATTGAGGCGTTGAGTAACTTACAACTTTTCCTTAAGATGCTTCGAACATATAATGGTTTTACTTGGTAAGTCTAATTTGACGCACAGGCGAGCGGAGAGGCAAACGTCCACCCGGAGGCTAATTAAAAACGCGCCCCTTTCGGATGACAATTTAATGTCAAGCCTTCTTATACCCACTTTATAGTTTGTCAAAATTAGGTCCGCCGCTTCGATTATTTGTACAGTTGCATCAATCAAATAAAAGTTTATGATTCTAAGTCTTATAAAATTTATGTTGTAAATTATTAAATTGCTAATCTTGCCTGGGAGCAAATTACCGTGCGAAGCGAACCACTGTCGGCACATAAGACTTGACAATAAATAATTTACCACATCAAGGTTTCATAGTTATAAGGTCAATTTATTTTTTATACCAAAAATTACCCTCCTTTTGCTTACAATTCAATAACAATTTAAACAAAAAAGAACAAGTAATTTTAACAAAAAATAAATAAACACTCAATAACGCATATAATCTTAACTATTAAATCATATAGCCACATGAAAACCTTTTGATAAATCCTATTATTAATCTATATGTGAATTATTATGTATATAATTAATAAAACTCCCATTGGTTTTCGAGCGCATTGTACCCAATAGACCACAGACGCCAACAATTGACCGCGTAAGTTTTAATAATTAAATACCACATTGCACATAACTGATTCATTATTAGGTCTTCCCTAATTTTAGATTTATCTAAAACATGTAGCAAATAAAACAAACCCTAATCCATGAATTCCTTGCATGAAGAATCATGGATTAACCAGGAACGTAACCCTTTATTCAAATAAACACATAAACATAACATGTCCTAATTTAGGGTTACAAAACTAACTTTTTAATAAAAGAAGGGTCGAACCCCCCCTAAATTATGTACGATTTATATTTTTATGTTCTAAACATAATACAAATCGATTAACATGTAAATCCAAATCAAGATTTGATTTTTATTATGCGTTTAGGTAATAACAATTACATGTTAAATTGGCTCGTGATGCCACTGTTGGAATTTAAATAACTTGACAATCAATTAAATAAATAAACACATCAAATAGCATATAGCGGAAGCAAGGATCTTAATTTAACACATATAAAGTATTACCGAATAATAAATAGTTACATACCTTTTGATCCTAGCCAAACAAGGATCTAATCTTCTCTTCACTTCACTTGATCAAACAATTAGGATTACCGTGAAACCCCTTACCGTTTTGTTTCACAATCCAAGATGAATAACTAAAGTTAGTTATATCCAAGTTCATGTACACACGTACTATAACCGATCAAAGGTTGATGCTAGTGAATGAACACAATTATTAAACCAAAACTATTTTGTTCAATAAACCTTGAATCTATTATTCAATAAGTAAAGGAAGTGATAATATATAAACACACTATACAATGCATGTGTTTATGCCATATGATATCATTATTATGCATGTACAATAAGTCATAGATATCAACTATATGTACTGTACGATGCAGAAACATGAATTCATAAAGTCAAAGTTATCATGTACTGTACAATGCATACATAATTCATTAAAGTCGATTGACTTTGAGTATATTATATGTCGTGTCTTTTCTAGAGAGAATGAGTTTGTATATATAGCCTCCAAACTTGTTCTCCAAGTTTGAGTCTAATACCTCCTCAACTTTCAAAACTCGACATTCAACCCCCTCCTTTATTTACTAGCAGTCATTAGTCAATTCCATTAATTACTATAACGTCCGTTAGTTATCATTTTGTGTCCAAATAATTAAAATATATAACTATTATACATATTAATTATTCCTTTGATCATTCATACGTAAAGTGTGCAATCCCTCAGTCCTGGGTTCGATTCTAGTCATACACGATTTAATATTTTTCCAAAACTCTAACATATTCAGCCCCTTCATTCACATAAATAATTATGTACGCCCACTCTTTTATTAGTTTAGTATATACCATGACATACACATGCATGTATTTCAACCAGATGTAAACTCACACATATTCAAGACTAGTTCCCACGTATATATGCATGTCTCATTCTTTTATTACTTGAGTTTTATTCTAGGTTCCATATCATGTTTTAAAAGAGCGTATAAGGACTTAAAGACCAGCTTAGAAGTTTATGTGACAACCGATTCGAAAGTCCTCAAAACAGAAATAAAGTTGACATATATATCCAGGTTTAAGAACGTATATTAGAGATCGTACAATTGTTTAAATGATCCGATATGAACGTGCATACCGCTGGTCCAAATGGCAAAACAGAAAACGGATTTGACACAATCATGCTTCTTATTTTCATGATTTTATGTGACGTTTAGTATCGTTATTCAGGTTGCTATATAACGAAACAAGTGATAACATAATAACCAGATTCTTAAGATCAAAATGACATGTTTTACTTTCTGATAAGTGCACCAAAGGTGTGTGTCGAATGGAGTGATGGTGATGATACCTTGGTCGGATTTTAGGACGAAACCAAGAAAATGTAAAGAACCAAAACCAAGCCTTCGAACCCCACGATCACCCAATGCTTACAACCACGAACAGATCACTAACCAAAACCAAAACTGATTCACCAACTTAGCTTCAACTTCGAACCTATTGGACTTCTTAATCAATAAGAACCGCCGTTTTGTATAATATTTAGGGTTTGCTATGTGAGTTTGAATGTGGTATACGGATGGGAGAATGGCAACAAAATGTGGAATATAACATGGGGGTTTTGCCGAGTCAAAAGGGAGATAAGGGAGACTAATCCATCTCTAAGTATTTTAAATAATTTGCCATATCTTGAAGTGTAGTAGTTACTGGGTTAAAGGGTGTGTCGATTTATTATAGCTTAGATTATAGGTTTCGTATAATCTTATGTTTAGTGTATTCATTTCGTACTTATACTTATAACGTAAACATTTAAGCTAATCAAATGTTCAAAGACCTTATGAAATATTCGTTATTAGATGTTCAAAAGTTATTCCGGAATTTAGGTTGTTATATATATATATATATATATATATATATTGGTTCTATAAAAAAATCTATATATATATAGGTTGTTATATATATATATATATATATATATATATTGGTTCTATAAAAAAATCCACTTTGTTAGAAAAGTGAGAAAAGTGTACAAATCACCATCTCCTTCCCCTCATTTTTTTTCACACCAAACTACAGGGACCTTATTGTATTTTCCTTCATTCTTTAATGGAGGTTTTGTATATTCGTACCCTACCCCCCGAAAAAAAAATTTCTTGCCAAAATTTTTTTTTTGGAGGGCCAATTTTTTTTTCTAGCCAAAATTTTATAACTATGATGCACCTTTTTATTTTGGTGCATCACAGTTATAAAAATTAGTTATAACTATGATGCACCAAATTTTATAACTGTGATGCACCAAAATAAAAAGGTGCATCATAGTTTTAAATTTTTTGGCGGGATTTTATTTTTATTATTTTTTTATTTTTTTGCCCCCAAATTTTTTTTGGGGGGGGGGGGGGGTGGGTTTCAAAACTTACCCTGAAGTTTGAGATGTTTGCAAATTCTACCCTATAAATTTTTCCTCACTTTTCTATCTAATTACACTTTTCTCTAGAACCGGACCCTATTATATATATATATATAATTTATATATATATATATATATATATATATATATATATATATATATATATATATATATATATATATATATATATATATATATAAGAGAGAGAGAAGAGAGAAGTTCGGATCAATAAGAAGAAAAATTAAATAAAAGGATAAGAAGAAACACAACACATTTCAGATGCACATATTAATAGATGCATCTCCTTGAAAATCCTCCCTATTTTAAATGTAGCTAGAAATTCTCTATTTTCTCATTTAGTTTTTTCTTACTGGATCCATTCCTTTATATATATATTTATTATTATTAATATATAATATATATATATATATATATAGTATGTATGTATGTATGTATCTACATTATTATAACGGGAGCGTTACACGATAGATATGCCACATAAGTCCACGTCATTGCCATGTAATTGTCATTAAAAGTCATGTCATCACATTTAGTCCACCTAAGCAACTATTAATCAACCTTAAATGCCATTTCATAATTCCACGTAACCATAATTTGGATGGATTAAAATTCGGACTAAAAATACAACTCACAAGGATCGAACCCTGGATCTTTTCAAAGGAAATTTAGAAGCAGCTCAACCATTGGACCATTTCAATATTTGTGATTGACTTTGCATATCAAAACTAATAACAGATCGACCAATTCAAACAAACCATAGAATATCTCTTATTCAAATCCTCTCCCATATTTATCTTGATTATTTACGGCATTTGATATTCAAATTCTATACGAAAATCACGATTGATTTTATACACAAAATATTATCTCAAAACAAACCTACTAAATCATTCACAGAAGCCGTGCTCTAGATCATTCACAAAAAACACGAAAAAAAAAAAACCCTATGGCGATCCAAAAACAAACCTACTATAACATAAGAACATGATTGTAAAGGTATGTTTAATCGTTTAAAACATGGTTTATGTTTTTTTCTCTTATTTGATTTCCAAGGTATTCAGCATATGTATCCGTTATGAAGAAATCATCCATCATGATTATTGGTTTCTTAATTTGGTTAACTATAATTTATCAAGTTTTCATAATGATTTTTGTTTGGCTATATTTTATCACATTTTATTTGCTCCTAATGAGCCTAATATGATTAATTATTCAATATGTTTGTGGCTTTTAGATTGTTGGAATCTCACAGACCTTATGGAAGAAGCAAGGCTACATACTACAACATACAATAGGTAAGTTTATCTTTCATATTAGGTTACTTTAAGTTTCAGGTTTGTGTCTTTTTCGGTTGTTGTTTCGAGTGAAGATATGTTGTTTTTTCGGTCATGCTAGACTGCCTTTTGGGGGAATCATAGGTGTTAAGTTAGGTCATTTTTGGCTTTGATAATGGGAAAGAATAATAGATTGCAAGTATACTTCGAACATATATGATAAGAAAAATGAAATATAAGCACCAATCTGATAATTATCTTTTTTGTTTCTGTTGTCATTATAATATCATCTTTTTGCATCTTATTTTGATATGTGACAGACTTGGATGCACTCAACCTTGGTAACTCAGATATTGAACAACTCTCCCAATCCCAACCACCTTCACAACTTTGGGAGACTCTACAAACCCAAGAGAATGAGGCTGAAACAGGTGATGGTGTTGGTCCCACTGAATGATGCAAATTATGTGACATATTATATTCACCATGAGGACCGTGGCCCATAGTTTATTCGTCATAGGCCTAAGTTTGTCAACGTTATTTTTAATGATTCGGGAATGGTTCCCGGTCCGCATGTTCACTTATATTTTCCTAAATGAAGAGTAAGTTGGTGTTTTGGTGGGTACTTAGGGATTTTAGTAGAATAGTCATCGCCGTGTATTTAGCTAGAATTTTATTTCTGATAACTTACATCAACAACACAAATCTGTAATAAAGATAGGGTCTCCTAACCAGGTTATATTTGATATTTATATTTTAGTAATAATGGTGGGTTCTCCTAACCAGGTTATATGTTGTTGCTGATGACTTGCAGTCCGCAGATTGTTTTATGGGTACTGAGACTGTAACTTTCCTTGCACATTAGCACATTAGCACCCATAGTTAATTTGTTTTGACCCTCTTTACATATTTTTTATGCTATCTAACTTATTTAGCAGGTTTTTGCAGTTTGGTGCAGACCAAGAGTGTCATCGTAGTGCCGTACGCCGTAGATAGAAACTGGTAGTGAATCCCAAAAGGTCAACAGTTTTGGGTACAGAGAAGATGGAAGTTGTTTTTAACAACTCTATCACGAACCTCGAAAGTTATCCTTCAACTCACAAGGTAACAGCTTTTCACACCCAATCTTGGGATGTTACGACATGTTATTTGTAATGGATAATGAGCCAATATCCGTGTATGGCTTTGTTTCTATATTTACCAACCTGAGCCTCATATATATTGATGAAATAATGCTAATGGATAACGTGTGTGCATCCATGATTTCAGAATTATTCGATTGTTGGTTTGTATGTACACATGTTTCGTAAATCACCATGTGTTTTATGGGTAATAATATACGAGGCTGTTCTATTTTGCAGGTAAGTAATTGTCTTGATTTTTGCAGTTTAAAATGCAAACATGTCAATCACTTGCAAAGATAGAATCCAACTACTTTACAAGCCCTTTGGTGACCTATCACATCTAAGTTTATTGTCAGGAGAGGGGGAGGATCATGATGAAATTCTTACAATTAGTAGAAGAAAACATTGAAGAATTAGCGGCCTCGGACACCCTTGATGCGGGCAAGTTGTTTGAGCTCGGGAAGGCTGCTAAGCTTCCAGGGGCATTCAACATACTTAGGTCTAAATGTTTTCATATTTATGTTGATGTGGTTTTTTTTTTTTTACTTTTAAAAACCTATAACTTAAACACATAATTTATCTATTAGATATTATGCTGGTGCGGCTGATAAAATCCATGGAAAGAAATTACAAGGGTACACGTTACATGAACTTATAGGTGTCATTGGGTAGAAAGTGTTCCAGGGCGAGACCTAGGTAAATCTAAATCTCTGATGTACTTACTCATTTGTAGTAGGATGAGACTCCAGCCCTTGGACAATTTGTGCATTAAATAAAGCTTGTCCATTTACAGATGGTTCGTGATCTTAATAAGCTTCTGGTCTCGGTGGAATCTGATCATTTTGGGAAGGGTGTTGTTGACGGGAGCGCTTGGTCAGCCATGGTAATCTGATTTCCTGCTTCAATTCCCGTTAAGTCTAATTTCAGAATACTATATACTAATTTTGTGATTGTTGTTGCCTTTTTAGGTACGCCTACACATAAAACAGTTGTTTCGACCACTTTACATGAAATGGCCTGCACATTCAGACACTCAAGGTGATTCGATACTTAATTTTTAGTAACATTTATTGACCGCAGTATGCAATTTTCCTTCTAACTTATGTGCCTTTTGTTTTTTAATACATGTATAGGGCCACCTTCATAGTACACATATCATACATATCTGGGTAATTGCGAGCAGATTTGGCTGGTTCCAAGAACTGCCAACTGGGGTCTTGGATACGCTTGCATCTAAGACAGTGATTCAATGTCAATCACAGGAGGACTGCACCACCCTTTGCCGCCAGCTGTCACCAACAGAAACCGCACTGCTTGATTGGGCCATCAACTTGATGCTTGATGTCGTCCAACACGAACATCTAAATAAAGTAAATGCACATAATATTTCAATGGTTTTCGCCCCAAATATGACATAGGTTTATGTTATTTGATAATAATTTTCTGTGCCGAAAAGAAAAAAGTACTAATAACAGTTCTGGAAAATCTAAATCAGCGATGTTTGAAATTTTGGCTGTGAATATGAAATGTTCTATCGAACAAGATTCACAACAAATATTGTAATTACAGCCATCAATGTGTAAAATACCAAACCAAAAAGTTAATAGTGTGTCGTATATAGATATGATATGATTTTACTGATTATTGATCATAGTGTGTCGTATATAGATATGATATGATTTTACTGATTATTGATCATACTGGCATTGTTCCTGTTCCTTCATCAGATTACTCACATTTCTATTGTGGTTGGTCCACACGTTGCAGCTTCTGCAATTAAGGCTGTTGTTACAGCCCTTTGTGAAGAAAACGAAATTCCAAAGGAGATATTTGATACCGAAGAAAATGGCAACGAATTACCGTTTCTACACAAACGAATGAACCTGAGAGGTAATGAATCTATATTTGTCTCTATTTCTGTCACTTATAATTTATAGTTGTGCTTGGCTTGAGTTTCGATCCTCCACTTCAGTCTATTAATTATATATTATTTTTTTATTCAGGATAACCAAGACAATGATATAGAGATGGATAGTGAATCAGGTACTTGACTCACTATTTTGGATCAAACTCAGGTAACTCAGCCTGTCGAATCACGATCACAAGCAGACACTACTAATATGAGAGGCGGTGAAGAGACGACTAGAAATATCTAAGGTAAATGTTTCAAATCATTTTTTTGATATCTGATTGATTGATTTCTATCCATGAAGTTGGACCATATAGATCACATGGCTGAAATCTAGAAGTTCTACTAGAGCTACACTAAAAAAATGCGAAAGATGTCTTGAATTACCAAATCTCCACAGTTAGTAGGTTCTCTAATTATTCTAAGTAAGAACACTTATAGAATGGCTGAACTTTAATTCGAAATATGTATGCTACTTAACTACGCCGTAACAGGTATAGAGAGGGTATTTAGGCGAAACCATTAACCAGATCAATCCAAATAAGGTTGCTTTAGTTGGGTTTGATTCCGGTATTATGTGAAAGTAGAGCTATATATAGGAGTTTGGATTGATATATACCTTTTTTGTATTTGCTTCAGTGAATGATTATCTTACCTGCTCAATCTAAATAAGGTTGGTTTAGTTGGGTTCAATTCGGGTATTATGTGATAGTAGAACTATATACAGGAGTTTGGATTGATGTATATCTTTTTTTGTATTTACTTTCGTGAATATGTTAATAAGTATATCATTATATATTTGAACATGGTTCTAGAAAAAATTATCTTAGTTACATCACGCTTATGTCAATCCATTGCATAAAGTACAATTGTGACATTTGTAGGTTGCTTTCAGGATATAGTGTTATAGATATGTCAGTTTCTTTAACGTAATACTAACAAAAAATAGCTACAGGAGCAACGATCCTTGGTCCGATCATTCATGTGCTCTCCACAGTGTTGCATTTTAATGGTTTACCAAACCCTTGCCGCTCTTGGCATACATGTAAGTCTCAAATGTAAATGTCTATTTGGTGATCTTATTTATTTATTTATTTATTTATTTTATTTATTATTATTTTTTATTTATTTATTATTTTTTTCTTTTGTTTTAGTTTGACTAGATAGTTAATGTTGTAGACGGGCAATTATTTTGGCCTTTTATATAATAAGCCACGTCTTTTGGTCGTCATTGTATTATTTGGAAATTTAAGTAATTGAATTCCAGGGTTATTTTTTTAAGTAGATTTTATTTTTTTTAATTAATGCTTTTGGTTTATCCTGAAAATGAAATTTCTTTTACAGGATTCTACCATCCAAAATGGATTAGTTCTGAAAATGGACTGCAAAACTACAGAGAAATGTATGATTACCTTTTGGGCTTCATTTTTGAAGCAAGATTGAATTACAAGTCACCTTTTCTGTCTATGTAAAACCTTTTGTCTATCTGGTATCAATCCGAACAACAAATTTCACATGGCATTAGACAAGTCACATGGAAAGCCCGGAAGCCAACCTTGGCAAGCTATAAAGTTTTAATACCTCGCTAACATAAGTATCGGGTAGTCCTACCTACAACAATGTGCCAAAACTATGCTTCTCTTAGATATATTCAGGACAAAATTTATAGAAAAAGAGCGGTTAGGCATTTTGCATCCATGTTTTGCTCAAAGAAGAGTCATTAAATCATCAAAAACTTTAAGCTTTAGACCATTATATCCCACTGGAAATGGGAAACGACATTGCTCTTGCTATCACAATTGGGCTTAAAGCATTGACAGACAATGCTCATTCTTTTGTTGAATGCACAACCAAACAATATTCATATCATTAACTACTTGGGTTTGTTCTATTCACTTTAAAACAAAAATAAAAAATACACGAATAATTAGGACTAAAGTATTACTCCCTCCGTCCCAAAATAAATGTCCAGTTTGACTTTTCAGAGTCAAACTGGTTCAACTTTGACCTTAAATATTTTTTTTTGTTATACAATACTTGATAAAAAATTATACCAATGAAAAATACACTTAAAATCCAACTCATTCATATATTTTGCATCAAGTATTGTTTAACACTCACAAAAATAGTTATGGTCAAAGTTGAACCAGATTGACTCTGAAAAGTCAAACTGGACATTTATTTTGGGACGGAGGTAGTATGTTTTAGAAATTTCTGAGTCAAAAAAATGATATATTTGGCATCATGCTCCAGATATTCTTTGTGATTAAAACAAAGTGAAAATTATAACTAGGTATATAATTATCGAAAGTACTATTACTTTGAACCTCGTGTGTGCATGTAGCTGCACATATAGCCTGCCACATAGGTATGTTCTTAATTACCTTTCCACTAAACCTGTTATCTCATTCTTATTATAGGTGTACCAAAGGCAGAAGTTGCGCCACAAATGAGAGCAAATGTGGTGAGCCCAATCGGACCACAAATGGCATCTCCACATTCCTTCTGAGACTTTCGCTGCAGGACCTATTTTGCCCCACAACATCAAGGAAAATTACAATCTTTCTTTAATTTCAGCTATACCTTGGCAAGTGAAAGTGACATGTGGTGTTTGGACGTGGTGTTTTGTTGCAGCAAAACTATGACAGTCTAGCATCTAAGTCAGAGTCATCAAAAGTAGAGAATCGGTAACATACCCACGTCAAACAGGTCTAGTAGGTTGGTCCATTTAAACACAATTTGGCTACATTAACAAAGTTAATAATCTAAGCTTTAACTTTTTTTTTGTTTAACATTTCCATAGGCTATGATTTCTAGCACTCAGATATCTTCGTTCACAAGAACGGATGGTGAAGGTATGGTTATAGCTCCCTTTTTGAAATAAGTATTCATTGTCATTTGTATACGCTCAAAATGTGAAATTTATGCTAACATAAGTAGATTATGGAAGATTGGAATATAGCATTCGTCGAAAGTTACAGTCTCAGGCCAAAGTCTTCGTTGATTTTCAGCAAACTCTGATCATGACTAGATAAACCATTAATGTCGTTGATGATAGCATAAGCATTAATATTTCTGCTCTTAGTGGGTAATCTTTTTCCACTAACATATAAATTTCCACCCCTGCTTTAGTAGAAACTCTGTGAACACCACAATTATCAAACAGTCTTCGTGTGATGTCTGAGCCAAGAGCTTGAAATCTTCATATAGATTCACCTGTGTCAGGATCATATATTCTCTTCAGTTCTACCCAAAACTACGCCTAACACCAATCATCCATATAAAAAATCAACAAACTTTAATATAAAACAACTATCATCTGCCTTTAACACTCAAAACCAACACACTTATAACTCCTTAACCCAACAATTAACCACAATTATCAATCACCTATTTTAAAATATAAGTTCCAACATGTTCAATATTATATACAGCAACCATGCAATTGCCAATAAACTATAATACTATCATCAATAAAATAATAACTACTCACATGAGCCTCAAAGAGCTGATTAAACTATTTGGGGTTTTATTGTGTAATCAATATAACAATCATCCAATACCAAAATCAAATAATCAAACATACTATTGAACTAACTCAGTATTACCACAAGGTTTAAAATAGTATATACCAAATAAAACTCAGATATCTAACCGCATTAGAATAAAACATAATTAGATGACGTTATGTAATCCGATTAAAATTTTTTGGGGCTTTCTTCTGTAAACAAACAAACAACCATGCAACCTCGCAATCATATTGTTAAACATATAATATTATCATAAACAAGTCCTGAACAACCAAACACTTAACAAAACCAGCTTAAAACAGTGTATGAACAACCAAGTACAAAGCAAACAAAAAATTATAAAAAACAAATACTGTTATACTAAAATAGAATTCATATTCGCCTTATAAATTAAAGGAAAAAAAAAAAAAAAAAAAAAAAAAAAACGGATTCAAACCTTGACTGTCGTTAAAAATGATCAACAGCAGCAAGGAAAGGTAGTATGGTAATTATTTTTATCAGAAATGAAACCATAAATAAGACAAGTAGACATTTAAGTCTTACAATTAAATAAATCTATATACATAGTAATGATTACCTACAATCAAAATACAAGAATATAGATAATTAATAAACATATTGTAAATGTATATCACATGTAGTAGACAACAATGTAAACTAAATAATGCATCAAAAGATACGGTTACGTAAATCCATGCATATGCATTCGGAAATGTTATATAAAAAACCAAATGATGCGTGGTTTTGCAACCTTACAACAGGTTTTACCTCTCGAGGGATCTCAAGAGGCTTACAACCCCACTAGGCAGTGTACCTGACCGATGTAGTATAGTGTAGTGGTAAGTACGGGGGATTGATCGTTCTCCACAGGGAATAGTGTTCGTTAGGTATGAAAGACTACTCTAATAGGTCTAAGGGTTGAGGAAGATTCTTTTTTATGTTTTTATATTTTTATGAAAGCAAGTAAAATCTCGGGTTTGAAAGAGTGGGCGGAATTAGTTGCTAGTCAACTAACCCAAATAACTACAAATGCAAATAAAATAAATAACTGAAAATAAAATGTTGGTGAGAAACTTAAGTGTAGAGAAATGTGTTCACTTAGATTTCCTTACTCCCTAACTATCTTTTACCGGTTGATTAGTGTGTATTAGTTGCGTGGATGACGGGTGTATTCCTTAATACCAATCGTGGGGTGGCGTACGTACTTCCCCAACTCTACAAGCTCCTACTTCACTCCTATGTCGAGCCGGCTAGGAAGCTCCTAACATGGGATCACTAGAATTCGCTTGTGCATTAAATACAACCATAAAAACCTTTAGTACGCATTTGGTTCATGTTTCTTAAGACGTTCAAGCAAGTTACCGAATAGGAAGTTAGCCAGTTTTCTTAAGCCTAACATAGATAAACAATCATCCAATACAACTAATAACACACTAATAACCAATAATCAATAGCTAAGTTTCATTAGATCTAAGCAAACACAAGATAAATCTAGCCTAACATGTTAAACAAAAGACAAGAACAAGATAAAATCAAACAACACATAGACATATTGAATGATTAATTGATAACTTATCTTTCAATGTAACATGGAAGATCTCAAGGCAAAAAGCCTTGAAAAAGATGCTAAAATCGTCTTAGGGTTTTCTCCCAAAAATTCCACACTCAGTCCTCTTTAATGACAAAGAATTAGAAAACTATATATAGATTTTTGGATCTGACGGCGTCACCTTATGGAGTGTGACGCCGTCACCTCGCCGCTTTTAGGGTTCCCGGATGACCTTCTTGACGCCGTCCCTCTTTAGCTCTCCAAAATCCGTTCTGGCTTATCAAGGCTTGACGCCGTCAGACCTTGAACGTGACGCCGTCCCTCTTTGAATTAAGCCGTGACGCCCTTGATCAGGTTAAAGCGTGACGCCGTCAGAATTCACATGCAATTTTCACTGGCTTATCATGAGTAAATTTCACGTCCACCTTTTCTTGCCAAGCCATGACGCCGTCCAGAGTAAAATCTGACGCCGTCAAAGGTAACTTTTAGCCGATTTTTGAGACTTTGTCGTTTTCTTCACTTTTATGCTCCAAAAACGTCCAAAATGCCTCCTTTTCCAGATTTCTCCTCAAAAGTACCTAAAATGACAAAAGGAACGATTTAGGGCAATATTTGATCAAATAAATACGATTTAGGGCTTAAATGACCCCTTAAAAGCGGTACACTTTTCGCTTCATCAAATACCCTTACACTTGAGATTTGCTTGTCCTCAAGCAAATGCGCTTTTATTCTAATCAAAATACAAGTTAGGGGTCATTTAATGCAAACATAAAAGTAATTACATCAAATAATCGTTCCACTTCAATCATAATAAGCACGGAGATTATAAACTAGCACCTCACAAGTAGTGTTTAGATACTCACATCTCTCAAGTGTCATCAAAATAAATCTCATAAATGAAAACGGATAATATCTCTCATTACCTGTCATAGCAAATAGATTACCATAGGCTTGGGAAAGGATCAAAAACCTCCTCCACTAGGCGTAAGCACCTAAGATAAACTATCAAAGAGGGCTTTTACATGGGTTATAACGTTAGGTGTAGGGAAAAGGAAAACACGGTTTTGTTGGATAAAGGATGTTTTACTGGTGGCGAGTTAAAGATCTTGATCAATTACATGTACTATACAATGTTGCTAAGCCAAGACTCGACTCAATCTAAGCTAATGAAAGAAAATAACAAAAACATAAAACAAACATAAAATAAAACGGGATGGTAGTCCGTATGTTTTTTCTATTTTTCTTTTTCTCATTTTTTTTGTATTT
Organism: Artemisia tridentata subsp. tridentata; assembly: GCA_021014915.2. NCBI lineage: Eukaryota > Viridiplantae > Streptophyta > Magnoliopsida > Asterales > Asteraceae > Artemisia > Artemisia tridentata. The sequence continues at coordinate 235,577,406 of CP139505.1, forward strand.
TTCTTGATTTTTCGATTTTTTTTTTTTTTTTTTTTTTTTTTTTTTTTTTTTTTTTTTTTTTTTTTTTTTTGCATACACTCTTGCCCTACCATCCAAAATAATACATCATAGGGGCGTTGCATCCCCCTTACACTTGAACTTTTACATAACTTTACAAATAACTATTCTAATGACTCGAATTAAGATAATTGAAAAACTTGGAGTACTTTTTAAAATATTTAGCACATATGGGGGTAATAAATGATGTTCTTCCCCATTACTCCATTACACTAGTACTTTACCCATGAGTCCCAATCGTCCCAAAACAATATGTACAAGGATATGACTCGACTTAGCAACCATATAATCAATTAGATAATTAACTTGGGTTTAAACAAATGTTGTCACAATAATGCACTAAAGATGAGTGCACACAAGGTAGGCTAAGGCGATTTGGGTGTACATTTTAGTGGGGTGTAACAAATTCTTCCTTTAAGTAAAATGCTTAAAGGTCGAAACGAAAAGATAGGCTCTGAGGGGTGTACTAGGGGTATCGTGTACTAAAAATGAGTACAACGCAAAGGGTGTGGGAGAATTACTTGACCAATGTAGCCAATGTAATTATAACAAAAACACAGGTGTAAAACAATGGGTTAATCCTAATGCCTCTTATCATGTAGTAAATCTAACTACACGAATGTAGTCTCACTTGTGGCCTTGGAATGGTCCTAACGCAAGTTCTAGAATCTAAGTGCTACCGGTACACACATCATAGCATAAATGCTTTTCCTACCAATTCTAGGGGCGAACCTCACATATTTGGGGGTGGAAAATTTTTTTAGTGGTACGGTTTTTGTGCTAGTCATATAACTCCTATCCGTGAGACGCTCATTAAGATCAAAGTTTCACTCCTATATGTTGTAAAAAATTTTAAATTTGGCACTGAAATTACCTTAACAAGTATTTCTCTCAGTTTTATTACACATCTACTATTAAACAAACAAAAATCAAGCACAATTGTATTCTCTAAAATCGTACTTTTACCCTCCCCTTACACTTAAGATGAACATTGTCCCCAATGTTCAAATAACAAGATGTAAAAGCATAAAGTAAAAGAATGAAATCAAATACTCCCCTGATTCGCTCGGTGGATAATGAAATAACATGGTTAAATCTTCTTCCAAAGTAATGTTGAAGCTCCATGACTAATGCATCGCCAAAAGCTTGATTCAAAACATTTCCTTGTCCAAAATAACCTGTTAAACCTGAGAAAACAAACACGAAAACCTGCATAACATCGGCGGGATAAAATCTATATATAAGGATATAATGCTTGTGGAATGATAACTTTGCAGATTCCTGGAGATTATAAGTTGGAGATTTTAATAAAAACTTTTAAAAAACAAAACTTTCAAAAATTTCTGAAAATTAAATATGACGCCGTCAGGTTATAAACCCTGACGCCGTCAGAAATGACCTGACAAAAATTTTCATTTTAAGTTTCCGGAAAATTTCTGGAAAAACCTTTACCTTACTTCCTGGAAATCCTGCAAAACATCATTATGACTCGATACAAGCATTTGACTCAAACACACACTAATATGTATGTTAATTTATTATTATTACGATTCATGTTTCATATGTGTTCTAATAAACCAATTTAGATTTCCCTTACACTTATCTTTTGCAAAATACCTTTATATGTAGTTAAGACGAAGTTAAAAACAAAATAAAGCATTTTCACAACTTTAGTTTTGAACATGAATCAATAAGAATAAAAATTAAACACACATACGGAAACAAATAAAAACAAACAAACAAACAAATAAACACACAAAGCGAATAAATAAAATAAAGCTTGGGTTGCCTCCCAAGAAGCGCTTTTCTTTATTAACGAGTCTTGTAGCTAGACTCAAAGTCACGTACATTACGTGACTCCATCATCGGTCACGGTTCCTAGGCCATTTTCATTCCCGGTTTTATATTCCGGTCCTAATTTCAAACAATCCTTGTAGAAACCGAATATTCTTTCCATAACATAGTCTACTCCTTTATTTCTATCCTCATCATTCCTATAGTAGACCGCTTGCTTGAGCTCCTTCTCAACATTTGACAAGTGTTGGAATTGTTCTATCTTATATGGCATTTGGTAGTTTACTTCATCGGTCTCATCCTTAAATCTAACTATCCCTAAGGAAGGTTCATAAGTCATTCTAGAGACCTCAACAAATGGTTTTCCAAAAACCACTTGAGTTAAGGACGCATCGACTATTGGGCGGATATCTTCTACAATTACAAAGTCGGTGACGTAGGTGAAGTTTCCTACATAAACCGGTAATCCCTTAACTCTTCCCGTGAAGTTACTCATCCAACCCTTGTCAGGGAGCATCCTATACCCAAGTTGATTTTTCATTATCAAGTTGTAGTGAGCTCTAGTCATGATGTTTATGGGTGATCTAAGGTCGATGTAGGCTTTCCACACATGCAAATGTCCGATGTTGCATGGTATGTTGAGATTAGAAGGGTCGCCTATTTCAATGATTGGTCTACCTAGGAAGTATGGTGTCTCGGGGTCATCGAATAAGTTTGTATGATATGCGCGCTCTTCCTTAGTGGGTAGCCTATTGAAGTAGTCCTCATCATCATCTACTTCTTCAATCTCATTTGTCCTAACTTCCTTATCAACCTCGAATTTCTTAACCTCATCCTTAGGTTCCATTTCTATCCTACCCTCATTCTTGTCACTTTCTTCCATGCTCCTATCGATTGGTTTAATAGTGACAACGTTGACGAAGTGGACATGTTTGGATGAAGAAGGGTCTTTGACTTGGGGTCCGCTATTTGTGTTCCTAGCGTCCTTATGTGGAGGTGATAGCACTTGGTTATTGAGGGCTTTCAACAAGTTGTCAATTTTATTGGTCATCTTAGTTTGTTGCTGATTGAATTCGGATTCGAATCTAGCTATCCTAGCTTCTTGAGATGCCATAAATTGGGACATCAATCCTTCAAAGTTATTGGTACTACCATTGCCGAAAGGATTGTTGTTGAAAGTACGGTTCGAGTTGGAACCGCTTGATTGGAAACGATTAGGTGGGTTGGAAGAATTGGGTTGTTGTGCGTTTTGGTTTTGTTTCCACCTAAGGTTCGGGTGATTTTTCCATGAAGGGTTGTATGTATCACCGTAATAGTTTGGCTCGGGTTTGAAAGTGTACCACTTGTCTCCCGCTCCGTCGGTACGCGAGGATGCGTAGTCCACAAAAGCTTGTTCGGGGAGTTCCATGCAATCACGAGTGTCGTGGGGACCACTACATAATTCACATGAAGAAGTGATTTTGTTCACTTGGCTTGAAGGTTTAGGAGTCTCATAGGATTTCATGAGAAACTTGACTTGGTCTTCAAGTTCCATGATCCTACGGTCGGAAGTGCTTGAATTGTTCGAAGGCAAAGATATTGCCTTGACCGTTTTATTCAAATCACGGGGATCACTCCAACTTTCGTTGTCATAAAGAGCAAGATCCTCTAGGAGAGCCCATGATTGTTCCGCACTTAGATCACGTAGCTTACCACCGGCCGATTGGTCAATGGTTTGCCTTGTGTAGAGATAGATATGGTCATAGAAGATTTGGACTTGGAGCCAAAGTTCTATGCCATGGTGAGGGACTTTTTGGAGTAAGTCCTTGAATCGAATCCATGCCCCGTAGAGGGTTTTGCCTCGACGTTGTTCAAACATCAAGATATCCTTCCTTAGCTTGGTAGTTCTTCCCGGTGGGAAAAACTGAGCAAGGAAACGAGTAGTGAGATCATCCCAAGAGGTGATGGATCCTGCGGGTTGACGTTCTAGCCACTGACTAGCTTGATCCCGCAGAGAGAATTGAAAGAGACGCAATTGGGTCGTCTCTCGAGTGGCAACATCAAGGTCTATAGAATCAACGATTTTAAGAAAGTCCTTGAGGTGTTGATTAGGATCTTCAGATCGAAGTCCATGGAATGCGCATCCGCTTTGCACCAACCGGATGGTGTCGGATCGCAAGGGTGTGACATTGGCTCCTTGAGTGAGCTCAATGGTGTTTCGATAGCCATGGTGGCTAGGACGGGAATACTCTCCTAAAGTACGGGCTCTAGGAGGTGGTGGTTGTTGTGGTGGTGGGTTGTTGGGATTAAGGATATTACCATCTTCCATGATGTTAAATGGTAATGGTTACAAACAAAGACACGAAGAAAATAGATAGACTAAAGAAAACCTAGAAAAATAAAAAAAATAAAAATCTCACTAGAAAGGAATCTAGTGAGTAGACCTAATAGAAATAACAATTCAACCTAAACAATAACTATTCCCCGGCAGCGGCGCCAAAAACTTGATGCGCGGTTTTGCAACCTTACAACAGGTTTTACCTCTCGAGGGATCTCAAGAGGCTTACAACCCCACCAGGCAGTGTACCTGACCGATGTAGTATAGTGTAGTGGTAAGTACGGGGGATTGATCGTTCTCCACAGGGAATAGTGTTCGTTAGGTATGAAAGACTACTCTAATAGGTCTAAGGGTTGAGGAAGATTCTTTTTTATGTTTTTATATTTTTATGAAAGCAAGTAAAATCTCGGGTTTGAAAGAGTGGGCGGAATTAGTTGCTAGTCAACTAACCCAAATAACTACAAATGCAAATAAAATAAATAACTGAAAATAAAATGTTGGTGAGAAACTTAAGTGTAGAGAAATGTGTTCACTTAGATTTCCTTACTCCCTAACTATCTTTTACCGGTTGATTAGTGTGTATTAGTTGCGTGGATGACGGGTGTATTCCTTAATACCAATCGTGGGGTGGCGTACGTACTTCCCCAACTCTACAAGCTCCTACTTCACTCCTATGTCGAGCCGGCTAGGAAGCTCCTAACATGGGATCACTAGAATTCGCTTGTGCATTAAATACAACCATAAAAACCTTTAGTACGCATTTGGTTCATGTTTCTTAAGACGTTCAAGCAAGTTACCGAATAGGAAGTTAGCCAGTTTTCTTAAGCCTAACATAGATAAACAATCATCCAATACAACTAATAACACACTAATAACCAATAATCAATAGCTAAGTTTCATTAGATCTAAGCAAACACAAGATAAATCTAGCCTAACATGTTAAACAAAAGACAAGAACAAGATAAAATCAAACAACACATAGACATATTGAATGATTAATTGATAACTTATCTTTCAATGTAACATGGAAGATCTCAAGGCAAAAAGCCTTGAAAAAGATGCTAAAATCGTCTTAGGGTTTTCTCCCAAAAATTCCACACTCAGTCCTCTTTAATGACAAAGAATTAGAAAACTATATATAGATTTTTGGATCTGACGGCGTCACCTTATGGAGTGTGACGCCGTCACCTCGCCGCTTTTAGGGTTCCCGGATGACCTTCTTGACGTCGTCCCTCTTTAGCTCTCCAAAATCCGTTCTGGCTTATCAAGGCTTGACGCCGTCAGACCTTGAACGTGACGCCGTCCCTCTTTGAATTAAGCCGTGACGCCCTTGATCAGGTTAAAGCGTGACGCCGTCAGAATTCACATGCAATTTTTACTGGCTTATCATGAGTAAATTTCACGTCCACCTTTTCTTGCCAAGCCATGACGCCGTCCAGAGTAAAATCTGACGCCGTCAAAGGTAACTTTTAGCCAATTTTTGAGACTTTGTCGTTTTCTTCACTTTTATGCTCCAAAAACGTCCAAAATGCCTCCTTTTCCAGATTTCTCCTCAAAAGTACCTAAAATGACAAAAGGAACGATTTAGGGCAATATTTGATCAAATAAATACGATTTAGGGCTTAAATGACCCCTTAAAAGCGGTACACTTTTCGCTTCATCACCAAACAAAACTCCAATCCTTTCAAACCATTCCTTTTGGTCGGAATATACAAACAAATTATACAACTACACATTTAAGTAAAATCTATACACTATAATATGTACATTAATGAATACCTATTTTAAACATACAACACATAAAAAAATTAATTACCATGTATTTTAAATGTATAAAATATGTATTATACACCAACTCATACTAAATAGTACATAAATAACAATAGCATAACCCTATTTACGTAAATTACAAGTCATGCGCGCCCATCGGGCGGGCTTTGAACCTAGTATATATATATATATATATATATATATATATATATATATATATATATATATATATATATATATATATATATATATATATATATAAAACATAATGCGTATGACGTCATCAATGCCACATAATGCCCAATAAGCGGCCTTAAATGCCACCTCATAATTCCACCAAAGCACATTTTGTTCATAATTTTTTTTAATTAAAATTCGTATTTAATTTAATCCTTATTTTAGTTGTTTAAAAATTTAATGTGCAGGATTCGAATTTGGGCTTCACAAGAATCGAACCTGGGTCTGTTAGACCACAAACAAACATGAAAACCACTAGACAATCACATTTTTTGGATTATATCTTGCAAAACCAAATCTATAAACCTACACAAACAATTATTGACAAAATTTATATAGCACATATCCATTCCTTTATTATAGTTACAAAATTATAAACTTTAACCTAATCCCATCTCATCAAACGTTTTTTTTTCTAATGCTCATCTAATTCTCTTCTTTATTTGTGATGCTCATCTAAACGACTTTTTTGTCTTCATGTATTGGGGTTATTGAAAGATTAATCAAGAAGACAACTACTACTAATACACCAAAGGTAAAAACCTTAATCATGAAACTGTGTTATATTTTTTATATATTGTATATGCATATGTTTGTTTCGCTGCTAGATATTGGGTTCAATAGAGAATTCAGCTTTTTCCAGGTTGGTCGTCTTTTTTGTTTAGTTTTTTGTTCGTATATTTTTTGTCTTCATGTATTAGGGTTATTGAAAGATTAATCAAGAAGACAACTACTACTAATACACCAAAGGTAAAAAACCTAATCATGAAACTGTGTTATATTTTTTATATATTGTGTATGCATATTTTGGTATCGCTGCTAGATATTGGGTTCAATAGAGAATTCAGCTTTTTCCAGGTTGGTCGTCTTCTTTGTTTAGTTTTTTGTTCATATATGCTTTTTATGATGAATAGGTTCAGGTTTGATGTGCAACTTTGGTCAATAAAAGAGGTATATTTTATTTACAGAATTGAAAAGGTACGTAGGGTTTGGACCAAGTTTATCTATTCAATTCACATGAAAATATCACAATATATTACTTGCAGGATTGTGCTAGACAGAAGAATATGATGCACAAGTTTGTAGGTGCTGATATCACACATCCATGGTGAGACTAATCAAGAAGCCTACTACTAATACACCAAAGGTAAAAACCCTAATGATAAAATTGTGTTATATTTGTATATATATTGTGTATATTGTTGCTGCAGACCCATATTGTTGTTGCGGTTGACACATCTTGCTTCTGCACTTAGGGGTGTTCTTTAAATGGATTGAATCGAAAATCTACTCGCATCAGTAATGTGTAAAGGTTGCAGACAGTTTTTGTAACCGCTTATATTTGGCATTATAATTGATTTGCGGTTTGTAAATTTTTCTTTTTTTTTTTACAGCGAAACCGCTTCATCTTTGACGGATCTACTTAAAAAATGCTTAAAACTGTTTAAAATCACCCTTCTATTTGTGAGGATTTTTCAATTCGTTGCTTGATGGCATCTCTAAAATTGCTGTTACCCGCGGAGGTCACCTGTTACGGGTTTTGTTTATGCGGTTTAAACCGCTTGTGCTCACTACATGTGTTCAGGTATATATCATTTTGTATTTGTTTAGTTTTTCTTATGATTTGTTTTATTGATTTTTAAATATGTTTATAGGCTGATACTTGGAGAAGCAGCCAGGGCGCTATGTTTGAAAGTGTATTGAAGGCAAGTTGTGAGATTATTGAATATGGATGGACTAAGGACTGAGCTCCGGTTGATACGTTTGTTCCTGGAATACCATCAGGTATGAGAGAAGATTGGGCCTCTTTCATCTAAATACAATTTTTGCCTACTACAGACATAGAATGCCCACAATCATCAGTGACGAATATACTTCAAATAAAATGGATTTTTATACAAGCAAAGAACTATCATGTTGCAAGCTATTTTTTGCTGTATCATTTTTTGTATGTTTGGAATTTCTTATTTACTCTACTTATCTGTTATATGCCAGTGTTTGGGATCGCTTTTCACAGCCGCTGATTTGAATTAGCAGCTTTAATTCTAACGTTAACAGCCTATGTATACCTTTTTAATTCAACGGGTAGAGACAGTCAAAGGGATATCAATCGAGATTCAACCCAAAATTACCTGTTTATATAATAATGGTTGTAACTGCAGGTTTTATGAAGGAGCATAAGGTTTCCTTCTTTCTAATATAGTTTGGGAATTTAATCTTTATGTCCAATACAGTTTGGTAACCATATGGTTCAAAATATGTTTGGCATTGCGTTTATTGTTTTAGTAATCTTTATGTCTGATCAAACAGTGCCCACTTAGCCAAGGATCAGTTTCTTTATATGTAATAACGGTTGGTATTGCTTAGTTTCTAATTAGGTATCCTAAAAATGAGCTGCTTATTTCAAAGATTAAGGGTTAATAAGGGTTAATGTGTTGGTGTTTTTAGGCATCTGAATTGATGAAGAAGCAGGAAGAGAGTAGCCAGACAGTCTTAACGGCGACGGCAACTGAGTTTAAAGCAATGCAAGCTCATTTAGAGACTGTAAGTCTGGCACTGTCGTTGCTTTTTAAATTATTGTACAATGTATAATTCATGGAGATGTTAAATCAAGTGTTTGGTTTTGCCTCATTGATGTTTCAACCAACTGATTTATGTGTAGTGCAAGTACTTATCACATATTGGTTTATATCTGCACTCATGCACATATTTCCACTCAATGCTTTAAGGTTTTATAAATCACTGGAAGCTCTTCGATGCACAACCCTATGCCGTAATAAAATTAGTGTTACATTTCAGTGATGAGTTTATTACATTTCAATGCTTTAAGGTTTTAACAATTGTGCTAGCGACAGATGGGATCGTCCTACGAACCAATGCATGTAAACTATTTGATTACCTATCGAGCTGAACTCCTATATACAGGATATAAATGACGGCTTAGGCTACACTGTTTCTTATAAATTTGTTCCTATTGTAGGTACTAATGAAGGTCCACAAAAAGGTTCTAGCGGTACGCGTGGCAACAACAGAGAATCGCAACCGCGAATGCCAAAAGTAAGTCAACCACGGTTTGTAAGACTTAGTTGGTAAGGATTCGTCACGTCATGCGATTTCAGGAAACTCATAGACACAGCACTACACTGCTCCTTATAAATTTGCTCCTGCTGTAGGAATTAATGAAGGTCCAAAAAAGGTTCTAGCAGTATGCGTGCCAACAACAGAGAATGGCAACCGCGAATGTCAAAAGTAAGTTGACCACCATTAGTAACAGTGACTTGGTAACCTTGAGGTTTGTGCTGAACCACATGGTGCATCTCACTACGGTTAAGAATCTTTTGGTTATGGTGTGAGAAGTTGAAGCAGAATGTGACGCGGCTGAGGTTAAGATGCAAGAGGCGTTGGAGATGCAAATTGCTGTAGAAGAGGAATGTGTGGGTTTGCTAGAAAGCCTTGCAGTGGTGAGTTTGGGATCTTTTTTAATACATGTTTATTTGTTTACATGTTGATCTTCATTTGTTGTGTCTTTATGTTTTACTATAGTACCATAGATACCCGCTATTGCAAAACTGCTAAGCAAAACAAAGTGATTTAATTACTTGAATGAGCATGTTGGCTTCACATATATTATGCCACATCTATTCTTAATGTCTTTAGTATAGGGAGATACGTATTGCCTGTACGGTCGTTACATGATAAGTATTATTGTAACACCCCCAAATCAGAATGCGGCGGAAGTGATATCTGGGGTGCTACGTATTGGAACCACAACACAAGTAATAGAGAATGGATTATCTAATCCGTTTTAAAGTTTCATTTATCAAAACATAAGTTTTACATAGTTATAAATGTGGAAAACAAGGCCCACAATAGTTTTAGGTTGTCCCATATTACAAAACAATGGTCATAAGTGTTATGTGTACACTCCAAAAGTGTGCCTATGCCCCTGCAAAGCGCTGCCTAGCATCATCTTACATCAAACAATTAAACACCTGAGAAAAACATGCTAAAAAGTCAGCAAAAAGCTGGTGAGTTCATAGGTTTACATAAAGCAGTAAAGTTGGACCAATAAGTTTACGAGTTAACATTATAATGTGCATAATGTTATACGAAAGTCTACTACGCTGCACTAAGTTCCATGTTACCGAAGCTACGACAGTGTGCATGAAATGAGTTCATGTAATAATAATAAGGCCCGACAAGTGTTCTATCCCGTGACACTTGTATTTCGACATGCTATACATCCTTTTGTCTTATCTGGACAGTTGGCTCTCCAACACGGATGGAGGTGTCACCCTCAATAGATCTATTTATATCACTCGTGCTTCCCAGCAGGAACTAAAGGTACATGAGTATGGGCATGAATTTGGGATACAGTACTTAGGCTAACACGTAATAGTTTTTCAAACAAAAGCATTGTTTAAATGGTCCATAAAAGTAAGCATGTTTCTCACCCCAAGTTTGCAAAGCAAATACGAGTTAAAAGTGAGGCTACGAACTCACCTCAGCAAAGTATCACAAATAGTAATATAGTGCACGTAGATCGAGGTCTGGTAGCTCTAACCGCAATCTAAATAAGTATCATGTCTTAGGTTCGGAAATAAGGTCGTTCATGCAAGTTCATATGCTATTATATCACTCGTACATGTTTGTTGCAACATTTAACATCAAAAATATAGTTATGACAACTTGTTAGATTATTAAGTATAAAATACCTTAGTTATAACGCGTAATTAGTTTGTCTCGTACTTTAGGTATGGTCATCTTGCTAATAAGTATTTTAGATAAATCACCGACACGCTTTAACAACATTCTATGATAGTCGTCTAAGTGATTTTTGAGAAAAATAAAGTTTTACGTCAAAAATACACTTTGTTAAATTTCTGAAAATGACCAAGTGACCTAGTAAAGCTAATCGTAAAACAGTGGTCATTAAGCGTTATTGATCCAACTCAGTGGATTTAGGAAGTATGAAACAATGTCTACAAAAGTCTACACTGAACCTCAGTCCATTCAAACCCAATTCCACACTTATATGGCCTTAAATTTGGGTGATCAGGCCGTTTTTAGTGTTTCTGGACAGCTTTCGGGCAAAAGTACAAGGTCATAAATTCTTCGTTATAAATTGGTTTGATGCATGGTTGCACTTTTTGGAAAATAGGCCATGTATACTTCATTTTTGCCACTGATACTATTTTTCTTTAAAGGAATCTATCTATGATTAAAACGGGCTTAAACATAGTCACTCGCAAAAAACTGCTACTGACACTTAGAAAAATATTGACACTTAAAGCTGGTAAAATAGTTATCGTAGTTGAAATTTTAAATCAACGTATCTTGGTCGTTTTAGCTCCGTTTCTTAAGTTCTTTATATCCCCGGTTTCGTATTTAAGTGTACTAACTGATTTTTGGTGCCTCGGAATATCTAGTTAGCTTCTAGTGTCCGTTTTTACCCTTTGAAAAACTCTTAACAGCATACAAGTTTTCAGAAAATTAATTTTAGACACCTAATCTTGAAAATAACGTAGTTTCTTCGTTATTTATCCGTTTTAACTAATTCAAGCGACCACGTTCTCGTAATAGGTTCTATTTTCTATACTTTTACTCAAATCTTACATCCAACTTACTGATTTTTCCAGAATTTGCGAAATGGGACAGCCTTATATAAAAGTGGTTCAAAAATGTATTTTCTAGTTCCCAAATTATACCAAACCACTATTAATCACTACAAAACCATTCTAACTCTACCCCATACTTGCAAAGTATGTCATGTAGCTTAAGTATTCATAAAAATGAGAGTTTATAACATAATAGCTAGTTGTCATATAATATGTTTTAAGAAATCACAAACATGTACCAAAGTGATTCAACACATATGTAACCATGCAAAAGTCATACTAGAAAATGAAGTAACTCATAAGTAAGTAGTGTAAGGTTATAAAATTAACTTGGTGACTTACTTGAGGTGATAAGTAGGATGAAAGGATAAAAACACTTGTTTAACTCAAACCAACTCTCTTAACCCTTTGCAACACTAAGTGAGTTCTAATAGATATTTGAACTTATGAAAATCAACTTTCTTGCTCCTTTTCTCTTGTGGTCGATTGGTATGGTGAGTGAGCGTGTGTTTTATATTTTTTTCTAAGTCTTGAAACTATGTGTAGTAAGCTAGTATATATATAGGAAGGTCATAGATATTTTAGGGACATAAAGTACCAACATTAATGAAAGTTGGTATTGTTTTTCAAAGTGGTAAGGGGGGGGGGGGGGATGGTGCTCGGCTGATTGGTATGGGGTGGGGGGGGGGGGGGAAGATTTTGTCCAAATTTTCAAAGCATGTACTACACATGTGATAAAGGATTTGGTTAGGAATTTTGTGTATCTCTTTAGTGCGATTTTATGTGTGTTTGAAAGTATAAGTTTGAAAGTTGGGTTTTTGTGTGTCGACTAGCATGACACTCGACATGTCGAGAATTCGAGAGGGGTTAAACAAGGTTTATAACTCGACGTGTTGGTTTTGGCCATGTACAAAATGTGTTTTTGATCCAAGTTCAATACGTATACATAATAGAAAACGTATACATTCGGTTTTAGTTATGTTAGATTGCATATAGGCGCGACACATCTAAGTTAGAAAAGAGTGGGAATTTTAAAATGTGAATTCCCGTAATGTTTTACGTATACCGTTTAAGTTTAAACGTGAGTCGCGGTGTCCCAGTTTTACACTTACAAGTAAAACGTAATAAATACACTGTTGGGAGTGTTTTTATATCAGTATTATAAGAACATTTTTATAGACTCGAACATGAGTTAAATTAATTATTGCCATAACTAATTGTAACACCCCCATTTTCGAGATACGCAGCGGAATATAAGCTTTGGGGTGCTACTTCATGGTTCACAGTCATGGAGACAGAAAACGACTCGAAAAGAGACGTTTTAAATAAAATTGTTATCATTCATTTATAAATATCAGAGTACATAAGATAGGTCCCAGAGGGAGGTTCGGAAAATACATTACAAAAGTTACATTATTCATTGAATGATAACAAAATAGACACTCTTTTTATAAGATGAAACTCCATGCCACTCCGTGCCAAATCGTATTTCCAGTTACCTGAGATAAACATGCTTAAAAAGTCAACACAAAGGTTGAGTGAATCCATAGCGTTTATAGTTATAATCAGTTTGAACATAAGCCAAATAAGAGAAATCAGTTATATCACAGTTCAGAATATTGCACTAAGCCTCATGACACACAAAGCGTTAACATGTAAAAAATTACCCCATAATTAAATGTAGGTAACCTTGCCCCGGGTAGGAGTCTGCCTGAAACTCTTTATTAAACTCAAATATAATGCATTTGGTTCCTTAGCCAGCAACACAAATGGGACGTCAACTGCCAATAGATCTATTCACTATATTCGCGCTCACCCGCAGATGATTAATGGTGCATGATAACAGGGTCTTTTAAAATAAATAGGCAACGGTTAACTTATTGCAATAACAATCAGGAAAATACTTGTGTTCGGTTTGGTAGCATGTATCTCCCCACAGGTTTAGAAAACATATAAGAAAAGTGGGACTATGAACTCACCTGGATAATCTGTGTTAATACAAATAGCGTCTCAAAAATGTTATTTATATTCTTTGATCTTTCATTAGTTTTGTTAATGACAAATAAAAGGAATATCTTTTAGCAAATAATAAATACTAGCTTAAGTCTCTTAAGTACACATTTTACACTTCACATATTAACTAAGAATTACAAGTTTAGTAACTTGTTTCCTTAAAAGGAAACTTTAATTCTAAAACCATTCCATGACATCATTGCATGCATCACATACAATATCTTTGATATATCTTGGTTAGATTTGCAAGATACATAGTTGACATTTGAAGATCTTGGATGATTTGGTAAGATACAACTAAGATATGGTAAGAGACAACTAATCCTTAGCTGTCACATCCCACGGATCCAAACCACATAAAGGACGGATCCCTTGTGAGGGATCCGTGGGATCCGTGAGCTGAAAATCAGCTTGCCTATAAATAGGAAGCTGATCATTTGGCTCTCTCATCACTCATAAGCTTTAACACACATATTCATTCAGTACATATCTTACTAACATCATTCATAGTTGCATTTCACTTTGATCTTTCATTTTGTAGAAAAGAGATCAAGCATTCAAGGATCTACAGAACCGTAATCCTTTAGTTGCATTACTGTGTGATATTGTAGTTAGTCTCACACATCATATCTTTCATTTGTAATCAGTGAGTGTGGTTAGTGCTTTAGTCCTTAAAGCACAAAGAGTGTTGGGAGTAGTTGTACCCGTGTAAAGAACTCGACATCTAGCTTAGTGTCGGTAAAGTAAATAGGCGACGTCAGGTTGGTTCTACCTTGTGAAAGAACCCGGTGTTTAGCTTAGTACCGGAAAAGGAAGTAAGCGACGTGTAAAGGTTTTCTCCGCCTAGAAAAGGAGTTTGTTTCTTAGTGAAAGATAAACTCTCGAGTAGGAAACTCGGGGAGTGGAGTAGGGCAAGGAAGAGAGTCCTTGTAGCCGAACCACTATAAACAACAGTGTCGTGTGGTTTGATCTTTCCTCTCTTTATCTTTTGTTTACATTGTGTGATTATTTATTTGTGATGATTGTTTCCTTTGAAATTAACATATAGTAACAAAGCAAATAAAACTTTAAAACGGTAAAAAACTATTCAACCCCCCTTCTAGTTTTCCACAATTGGCATCAAGAGCTACGTTACTTAAGATCTTTAAAATATATTGTATTTTAAAACTTAAAACGATCCATGGATTTTGAAAACTTTAAAGAAGGGCAATCTATGCAGAGACCACCTCTATTTGAACCAAATTGTTTTATTTATTGGAAAAATCGCTTTGAGACTTATGTAAAGTCAAAGGACATAGATCTATGGTATATTATAGTTGATGGTGATTACAAACCTATTAGTAATAATATTTCGGGTGGTCGGGATGAAGGAGCTTCTCTTACTCGTCACAGTGATGAGCAAAAGAAACTAATTGCCAAAAATAATGAAGCCAAAATGATGCTTTATAATGCCTTACCTAAGAAAGAATATGAAAGAGTTTTTATGTGTAAAACGGCTAAAGATATATGGCAATCTCTTATTATCACACATCAAGGGAACTCACAAGTAAAAGATAAAAAATTGATCTTCTTGTCCAACAATACGAACAATTTGTTATCTTTGAAGATGAGACCATTGATAGTGCGTTTGCTAAGTTCAATACTATTATTACATCACTTAAAGCACTTGATGAATCTTTTTCTAGTAAGAATTTTGTCAGGAAATTTCTAAGAGCACTCCATCCGAAATAGAGAGCAAAGGTGACAGCTATTGAAGAATCTAAAGATCTCTCAAGCATGACACTGGATGAGCTCATAGGAAACCTTAAAGTTCACGAAATGATTATGGAAAAAGATTCGGAAATTGTCAAAGGCAAAAAGGAGAAGATTAAGTCTATTGCCTTGAAAGCCAAAGTCGAGTCAAGTGATGATGATGAGTCTTGTTCAAACAGTGATGATGAAGAGTATGCCATGGCCGTGAGGGATTTCAAGAAATTCTTCAGGAGACGAGGAAAGTTTGTAAAACCACCTCGTGATGAAAAGAAATCCTCTCGGAAAGATCGTGACGATAAGAAAGGTAAGGTTGATAGGAAATGCTATAGGTGTGGTGACTCCAGTCACTTAATAGGAGAATGTCCAAAGCCTCCAAAGACCAAGTCTCAAAGAGCCTTCGTTAGTGGAGCTTGGAGCGATAGTGAAGGAGATGATGATGATGAGCCTAAGAACAACGAAATGGCACTTATGGCTAATGACACAGAAGAGGTACATTCTGATTCATACTCCTCTATAGATGATGAAACCTTAGAAGTTGAATATAACAAACTGTGTGACGTTACTTTAAAAATCATAAACAAAAACAAGTTTTTGAAAACAAAGACATCACTTTTAGAAAATGAAGTATTTTGGCTTAAAGAAAAAGCAATACGAATTGAAAAAGGTAAAGATAGTAAAGAAACGTGTGTGTCTTGTCAAGAACTAAAACTTGAATTAGAAACCTTAAGAACCACACAGGAAGATTTAATCAAACAAAATTCAAAGTTTAAAAGGTTTGATAAAAACATAAGTTGTGCAGATGAAATAATGAAAATGCAAAAGCTACCTCACTATAAAACAGGACTAGGCTTTATGAAACTAGGAACCTTAAGTGATTATAAGGAACAGACTGTGAATAAAACTGATTCAACCATGTTGGACACTCACGGATCCGACGGATCCAAAAATTTGGATCCGCCAAGTGTATCCAAAGGATCCGCGAGTACAGAAATTGAACAGAAGATTCACAAAGTCGACCGTTCCGAGTTTGTTAAAGTTACTAAGAAACCTAACAGTAGTATAACCTATAATAAACATAAACCAGCAGTATCCTTAGGAAGAGGACAAGCTAGAAATGAATATAGAGTTAAAACAGATCAACAGAAACCTCAAATGAGTTTTCCCAAACACCCTTTTCCAAAGAGTATAGTTAATCCACAACATACTTATCAAAATAATTGGAACCAAAACATACCTAGAAACTTTCATGGTCCTAGTTATATGTCATGGAACAATTGTCCACCATTTACATACATAAACCATGATAATGTCATGTTTAACCCAAACGGACCCATGAGATATTGGGGACCAAATGCTTGAGTCTTTTATGAACTTAGGTATGCTTGAAAGTTGATCTTGAACCTGATGAGTGGATCAAAGATAGTGGGTGCTCAAGACACATGACGGGAAACAAAAATCTTTTCTCAACCTATCAAGTGTATGACGGAGGTAATGTCACATTCGGTAGCAAGCTTAAAAGTAAAATCATCGGAAAAGGTACAATCTCTCATGACTCTCTATCTATTGATGATGTTGCTCATGTAGATAATTTAGGATTTAATTTACTTAGTATAAGTCAATTGTGCCGCAAAAAGTATAACGTCCTTTTCAGTGAAAATGGAAGTAAAATACTTAAAGATGGCATAACCGTAGGAAAAGGTGTTTTAAAGAATAATGTCTATGTTATGAAATTAGATAAAACACCTAAAGATAAGTTATGTCTTACCTCCTTGGACGAAAACTCAACTCTATGGCATCGACGCTTAGGTCATGCTAATATGAGGCTTATTCAATCTTTGTCATCCAAAGAACTCGTTAGGAACCTACCCAAGTTGAAATATGACCAACACTTTTGTGATGCTTGCAAAATTGAGAAACAAGTACATAATAGCCATAAGGCTAAAAACATGGTATCTACATCTAGATGCCTAGAATTATTACATATGGATTTGTTTGGCCCGTCGGCTATACAAAGTTATGGAGGAAATTTTTACACTTTAGTTATAGTAGATGATTACTCTAGATATACATGGACAAAGTTTTTGAAAACTAAAAATGAGGCATTCGACAAATTTGAAATTCTAAGCAAGAAAATTCAAAATCAAATAGGAAATAATATAGTATCCATTAGAACTGACCATGGTCGAGAATTTGACAATGAAATTCAATTTGGAAATTTTTGTGATAGTAATGGAATAACTCATAATTTCTCGGCTCCTCGTACACCTCAATCTAATGGTGTAGTAGAACGTAAAAATAGAACAATTCAAGAAATGAGTAGAACTATGTTAAATGAACAAAATATACCACAAAAGTTTTGGTGTCACGCTGTAGATACTTCTACCTATATCCTAAATAGAGTTTTAATTAGACAATTTTTAAATAAAACTCCTTATGAAATTTATCGAGGCAAAAAGCCTACATTAGGATATTTTAGAGTTTTTGGAAGCAAGTGCTTCATTTTAAACACAAAAGATTATCTCACTAAGTTCGACCCAAAGTCGTATGAAGGTGTATTTCTTGGGTATTCACAAAACAGTAAAGCATACATTGTATTAAACAAGGAAACATCAAGAGTCGAGGAATCGTTGAACGTAACATTCAACGAAAGTCCACCTCCCTCTAAGACATCACCTTTGGTAGATGATGACTTAGTTGAAAGTCAAATGGTTAATGATATAGAAAACATTGAAAATGACAATGAACCCGTAAAAGGAGAAATAGTCAATATTAAAGAAACTAAAAGTCATCCATTAGAAAACGTCATAGGAAAACTTAATGAAAGAACATTAAGATCCAAAGCTCAAAATGAAAGTAATTATTTTTGTTTTATTTCAACCATTGAACCTAAAAATATAGACGAGGCAATAAAAGATGAATCTTGGGTAATTGCTATGCAAGAAGAACTTAATCAATTTATTAGAAATGATGTTTGGACATTGGTCCCTCCACCTAAAAACCAAACCATAATAGGCACCAAATGGGTCTTTAGAAATAAAATGGATGAAAAGGGTATTATATCTAGAAATAAAGCTAGGCTAGTAGCTCAAGGTTACAATCAACAAGAAGGTATTGATTACGATGAAACCTTTGCACCCGTAGCTAGACTTGAGTCTATTAGAATATTACTTGCATATGCATGTGCACATGATTTTAAGTTATTTCAAATGGATGTCAAAAGTGCTTTCTTAAATGGTCTTATAAATGAAGAAGTATATGTTGACACAACCTCCCGGCTTTGCCGACTTTGAAAAACCAAATTATGTTTTCAAACTTAAGAAAGCTTTATACGGACTTAAGCAAGCACCAAAGGCTTGGTATGATCGACTTAAGACTTTCCTAGTTGACCATAAGTATACCATGGGCCTAGTAGACAATACTCTCTTCACCAAGAAAAAGGGATCACATATTATCATAGTCCAAATATATGTGGATGACATTATATTCGGTTCAACTTGTCAAGAGTTATGCGACGATTTCTCAAAAATCATGCATGACGAGTTTGAAATGAGTATGATGGGGGAACTAAACTTTTTCTTAGGCCTCCAAATTAAACAATTAGAAGATGGGATATTCTTCAACCAATCAAAGTATATCAAAGATATGCTTAAGAAGTTTGGTCTTGAAGACTCAAAACCCATGAGAACACCCATGTCCTCCGAAACCAAACTTACTAAGGATGAAGAAAATGAATCCGCAGATAGCACTAAATATAGAGGAATGATTGGTAGTTTACTCTATCTTACGGCTAGTAGGCCTGACAATATGTTTAGTGTTTGTCTATGTGCACGTTTTCAAGAAGATCCAAAAACGTCCCATCTTGAAGCCGTTAAAAGAATATTTAGGTACATCAAAGGTACTACACACTTAGGATTATGGTATCCCAAAGGAACGGGTATAGAAACCATAGTGTATACTGACTCAGATCACGCAGGTGATTATGTTGATAGGAAAAGTACTAGCGGTATTTGTACTTTTGTAGGATATTGTCTAACATCATGGTTCGCTAAGAAACAAACTACCCTCGCAATCTCAACAACAGAGGCAGAGTATGTGTCTGCAGGAAAGGCGTGTCAACAAGCACTGTGGATGAAACAAGCTCTCGTCGACTATGGAATTGAACTCAACAACATTCCCATTCTTTGCGACAACAAAGGTGCTATCGATCTAAGCAAAAATCCAGTCCAACACACTAGAACCAAACATATTGAAATACGTCATCACTTCCTTCGCGACAATGCACAGAAGGGAATAATCTCAATTGAGAAAGTTTCCTCAGAGGACAACATTGCCGATATTCTCACTAAACCACTTAAACGAGAACCTTTCAATTATCTTAGACTTGGATTAGGATTAATGGAACCTAGTGATTAGGAGAAACATTAGTGTAAACATTAGTTTAGCCACACACGACACCAAACCAAAACATGTGTTCTGATCCGCGGATCCAATCGACAACAAAGACGGATCCTTTGTTTGGGATCCGCCGGATCCGTCGCATGCTATGTGCAGTTTATTATTTAATAAACAAGAACAACTACTATTCATTCCTCACTCCAAAACATATCACCTTACTACATTCGACACACACTTAATCTCCATCACATTTTAGACCATTTTCTTCCACAAATCTGTGCTTCTAACATCACTGTAAGTATTCTTATCATATTTATACTCCTAATCTGCGTCTAGGATTTCCATTTCATGCACAAAACCAAAACTTGGGGTATATGCATAATTCTTGAAAAATCATGAAGCATATTTATTGCATTATACTTAAAAACATGTTTTTCTTAGTTAGGAATTGCATCTCATAGCACATTGTCTTAATTTAACAAAAACCCCATGAAAATTTTTCACTAAAATCTTCTAACGACTAGGTAAAATGATTTTTTCTTACATTGTTCATACAAATGCAAAAAACGTTATCTTTTAGACTTCACTTGCATAATGTCTCTTGAATGCTAAAGGGAATACATAACTAATATGTATTTTCGGGTACATTCAACCGTAGCTACATTGAAATAGGAGCGTTTGGGTTATCTCTCGTTTATAAACAAAATTTGCATAAACTAATTTTTCTTGCATCAAAAGGAGTCGAGATAACCGCACTTCCACATTGTCCCCATGTAGGCACACACTAGGAATTTTACACTTCATTTGATCATTTTAACTAAAACTATGTAACTTTTGTACTTAGGAAAATCATGCCTCCCGCAACCAACTACGATCACAAGAAAACCGTTAACTACTTACCCAAAGTCCACAAAACCAAAGGTCTAACCAATGCCCAAATCGAAATTTTCAAAGCCTTAGAGAAAAAGTATGTCCATGAGGGTAGAGCCGTAGATTCATCATTCTATGAAGGAACTCAACTTAGGGAACAATTATCCGCAATTCGATTTGATTCTCTTTTAGACATAGATGAACCAATCATTCCTAGGTTCATACTTGAGTTCTATGCTAGTGTAGGTCTTAGTTCGAGTGATGAAGGTTACTTAAGTCTTCATTTTACTCTAAATGGAAATCTTGTCAACATCCCTCTTGATCAATTTGGTGAGGTCTTAGGAATTCCAAGCCAAGGGACATGTATTTACTCGGACAAATGGTCCTTAACAATCTTAGACTCCAATCTCGATAGGACGGCACCATATGCCACTCCTCTCATTCAAAAGAAGTGATTAGGGAACATCTCTTCATTCCTAAGAACAACCCCACAAGAATGTTTCGATGGTCGTGAAGTTGCTAGAGATCCATTTGCAATGGAGCTTAATGAACTCAAACCCGAGTTCAAGAAGATGGAGGATGTATTAAGGGCTAATGTGATGTGCACCATAGGAAACCGTGATCATATCAATGCTTGTTTATGCCACATGATGTACAACATCTCTACTCATCAACCCTTCAATCTTGCTTATTATGTTGCCAAAAGAATGTGTGACATTCCGGTTCAAAGCAAGATTGCAATGCCTTATGGTATGCTCTTAACCCGACTTTATAGAGCCTTTGCACCCGCTCGTCCAAACCATTTAGGCTTTGTTCTGGATTACAACGAAATTGAACATACCTTCGTTCCTTTGAGCGACTTTAGGGTTAGTGTTGATAAGGGCAAACGTCCTCGTGTACCAACATCATCCTCATCATCTTCAATGAGTGAAGATGATGGTATGCCAAATTCTAGGATTCCTCCACCCGAGTACTTGAGCCATCTTCCTCCAATTCAACATGAATCCGCTGAATATCGAAACATCAAAGGAATGGTGAAGAATCTGGGTCGTTGGATGATGAAATTACACAAGGGGATGAAGAAGTTGAAGAAGAAGCTGAGTTGATGGAGTGTTTGGTTTTAAACAATGTTGGATATTGTGTTGTTAAACTTCTATGTGTCTAGAATTTATCTGATAATACTTGTTGTGTATGTGTAATAACTAACACTTGCAGGTGGATAACCATCATGGTTATTAATTTTTCCGGGTTATAGCCAGTGTTTGGCATAACACCTAAAACGGTAAGTTTCTAAGTACGGATTAAACTATGTGCAATCATGTGTTAATGTTACAATATTTAGTTGTTTTGCTATACATATTAGATGCTAAATAAGGTCTAGGTGAATTTTCGGGTTTTCGTCGAAAAACGAAAAATATGAATATGTTCTGTTTAGTTTTTAAGTTTTAGGCATAGGATCCGGCGGATCCCAAAACAGGGTTCCGCCAAGGCTTATCGTTGGATCCGCCATCCGCCATCCTGCGGATTTGGCGGATCGCTAAACATGGTTCCGCATTTGCAACCACTTGGATCCGCATGTTTCCCAGTAAAATTATAAAACTTTTTCGACTTATCCCGATTCTTAAATCTTTAATGTTTAGTATCACTTAGGATTCATTCACTGATCACAATTCCTCTTAGAATCATTTAGGAATTCTTAGAAACTTAGGAACAAAAATTCCCACCAA
The DNA here is from genome assembly GCA_021014915.2 of Artemisia tridentata subsp. tridentata. Lineage (NCBI taxonomy): Eukaryota > Viridiplantae > Streptophyta > Magnoliopsida > Asterales > Asteraceae > Artemisia > Artemisia tridentata. The sequence continues at coordinate 235,599,956 of CP139505.1, forward strand.
AATTTAAATTTTTAAATTTTAGGTGTGAGTTACCAAACAGATACAAAGAAGGAACCCTTTTTAGGGATCCATCAAATCCGTGGAAATATCAAATCATCAGACTTTCCACTATCTTCTTGTATTAACTGCAAATCCACAACATATTACTCAACCAAAGCTCAATGGATTGACTTCCTTGATATGACCTGCACAAATTTTTGTTCCAAATCATTAGTAACCAACATTCTCTATTGGATTCACATCAAATCCAAACACACAGACTCACAAACCTTCTGTCTATAAATTAGCACTTTAGGATCATCCCTTCACACAACAACCATTTCCTCTCCTGTACATCTTAGCTATCATACTTCACCATGACTAAGTCAAACAACTCTTCCACATCTAGATCTTCAAGAAGAACAGCCCGCATTAGTGTTAAACCCTGTTGTTTTATCAACTTAGCAAACTCCTCATCTGAGGAAAATTCTCCTCTCAATATATCATCACCCATTGCTAGTGAAAATTTCCTTACACTGTCCACCCCAACACCATCAAATGTTGTTATACAAACACCACCACCAACCATTACTCCAAGAGCCTCTACTCCACCACCAGCTCCATCACAGCCTGTTAGATCACCATCATCACCAAAATCACCCAAACTCCAACCCTTGGAATTATTTAGGACTCCTCCTACATCACCACATCTTGATGACTTAGAAGAACTTTCACCAAAATTACCCAATCTTCCACCCATGACCTTTGAAGGTCAACAACCCATGCTTTTTCACCCGGTTTACCCGGATATCCATGGCCCTTTATACCATGATGCACAATCATCCTAACCTCAACAACACCCTCTATCACCCACATCCACTCTAGTTGCCATTGACGAGGCAATGTGGATGAATATGCCTCAAACCCAAGAAGAGATTAGTGAAGAGCTCAACCGTCTCTACACTCTCTCGGGTATGGTTGACCATCGCCTTCATGAAGCAATGGACATTCAAAACATTCTTATGAACTCCCTCCAAACACCACAACAACCATCACCCAACAACAACAACCAACCACCACCACCACCACCACCACAAAACTTGGAGCCTAGTCTTCCTCCTGGTTTTTCAAGTCATGATTGCGCACATTGTGAGATAACATCTCACTTGGCCCAAAGGACCAACATCTTGGTCCATGAGCTTCAAAATGAGATGAGGTTCATCTTGAACCATGTTCTTGAACGTTTAAACGCAATCTCTCATCCTCCTCAATAGGAGATTTTTAGACTAGTTGTTAGGACCTTTTAAATTATTGTTTTAGGACTTTTTACTTTTTATTGTAATCATAACATCATTTCTCTTTGTGACTTTTGTCACAAAATTTTCAATTTATATGAATATGATGTTTTATGCTTATGAGTGATCAACATATTGCATATTATCATTATCATTGTGAACTAACATTCTTATATAGCATATATTATACCTTGATTATGATTACCCTAGGTACATATAATGATCAGACACTTAATTTGACTTTTAAAAGTCAAAACTTATTAAAAGGCTTATTTAGGAGAATACTTCACAAGCATTCTACTTCTTCATTGAAGTCATTCATTACTAACACTTCATTTGCAGCATATCATACCCTTCATAGTATACGTTGGTACTCGAGAAGTGAGGAGTATACATCAAGGGGGAGCATCTCATAAGCATTTCATATACTAACCGTTTGTTTTGTAGATTCATGCATTATTTCCTTGATTACTCCATCTAGGGGGAGTATAAAACAAGGGGGAGCTTTAAAGTTCTCAAAATCGCATTCCGCTACGCTACTCTTTTTGTTTCGACAAAAAGGGGGAGAAAGGAACTAAGTTTGCATCAACTGTGATTCATCACAGTACATACACTTTTACAAAACTTTTCTTTAATAAACAAACTTAATATATATTTTTAAGAACTCATGCTATATTTATTCTCTTGCTCAAAAATATACCTTATGTTTTGTCATCAACAAAAAGGGGGAGATTGTTAATACAAATAGCGTCTCAAAAACGTTATTTATATTCTTTGATCTTTCATTAGTTTTGTTAATGACAAATAAAAGGAATATCTTTTAGCAAATAATAAATACTAGCTTAAGTCTCTTAAGTACACATTTTACACTTCACATATTAACTAAGAATTACAAGTTTAGTAACTTGTTTCCTTAAAAGGAAACTTTAATTCTAAAACCATTCCATGACATCATTGCATGCATCACATACAATATCTTTGATATATCTTGGTTAGATTTGCAAGATACATAGTTGACATTTGAAGATCTTGGATGATTTGGTAAGATACAACTAAGATATGGTAAGAGACAACTAATCCTTAGCTGTCACATCCCACGGATCCAAACCACATAAAGGACGGATCCCTTGTGAGGGATCCGTGGGATCCGTGAGCTGAAGATCAGCTTGCCTATAAATAGGAAGCTGATCATTTGGCTCTCTCATCACTCATATAGCTTTAACACACATATTCATTCAGTACATATCTTACTAACATCATTCATAGTTGCATTTCACTTTGATCTTTCATTTTGTAGAAAAGAGATCAAGCATTCAAGGATCTACAGAACCGTAATCCTTTAGTTGCATTACTGTGTGATATTGTAGTTAGTCTCACACATCATATCTTTCATTTGTAATCAGTGAGTGTGGTTAGTGCTTTAGTCCTTAAATCACAAAGAGTGTTGGGAGTAGTTGTACCCGTGTAAAGAACTCGACATCTAGCTTAGTGTCGGTAAAGTAAATAGGCGACGTCAGGTTGGTTCTACCTTGTGAAAGAACCCGGTGTTTAGCTTAGTACCGAAAAAGGAAGTAAGCGACGTGTAAAGGTTTTCTCCGCCTAGAAAAGGAGTTTGTTTCTTAGTGAAAGATAAACTCTCGAGTAGGAAACTCGGGGAGTGGAGTAGGGCAAGGAAGAGAGTCCTTGTAGCCGAACCACTATAAATAACAGTGTCGTGTGGTTTGATCTTTCCTCTCTTTATCTTTTGTTTACATTGTGTGATTATTTATTTGTGATTGTTTCCTTTGAAATTAACATATAGTAACAAAGCAAACAAAACTTTAAAACGGTAAAAACTATTCAACCCCCCTTCTAGTTTTTCACAATCTGGATGGAAAACAAAGTTATACAAAGTTGATAAACATCTCCGGCTTGCAACCTGGGTTGTTATGTCAAGTTTCAGTAATCGTTCCTGAATATATATAAGTTTTCAGTATTCGTTTTGTAACCTTCTGGTTGGTGATTAGATACTTTATTGAGCCAATATGTAGTTTCAAAAGGAATATTTTATTATATTTTCTTATCTGTAAGATTCGGTTCCGTCCGTTCGTTAAATGGATACTTCGTTTGTTAGTTACGGTACAAAACGTATATTAAGTTTAAATAAAACTTAATAATAATAATAATAATAATAATAATAATAATAATAATAATAATAATAATAATAATAATAATAATAATAATTTATAATATAATAATAAAAATAATATTAAATAGGAATTAGGGTTTGTATATTTTCATTTTAGACCTTCAAGTTTCTAGGTTTGGCAAGTTTTACCCTTAAACTATATGAAAATGACAATTTTCACCCTCGGACTTTTAAAGATATACAATTTTTACCCCTGGAATTTCTTAAAATGACACTTTCTACCCTTAAGTTTCAAAAATGACAGTTTACACCCCTAGGGTTCAGATCGACAGCAGGCATGGTCCTTTTTACAAAACTAATTAGAGTTTTGACACTTTTCACCCTTGAGACTTCTATTTCATTTCACCCGTAGTCCTTTTCACACAAAAACGACTTGTTTCCTTTGAATCGTGGCGAAACTTTTTACGACTCTTTATCCAAAATACTTATAAGTGTTTTAAGAGTATTTCTACCAAAGATTAGACCATGGTTCGATCGTATGACCTCGAAAACAATTTTTGGAATGGGCGATTTATAGATTTTTCGACACAGAAACAACCCGACAAAAATGAACTAAAACTCGCTCGTTTCTTAACGAAATTCGTTGATTCTTTTTCCTAAAGTTAGCTATCTCAGTGGTCTTTAATCATCCCAAAATCTAGAATTTTAGGAACACTTTAAAGGGTCGAAATTAAGGCTCAAAACTCTGGGTCTGCTGCTGTCATTATTAAAAATTAGTTCTGAAATTAATTAAAAACTCCCCTTTTTATGCGTTTTCATGACTCGAGGTCAAAAGACTTTTTAAGGAAAACGACGTTCCGGACAACTTTCGTGTTTTAAGTTTTCGACGAAACGGACCAGAAAGGCCTCGAATCGCGTGAAGTCGCCTGCTGTTACAGTAGGTATTCTAAGTTTATTTATAACTTAAAAGCAACGTAACTTTTGACTCGTTTAATCGTTTTCGATGATTCAAATTGCCACGTTCTCATAAAAATAATCTCTTTAACAATATGTGAGTGTCCTAGTGCCTAGTGTTCTAGAAATATAGAAAAATAAATAAATAGGGTATGTTTGTTTTAGTTCGACAAAATCAAAAGGAAAGAAAGAAAAATGATTTTGTTAGTTTTTGTGTTATCCTATTATTAGAGGTTACTTAAGTAGTATTTTAAGAGTATTTAGAGTATATTAAAAGTAATGAAAAAGAGTTAGAGCATACCTTGCTATGTTTGGTCGACTAGGGTATGATTTTGTGAAATATGGTTCGAACTAGCTCTTCATTGATCCTAGCTTCTTCCTACTGCCTTCTTAGGTTTATTTGAACTTAGTTTAGGTTTGTGGGATCAGAAATGAAAGGGTTTGGGGGCTGTTTGGATTGGTTCGATGGGTGGTGATGGGGAATTAGGGTTTTTAGATCTTATATTTATAGGAGGTGTTCTTACATGAGCCATGGATTAATTTGATGAGTTGTATGGATATTATGGTGCCACAAGGTAGGAGGAGGGGGAAAGTGATGTGGCATGTTACTAACCTTACACATATACACATTCTAGAGGAGGGGCTATGTGGCACACTTATGTTCTCTTAATTAGAAGTCTTAAGGTTGAAGAAATGCTAAGGTTTAGTTAGTTTAGGGTTAGGATCAAACTAGATGAAGTATTTGGCTTAGTTTAGGTCGAATTGTGCATTAAGGAGTAGTACCTAGGGCTTATCTAACTTGTATTCTAGGGTTTAGGGTAAAACTAGGGTTTCTAACTCTAGGTTTTAGTCAAAAATAATTTTTAGATTTGTATGGCATGATATAATGTATATCGAATTCTATATATTGGTGAGAAAATGAATTTTGTGCTTTAGGTGGTTGTACTCTAGGCTTGGAAGACTTGTACTAATGTTAATAAAATAATAAAAATACATTTTTAATTATTTCCAAATTTTCTATAATTTTTATGTAATTTTTATTACACTTTAAATACAATTAAATGAGTTTTCATGATTTTATGCATTAGTGAGTTGTACCTTAAGTTTATGAAGTTGTAAATATATTAAATATATAAATAAATTATTTTTATAATTTATTGTGTGAAAATATTACATAAAACGTTATTTAAATAATTATTTTTAAATGTTTTATAAGGTTTTTATTTATATTTAGATTTCATGCTTAAAGGACTTGTACCTTGACTTAAGATACTTGTACATAATATTTTTATAAAAATATTAACTAGGGTTTACAAATAAAATAATAGTTTTTGGGAATTTAGGGTTTTACCGGGAGTTATAGTGAAATTAGGGTTTCTATGCTTTAGACACTTGTACATTAATCATATAATTTGTACTTTAGTATTTCTAGGGTTTTGTTGTTCATAAATATTGTTATGGTAGTTTAGGGTTTCATAAATACTATCATCAGTTAAGAAACGTTCAGTTTTAAACGTACGTTAGCGAAATAACGTAAGGTGATAAATGGGACCTCATAACGTTTTAGGTCAAAGATGTTTATACAGTTTAATACTACATCAGTTAAGGTTAGGTTGCAAGCACGGTTGTTCGGGATATGATCTCCTTCACATAAGATAATAGTTACAATAATTTTTTTTTCTACGTGGAAAGAGGATAAGTATTCTGAGAGATAGTTTATTTTAAATAAGGGATTTTTCACAGTGGTTACAGTCACCCACCGTCAAGGGAATCTCGTCCCGAGATTCAGTCTGTGTTGGTTGTGGAAATTTGGAAAAATGAAGTATAGGGATAGTTAGGTTCAGATTTCTATCTTATCCAGATAGAGAACGCGATAAAGGAAAATCGTATAACGATTTGGTTGGAATGAGAATTTGATACGCTTAAAATACCTCAAGTTAAAATAATATTGCTTAAAATATTATCTTTATTCTTGAGTTCGATAAATCCGATAATGTCGTTTCGCTGATAATCCTTGGTTCTCCGTTTAATACCAAAGGATCAGGATTTAGTCAGTTTTATCTCTACTGGATGAACTAAATTTAAATGTTTTGCCACCTAGTGTGCCACTATGCAACGGTCAGATTCTAAAGTGGGAGAATAGTGATTTAATGTTCGAATATAACGGTCGAATAAAGGGTAGAATTCCTCCTATAAATATCTCATTTCTAATCCTCATCTTTCATCATAAAATTTCCTTCTAAAAACCTCAAAGATGCCGCACTTTGTTACATACCTAGCGATTGTTTTCGTTATTGCGATTATTTCCTACATGGTGTATAGTCCAGATGAGAATTTCGAAGCCTTTGGTATAGTCCTATGGTTCGTGATTCCACTCACTATCGTAGCCTTTATCGTGGATCAAACATGGGGAAAGTAAGTCTCACGCTAAGGTCACTAGGATGGTCTTTGTTTGTGTTTTCTAAGTAATCCTCAATGTAATAAAGCTTATGTAATCCTTATAATATTAGCACTTCAGTTGCTAATTATGGTTCCATATATTATCTTCCAAGGTTTCTTAATAAAATCTTAGGGTTTTTCTATCCATAATGTTATCGAATTCCTATCTTAGAGATGATGGGTAGTAGTTGTAGACTTTTGTTGTATGAAATCAAAATAATGATTTATAAACAATTTGTTTTGTTTAAATATTTTGCTTTTGAATGAAAACTAGTAGTAGAAAATTTGAAAATATAACTGTCCAACTCGTTACATGATTCTTCCAAAATTATACATAGTTGATCAGGTTATGTATAATTGAGGACCAAATGATGTAATGTTTCGTACAGTCACTGTGGTTTTATTCAAAAAGTTTTAGATGGCGTTCAACGCTTTATTTTTGAAAAATAGCTTCATAAATAATTTTCAAAAGCATTGGAAAATTTCTGTCCACACTACAGTGATGGGTTAAGGATTCCTAAAGTATTAATGGGATAACCTCAAAATAAATCTTAGAGTTCGTCTAAAATTTTACTAGGCAATGTTTATAAATAGGGTAGGGAGAAATAGAATAGATATGAAAGCTAAACGCAGATTTGGAAATATGAAGGAATTATCGCGAAATAGAGATTTCATAGAGTAGAAAGATAATTTATCGTAACTAAGATAGTTCTGAAAGGAAAATATAACTTAGAGGGTTCTAATCCTCAATTTATTCATTACTTCCGAGATATCAAACTTAAAGGTCATACTAGGACATAGATGTTGTTTTCCTTGATAACCAACTTTAGGGGTAAGATGCTTGTGATGGCAGGCGGGGTAGTGAGTAGGGATAGTGGTTTCTATTTCACTATGTTTTTGCTTTTGGTTATTTTGTTGAAAGGTAACAGTTTTCTTAACTCCTAAGGCATGAGTAATGGTAGGTTTGGTCACTTTTCCGGGACCTTTATGAAAATCTGTCTTGTATCCCGTGAAACTTTCAGGGATATGCCTACAAGACTCAGCCGTCTCCTTTTCTCCTTTGGCCATATTGTTGCTACTCAGGTGGGCTACTGTGGTTACTTCGAGTACTGCCGTGATGAAATTAACTATTAACTTCTGGATATCTTCCGGGGTCATTAGAGGAACGTTGGTATTTTTCATGCTGACGAGGATATATGTTTACTCTTAATATCTATCTTGCATATCTCCCACTATTTTCTCCAAAATAGTGATCTTCGTCTGAGCTGTCGTCAGTTCTTCATTTTTCTTCTCTTCTAACATCTTCAATTCGTCATAGGTATTTCTCGTCTCAGCTGCTCATGACGGTTTTCTGCCTTCTCACAGTTCTCGTCCATCTTCTGCTTCATGGTCTCTGAATCTTCAACTCTATATTTTATACCCTCGATGCATTCCGAAGATAGCTTGTCGGGATGACCTAAGCAGTCTCGATCTGTTCTTCTTGTCGTTCTAATTGCGTCAGCAGGGTGGAGATAGTCGGCTGTCGTTCTTGTGCTGATTGCGAACATTTGCTCACCTCAAAGACTCGCAATGGAATAGGGAAGTTGGGAATAGGTAATCGGGGTAAAGTATGATATCGGGTGATAATGATTCTAATTTCTTCACTAAATTCGAATGGGACAGATGAGGGAATAGAAATTTATAGTTGATAGTGGAGGTAAAGATATATGTAGGAACTGATGATATAAGTATAGGAAAGTGGACGTGGTAGTGGTGACGAGGATGTAGGTATTATCATGATGTCCGGTACTATCGTGACATTTTTCAATATCCGAGTCCGACATAAGAGGAATAGGATGGGTAGGGAAAGTCAGGGTTCTGTAACCACCCTATAGTTATAAATGTTTCATTATGCAGCTTAAACGATTAACAATAAATTATATACCAATAACGTTTCAGTAACGGCGTGGCACGGAGGACTTTTTAGTTAAGTTTGTGAAAATCGGTTATAGTCCAATGTTTGAAAACATTTGGTTCTCTATAACCACAAGCTTTGATACCACTCTGTAACACCCCCATTTTCGAGATACGCAGCGGAATATAAGCTTTGGGGTGCTACTTCATGGTTCACAGTCATGGAGACAGAAAACGACTCGAAAAGAGACGTTTTAAATAAAATTGTTATCATTCATTTATAAATATCAGAGTACATAAGATAGGTCCCAGAGGGAGGTTCGGAAAATACATTACAAAAGTTACATTATTCATTGAATGATAACAAAATAGACACTCTTTTTATAAGATGAAAGTCCATGCCACTCCGTGCCAAATCGTATTTCCAGTTACCTGAGATAAACATGCTTAAAAAGTCAACACAAAGGTTGAGTGAATCCATAGCGTTTATAGTTATAATCAGTTTGAACACAAGCCAAATAAGAGAAATCAGTTATATCACAGTTCGGAATATTGCACTAAGCCTCATGACACACAAAGCGTTAACATGTAAAAAATTACCCCATAATTAAATGTAGGTAACCTTGCCCCGGGTAGGAGTCTGCCTGAAACTCTTTATTAAACTCAAATATAATGCATTTGGTTCCTTAGCCAACAACACAAATGGGACGTCAACTGCCAATAGATCTATTCACTATATTCGCGCTCACCCGCAGATGATTAATGGTGCATGATAACAGGGTCTTTTAAAATAAATAGGCAACGGTTAACATATTGCAATAACAATCAGGAAAATACTTGTGTTCGGTTTGGTAGCATGTATCTCCCCACAAGTTTAGAAAACATATAAGAAAAGTGAGACTATGAACTCACCTGGATAATCTGGATGGAAAACAAAGTTATACAAAGTTGATAAACATCTCCGGCTTGCAACCTGGGTTGTTATGTCAAGTTTCAGTAATCGTTCCTGAATATATATAAGTTTCCAGTATTCGTTTTGTAACCTTCTGGTTGGTGATTAGATACTTTATTGAGCCAATATGTAGTTTCAAAAGTAATATTTTATTATATTTTCTTATCTGTAAGATTCGGTTCCGTCCGATCGTTAAATGGATACTTCGTTTGTTAGTTACGGTACAAAACGTATATTAAGTTTAAATAAAACTTAATAATAATAATAATAATAATAATAATAATTTATAATATAATAATAAAAATAATATTAAATAGGAATTAGGGTTTGTATATTTTCATTTTAGACCTTCAAGTTTCTAGGTTTGGCAAGTTTTACTCTTAAACTATTTGAAAATGACAATTTTCACCCTCGGACTTTTAAAGATATACAATTTTTACCCCTGGACTTTCTTAAAATGACACTTTCTACCCTTAAGTTTCAAAAATGATAGTTTACACCCCTAGGGTTCAGATCGACAGCAGGCATGGTCCTTTTTACAAAACTAATTAGAGTTTTGACACTTTTCACCCTTGTGTAACACTCGACTTCACTTGTAGAAGATGAACCGAGAGCTTCCTCTTTATCACACACAAGCCAACTAGATGACACTCACAAACACAATAAGAGAACAAGAGTAGTATGTGGATCTTATGTATAATATTTCAAGTCAAATGTATATTATCTTCAAAGAGAAAGAAATGATACAAGGACTTGGGGTGTTACTCTCTCACACACACACACACTCTTTTTCTTATCTAAAATGAGGCACATTGAAACTAAGGAGTGTGTGTGTGTATATACGACATTCACAGCCAACACATGGCTTGAATGGGCTTTGACTTGGACAATGTAGTGGACTTGTAAAAGTATTACACATATACTTTTGGACTACACACTAAACTAATACTACAAGCCCACTTCTTAGACTACATATTACATGACACACTTAAGTCTAATTGTCAAAATGACCATCACTTCAAAGTAGCATAAATTCAATGCTAACAATCTCCCCCTAAGGGATGGTCATATCAATGATGCTCCCGTGATTGGTCTTTTGCATTTGACGTCTTGAACTTCGTGTGTCAATGTATAACATTCTTCAATCAATGTTCCTTTATGCACTGTGATCTTCAAAGTATCGTCTTCTGGTCGATCCTGCCTTGATCTACTTCTTCTGTCCGGATGCGTCGTCGTTATAGATGATGATGGTAGATGAACTTTCGTTGGTACCTGCATAAAACAGTTAGCAATAAAACGTCCAGCGGTCATCATGACGTGAGGCAAGATCCTTAGATCTCATTAAGACTCAAACAACTTGTATCCTTTTGAGGGAACACAAGTGTATTGCATAGGAAGTGTTCCTACGAGATCTTTTGATGAATCTCATGTCTCTAGACTCAATAATGTGCGTTTTGGTTTTAGTCGTCGGAGGCATGGAGCAGAGTGCCACCTTTTCAATATCAACACATCTCGGAGTGAGAGGTCGATAGATTATGTAGTGTTCTCCGTGAGAAATGAAACAAATATCTTTTAAGAGATATCTGAGTGGATAGGAGGGGTGGTGCAAATGCGTCACTGGGTCCATGACGTCTTGTCTTCAATACCAGTATCACCTTGGTGAGTACCGATAGCAGATGTATTGACCCGGTTTCTGTCCTAAGTTTTCATGGAGGGCTATTTCTTTTCACCCTTACAAAAACTTTTCTTTTTCATTCTTCAACCCCTTCTTTCTCCTTTCTCATTATACTCCTTTTTTCAATCTTTCCTAAGGACTTCTAATGCTAAGCTATTGGAATTGTCCTTGGGTAGATCCCTCCGGTTCTGGCGGATCCTTGGACATAACCTAACCATAATCACCTTATTACTCCATGATTATCCTAGATTATTTGTCACATGCCATTAAACCTTGTGAAAATCTCTCAACGTGTTTATGAGAAAACACATTTTGTTAACACATCGAGAGTTTTACATTTTTGAAACACCCCCCTTCACATGTGCTCATGCATTTTTGAAATAAATTGCACATGTTGGGTAGAGTTCGCACATTTAAAATGATCGATTTTCAATGAACATGACCTTCGCGAGACACGCTTACATCACTAGTTAGACTAGCTTGAAATTATTACCCGTCCCGGTCATATTCAAAGATCATCTCTCGAATTGGTACATTCTACTCAGACAAGTCCTTTGCGAGACACGCTTGCATCACTGGTAAACCAGCTTGAAATTATTACCCGTCCAGGACTAGTCTTTTCGATAACGGACAGTTAGTTTCGTCAATTCGAGGGTTCATGCTGAGTCTTTTTGAAGAACTCGTTTTGAGATTCAAACGATAAAACTTCTTTTAGATCACATTTTAATCACGTCCTCTCCCCCATATTTATAATAAACACCTAATCTCCCCCTCAAAAATAGCATGAAGTGGTATTTTTGAAAACAGTTGATTAAAATGAAACTTTTTGTGGAGAAACGGACTGATTTTAGCATGAAAAATGGAACATTTTTTCTTTTTATACTCCCCCTTAATCAGAGCAAATGGTTAAACTTTTGAGTTTAAAAGCATTTAGAGGTCTTAGAGGGAGTTGTTGTGAGCACAAAATTTATAAAAAGACTTTGAAAAATCTTTTGAAACAATTTTGATTAAGTGCTCACGGGTTTTAGCTTTTCGCCATTAACATTGCGAGTTCTGATCGGAAATAATCAGAAGTCATTCAATGTAGCGCGGGTTTCGTACTGAAATGCATAAAAGCCGTAATTAAGAATATTTGAGGAACGACATGTTTTAGAAAAACATAAAAAATAACTCTCGCTCAAGCATCTGTAAATACCCGTATCATTGTTGAATGATATTTCTAAGTACGTACAGAATATTGATTAGACGAGAGACATGTCGTGAGAAGAATATTTTTGGTTTTTGAGTTTTATATTTTTTATGTCTTTTTGAAATTTTTCTATATTTACAGTATAGATTTTAACAAGTATATATTTACAAAAATATTTACATGCGAAGCTTTTTGATATAAATCAATAAGATTCGAGAAGACGTTCTAACTCTTCGGGAGTTAGGCTTCGCATTCCAATTCGACGAACTAAGTTTTCAAACTGCTCTTTTGGGAGGGCCTTAGTAAATAGATCGGCGAGTTGATATTCTGTCTTCACGAAAAACAATTCAATAGTACCCTCTTCAACGTGCTCTTTTATGAAGTGGTAGCGGACTCTAATATGCTTGGTCTTCGAGTGTTGCATTGGGTTGCACGAGATGGCTATGACACTTTTTGAATCGCAATACAAAGGTATGCGGTCGAAAGAGAAACCATAATCTGTGAGTTGTGTTCTCATCCAAAGGACTTGAGCACAACACGCAGATAGAGACACATACTCGGCCTCTGCTGTTGATAAAGCAGTGCAATCTTGTTTTCTTGACGACCAGCCTACTAGCTTTTCTCCTAGAAATTGCGCTCCGCCTGATGTACTTTTCGCTGTTACTTGGCATCCAGCATGATCGGCATCTGAAAAGGCAATTAGTGAAAACTCCGAGTCCTTCGGATACCAAAGTCCCATGTTAATGGTTCTTCGAAGGTATCGAAAGATCCGTTTAACCTCTTGGAGGTGAAGTTCGGTAGGCCTTGCCTGAAACCGTGCAAGTAAGCAAACAACAAAATGAATATCTGGTCGGCTTGCAGTTAGGTACATGAGAGAACCAATCATGCTCCGATATTTCTTCGGATCCATGGGTTTCCCATATAGGTCAGCGCCAATTTTTGGTGAAGTGACCATTGGAGTACCAACAGAGTCACAATTTTCCATACCATGTTTTTTCAAAATCTCAATTGTGTATTTAGCCTGATTTAGAAAAATACCACGCGGGGATTGATGAATTTGTAAACCCAAAAAGAATTTTAATTCTCCCATCATGGACATTTCAAATTTGCTTTTCATGAGATTTTCAAAATGTTTTGAATGTGTCGGATTAGTGGACCCAAAAATTATGTCGTCCACATAAATCTGAACAATCAAAATATCATTTTTGTATTTTCTTGTAAACAAGGTCGGATCAATTGTTCCTTTGGTGAAATTATTTGACAACAAGAAAGATGATAACTCGTCATACCACGCCCGTGGGGCTTGTTTCAAACCATAGATTGCCTTCTTAAGCTTGTAGACGTATTCCGGATGATCTTTGTCAACGAAACCGTCTGGTTGACTCACATACACTTCTTCTTTCAGAGTTCCATTCAAGAAAGCTGTCTTGATGTCCATCTGATAAACCGTGATGTTCTTGTGAGCGGCATAAGCTAAGAAAATCCTGACTGCTTCAAGCCTTGCAACTGGTGCGAATGACTCTTCAAAATCTATTCCTTCTTCTTGTCTGAATCCCTTTGCCACCAGACGAGCTTTGTTGCGAATCACAGTCATTTCTTCATCCTTTTTGTTTTTCCATAACCACTTAAGATCAATGACTAGTTTGTCAATTGGTCTTGGAACTAAATCCCAGGTGTCATGGATTTGAAATTGAAGAAGTTCTTCCTGCATCGCTTCAATCCAGGCATTGTCTGCCATTTCTTCCCGAATGTTCTTAGGTTCTATGAGACTGACTGAGCAGACATAGATGCACATGTCGCAATCGGTGTGAAGCTGTTTTCTCGTCTGAATTGGTCTTGAGGGTTCACCAATAACCTGTTCAATCGGATGGTCTTTTGTCCACTGTAGAGTTGAAGGGTACCTTGGACTGAATAACTGCGTGTTAGTCGGTTCATGTAATCTAGAAGATGATTCACCAGATTCCGTTCCAAACGGGTTTTCAAAGACTTCTTCGTCTAACACAACATTATTTGGTTCTTGCTCATCAATTCTTGGTAGAACAATTTCAATGAATGGAGTTGCTGGAGTAGATGTAGATGATGTGGATGTCGAGGGAGTTGGTGCGCCAGCTTCGAATGTTGAGGATGCATCTGGATTTGGTGGAGGTGGTGGTGGTTGTTGATGTTGAGTGGATGCAGCGGAATGTTGGTTAGATGCATTTTTCGAAGCGCCACCATAGTATTCATCGTACATGAACTCGAAGAAATTATCCAGTTCTTGAGTTGTGGGTTGTTCGTCATGAATTGATTGAGCTCCTTGAGGTGCGAGTCCCGAACTGATATGTCCGGAAGTCATCGGGTTAAGCGCGGGTTCTAGAGCGAGTCTCTCAGAAGCCATTTGTGAAATTTCATCAAACTTCACATTCATCGTCTCCATGATCTTTTTCGTTCTCCTGTTATACACCCTGAATGCCCTCGAGTTTTCAGAATAACCAATGACGATTCCAATATCACCCTTAGCCTTCAACTTTCCCAGATATTCCCTGTCATTTGTTGGATAGCATAAAGCGCCAAATACATGAAGATAAGAAATATCCGGTTTTCTGTTGTTGACAAGTTCATATGGGGTTTTATTGAATCTTGGATGGATTAGGGATCGGTTTTGAGTAAAACAAGCAGTAGAAATGGCATCAGCCCATAGGAATAACGGTGCACTGGAATAGATCAGCATAGTGCGAGCAGCTTCTACAAGGGTTCGATTCCTTCTTTCAACTACTCCATTCTGCTGCGGAGTTCTAACAGCTGATGTCTGGTGAGTAATACCAGTTTCTTCAAAGAATGTTCTTAACTCCTGATTGACAAATTCCGTGCCATTATCCGTTCTTACTATCCTAACTGGAGCTTGAAGTAGAACTTGAATCCGCTTCAGAAAGGCGATGATGGTGCTTGGTGCTTCATCTTTAGATCTCAAAAACTTTACCCATGTATATCTTGAATAGTCATCAACAATTACAAGAATATACTTCTTCCCATTTATGCTTTGAACTCTCATCGGGCCACATAAGTCCATGTGCAGCAAATGCAACCTATCAACCGAACTAGGTACGGGTTTAGGTTTATATGTTGCTCTTTTGCTCTTTCCCTGCTCACATGATGGACATAGGTGTTCTTTGGTGTATTTAAATTTAGGAAGACCGGAGACGATGTTGTCTTTGGCAAGCTTGTTGATCGTGTCAAAGTTCAGATGGGACAAACGTCTGTGCCATAACCAGGATTTTGTTTCACCTGCCCTGGTCATGAGACAAATAGGAGATGAAGAGGCCATTTGGTTTATGTCAATTGCATAGAGACTGGTGCCACGATTCCCAATTAAGAGATCATTTCCCACCAAATTCCTGACAAAACAAGTGTTTCTCCTAAAAGCAACCTCTAAATCTGCATCACAAAACTGTCCGACAGAGAACAGATTGTGTCCCAACCCTTCGACATAGTAAACCCGAGTGATCAGATAATTTCCAAACTGAAGATCTCCATAACCCAGAATAGCTGCAACATGATCATTCCCAAACCGTACAGTCCCCATGAACTGCCACACAAAATTGATCAGCAGCTTCAGATTCCCGGTCATGTGCTTGGAGCAACCCGAGTCGACGATCCAAAGACATATTTCAATGACCTGAGAAGAACAGAAGAATTTGTATATGGAAACCGTGTAACATTTGGTTCCAGTGGGTTAGATGAAACAGGTGAATTACACTTAGAACTGGTTTCCTTAGATGCATTGGGAACTATTTCTAATGTGCCATTCTTAAGTGTAAACATTCTACCCGTTGGTTTCCATGCACAAAACTTAGAGTGATCCTTAGGCAATAGGCTGCTAGTGGTTTTCCTAGCTTTTGCAATAAGTCTTCGAATATATCTAGACTTAGCCTTAGTCACTAAAGGAACCTTTTTCTGTTTCAGGCATATCATTCTTTTTCACATCATTAGAAACATTATCATCACAAGCATTTACAGACAAAGTTTTCTTTTGCATTAAACAATCAGAATCATTACATGCATTAGAAACAGGAGTCTTATCATTACAACTAGATGATACATGTTTCTTCTTGGAAAGCGATAAATTCCTAGGGTGTTCTTCTACTTTCTTGCTTGCACTCTCAGAAACAGGCGAGACACTAGGTTTCTTGTTATGGCTCCTAGACTGTCTTTTGCTCCTAGAGTTGCTTTCTATTCCTGTAGAAGGTAAGGCACACTCATTAGAATTTTTGTTGTTGTCCTGAGATGTTGTAGTAGCATTCCTAGACTCATTTGGAGTATCTTTCTTACTTTTGTCTATCGCCCTATATGTTTTAGATGTAGAGGCAGACGCAGTAGTGGGACTAATCCTATAAAGGCCAGGTGCTATAACATTAGTGTTCTTGACAACAGCTTTCTCTTTTTGTTTCTCATTAGGCAAGGGGGTTGATGGTGCAATACCCGTAGTTTCCTCACCCTTCCCATTTTGACATTCAAGCTGAGACTTCAAAATATCAATTTGTTCTTTCAACTGTTTGTAAGAACGCTCATACGACAGTTTGTCATACTTGCATTCTTCCTTTTTCGTATCAAGTTGTTTAAAATATGTGCAATTTTGTTTTTCAAGTTTCAAAAGCGCCTTTTCATATTTTTCAACAATTTGAGAAGTCTCAGCTCGAAGTGTTTCATCATCCTCCACAGAATATGTTTGGAAAATAATAGACATGAGATCGGTCGAGAGAGCTTCGAAAGAGAGAGAGTCATTTTGATGTTCCAAAACCTTTATTCGTTCCAAGTATTCATTTGCTTCCTTCACTAAGGATTTGTGATCCTTAACGAATTCTGCAGATTCTTTTAAAAGATTATTTTCCACATTTTGAACAACCGCATAGATTGCAGCAACATGTGGATTAATTTCCTTTTCAAAAATCTTTTTGAGTTCATCCTGAACACCCGGAAACCATTCAAACTTGTTATTGTTAATTTTGGAAGCCACAATACGTTGAAGTTTCTCAATTCTCTGCTTAAGATCAACCAAATATAGTCTAGCTGCACTTGAATCATAAGTGTTTTTAGATGCCATTTGTTCGATGTTAGGCAGATGTTTTGAGACAGCCTTTTGTCTTGTGAAAACCACTGGTTTTTGAAAAAACAGAGGTGACTCCTTTTTAACAAGATGAACCCCAGCAAGTTTGTTTGCTTCATTATAGTCAATGGGTTTTATTTCTGGGTTCTTTTGTCTCATTTTCTTTCTACTCTCTTCTGAAAGCTCAATCGTTTCATCAGAATCATGAACCGAAGGAGGGTCATGGATAGCATTTATTAAATTACCATTAAAAAGCACATTCTGTTCTTTCTGAGCTTTCTTGAGAATATAAGGGTTTTCATAACCGATAGCAACCTTTTTTAATGTATGTAAAATCGGGTTTGGATCGTTTATTAACAAGTTAACTGTTTGTGCAGAATGACCCGTTTTTACAAGCAAATCATCCAACTTTGCAATGGTTTCCTTTTTGTCATTGATCTCTTTAAGAAGATCCTTTTCACGTTTTGAAAACCTTTCATTCAACTCCTTCTTTTCTTTTTCAAGATTGGAATAAGTTGATTTTTGTTTTGAAAGCTGGTTGGTTAGTTCAGAAATTTCCTTGTTTAGAGATTTGATTTGATTATTCAAATTAACATCTAGAGTGTTAAATTTGATTTGTAAACAGTTTTTCTCTTAACTCAGAATCTTTTAAGCTAACCTCAAGTTCCGACTGTTTTTTGTTATGAAAATCATAAGCTCTTGCATTCACCTTATATCTCTCAAGCTCAGTGGTCAATTTTTCATTCGCGGCCTTAACATCACGATTGACCTTTTTGACCTTTTCAATTTCAATACTACAATTTTGCAATAATGATTCAAACATAGCACGTGTTTCCTCATCATTATCAGTATGCTGTGACTCGAATTCTTCATTAGGATCCATATCTGGAGTTACCAAATTAGTATTACTACAACTTGGTTCGTCCATGTATGTATCATAAATGAGATTAGGAGTCTCAGGATGCTGTTCATTTTGAGGTGACATATCAAACATTTCATTATTGTGACATGTAGCATATGGTTGTACCTCAGAAACCGCATTAGTGTCAAAAGTAGGAGGTGCTTCTGAGTCTGTGTCGTACTTTGCCTCCTGGAGATTTGCCATAAAAATGCAGTTTGCATCGATGTCCTCTTGATCTTCTGAAGCATCCATAATGGCCATGAAGTCATTCTCTTCTGCACTCAACTGAAGCCCAGCCGTTTCCTTGTTTGCCAACATTAATGCTTTCTGCAAATACGCTGGATCCCTCTTATTTGGCTTGTCTGGACAGTTCCTAGCCATGTGACCAATACCCTGACAGTTGAAGCACTTCATCATATTTCCCTGATTTCTATTCCCAGCTCCCTGAGCAACATTCCCAAACTGATTCCCAGCATTCTGTACCCTTTGATTACCAACAACATTACCCATCTGATTCCCTGCAAACTGACCCATCTGATTACCAACATACTGCCCTGCATTCTGATTACCCATCTGAAATCTTGGAGCATATCCCTGCTGATTCCCATATCCCCCAACCATCTGTCCTTGCTGTCCCATGTTGAAACTCGGCTGTGCAATCTGCTTGTTGCGAGTGTTCGATGAGATTCGTTGATTGTTGTTGGTGGGTGTGGAGTAACGTCCTTGGAATGCTTTTGATAGGTAAGCAAAAGCTTGAGTCAAAGCAGCAGTTGACTCATCCTGATCGTCTTGATCTGGGTGTTGTGGGTATTGTTGTTATGGGATTACATGTTGTTGTTGTGGGTAGAATGGTGATTGTGGAATATACTGTTGTTGCATGAATTGCTGAGTGGATGATGATGATGATGGTTGTGCACTGACTGTTGCAGGTGTAGGTGATTGGACTATGAGTGCAAGAGGATCTTGTTGTTTTGCTTGTTTCTCTTTTCTGACTTCATTTGCCTCTGCTTGGTTTTGTTTGAGAAAGTCATAGAGTTGATCGTAGTTCACATCATGAAGATTCTTAGTTTGGTTGACAATAGTAACATATCGTCCCCATTCTTCTGGAAGGTTGTTGATGAACTTGATGTTTTGAACAATTTGTTTAGGTGCCAAATTGTTTCTGATCAACTCATTCATTAGAGTACAAAACCGTGTGTAGTAAGATTCAATCTGTTCAGCTGGTGTTGCTGTGAACTTCTCCCATTCTGTCAGAAGCTTGTTTTCCATTTCTTGAATGCCGATTTCTGTACCATGACAAAGACGTCTAACTCGATCCCACATTTCTTTGGCAGTTTCACAGCTATCTACAACACAAAATATTTCTTGTGGTAGACCGAGTTGGATTAGATGCATTGCTAGGTGATCAGCTTCAATTTGCTTCCAATCTGCTTCAGTGTAATCCGATTCCTCTTTGAGTCTGTATGTTGGATCGACGGGAGGTTCTGCATTAGGGTTTCCAGCTGTTTCTTCAATCTCACCAGGCTAGAATGGACCTTTTTTGACGGAGTTAACCAAGAGTATACCTTGTCCATTAGGTTTGGATCTCATATATCGAAGCATACGACTCGTCCATGGAAGGTAACCACCCTTTTCTAACATTGGAGGTCGGTTTTCTGAACCTGCGGCATGAATGTCTTGTTGTGTAGTCATCTTTAAAATATAATGTATGATAAAGTGGATTTAGGATCTTTGCAACAAAGTAGGAGACGTTGTTGTTGACGGTTGAACTTGATTATTGTTGTTGTGAAGCTTTGTTACGGTGGAAATTTTGGTCTGGAAACTTAAAACCTCAATAACTTCATTTTGGAGCGTTTTCAGGCCTCGAAACTTGGGTTGAATGAATAGATTTATTCAACGTGTCCTTCTCCTCGGTCTCACGGTCGTTTTGACAGGTGTTTCGCTGAAAACGGAGTTACGGTTCAAAAGTTATGATCGTTTGAAGTTTCACAGAAGTACGAGGGCCAAAACTGCCAAATTTGAAAGTTTCGTAAGGCTGCTAGAAAGTACAGGGACTGAAGTTGACAAGTCTGAAAACTCTTTGTTGTCCGATATCGCAGTTGGTGATTTGTCCGATATCGCAGTTGGGTCAGATATCGGACAGAACTGCTATTGATTTCTCGGACACAACTGCGACAACTGAGTCTGAGGACAAATGCGATAACTCTGAGCAGACCTGAAATGCGATAAGCCAAATGCGATAAGCCAAATGCGATGCTCAACTGCGATAGGTCTGTCAACAGCGATAAGCCAATAGCGACACCTATCGCAATTCTAATACAAGAAATGCGATAACTAAATTGCGATAAGATCCGACTAAGTCAACTGCGATAAGGACTGACTGAGCCAATTGCGATAGAGACTTCAAATGCGATAAGACGTCTGCTTTTCCCAAATGCGATAAAACGCAGTTTTCAACACATTTCCACCCACTTTTTGTACTTTAGCTTCTAGACCATGCAACTCCCATACTTTGTCAGTGGACTTTCTTACCAACTAGACACCAACTCTACTAACTTTGCATGTTCCAATAATTCACTTTTTCCTTAAAATAATCAAAACAATTCTTATACAAGAATTGTTAATGATTCATACGAACAAAGAAGTGAATAATAGACCAGAACCAAGATTCCACAAGCTTAAACAAGTGAAAAAGGTTGGAATAACCACAGAATCTTTTGAAGACCCACTTCGTATCAACACAAAACAACCACAGTTACCTTAAATTTTGTATAGATCTATTTAGAAGAAAAGAACATAAGTTGTAATTTTTCTAGTGAAAGAAAAATTACAAATGATGTTTTTTAATCTTAAGGATCAAACAAAACTAAAGATATTCCTACCTTGAAACCTTGCTCTATGTATACCACTTCTAACACTCGACTTCACTTGGAGAAGATGAACCGAGAGCTTCCTCTTTATCACACACAAGCCAACTAGATGACACTCACAAACACAATAAGAGAACAAGAGTAGTATGTGGATCTTATGTATAATATTTCAAGTCAAATGTATATTATCTTCAAAGAGAAAGAAATGATACAAGGACTTGGGGTGTTACTCTCTCACACACACACACTCTTTTTCTTATCTAAAATGAGGCACATTGAAACTAAGGAGTGTGTGTGTGTATATACGACATTCACAGCCAACACATGGCTTGAATGGGCTTTGACTTGGACAATGTAGTGGACTTGTAAAAGTATTACACATATACTTTTGGACTACACACTAAACTAATACTACAAGCCCACTTCTTAGACTACATATTACATGACACACTTAAGTCTAATTGTCAAAATGACCATCACTTCAAAGTAGCATAAATTCAATGCTAACACCTTGAGACTTCTATTTCATTTCACCCGTAGTCCTTTTCACACAAAAACGACTTGTTTCCTTTGAATCGTGGCGAAACTTTTTACGACTCTTTACCCAAAATACTTATAAGTGTTTTAAGAGTATTTCTACCAAAGATTAGACCATGGTTCGATCGTATGACCTCGAAAACAATTTTTGGAATGGGCGATTTATAGATTTTTCGACACAGAAACAACCCGACAAAAATGAACTAAAACTCGCTCGTTTCTTAACCAAATTCGTTGATTCTTTTTCCTAAAGTTAGCTATCTCAGTGGTCTTTAATCATCCCAAAATCTAGAATTTTAGGAACACTTTAAAGGGTCGAAATTAAGGCTCAAAACTCTGGGTCTGCTGCTGTCATTATTAAAAATTAGTTCTGAAATTAATTAAAAACTCCCCTTTTTATGCGTTTTCATGACTCGAGGTCAAAAGACTTTTTAAGGAAAACGACGTTCCGGACAACTTTCGTGTTTTAAGTTTTCGACGAAACGGACCAGAAAGGCCTCGAATCGCGTGAAGTCGCCTGCTGTTACAGTAGGTATTCTAAGTTTATTTATAACTTAAAAGCAACGTAACTTTTGACTCGTTTAATCGTTTTCGATGATTCAAATTGCCACGTTCTCATAAAAATAATCTCTTTAACAATATGTGAGTGTCCTAGTGCCTAGTGTTCTAGAAATATAGAAAAATAAATAAATAGGGTATGTTTGTTTTAGTTCGACAAAATCAAAAGGAAAGAAAGAAAAATGATTTTGTTAGTTTTTGTGTTATCCTATTATTAGAGGTTACTTAAGTAGTATTTTAAGAGTATTTAGAGTATATTAAAAGTAATGAAAAAGAGTTAGAGCATACCTTGCTATGTTTGGTCGACTAGGGTATGATTTTGTGAAATATGGTTCGAACTAGCTCTTCATTGATCCTAGCTTCTTCCTACTGCCTTCTTAGGTTTATTTGAACTTAGTTTAGGTTTGTGGGATCAGAAATGAAAGGGTTTGGGGGCTGTTTGGATTGGTTCGATGGGTGGTGATGGGGAATTAGGGTTTTTAGATCTTATATTTATAGGAGGTGTTCTTACATGAGCCATGGATTAATTTGATGAGTTGTATGGATATTATGGTGCCACAAGGTAGGAGGAGGGGGAAAGTGATGTGGCATGTTACTAACCTTACACATATACACATTCTAGAGGAGGGGCTATGTGGCACACTTATGTTCTCTTAATTAGAAGTCTTAAGGTTGAAGAAATGCTAAGGTTTAGTTAGTTTAGGGTTAGGATCAAACTAGATGAAGTATTTGGCTTAGTTTAGGTCGAATTGTGCATTAAGGAGTAGTACCTAGGGCTTATCTAACTTGTATTCTAGGGTTTAGGGTAAAACTAGGGTTTCTAACTCTAGGTTTTAGTCAAAAATAATTTTTAGATTTGTATGGCATGATATAATGTATATCGAATTCTATATATTGGTGAGAAAATGAATTTTGTGCTTTAGGTGGTTGTACTCTAGGCTTGGAAGACTTGTACTAATGTTAATAAAATAATAAAAATACATTTTTAATTATTTCCAAATTTTCTATAATTTTTATGTAATTTTTATTACACTTTAAATACAATTAAATGAGTTTTCATGATTTTATGCATTAGTGAGTTGTACCTTAAGTTTATGAAGTTGTAAATATATTAAATATATAAATAAATTATTTTTATAATTTATTGTGTGAAAATATTACATAAAACGTTATTTAAATAATTATTTTTAAATGTTTTATAAGGTTTTTATTTATATTTAGATTTAATGCTTAAAGGACTTGTACCTTGACTTAAGATACTTGTACATAATATTTTTATAAAAATATTAACTAGGGTTTACAAATAAAATAATAGTTTTTGGGAATTTAGGGTTTTACCGGGAGTTATAGTGAAATTAGGGTTTCTATGCTTTAGACACTTGTACATTAATCATATAATTTGTACTTTAGTATTTCTAGGGTTTTGTTGTTCATAAATGTTGTTATGGTAGTTTAGGGTTTCATAAATACTATCATCAGTTAAGAAACGTTCAGTTTTAAACGTACGTTAGCGAAATAACGTAAGGTGATAAGTGGGACCTCATAACGTTTTAGGTCAAAGATGTTTATACAGTTGAATACTACATCAGTTAAGGTTAGGTTGCAAGCACGTTTGTTCGGGATGTGATCTCCTTCACATAAGATAATAGTTACAATAAAATTTTTTTTTTCTACGTGGAAAGAGGATAAGTATTCTGAGAGATAGTTTATTTTAAATAAGGGATTTTTCACAGTGGTTACACTAATTGAGTGATGGTACGCGTGCGGGGTTGTTTTCCAGGAAAAACGAGATAGCTTCTCATTTTTAAAATTAAATTGTCAATAAGTGTCAGAAAATAAATAATGTGCATTTTCTGATAAAAACAAATATTTTTACTATTAAAATAATAGTACGGAAAATTACCATTTGTCACAGCCTCCAAGCCTTATTTGAATGTCGTCCCGACATTCAATTCGTGTTACCAGATGAAGATGCGAAAAGGTGAGGATATTTGGCCTTGAATTCGTCTTCACGTTCCCACGTGAATTCAGGGCCTCTTTTGGAGTTCCAACGAACTTTGACAATCGGGATTCGACTATGTTTCAATCTCTTGACTTCTTGGTCCATGATTTCAACAGGTTCTTCGATATAGTGTAGTCGGTTGTCAATCTCGATTTCATCCAGAGGAATAGCAAGCGTTTCCTCGGACAAGCATTTCTTTAGATTGCATACATGAAAGACATCATGCACATTGTTTAGTTCTTGCGGTAGCTCGAGTCGGTAAGCTACCGGTCAGATTCTTTCCAGAATTTCGAAAGGTCCAATGTAACGAGGATTTAGCTTTCCACGTTTGCCAAAGCGTATCACACCTTTCCATGGCGAAACTTTCAGCATAACTCTATCCCCTACTTGGAACTCAAATGGTTTACGTCTCTTGTCAGCATAGCTCTTTTGTCTATCTTGTGCATCTTGCATCCTGTTGCGAATTTGCAAAATCTTTTCAGTTGTCTCATGGACGAGTTCGGGACCTATGAGTTGACTGTCTCCCACTTCGGTCCAACAAATGGGTGATCGGCACTTACGTCCATAAAGTGCCTCGAATGGTGCAAATTTTATACTTGTATGATAGCTGTTGTTGTACGAGAATTCGACTAGGGGCAAATGTCTATCCCATCCCTTGCCGAAGTCAATAACATAAGCTCGGAGCATGTCCTCCAAAGTTTGAATGGCTCTTTCGCTTTGGCCATCTGTTTGGGGATGATAAGTTGTACTCATGTCGAGTTTAGTCCCCAAAGCTTTCTGGAGTGACTGCCAAAAGTTTGAAGTGAAGCGACTGTCGCGATCAGAGATGATTGAAATTGGTACTCCATGTCTGGAGACTACTTCTTTCAGATATAAACGAGCGAGTTGATCCATGCTGTCAGTTTCTTTGATGGGAAGAAAATGCGCAGATTTGGTGAGTCTGTCAACAATCACCCAAATTGTGTCGTATCCACTGGATGTTCTTGGTAGTTTGGTTATGAAGTCCATAGTGATTCGTTCCCATTTCCATACAGGGATTTCAGGTTGCACTAGTAATCCGGACGGTTTCTGATGTTCAACCCTTAACTTTAGAACAAGTTAAGCATTTATCGACATATAGTGCAATATCCGCCTTCATGTTAGGCCACCAATATAGTTTCTTAAGATCAAGGTACATCTTATCAGCTCCGTGATGAATAGAGTACTTGGACTTATGCGACTCATGCATAATTAACTCTCGTATCCCACCATAGAGTGGTACCCAATTTCTATCCTTGAAGCACAATACTCCGTCTGATCTCTTTACAAAGCCATTTGCATTCTCTAGCATACCATAGAGTTTTTCACTTGGTCGATTTTCTTCCTTGAGTGCCTCAACCTGAGCCTCGAGTATTTTTGATGGTAGAGGTGAACTGATCGTCATCCCTAGTGATTTGACTCTCAAGGGTTTGAGTCATTCTTTCCGGCTAAGAGCATCTGCCACCACGTTGGCTTTTCCCGGGTGATAACGAATCTCACAATCGTAATCACTGAGTAATTCTAGCCATCTACGTTGCCTCATGTTTAACTCCTTTTGGTCTAGGATATGTTGCAGGCTTTTGTGGTCCGTATACACTGTACACTTAGTGCCATACAGGTAATGTCTCCATATCCTAAGAGCAAACACGTCTGCTCCCAGTTCTAGATCATGGGTTCTGTAGTTCTTTTCATGTGTCTTGAGTTGTCATGATGCATAAGCAATCACCTTCTGTCTCTGCATCAGAACAACACCTAAACCTTTGTGCGAAGCGTCGCAGTATACGACAAAGTCATCGCTTCCTTCAGGTAAGGCCAATATGGGTGCACTACACAACTTTTCTTTGAGTGTCTGGAATGCCTCTTCTTTGTCTTCACCCTAGACGTACTTTACGTTCTTTTGAGTTAAGGTGGTTAATGGTTTGGCTATTTTGGAGAATCCCTCGATGAATCTCCTGTAATAACCAGCAAGTCCTAAGAATTGGCGTATTTCAGTTGGAGTTGTTGATGTCGCCCAATCCTTAATTGACTCAATCTTTGCAGGGTCCACGTGAATGCCCTGGTTGTCAATAACGTGACTGAGAAATTGTACAGTGGAAATCCAGAAGTCACATTTCGAGAATTTTGCATACAATTCCTCCTTCTTGAGCAATTCCAGAATCATCTTGCGATGTCTCTCATGTTCCGACTTGTTCTTGGAGTAAATCAGGATGTCGTCTATAAACCCAATCACAAACTTATGCAAGTACGGTTTGCACACACGATTCATAAGGTTCATGAATACTGCTGGCGTGTTCGTCTAACCAAATGGCATAACCTGGGACTCGTAGTGTCCGTAACGAGTTCTAAATGCCGTTTTTGGGATGTCTTCTTCTCGGACTCGAAAATGATGGTATCCGGATCGAAGGTCGATTTTTGAATATACACTAGAACCTTTAAGTTGATCGAATAGATCATCAATTCTAGGAAGTGGGTATCGGTTCTTTATTATTAACTTGTTCAGCTCTCTATAACATCCGAAAGGTTCCGTCTTTCTTCTTGACTAATAGAACAGGGGCTCCCCAAGGTGAGGAACTAAGCCTGATGAAACCTTTCTCTGAGAGTTCTTGTAGCTGTTTCGACAGTTATTGCATTTCTGAAGGAGCTAATCGGTACGGTGCTCGCGCCACGGGTGCAGCTCCTGGTACTAAGTCAATTTGAAACTCGAGTTTCCTGACTGGTGGAAGTCCAGGAAAGTCCTCGGGAAAGACTTCAGGGAAGTCACGCACTATTGGCACGTCTTCTAGGCGTTTTTCTTCAGTCTCCTTCTTTTTCTCCACAACTTGTGCTACGAAGAGATGACATCCATCCTCAATGTACTTCTGAGATTTGGTGCACGATATGATGTTCAATCGATATGTACCTCTACGGTCGCTCCTATCTCCTAATACTTCCAATACTTTGTTACCGTACGGTACACGAACGATCTTCTAGTCGCAGATGATCACCACATGGTATTTAGATAACTAGTCCATTCCAATAGTAACATCAAAACTGCCAAGTCCTACTGGCATAAGATCTATGTTGAACGGTTGGTTTAACAGGTTTAGTGTACAACCTCGGATTATAGTGTCTACTCTCTCCACATTACCATTAGCTAGTTCTACATCATAAACAATATCTAAGGCTGTAGGGACGCTATCTAGCAACTGACTAAATGTGTTTGATATGAAACTCTTATCTGCTCCGGTATCAAATAAAATAGATGCATAACGGTTGTTTAGAAGGAACGTACCCATAACAACGTTCGGGTCCTCTGGTGCTTCTCTGGTGCATTGCCTTGGTTCCCTCCAGTAACTTGATTCCCACTATTACCCTGGTTTCTCTGTTTCCTGCATTCACTCTTGTAGTGCCCCTTTTCCCCA
This sequence comes from Artemisia tridentata subsp. tridentata, assembly GCA_021014915.2. Classification (NCBI taxonomy): domain Eukaryota; kingdom Viridiplantae; phylum Streptophyta; class Magnoliopsida; order Asterales; family Asteraceae; genus Artemisia; species Artemisia tridentata. The sequence goes on from CP139505.1 coordinate 235,627,830, forward strand.
CAACTAAAGCAGGTTATGGAAGATTTGTCCTTGACAGTAGGAGCTCTTTGATTAGCCGCTGGCGCCCTCTGAGCAGTAGCAAGAACTGGTGATCTGCAATCCTTGGTCATATGAACGACTTTTTGACAATTTCGGCATCTCACGGTGCATGGCCCGTTGTGATGGAGTTTACAATGGTTACACAGAGGAGATTTTCCAGCATAGACCTTCTGGTCACTGGGTCCAGCAGAATAAACCTTAGCGACCTCTTGTCGTTTGTTTGGCTGATGGTTGGCTCGTGAGTTGTCCTCCCATTTCCTTTTGTTATCTCCTCCTTTTTCTGCCATATCTTGGATCACCTGATCCATTAAGTTGTGAGAGATGGAGATTGTGTTATGCAAATCAGTAGGATTAGCAGCCAATACATTCCCTTTGATGTTCAAGGGTAATCCTCTGATGTAATGCTCTATCAGCCGCGCCTCAGTAGCAACCAACTCAGGACATAGTAATGCTAACTCTTGGAAGCGTTGAGTGTACACCAAAATATTGGTGCCTTAAACCTTCAAGTTCCAGAACTCTACTTCCATCTTTTTGACCTCAGTGCGAGGACAATACTTCTGGAGCATTAAAGCCTTGAATTGTTCCCATGCCATAGCATATGCGATATCCATCTCTGCTGACTTCATGTAAGAATTCCACCAAGTTAATGCGGCGCCTGTCAAGGTGTACGAGGCGTACTTAACCTTGGACTCTTCTTCACAACTGCATATGCGGAACACAGTTTCCAACTTTTCTAGCCATCTTGCCAAGCTGACAGCTCCCTCAATACCTCCAAAGCTTCCTGGATCACAAGCACGAAATTTCTTGTATGTGCAGCCTCGACTGCCATTAGTAGGTCTCGCGGCTCTATCACCGGTGTCAGTGCTTGATCCTACATTGGCAGCAGCGGCCATAGCTTCTGCCACTTGCTTTGCCAAGAGTTGTGCGAGTGTTGGCTGGTCGTCTCTGTTTGGAGCGGGATTGGCATTAGTTGCGGGTCGAGTACGCTTTGATTTGCGTGGAGCTATTTTTCTACAAAAGAAAGTAACAAATGATGAGATTTTGCAATAGAATAAGAGAAATCATCACATGAATGGGTAGCATCACAAATAGAGTGTGAATGAAAAGAACTCAATCAAGAAAAACAACAGAGAGAGGTAACAAAATAGCTTGTTATAGATTAGAAGTCACGCTCAGATAAATGGGTGGGTTCCTATATGATAGCAATATAAGTGTTTCAAAGGAATAAAATGAGTGGTCAAACTCAGAGTTGAATGATAGTTCGTGAAGGATGGGGTAAGTGTTTATACTCGGAGTTGAATAGTAAGATTTCATAAAGGAAGGCATAGTCTATGACAATGATGGTATACGTATGTGTAAGTATATAGAAGATACTTATAGTATAAATATAAGGCTAGAAAGTATAAGCCATCAAATAAGTACATATGTATATGCAAACAAAATAACACGTAAGCATGTGTCATAAAAATAGCACGTAAGTATGTGTTAAGCTTGCTGGAACAATAAGTAAAGTAGCAAGTAAAGTGGCAAGTATGGCAGGCTGGCATATGGCGGTCATAGGTTGAGTTTTTGTAAAAAGTGGTTAAGTCTAGGTTTTATGTGTACCTAGTTCTCTATAACCTTGGCTTTGGTACCAATCAGTAACACCCCCAAAGCAGAATGCGGCGGAAGTGATATATGGGGTGCTACGTATTGGAATCAGAACACAAGTAATAGAGAATGGATTATCTAATCTGTTTTAAAGTTTCATTTATCAAAACATAAGTTTTACATAGTTATGAATGTGGAAAACAAGGCCCATAACAGTTTTAAGTTGTCCCATATTACAAAACAATGTGTTAGGAATATAAATATTCATGTGAAGACTCGGTCACCCCGAGTATCTATTTAGCATTTATGTGGCTCGTAGGATTATTAGTATTAATAGTATTAGTTTAGTTATATTAGTATTTGTGGAGTGGGTCGGGTCTTTACCCACTGTCAGCTCACTCCACAGCCCGCTAGGGGCACCTAAACCTTGTAGTATATATACCCCTTCTCACACATGGGAAGGGTTGGAGCTCTTAATCATTCAACACATATTTTCTTTCATTCTCTCTCTCTAGAACTCCCACTCCCTTATTTCTCTCTCTCTCTCTAGAATTCATCTAACATCAAATCCAAGTATGCATATGTTACAATTGGTATCAAGAGCCTTGTTTGATCTTGGGTACTCGAATTTCTTTGATTGGTTGCTTCTCTTTTCTTTTCTTGTGGTTCGAATTAACAAACACAGATCTGTGGTTTCTATATTTTTTTGTTGCTTTGTTGTGTTTTGTTCGAACATTATCTTGGGCTTTAAAAGTTCACAACACTTGTGTTTTGTTCGTACTATTTGTTCCAAAAATTTATTAACAGATCTTAACATTAACTTGGGCTTTAACAACATTTGTATCCGTTGGATTTGTGGTAATTTGAGTTTTTGGTTCACACAACATTTGTTTACATTTTGGTTTACGTGGGTTTCTACTAGTAGCTTTGGTTTGTGGTCTTACTTTTTGTCCGAATTGTTAAGTACTCGGAACTTCTTTGTTGCTTGTGGTTTTTTTTTTCTGTTAAGTTGAGCTGCCTCTTGGTGAAAACATCTTGTTTGCGATTTGAAATATTCTTACTTGTGTTTTGCTTATGTTCTTGGTTGCGGTTTGTGGGTATTCTAAGTTGCGGTTTGACAAGGAATTTGGTTGCAGATTGGTTTGTAACTAAAAAGGGTAGAGACAAAACAGGTGACAGTGACTTGTGGTTTGTCATCTGCGGTTTGATAGTGACTGTTCTGTCTGGTAGCGGTTGCGGTTTGACCAAAAAGGTATTGCGGTTTGACTCTGTCTGCGGTTTGAAAGTGACTGATCTGTCGGGTACTGGTTGCGGTTTGACCAAAACATCCCTTATGCGGTTTGTGGTGTTGTGGTTTTGCATAATTATAATACCATTGCGGTTTGCCTACTGATGACAAACTTGACCAACTCATGTTGACTTCAGTTAATAAACATCATCAGTCCAAAGTTTTTTCGCACAAGAACAAGATCAGAATTACAACAAATTAAAACAACAAACCCAAACAACAACCATTCAACTACAACAGCATCACTATCCTATATCCCATTTCCAACATACCACATGAATCGAATCAAACAAGACACATAAAGATCTGTACAAGCAATCTCAGATTATGTTCCATTTTTATAATCCTATACAAGATATTTTGTGGAACATATATCATCATTGATCAATCTTTGAAGCATACCTTCTTAATTACTATCCGACTCTAAAAAGATAAACGATTTACAACAATTATGTTATAATCATTTTCTTGGTTCGTTAATAAACTCAATATCAAAAAAAAAAAAAAAAAAAAAAAAAAAAAAAAAAAAACACACACACACACACACCAAACTAAAGGCTACCCGTGACCCTTATTGAAAGGATCTTGAAGACATACGCATCATTCTTGTGTTCTTCGAAGCAGATAAAATAAAATTGGGGCTCGTGTTGCTCGATTGGGATAGTGTGTTCATGATTGTGTTAGATTTGATGAGATAAGTTTGATGGAAATGGAGATCATCTTGTTTCTACTGTGAAGAAAAGGCTGCGTTTTTTCTTTTAGATTAGGTTAAGGTTACAAGGTTAGGTAAGTGTGTGATTAGAGTGTCTTTTATACACTAAATTAGGGTTAATTAGTGATTGGACTGGACTTGAACCTGATACTTCATTGGGCCGTGTTTAATTAGATTGCGTGTGTGGGCTCAGAAAGATGTCAATGGCCTCATGTTGTTTGGACTGTTAACACAAGGACGATTGTGTTAAGTTTTTTTTGGGTTGACTACCTTTGGGCTAATATTGGGATAAATCACAAAGGCGGTTTTTTTTAATTGGTTTGTTTGGGAAGAATTTTTGGGTATAATTTTGGACAACGTCTTCGATTGAACTTCAATCATCCTAGATTAATTTTAACTTTGGGTGAAATTTTTCAGGTTCGTTGGATATAACTACCGTGCTAGTTATTAGATATTTTCGAGTTTATCGGATATAACTACGGTGGTTATTTGGATTCACTTAAAGCCTTTCAACCAAAATCAAACGACAGTTCACAAAGTCTAACAATCAATCATCACCCTCAACACACAATCACTAATCATAACACATTCAAGTAATCATTATCATTTCACGGTTTATTCTTGATTTTTGTAAAATCCCGCGAAAGAATTTATTTCTCGGTTTAAATCATAGAATTGTAAAATCCCGTGCACGTTCAAATCATGTCTACTACCCCAGATTCGTTCATATCTGAGATACTCAAGTTGTATGACACGAATGATAAAAATAAGACTTCCAATTCTGTACAACAAATAAACGTGTGTGATTCAGAGATTACTAATGTGGAACCTTCGTGCTCGAATTCGCAAGAGAAAAAGTTTATTCAGTCACTAATGTTGCCTAATGCAAAGGAAATCGCATTGAATGTTTTCGACTACTTCATTCACATCTCAAGGTTCTGTTTGAAAAACCTGGACACTTGGGAGGATACGAAAGGGCTTTCGCAACACTCTTTGGTCAAGATGTTCAGGATTTCACAGTCAAAATGATTCTCTATTTAGATCAACTTGAACAACAACTTGACAAAAGAGAATTTTCTGAAAGTAGATCCATGGCTGCCTTTTGGGTGATCAACAACCAACTCCAAGTGTTCATTGATTCGCAATACACTGAGGATTATGATTATGACAGTGAAATGACAAAAAAGTGTTTTGCTGACTACACTGGAACCGAGGTTGACGTGTTCAAAGTTACATTACTCTAACTTTTGAGTAATGTTAAGGGGTTCATTAATGAAAGGGCACAACATATGGAAAACGGGACAGAGTCAGATAAGCATGATGATAGCAAAAGCTCAGGAACTGATGTCACACATGGTGTGGATGCAGATCTCAGTCCAGTAAATCACCAAGTACCATTTGCTGAGGTACATCTGTCTGATCAACATAATGTTCTTTCTAATGAACAACAACATACTGATCAAATTATACCAACTTATGACACATATCTGTTGGAAAAGACTGATAGCAATATCACCTCTGATTCAACAAATATGAATCATAAGGGGGGAGAAATTGATCAGGATGCTGAACATGATGATGCGTCAAGTTCTTTGCTTACGGCTGAGTTTCCCAAATCAAATGATATGGTTGAAAAGGATGTTTATAATGAACATTGTATTTCTCTTGAAATCTCAATGCAACAAAAGGAAGAAAGTTTTCAAACTAAGCTACCATGTAAAAATCCGGAACTCCCTGAATTCCGTGAATTCTTTATAATAAATGATTTGAAAGATCAGCTAGAAGCCAAAAACTTAACGATTAAAAACCTGAAAAACAGTTTGGCTGAGATGCGTGATATGTGTAATGAAGTTAAGGCTAAACATGACAATAATGCTATTGCAACAAAAAATGCTGAATTAGAACATATAGTGGCTGAATTACTTAATGAAAATGAGACTTTGAAAATTCATTGCAAAGAACTGAGTGACTCAATCAAAGAAGCGAAAACTAAGACTGTAGAGCAGACAACCACTTTGATTGCCAAAAATGATGAATTCAAAGCTCAACTAAGTTTGCAAAACCATCAATCTTGGGGAAACCACCACTTAGAAACCAATCAGTTGTTAGACAACCGACTGCGTTTAGATCTGAACGACCAAAATCTTCAAAACCACGGTTTGCCTCCCAAGTTGATTTGAAACAAGTTTTGTCAAAACCAGTCACTTCACAGTCTAGACCTAAGGAAAAGGAATGTACGTTTGCAAAACCTCATCACATGAGTGCCTCTAGCTCTTCTAGGATTAGTTCAAAGCGTGTGTCATTAGTGACACCAAAGGAACATGTTAGACATAAAAACAGTGTTCAGAATCACAACCTAGAGGATGCTAAGAAAAACACACATGAAAAAACTAGGAATTTGCCTGCTTCTAAGAGTAGTTGCATATCGATTAATGTGATTCCCGTAGCAGATCACTCTAAGAATCCTAGATCTCTCTCTGAATCCAAACACTATGTTTGCTCAACTTGTCAGAAATGTGTTTTTGAGGCAAATCATGATAATTGTGTAACAAGATTCCTGAAGGAAGTGAATGCTCGTGCTAAGGTTCAATCCTCTAATACTAGAAACAACAACAAGCCTGTAGAACCAAAGAGTTATACTCAGAAACCTGGTAGGCAGATTGCTGTAGGACAAAGGTCTTCTCTAAACAAGTCTTCCACTGTACATGAGAAACCAAACACTCCTAGATCTTGCCTTAGGTGGATACCGACGGGTGGAATTTTTAAGATTGTGGGTCTTAGATGGATACCTATTAGAAAGATGTTCACTGAGTGCAAAACCAAGGTTGACAGTGAAACCCCAAATGGTTTAAATGCTGATACCACTAACCCAAATAAATGCAAACAAACTCTTAATGTCAATGCAGGAAGTATCTACTTAAGTGCAGGTACATCGTTCACTCCTATTAAGGAAAGACTCAGGGTTTGGGTGACGAAAAGACTGATATCTCATGAAGTAGGGGTTCAAGCAATTCAAGCTTGATGAACATCAATGACAATGACGTCTGTTCACATCAGTTCAGGCCTCGTTCTTCAACGACAATGACGTTTGCACACATCAGTTCAAGCCTCGTTATTCAATGACAATGACGTCTGTTCACATAAGTTCAAGCCTCGATCTTCATCGTCTATGACGTCTGTTCACATCAGTTCAGGCCTCGTTCTTTATCGAAAATGACGTTTGAACACTGCAGTTCAAGTCTCGGGCTTCAATGTCAACATGATGGCGTCTGCTGACAACTCTTCAGGCCCCGTTCATCAAAGAAAAGAAAAGTGTACGCTTGAGTGCAATTTATCTTCGGAAGAAGAGAAATCTTCTTGTTTATGACCATTCTCATCAACAAGCTTCTTGGTCTTCCCATGCTCATTCAGTCATCAAGTGGATCAACGTACATTGAAGTATATTCTTATTCACCCGTTCAATCAAAAATGGCAGTCATATGCAATTTTTGAGGGGTAGAAGGGCGAATAAAGAAGATGTCAATTATCAAGTGGATCTACTTACCGTCGATGGGATTCTTATTCACTCGTTCAATCAAAAATGGCAGTCATATGCAATTATTGAGGGGGAGAAGGGTGAATAAACTACATGTTGATTGATGTTTAAGAAATGGCCATACGACTCCTGAATACATCAGTTCAGGAGTCGTGCATACCAAGTTTCTTCAACACTATATGTTCCACCGTCTATGAAGAAAGAAGATATATTGTTTCAACCATTGGTTTGAAGAATACTTTCAGCTCCATTAAGTGTTGTATCTCCTATGTTTCCCGCTGATGCTCAGATATCTGCTGACACAACTTCATGAACCACAATGGTTCAAGAAGTACCATCTGTTAGTACTTCTCCAACAACTCATGAAACTATATCTCCAGTCACTCATCAAGGTGTTGAAGAACAAATTCATGGAATTCTACCTCCCGTGATTGATTATGAACCCCTCTTCCATAATCTTACTCCAGACCCGAGTTCTAGAGATTCATCTTCATCACGGATTGATGTTCCTTTCAATGAGCACTCTGTAAATCAACCACAAGAACGTAAAGGAAAATGTCGGCTAAAACGTCAAAACGGCTAAGTATCTGGTCATGGAATGTCAAGTGATCACCGAGTTTACTTAGTATCCCTTATTTGAGATTGAAGTGGGTTTCACGAAGGCTTTTACTTATTTCATCATCGAGACTTCATACATCGATTGATGACTTGCTTGAACTTATAAAGTTTTTTGATTGGGTCTTGGATTATCTAGTTATACCCGATGAAAGGAGTTACATTGTAGTACTCACGGGTTATAGCTATCACTTCAAGGAGTTAATTTGTAGTGCTCTGTGTCACACGCAGATGCAGATGTGGATAGTCTCAAGAGGTGTTGTACTTATGTTGGCTCTTAGATGAGTGTCTAGGGTACTTAGAGGTTTTCTTCTGCATCGTTCTTCAATCAACAATAGTGCAAGCTTAAGTAACAAATTTGGGGAATTCTTCGTCAGTTTCAAGTTTAGTATATCGGGTTTGCTCCATCAGGTATCACTTCAAATAGCCTACTTAAGGGTTGGTAAAGATAGTCAGAGAGCGTTTCGGTAGCTGTTGATTCTCACAGAATACAGTTGAGCCAATTTTGTTCTTCTCACAAGATTTCAAGTATATGTGCGTAAAATGTGTTGCTGATTCTGAGGTATCAAAACCAGCAAGGGGGAAGGAGACATACATCTGAATGCACAACGAGAACATGTGATGAACTTTATACTTCTTCTTAATTGAAGTTATTCCGGGAAGACAAATGTCATAACCGCAGAGAAAATCAGTGTTTTAACTCGTGATTTTTTGTGTATTATTCCAACTACGTGGGGGGAGAGATGTAAGAAACAGTTTCCGATGATAAAAGAGGTTCACAATGGCAATTTCCTGAAGGGAGAAAAGGGGATTTTCGGGTCTTAATTGATCTTGATGTTACATTTTTGACTTCATTAATGGGATTGAGTGTGTACTTCGGGTTTTTGGGCTTCATACAATGAGACTGATTGCATCACTTCAACTACTTGGGGGAAGTAGTCTCTGGATACTTTTGGTATGCATTACTTCAGACTTCAGCGGGAAGAAATGTGAGAAGAATTATTCAAGCGTGAGATGATACGTTGCTGATCTATTTGATGATCCCCTGAACGGAGAATCACGATGATTATTCTTAAAAGGAGCAGCAATATTTGATGTGGTTTGCTACGGATTCCTCTGTACACTTACCTTATGTAAGCTTGAAAGAGAGCTTTGAATCTGCTCAAAAAGAAGATTGTCGGTTTGGGGGGAAGCTATCAAAGCTTCACATTGAGAAGGCTCAAGTTCAGGCGATTATTCAGGAGCCTTGAAAGCTTTGGTGGTGAAAGTTTAAGAGATGTTGACTACAGACTTCCACAACGTACCAGATTGATATCCTTATTTTGGTATTCATGTCATCATCTTCTTAAACTGAATAATATAGTTTATACATATCTTAAACCAAATTGTAAATAGAAAATTATAAAACCAGAAAAAAGAAAATAGAAAAATATAAAACCTATAAAAACCATAAAAATCAGAAAAATAGAAAATACCAAAAATAGTTGTTCTAGGCATTTCTTCTATTTATCGATAACATTTACGGAACTAGAAATGTCATTCAATAATGACACGGGTATTTAAATGAAGCTCGAGCAGAAGTTTAAAAGGTTTTTCAAAACATGTCATTATGGCTTGCTATTACTTCATATAGCAACCCGCGTTTCAAAATGGGGAAGGCACGTCGCCAAAAAGACGGCTATTCCTTCTACTGGGTGATGTTCACCCGGGCATGGATTACTTTATATCCATGTTTCTTCGATTTAATGTACGGTTCTGTGCGTTATTTCCTGATTAAGAAGAGAATTCTTCTTTGAATACAAATAGTTTTCATTCTATGATTCTTCTGAAAATTATTTGTGAGACACATGGTGATAACGTGTTGGTTGAAATTCTTTCAGACTTGGATTGTTCATAAAATTTGTCACTCAATCAACGACTTCAACACCTTAACTAGAATACGGGTCATTGATTGAGGGGGAGAGTGATTTCAAATTTTATATCATCAAACGGCTTTCTTGGTTATCTCATAATTGTTAGAAAAGGTTTTATAATTAATGGGGTATTAGTTGAAGAGGATCTTACTATGCTTTATCTCAAATGGCCAAATGTGTTAGTTGTTAGAAAGATTAGGGCATTATGTGCAATTTGCTTATAGTATCCTTGCTTTATGTAACTATAAGGTCCATTTGTGTCACTCTGGAATCCTCGTTTAATCCCCTAAATACTTTAAAAACGAAATTCTAAAAGGAGTTAGAAAACCCATTGTGTTTGATGTTCTTTAATACTCCACTGGCATTTGTATGATCTGAATGAATGAGTTTCAAATGTTGATTGATTTTTGTTAGTCGATAGCTGCTTAATTTTTGTTGATTCAGTGCATGTGCACTTAGGATATGCTTAGGTATGTAGCTATCATGTTAGAATCTTGTCCCTAAGCTCCTGAGTTGAATGTTGAAATATGAGTGAATTTCCATGTTCATGATTGCTGATTGCTCTTCATGCTAGATAGCGGTTTGATGTTTTTCCTGACTGTGGTTTGATTATGAGATGAATTTGGTATTATGAGTTGGCAAGCTGCTATGTGGTAGCTATTAATGAAAAGTGAATCTGTATGTATGTATATCTGTGTTGATATTCTTATGCAGATTCCATGGCCAATATGAATGTGCCAGTTCCCGCTCTAACCATTTGATCAGATGTTCAAACTCTATTGACTGGCTCTGAATTCACCACAACAACAACATCAGCAACAACAACAACAACACTGTCATCACCACCACCACCTTCATTTCAATAAAGCATTTCTTATTCTGGTCTCGCCAAGTGGGGATCTACAATACTTGGGAAGTTTTGTTGGTGGATGGATAATTAATGTTGACTACTGACTCCCTCAGAGAAGCGGATGATCACATCGTCTGTGCAAAAAGGTCAATGTCACCTGTGTCATTACAGTTATCATGTACATCATAAGTAGTGAATTAACATTTTTTGTTATGTGTCAGTGTATGATTGTTTTAATTCAAAATCTTTCAAACCTATCATACCTGACACTAACATTCTCCCTCATAAATTGAGGGGGAGCATTTGCATGTTCCATTATCAGCACATATTAAAACTGCCCACATTTTTCGCCTATGATTTCTAACTTATTTAAATCAATTGGGATCACAAATCTCAAATGGCTTGAAATTTTTGATCGGGGGAGAGAATGTGATTTAAATATGAAATCTGATAAAAATATGGTGTTTTGAACTTAAGTGTAAGCTCTCCCATATGTGCTAAACTCTTTTGCATATCGATGCACATATTGAGGGGGAGTAAATGACATGAAAGCAAAAAGGATGTGACATCTCATGTGACTCAGACGTTACCAATGAATTGACGAAACAAGAACTGTCATTAATCGAAAGGACATATCCTGGCCGGGTAATAATTTCAAGCTGGTCTAACCAGTGATGTAAGCGTGTCTCAAAAAGGATGTGTCTGAGTAGAGTGTACCATTTTGAGAAACTTTCTGTGGATGTGACCAGGCCGGGTAATAATTTCAAGCTAGTCTAACTAGTGATGTAAGCGTGTCTCGAATCGGTCATGTTCACTAAAAGTTGATCAATTCAAAAAGTGCAATCTCTACCCAACATGTGCAAATTTTAAATTAAAACATATGAGGACATGTTAAGGGGGAGCCTTTGAAAATTATAAAACTCTCAAAGTGTTAGCAAAATGGGTTTCATAATCATGAACACTTTGAGAGATTTTCCAAGGATTTGGTTAATGGCAACATAGGATAGTCATGAAGTTATAAGGTGGCTAAGGTTAGGAAAACCGTCCTATGATCCGCTAGAGCCGGAGGGATCTACCAAGGGACAACACCAAATAGTTAGTATTAGAAAGTCCTTAGGTATGATTATGAAAAAAGGAGTAATATGAGAAAGGAGAAAGAAGGGGTTGAAGAATTAAAAAGAAAAGAAATGAGAAAGGGTGAAAAGAAATAGCCCTCCAATTATTCAACCTTAGGGCAGAAACCGGGTTCAATTCATTTGCTATTGGTGGTTACTAAGGTAACACCGGTATTTATGACAAGACGTCATGGACCCAGTGACGCACTGCACTAAAACCTTCTAAGCCACTCAAGTTCTCTTAAAAGGACTTGTTTCATTCTCACGGGGAACCTTGCATAATCTATCGACCGCTCATTACGAGTTATGTTGATATTGAAACAGGAGACACCGCTCCAGTCTCCAATGACCAAAATTACACTTATCGAGTCTAGAGCCACGAGATGCATCATAAGATTTCATAGGAACACATGTTACTTCTACACTGGTTGTTCAACATTTAGGACACTAGTTGTAAACTTATGAGTCCTACGCAGATCTTAGCAATCTGCCAGAACATTTATGAGAGAATTTACAAATGTAATTCTCAGTGATTGAATGGAAATTCCTGCCAGGGTCAACATCAAACAGCCTTGAAAGCAGGTCACTTCAGTAATTCCTCGTGGATTACGCTTAGTGGTCGCGGCGGTTTCAAACGGTCTACAGTCGTGGAGTGAACTCCAGCGACTCAACTATTCGTTGATTTACTACGGTATATCTTGTAAGCCCTCTGGGGGTTTCCGATTTAGGAATGGCCTTGGTAAGGATTAGAGAGAGTTTTCACACTATGCTGTTAACAATCTCGAAGTCCGAACCTGTAAGTACCGGACATTTTATTGCTAATTGTCGTATGCAGGAATTCCTGGCGGTTGTAGCTGATTGCAGAAAAGATGCCAATCCATTACCACATGCTCTCACTACACCATCATCGTATTCAAAGAAGTCATGATAAACTAAAAGACCTTCAACACTGCTTCTGCAAACTCTGATGCTGAAAATCATGACGCAGAATAGTGTGAGCATGTCGGATCAAAGAGTACCACATCACATGGAGACATACTGCTAAAAGATGACTTGGAGACATACATTGGATGAAGACATCAAAGAATCACCAATGATCATCCAAGACAGAAGAACGGTCATCAAAAGTTCACTGCTGAATGTACAAAGACTAATGAATTTGAAGAATCAAAAACTACGAGCTAAGAAGTCAAATTCATATGAAAGAATGCTAGAATTCAAAATATTATTTCCGGGGTGACCTACCTTAGGGGGAGATTGTTAGGAATATAAATATTCATGTGAAGACTCGGTCACCCCGAGTATCTATTTAGCATTTATGTAGCTCGTAGGATTATTACTATTAATAGTATTAGTTTAGTTATATTAGTATTTGTGGAGTGGGTCGGGTCTTTACCCACTGTCAGCTCACTCCACAGCCCGCTAGGGGCACCTAAACCTTGTAGTATATATACCCCTTCTCACACATGGGAAGGGTTGGAGCTCTTAATTATTCAACACATATTTTCTTTCATTCTCTCTCTCTAAAACTCCCACTCCCTTATTTCTCTATCATCTAACATCAAATCCAAGTATGCATATGTTACACAATGGTCATGAGTGTTATGCGTACACTCCAAAAGTGTGCCTATGCCCCTGCCAAGCACTGCCTTGCATCATCTTACATCAAACAATTAAACACCTGAGAAAAACATGCTAAAAAGTCAGCAAAAAGCTGGTGAGTTCATAGGTCTACATAAAGCAGTAAAGTTGGACCAATAAGTTTACGAGTTAACATTATAATGTGCATAATGTTATACGAAAGTCTACTACGCTGCGCTAAGTTCCATGTTACCGAAGCTACGACAGTGTGCATGAAATGAGTTCATGTAATAATAATAAGGCCCGGCAAGTGTTCTATCCTGTGACACTTGTATTTCGACATGGTATACATCCGTTTGTCTTATCTGGATAGTTGGCTCTCCAACACGGATGGAGGTGTCACCCTCAATAGATCTATTTATATCACTCGTGCTTCCCAGTGGGAACTAACGGTACATGAGTATGGGCATGAATTTGGGATACAGTACTTAGGCTAACCTGTAATAGTTTTTCAAACAAAAGCATTGTTTAAATGGTCCATAAAAGTAAGCATGTTTCTCACCCCAAGTTTGCAAAGCAAATACGAGTTAAAAGTGGGGCTACGAACTCACCTCAGCAAAGAATCACAAATAGTAATATAGTGCACGTAGATCGAGGTCCGGTAGCTCTAACCGTAACCTAAATAAGTATCATGTCTTAGGTTCAGAAATAAGGTCGTTCATGCAAGTTAATATGCTATTATATCACTCGTACATGTTTGTTGCAACATTTAACGTCAAAAATATAGTTATGACAACTCGTTAGATTATTAAGTATAAAATACCTTAGTTATAACGCGCAATTAGTTTGTCTCGTACTTTAGGTATGGTCATCTTGCTAGTAAGTATTTTAGATAAATCACCGACACGCTTTAACAACATTCTATGATAGTCATCTAAGTGATTTTCGAGAAAAATAAAGTTTTACGTCAAAAATACACTTTGTTAAATTTCTGAAAATGACCAAGTGGCCTAGTAAAGCTAATCGTAAAACAGTGGTCATTAAGTGTTATTTATAAAACTCAGTGGATTTAAGAAGTATGTAGCAATGTCTACAAAAGTCTACACTGAACCTCAGTCCATTCGAAACCGATTCCACATTCATATGGCCTTAAAGTTGGGTGATCAGGCCGTTTTTAGTGTTTCTGGACAGCTTTCGGGCAAAAGTACAAGGTCATAAATCCTTCGTTATAAATTGGTTTGATGCATGGTTGGACTTTTTGGAAAATAGGCCATGTATACTTCATTTTTGCCATTGATACTATTTTTCTTTAAAGGAATCTATCTATGAGTAAAACGGTGATACTATTTTTCTTTAAAGGAATCTATCTATGAGTAAAACGGGCTTAAACATAGCCACTAGCAAAAACTGCTCCTGACACTTAGTAAAATATTGACACTTAAAGCTGATAAAATAGTTATCGTAGTCGAAATTTTAAATCAACGTATCTTGGTCGTTTTAGCTCCGTTTCTTAAGTTCTTTATATCCCCAGTTTCGTATTTAAGTGTACTAACTGATTTTTAGTGCCTCGGAATATCTAGTTAGCTTCTAGTGTCCGTTTTTACCCTTTGAAAAACTCTTAACAGCATACAAGTTTTCAGAAAATTAATTTTAGACACCTAATCTTGAAAATAGCGTAGTTTCTTCGTTATTTATCCGTTTTAACCAATTCAAGAGACCACGTTCTCATAATAGGTTCTATTTTCTATAATTTTACTCAAATATTACATCCAGCTTACTGATTTTTCCAGAATTTGCGAAATGGGACAGCCTTATATAAAAGTGTTTCAAAAATGTATTTTCTAGTTCCCAAATTATACCAAACTACTATTAATCACTACAAAGCCATTCTAACTCTACCCCATACTTGCAAAGTGTGTAATGTAGCTTAAGTATTCATAAAAATGAGAGTTTATAACATAATAGCTAGTTGTCATATAATATGTTTTAAGAAATCACAAACATGTACCAAAGTGATTCAACACATATGTAACCATGCAAAAGTCATACTAGAAAATGAAGTAACTCATAAGTAAGTAGTGTAAGGTTATAAAATTAACTTGGTGACTTACTTGAGGTGATAAGTAGGATGAAAGGATAAAAACACTTGTTTAACTCAAACCAACTCTCTTAACCCTTTGCAACACTAAGTGAGTTCTAATAGATATTTGAACTTATGAAAATCAACTTTCATGCTCCTTTTCTCTTGTGGTCGATTGGTATGGTGAGTGAGTGAGTGTTTTATATTTTTTTCTAAGTCTTGAAACTATGTGTAGTAAGCTAGTATATATATAGGAAGGTCATAAATATTTTAGGGACATAAAGTACCAACATTAATGAAAGTTGGTATTGTTTTCAAAGGGGTAGGGGGGGGGGGTGGTGCTCGGCTAATTGGTATTGAGGGGGGGGGGGAGATTTTGTCCAATTTTTCAAAGCATGTACTACACATGTGATAAAGGATTTGGTTAGGAATTTTGTGTATCTCTTTTGTGTGCTTTTATGTATGTTTGAAAGTATAAGTTTGAAAGTTGAGTTTTTGTGTGTCGACTAGCATGACACTCGACATGTCAAGAATTCGAGAGGGGTTAAACAAGGTTTATAACTCGACGTGTTGGTTTTGGTCGTGTACATAATAGAAAATGTATACATTCGGGTTTAGTTGTGTTAGATTGCATATAGGTGCGACACATCTAAGTTAGAAAAGAGTGGGA
The DNA here is from genome assembly GCA_021014915.2 of Artemisia tridentata subsp. tridentata. Classification (NCBI taxonomy): domain Eukaryota; kingdom Viridiplantae; phylum Streptophyta; class Magnoliopsida; order Asterales; family Asteraceae; genus Artemisia; species Artemisia tridentata. The sequence goes on from CP139505.1 coordinate 235,643,818, forward strand.
ATTTTAAAATGTGAATTCCCATAATGTTTTATGTCTCCCGTTTAAGTTTAAACGTGAGTCGCGGTGTCCCGGTTTTACACTTACATGTAAAACGTATGTTAGGTCACAAATCTATCACACAAGGCGTAAACTTCTAGAGAGAGAAAGTAAGAGAGAGAGAGAGAGAGGATGGAACTTGCTTATGAATAATAAACTTTGTTAATCAATAACCAACAAGAACCAACACCCTTCTCCAAGTGAGAAGGGGTATTTATAGTGTTTACAATAACAAAGGGTGTTGCGCTAATAGTAGAAATAAATACAAGGCCACGGCCCATGGGCCTTCTACATTGGCCGAACCATAAAACAAACATAAAGGCCTTAATAGAAAAGCAACCTATTACATAAACTATGACCAGTAGTTGATATTATGAAATGTGTTCCCAAAAATCTCCCCCTAAGGATTGGTCATCAAGGTTGCTTGATGTCTTCTTTGCTTCTTAGGCTTTGACGTCTTTCGTATCTTTGTTCTTTGTTCTTGTTGTGTGTGATATGGTAATGTAGTGATCTGCCTTCCATCAACGTCTTTAATTCCAGTGTCTTTGCGTCTTTTCCACCATGCTCATACTTCTTTCAACTTTGATCTTTATGCTTTAAGTAACTCTCATTCTTTAGCTTCGATCTTTGACTTTTGAACTTTTGCTTTGCTTTGATCTTTGTGAGAATTATTATTGTGATGTTAGTATGAGCATGATGGTGATGGTGGTGGTGGAACCCCTGGTCTCCATAAATACCTGCATGAAAACAATTAGCAATAAAGCATCTGACACTTACAGGTTCGGACTTCGAGATCGTTAACAACATAGTGTGAAAACTTTCTCTAATCCTTGCCAAGGCTGTTCCTGAATTGGATGCCCCCAAGAGAGCTAACTCAGATACAGCGAAGTGTATCAACGATTCAGGGTGAGTCACTGAAGTATACTGAAGTATCACTCTACGACTATAGACCGTTTGGAACCACCGCGAACACTAAGCGTAACCCAAAAGGGATTACCAAAGTGACCTGCTGTCTGGGCTGTTTGATGTTGACCCTGGCAGGAATTTCCACTCAATCACTGAGAATCACAATTGTGAATTCCCTCATGAATGTTCTTGGCAGATTGCTAAGGTCTACGTAGGACTCTTGTTATTTACAACTGGTTTCCATATTGTTGAACTACCAGTGTAGAAATATTAAGTGTTTCTAAGAGATCTTTTGATGTATCTCGCGGCTCTAGACTCAATTTAGTACGTTTTTGTTTAAGTCATCTGAGGCATGGAGCAGAGTGCCTCCTTTTCAATATCAACTCATCTCGGAGTGAGAGGTCGATAGATTATGAAGGGTTCTCCGTGAGAAATGAAACAAGTATCTTTTGAGAGACACTTGAGTGGCTAGAAGGTTTAGTGCAGTGCGTCACTGGGTCCATGACGGCTTGTCTTCAATACCGGTGTCACCATAGTGACATCCAGTAGCATATGAATTGAACCTGGTTTCTGCCCTAAGGTTGAACATATGGAGGGCTATTTCTTTTCACCCTTTCATTTACTCTTCTTTTTAATTCTTCAACCCCTTCTTTCTCCTTTCATTTCTTTACTCCTTTTTTCAATCATACCTAAGGACTTTCTAGTTCTAAACGTTTCTGGTGGATCATAGGACATATTTCCTATTCTTAGTCACCTTATATCTCCATGACTATCCTATGTTGCCATAAACCAATCATTTGAAAATCTCTCAAAGTGTTTAAGACTATAAAACATATTTGTTAACACTTTGAGAGTTTTGCTTTTTCAAAAATACTCCCCTTTCACATGTGCTCATAAGTTTTTAAGATAAATTTTCATATGTCGGGTGGAGTTAGCACTTTTGAATTGATTGATTTTCAGTGAATATGACCGATTCGAGACACGCTTACATCACTAGTTAGACTAGCTTGAAATTATTACCTGTCCTGGTCATATTCAAAGAAAATCTCTCGAAATGGTACACTCTACTCGGACAAGTCCTATTCGAGACACGCTTACATCACTGGATAGACCAGCTTGAAATTATTACCCGTCCAAGACAAGTTCTTTCGAATGACATTTAATTTTCGTCAATTCTTGGGTAAAATCTGAGTCAAGCTCATGCGAGATTTCATACTTTTTGTTACCATATTTTAATCACATAATTATTCTCCCCCTCAAAAATAGCATATTGATGTTGTTCTTGGAAAACTTTTGATTAAAATATGCTTTTTGAGGTTTATGGGAAGAATTCAACAAGAACTTTTGTTTTAGAACAAAGATTTGTTTCAAGTACTCCCCCTCAACAAGTGAAATCACTTTTTAAGGTTTTAAACATGAGAGGGAATACTTGTTCTTTTGAGCAGAATTTTGAAAAAACTTATCAAAATTTTGATTAATTCTACTCAAAAGTAAGAAGCTTTCGCTCCTTATATTAGGATGGAGGCACTGAGGCGTACCTCAGGGTCCTTTCTTTACAAGAATGGGTTGTGCACTGATATATGTGCACAAACCATAGTCATACTTAAACAATATTAAATGATGACAAACAAATGACAATTATACCAGTGATTTACTCCAGACGACAGAATGTGAGAATATTAGGATCCTTACCTCTTCCGCCAAAATAGCTTTCCAATCTTCTCATCTGAACCCGATGCTTGAGCCTCTAGTCAATCTATGCCAAGAACTTGACCGTCTGCTTTACATCGCTTCGTCTCCAAGTCATGTGTCTTAACCAACCCTGCTTCCGTCCTTCAGTATGATTTTCTAGAATATGATCAAGCTCAGACCTAACTTGTATCAAAGTTTCATCACTGAACTTGTGAATGTCTTCGTAGCCCATGAACTTTGGTCTTCCAAATCTAACATATACTACTCCAAATGGTCTTTTGATGAAAGAATATGGTTTCATTTCTGCAATTCCCAGAGGTCTAAGATCAAGTTTTATGAGGTTCAACTTCTTCTGGTAACTTTCAACACCGAGGTGAACATCTTCGACTCTTGTCTTTATTACTATTCTTTAGATGTAAAGAAGGAGAGAGTTGATGATGTCGTATTGAAGGCTGCCAGGGAGATGCTCGAGTTTTCCTTGTATCTTAAGTAGGTACATATCTTCAATATCATTTAGATTCAAATAAGGATAGTCTGCTTCGTTGAATGAGTACTCCTTGTCATCTGGTCTTCGAACCATGATCTTAGTCAGAAAGTTGTATCCATATTTTGATTTTGTTTTAGCACTTTTGATGGAAAGAATCTTGTCTTTGTAGTTTACCTTGGGTTTTGAGGTAAACGTCAGTTTCCATTTGTAGAAACATTTCCGCATCTCAGGCCAGTGAAAGACTCCTAGAACAGCTTCATCATTGTATTCTGCAATTGAGGTGTTGAACAAGTCTCCAATCTGTTCTTCAAGTCCTTCTTGCACATAGGTAGCAACCTTGAACTTGGTGAGAGATGTAGCATATCATTTTTCTAGATCAGTGTTCCCATATATCAGATACTCCAAGTCATTGTTGAAGAAATATGCTTTAGGTATCTTGGGATTATGAGCTTGACCAATGAGCGGTAAGGGTTGTGAGTAGTCACGAAACTGGAATGTGCCGGTTTCACGAGAAGATCTTGCAACATCCCAACTAACATTCTCAGATAAGGCTCTTGCAACTTGTTCCAGGTTGTATTTGAATTCCAGTTGTGAAGTAATCGAAGTCTTGAATTGGGAGAAACCTGCTTTTCGAATGTTTACAATGTCAGACAGTTGTAGTTTCTGGATCTTCATCACTCGCTTAAGTTTCTTTGTGAAGTCCACAAATGAGCCTTCTGCAGGAACTTCGTCTTCTGAAATATCGGGGTATGCATCTACCATTTCTTCAAACCATTCAAACTTCTCAGTATCTGGATTAATTCATTCAAGAGCAGGTTTTAGTGGTGCATCTGCAGGTGGTTCAGGAATAGCTTCAACTTTGTTATGTGTGATGTCATCGTGAGGTTTAGCATCGTCAAATGTTCCAGTATCTTGAGGAACTAGTTCTTCTTCGCCAATGTGCTGAATGTTAGATGATGGCAGTGTAGCTGTAGGTCCAGTCATTCTTGTACGTTTTTTGCTTGGCTTAGCTTGGTCGTCTTTGTCAAAATCATCATGATGAAGTTTGCTTGACTTGACCTTCTTGCAAGGATCAGCCTTCTTTTCAGCTTTCTTCATAGACTTGATCAAAGCCTTGTTAAGATCACTTTCCTCTGGATCATTGATGATGGCTTCAAGCAATTGTCCTTTGAGATCTGCGGCGGAAGGCTTTGATGGTTTTGTTTGAATTGTGAGCAGTGTTGTTTAAATATGATGAGCTACAATTCCATCAAGCTTTCTCTTGACATATTCCTTCAAAAGAGTTCGAAGTGTTTCCTGAAGGTGTCTGCCGATCTCTTTTGGTAAGTTGTTATTGAGGAAGTCTTCCATTGCTAGAGACACATCATATGCCTTGAACTCATTGATGTCATGTTGCTGCGTCTTTACTTGAGCTTGCAACACGCTGAGTTGTTCCTTAAGAACCTGGAGTTCACTTGTTTTAGGTTGTTGGGGTGTAAGTCTTGGTGAGGGAGGCTTTGTCTTGGAGTGTCGATCAACAGATGGTGGTATAATAGGTGGATTAGGTATACGGTCATCATATTGATCATCATTATCTTGGTTATCGTCATCCTCATCACTATCACTATCTTTGTCGTCATCCCTTTATCATCTTTTTCCTTATCTTCATCATCTTTCTTCTTTTCCTCATCTGTGTTGTCTGTATCAGATTCTGAGGGTGAGTGAATGAGTAGGTCTGATTCTTCAGATTCACCCTCAGATTCAATCAGTGAACCACTTTTAGATTTTGACAGTGTTGCTTCCGTCTCATCATCAGACTTTGTCAAGGTTTCTTCTTCACTAACCTTTGATCCGGACCCTTCACCTTTCTTCTTTTGCTTGAGTTTCTCTAGATCAACCATATACTTTTCTTTGTTTTCTTGTAGGGCTTTCCTGAGTTGTTCAATTTCCTCTTCTTTTGTCTTTGGTGGTTGAAGGGTGTCATCTGGTTTGTCTTGAAGCATTAGTGATTTGCCTTTGCCTTTTCCCAGACCTTCATCATGTTTTTCTTTCTTTATTTTCGTGATTCTTTTTCTCTCTTCCCTCAAGCTCGGTTCCTCTTCTTCTTCTTCTTCCGTAGATTCATCTTTGAGCATTGGTTTCCTCTTAGTAGCTCGAGAAACCTTATTTGTTCTTGTAGTACCGGCTTTAATTCCTCTACCTCTTGTCCCAGTTGTTCCCTTCACTGTTATCCCCACTGATCCTGCTTTCTCTGCTTCATCATACCTTTCATAGACTTTAGTTTCCCTCACCGTCTCTGTAATTAATGCGTCTGGAATTCTGAGACCTTATTTGGTGGTGTTGGTGGCATGAATTCTCACACGAGAAAGAACATGGTCCATTTGTTCAGTATGAGCCTTTTCAGTTGGGCGTTTGTCAATGTCTTGATCTCGTTCCATGAAGTGGGCAATGAGGAGTTTGGTGAAGCGTGGGAAAGGAATCTTGTAGCTCTTCTTTTGCCCAAATTGGCGAGCTTGATAGATCATGTCGGTCCAGATATACTTGGCATAATCAAGATGGGCCAAGTTGATGACTCCCTAGAAGAACTGCAAATGTTCAAGTCTAGGGTGCTCATGTCCAGTTTCTTTTCCCGTGATGCAGTGACTTAGAATGGTGTAGATTGTCAACCATAGTTGAGGAATGTATCTTCTGTCCACCTTGGAATGTGATGTGATCTCTTCAAATGAATCGTCATAGCCAAGGTGTTTTAAGGACTTGAGTATACGTTCAAAAGTTGGATCATCTGCAAACTTAGTGTACTTGCCAAAGACAGTTGGAGGAAGCCCAAGAATGTTGCGAAGAAGATGAACATCAAACTTGATCCTCTTAGTGTCCAGGGTGACTGCCATGGTCTTGGTGTCCCGACTGATGAATAACGAATGCCAGAACTGATTGAGGTAGATTTTTGGAACTGTAGTGGATCTTGTCAGAACATGTCTGCAAAAGTGTTTCTTCAGAATTTCCACCATGATCTAACAGGAAGGGTGGCATGGTAATGTCTCCAAATCTACCCTGTAGTTAGATTCTCCAATCTTTCTTTCATCTCCTTCGGGTATCAATTCATTCCTTGCTATGGATCCTTGAGACTTTGTGAACCTGAGTAGTACAAACACCAATAAAGAAACACAATGCAAATTGCATATTTGTGTTAGTGTAAGTCATTTATTACATGATCTGTACCTAAGTGATATGATGCACCATATAGAGAAACATGTATGATGATCATGAACAATAGGAACACAATAAACAAACAACCATATAAGAGCAAACACAATTGTTCAACTTGACACATTTCTATATTAGAAAAATTTTACAAGTCTGAAAAATCATCTTACTCGAAGGAATAATAGTCTTACTCGAAGAAAGGGTGAAAAACATCCTTACTCGAAGGATTTAGGAAAATTTTTGAGAACAACCCTTAATTAGAGATAACCATTTTCCTTACATGGAAATTTTGAAACCCTCCTAACTCGGAGAAACTGTATAAAATCTTTACTTGAAGAAACTTCACACTTGCTAAGTCGAAGAAGGTTTCCTTACTTGAAGAGTTTTTAAAAAATTTCTTAGTCGAAGGAATTTTCCTTACTCGAAGATTGTAAGAAAAATCTCTTAGTCGAAGAAATTTTCCTTACTCGAAGAGTGTAAGGAAATATTTCTAAGTAGAAGAAATTTTCCTTACTTGAAGAATGTAAGCAAAATTTCTAAGTCGAAGAAATTTCTCTTTACTCGAAGGATTTTATAAAAATTTCTTAGTCGAAGAAAATTTTCCTAACTCGAAGGATTTTATAAAAATTCTCTAAGTAGAAGAAATTAATCTCTTACTCGAAGAATTTTATAAAATTTTCTATGTAAGGAAAATTTTCTTTCTAACTCGAAGACATTCATCCTTAGTCGAAGAAATTCTTCCTTACTCGAAGAATTTCATACTTAATCAAATTCTATATTAGACTGATTCAGGGACCATGCAAGCATCAAATACCTTCCTAAACACATTCTAAACAAATCCTAGTACCCATAAATCTAAGCAAACAAACACATTTGTCATAAAAGATTATTATGCAATATGTAATTCTTCGACTAAGAACATATGTTTGATTTAGGTTACAAGACTTAAGGCGCATTATTTAAGGACTCATATAAGCATAACCAACTACTCAAAACACATACACAAAACGCCTAGTGGTAGCAGCAATGCATACGACTTACTTAAACCCTAAAACATTCAATTTTCATTTGCAGATGTTAACTAACACAATTAAGCAGCTTTAGAGCAATCCTAGACATGAAATTAAGCTAAAGAACTAAATTAATTATTTTAAAACCTAATACACTAGAAATGCCCAATTTAGCTCCTTAAACCCTAATTCTTCGATTAAGAAATTTAACCATAGAAATGATTCAAGAATTTGGGCGAGTGATAATCTTGCATCATTGAATGAGTATAACACTTACAATCGTAAAATTAAGGAAGATCAAAAAGCTTGGATTAGTGTTTAAAAGTGGCGGTAATTTGGTACGGTTATGAGTTTGTGTGTTTTAAAAAATTATGAGTTAGTGGCTTATATAGGGAATAGTTTGACATTTTGTCAAGTTTAGTCCATTAACTCATATTTCCCATCAAACACAGTCCTTAAGTTACAATCTTTTGAAAATTGACAACAACAGTCCTTGAGGTTTGTTGTTGTTATATTATTGGTCCAAATGTTTGTAAACTTTTGTAATTTACATTTCTCTCCCTTAAACTAACAAATACTTTTAAAACTTTGTCAAACTTTTAGTTCAAGAGATCACGAAAATGTTGCACGATGAACATTTTTGTTAATGATGAAGATTTTGATAAGAGTGTGCGATAGTCATAAAAAATTCCCCCCCCCCCTCAAAATATGTTCGTGATTAAAATTGATTAAATGTGAATATCAAGAACATATTTTGATTTGTTTTGAATTTTGCACACTGAAAAGGGATGAAAATCGTTTGTTTGTTTTTTTTATTTTTTTATTTTTTTATTTTTTTGTTTTTTTTATGAATAAAAAAAAGTAATAGTGAAAAATCTTTTTGTGTTTTTGAATAAGATATTTACATAAAGAGTTTAGGTGTTTGACTTTCTTAGTTGTGTTTAAGAAAGTTGTTTAAATCATCTGGAGTCAACACCGCATACCAATTTGGTGAACTAATTCCAAAAATCTTGCATGGGGCAAGGCTTTGGTGAATAAGTCCACTAATTGGTATTCAATACCCACAAAATAAAATTCAATTGTACCATGTTCAACATGCTCTTTGATGAAATGATATCGAAGTGCGATATGTTTTGACTTCGAAAGTTGAACCATGTTGCATGAGATGGCAATGGCACTCTTGGAGTCGCAGTACATGGGAATATTGTTGAAGATGTAACCGTAGTCCATCAGCTGTGATCGCATCCAAATGAATTGAGCACAACATGCTGACATGGCTACATATTCGGATTTTGTAGATGACAATGAGGTGCAATCCTGCTTCTTTGACTGCCAAGATACAAGTTTGTCTCCTAGAAACTGCATTCCCCCAGATGTACTTTTACGTGTATCTAAACATCCTGCATGATCAGCGTCTGAAAAAGCGATTAGTTCAAAACCAGAATCCTTCGGATACCAGATCCCCAAATGGATAGTTCCCTTAATGTATCGAAGGATTCTTTTGACCTTAGAGAGGTGTCTTTTAGTTGGTCGAGACTGATAATGGGAGCATAGGTATACAACAAAAACTAAATCTGGTCTGCTGGCTGTTAGATACATGAGGGACCCAATCATACTATGATATTTTGTAGGGTCAACTGGTGTACCATGTAAATCAGCATCCAGCTTTAGGGATAATGCAGACATAGGTGTGTTATAAGTGTCACAACTTGTCATGCCATGTTTCTTTAAAATCTCAAGAGCATACTTGGACTGATTTAGAAAAATACCACGGGGGAATTGATGAACTTGAAGTCCTAAGAAAAACGTAAGTTCACCCATCATAGACATCTCAAAATTTTGTTCCATTAATTTTGCAAAAGCATTTGTGTAACAATTTGTATTTTCTGGGTCATTATTTAACCACTTTCTTTCACTTATTATTTTAAATTTCGCTGAAATTGATAGTTAAGAGTAACTTGTTAGATTAGCTCGCGTACGTCGTTAAATAAACAATTAAATGGAATCGACCCTAGATTGTGCTCAATATACATGTTTTAGACATTTTTATTTCACTTCATACATATATCAAAATTCATATTGTTATTTTTCCATTATTATGTAAACTTTTCACTTTTTACGTTTTATGCGTTTTCGACTCGCGTTTTAAGTTTTAACGACATTATAACATTCTGAAATGCTCGGGATATATATGAAACATCAAATTAGGTCATTTTAAGTGAAATTTAACATTTTTATGAAAATAGTATCTTTATGACATTTATTTTCACAAACTATGCATAAAACGTTACCGGTTTAGCCCCGCTGGCCTTCAAACTCACTCCGTCACTTATGATACTTGTACAAAGCTAAAAAAAATAAAATATTTTGAGTTAGCCACATGTCTTAGGGTCATTTTCCCGAAAACCTTACATCCTAATTCATCCCGATGATTTTGTTAGAAAATCTACATTAAAACTTGTCCAGGAATGCATGTCAGTTTTGAAAGGCCAAATACTCTAAAATGTTGCAAAGAACCTTATGTTGGTCAAAACATGAAAATTTGAGCTAAGACATGTAGAAAACCTTTCCCACTGGTCTTGTGTCCATTAGACCTGTAGAACAAAAGATCTACTCATTTTGCTAAGCCTAACTGGATCCTGGAATTAACTTCATAGAGACACAGGGGTAAATTAGTAATTTCACCCCTGTTCTGAAGTTCTCAGTTAAGTGAGGCCTTGATTTTTTAATAATACAGAGTCGTACCTTTCCAACCATATAAAGTTCATAATTTTATCCCTTACGGTTTAGAAATGGCTACCCGTTTAGTACGGTATTTTTACCAAAATCCCTTCAGCTTTGTATTTAAACTTGTATAAGCACATATAAACATCATTTTTGACCCATGACTTGTTATAAACCTTACAACAAACTTATATTATGACTAAATAAATATAAGATACCAAATAAAACCTGAGTATAAGTGTTACTTAATATTTCCCCGAGCCTAAGGCGTGTTATATTTTCTATATAGGTCCTTAGTGGTTTTTGCGGTTTTCCCGTCGTACTTATATTCCGATCACCATCACCACTTCGTTACTGGTGAGTAATCACAACCCCTCTCTTCTACTATTTTCACTTTATTTTTGGGGTGGAATGCATGACTTGTGTTTTATTTAAATTCTCATGACTTGCTTTGAAACTTTTGGTATATTTACTTGAACACTTGAAGTTGATTCTGAACTTTTATGACTTGAATTGAACTTAGACTAGTTTTGAACTTATGATGTGCCATACGTACTTAAATTTTAGTCTCCCTTGTCTACGGAGCAGGCTTAATTAAATTGTATATAATAGTTGTTATGATGTACTGTTCGTACATTCGCATTGTTAGTCCCCGATTGATTTTCCGTTCGCACTTTAATTTTAATGTACCGTTCGTACGGCTCCGTTGTCGACTGAGAAGTAGATACTATGGATAGCGCAATTAGAGGTCGGCCTACCTCTCGTTCCCCTGTCTACGGAACACATATTATTTATTTTAGGGGCTTTGACGCATACTTTTTTATATACATGGTGCTTTTAATGTGAACTTGATGAACATTTGTGCTTGACTATAAAATGTACTATCTTATATGCAATGGTTTGAGAAACCATATGTTATAAGTCTTGTTTGGGCGGGACATGTAACTGAGTGGTTTGACATTATCTTTGCCATGTGGACTTTTCTCAAAGACCTTGCACTTACTTTTATTATGGAAATGTATGTGAACTCGTATGTTACAAGTCTTGTATGGGCGAGACTTGTAACAGGATGAGTGGACAGGATGTTTGCAATGAAGACTTTCTCTAAAGATAAAGATTTTCTTATTATATAAAACATGTGTACTCACCAACTATTTTCACAGTTGACTCGTTTTTTCATCCATTTCAGGTGATCGACAGTAAGCGTTTTTATGAAGGCATTTGCAAAAAGGGTTTTCACATGTCATCTTTGCTTTCATTAAGTTGTCAAGAAAATATCTTTCAAGAATTCAAACTTATTTTTATTTGCCGATGTCGGCCAAAACAATGTTGTAATGTTGTACTATTTGATTTAATTAATGATGACATGTTCTATTATCTTGTGCTTGTGCCTTTACTCATTAATCCCGTGTTTCTGCTTTAGCGGGGTGTTACAGATTGGTATCAGAGCTAGAGGTTATAGAGAATGCCTGTTTTTGTGAAATAAAAATCGCAACTATAGCCAAAATAAAGTTTTCTTAACACACCGAACATCATATGAGTTGACTAGTCCGAGCGTTGCACCGTTACTCCTTAATTATACATAGCCTGATCACCTATGTCTAATTCAGGAAGAATCATGCAATGATGGGAGTAGTAGTCTCGGATCATGTTTGGTCGGGTCTAAAAAGGGCAGTCACCTGAAATTGCATCAGTCGTGTGTGTGTGCATCGCATATTTTCATTCGTACTTGTGCATTGAACCCTGTAAGGCAGACATCTATCTTTAGAGTTGAGTACACCTTGTTCTTGTCATTCTTATCTTGTTTTGTTACACTATGTTTTCGACTATGCTTGATAGTCACTAAGTACTTTTGTCATGATATGCCTTGTTCTATTTTGGTATGATAAGTCGTTGTAAATTTTTCAGTTTTGGTTACATTTGTTACATTAGTTACCAGGCATCGCCTTTTCGTCCCTTACGACCGTTGGAATCTATATACCATAATTCAGGAAGATGCGATATCCATCCTTAGCGACATCATTGGTTACATTGTTCATGACGTTATTTGTGATGATCCTTGTACTCCGAGCATAATGCTAGCGTACCATCATTTTCCCGTTCATATCTCTGGACCATGCATTTCTTTTCAGACTATTGACCACTTCATAAAAAACAGTCAAATTTTTGGATACTGCATCTCTTGCAAACTATTTTTAAAATTTTAATGAAGATCGGAGATGAAACGCCTAATCCTTCCTTACTCGCTAGTAGGGGTGTCATACGGGTCGACCCGACCCGAAACCCGATAAGGCCTTATAGGGTCGGGTCTATCGGGTCCAATATACCTTATCGGGTATATCGGGTCAACCCGATAACCCGATAGTGTAACACCCCAACCCGACAAGGGCAAAGGTGTCACAACAACGGTGGCTTATCAGAACAGATACAAGCACATGACATTAATAATACAATAGAATTCAATGGTTACAAAGGAAATATGAAATTACAGGATTTCAATACAACGATTTCTAAGTCTAACATGAGTTCTTCTAACCATCACCAATAGCTAATTCCAAGCTGCTAGTAAATTCTTCTAAGCCCAATGTACTCTCCAAATCAAATCCCAACTTCCAACTAAAACCTGCCGCGGGGAAAGAAAACGCGGCTGAGCTACACGAGCTCATTGAACAGATATAACGGTAACAAACAATAATAATGAAATAGGAAAAATGGAAGGAATCGTACATGATGTAATAATAGATGAGAAGAATTATGAAGGTTATACAGAGATATCAGAAAGTATGGATAGTATCATGAGTAATGGTGAAGTAATCAAAAGATCCCATCAAGCCCAAACATACCAAGCCCAGTACAGAGATAAGTCCAGTATCATGTCATAGGGTGTCAGTAATGAAAGGTATAGGTCATAAGTCTATAAGGTGCATGGAAAACAGTAATCCTCTACGAGCCCAGAAACATGAACATGAAATCATAATCATACCGCCATGCAGAGAGATGTTCCTCTCGCTAATCCCAGAAATCAGAAATATGGAGTGATCAGCTCCCAGAGTTGTGAAAGACGTGTATCGCACACACCATCAGTCACCATGCATATCATAACATGAACATAATACAGAAACAAATCTAGGATGCATCCATACGCCCCTGGTGGCCATAACTCCCAACACACCAAATAAAATACAGAAAAGGGACGGGACAGGTCATCACTCTCCTGCCCTAGAGTCATGCCATCGGTGCATCGACTGACATGGACATGAAACCCTCATGCCTAGTGAGTGGCTCGTAGTATCAAACTGTGGGTCAGGGTCAAGTATCATGTATCCAGTATTTAATTTAGTTTCATAAGTCAATTTCCATTTCAGAATATCAGAGTTCATAATCAGAGGTTCATATCAGAGGTTCCTACCATAAAGGTTCCATGTCAGAAAGGTCATATATCAGAAATGTTTAATATCAGAAAGGTTCATAACAGAAAGGTCATGTCAAAGGTTCATAATATCATGAAAGAAACCAGAAAGGTTCACAGAATCAAAGAAACATGGCAGTGAATCAGAAATCAGAAATGAGACGAAGGCACCTTACTAAAGAAGGGCAGAATATCTGTACCTTAGCGAGTGAATGGAAGCAAACAAATGGATGGACACAAGGACACACTGTCACACCTCTTCAACGAATCTACATAGATGATGATTCATAATATGCTTATTAGCTCATTTAATTTCATAACGGATTTTAAATACTTGTTACTAATCACATTCTTATAGTTAGGGTTTATTAAGTAATTATAAATAGTTTTGGGATTATAGTGAAACTATCGTAAGATTAGGGTATGAAACATAAATATCATAAAGTTACATGTTTTAACAAGTTAAACCCTTTTAGTTTGAATAATGATAAGTTCCACCCTTAAGTTACACAATTAATCCTTATTTAGCCCTAATTAACTTCTTATCAGCTTTTCACCCTAAACAGACCACACTTGATCGAATTTATGAACCATATTAGAACTCAGAGATAAAATCCACAAAAATTCCCAGAGCTACCTTAATGTCTTGAAAACCCACACTAATTTTCCCAGAATTTATTAATTAGTTTAACCCCACATGAAAAATACCACAACTCGGAATACTCAGAAAACATGTCTGCTGTAACACTCAGAAAGTAACCACTTCATTTACCCACCAATACCTCCAGGAAAAATATACAAAAATTCATGACACTACTAAACATATTGAAGTCACATACTGGAGAATTTCATGACCTAACTCCTCATGGTTTGAAAATGAAAAATCGTCAAAACGGACTGATTTCCAGACATCCGAATTCAGGTTTGACACACGAATTTCTAAAAATCAAAAAGTTGCCTTCCCGACCTCTAAAAATTACAAGGCTAATTTTCTCAGAAAGATCTTTCCTTACCGATCCAAAAAGGGGAGAAGAAGAAGGCTTTATGGTGAATTAAATATGGTGTTGCTCGTGTTCTTTGTTGTGTCTTCAAGGGTATTCATATCATTCCTCCTTGTTTAATCTTTATTCGTGTTCTTGTAAATATATGTCACATAAAATCATAAAACTATAGAAACCCTAAAACCCTAATTGTGGATCGACTGAAATTGTGGTGATGATTAATTCGATATGAATGTGTTATAAACTGATATGAATTGACCTTAATATGTTTTGGACTCGCCTATAATCGTTTGGTGTCAAGAATTAATGAACGGGATGAATAAAACCCTAAGTATGTACGTATTATATAAAAACTGCTACTGATCTAAGATTTGATTCGACTTTAAGAGGCTGTAGATTAATGATGTGAACGTATATTTTGATGTTTCTGGAGTCTAAAATTAAGTTCAAGGAAAGATCTTTCTGAGAAAATTAGCCTTGTAATTTTTAGAGGTCGGGAAGGCAACTTTTTGATTTTTAGAAATTCGTGTGTCAAAACGGACTGATTTCCAGACATCCGAATTCAGGTTTGACACACGAATTTCTAAAAATCAAAAAGTTGCCTTCCCGACCTCTAAAAATTACAAGGCTAATTTTCTCAGAAAGATCTTTCCTTGAACTTAATTTTAGACTCCAGAAACATCAAAATATACGTTCACATCATTAATCTACAGCCTCTTAAAGTCGAATCAAATCTTAGATCAGTAGCAGTTTTTATATAATACGTACATACTTAGGGTTTTATTCATCCCGTTCATTAATTCTTGACACCAAACGATTATAGGCGAGTCCAAAACATATTAAGGTCAATTCATATCAGTTTATAACACATTCATATCGAATTAATCATCACCACAATTTCAGTCGATCCACAATTAGGGTTTTAGGGTTTCTATAGTTTTATGATTTTATGTGACATATATTTACAAGAACACGAATAAAGATTAAACAAGGAGGAATGATATGAATACCCTTGAAGAACAACAAAGAACACGAGCAACACCATATTTAATTCACCATAAAGCCTTCTTCTTCTCCCCTTTTTGGATCGGTTGGCAGAAACACAAAAATAAGGACACAACCAAGGATCGGTTAGAGTTTTCCTTTCTTAAAAATTCGAATGGACCAAGCATGAAAGGAATGAGATTACCTTGTGATGACAAGAACAAAAATCAAGGCTTCTTGGGGTTTATCTTGGATCGACAAGGGCAGCCAAGAGAAGAGGAGAACCGAAGATTTTGAGAGAAAAACTAGGGTTGATGAAGATCGGTTTGTTTAGGGAGGAGAAAAATAAGATTGACCTTAATAAATGGAATTGCCGAGATTTTGGAGGGGAGATGGCCTCAAATTTCGGATTTCTTTGGTAGACCACATTAATATTGTGATTTGATTGAATCTTTCCAAGTTTAACATGTTTTTAAAATAATTTTAAGGATTTAATTTGGCATATATATAATATTTTCGGCTACAGGTATTTTAGGATATCAAAAGACATCTTTAATGTGTCATATGTAGCTTAGCATCATTTGGTTTCATGAGTTATTGGTTAACCAAGATTCGGGATCAATTCGGTGCGTTAAGGACTTGTTATGTCAAAGTTTTAGATTGTAGGGGCATTTTGGTCATTTTACATGTTATAGATTTTCGGGTATTACAGATAGCGTTATAGGGTCGGGTTTCGGGTTTTAGCTAATTTGTTATCGGGTTGACCCGATAAACCCGATAAGGTTAAAGCCCATTTAAATTAGTCCATTACTACTAACAACTCTTAACTAATAAACCCAAAAATTTGTTATCGGGTTATCGGGTCAACCCGATAACCCGATAAGCCCAACCCGATAAACCCGATAACCCGATAGACCCGAACCCGATAACCCGATTCCTTATCGGGTCGGGTTATCGGGTTAATTTTTATTTTTCGAAAACCCGATAGACCCGACCCGATAGAGGCTTATCGGGTCGGGTCGACCCGATTGACACCCCTACTCGCTAGACACTTGATGTCTACTAAATGTCGTAACCCAGTAAAATTATTTACATATATTAGAATTGATTTATTTTATAGCTCCAAATATTTTGAAAACTTCCTTCTAAGCCTATTTATCTAACCTCTTGGACTGAACTTCTCCCCGTCACCTTTATTAATTTTCCTTAAAACTACTCATTTACTTTGACAATACATTTGACCTTACGCCAATCTCATTAACTTATACCACAAATATCAACCTGTTCGTTCTTGAGCAACCCCCAAACTCTAACTAAATTTTCAAAAACGTTAAGCTTTATAGCAACTCCTAACTTAATTTCATGACAGTTCTTGTTTGATGAGTTGTGAGATTAAGTAAAATTTGCTACTTAGCTTAATATTTTAAATGATTTTGCTCAAGAATGGACAATGCTTACTCTGTTTAAATCTAGTCACTCGATTTTTACAATTGAACTGTCTATCTCGTCACACTCAGCAGGACGTATACGGATGAAGTTGTCGTAATTACAACCATTTTATTTTAGTACCATATGATTTTGGTGCAGAAACTATTTTCGCACCCCAATTTTAAGTCTCCCATGTTCGGAGCAGTGCAAAGTCTCCCTTGTTCGGAGCAGTCTTGATTAATGTATGACCTAACGTCATAAGCCTTAGTTGCATTTCTAGCCTTCTCGCTAATCTAAGCCACCACTATTTGTTGATTTGATTGGTTTAAGCAATTCCAAAATTGGGCTAATCTTTCAAAAGATCTCCTTCAAAGATGTAAATTCTTTCTTTCTGACAAATTGTCTCCTGGCTTAATCTAGTGACAGTTCTTGTTTGATGAGTTGCGAAAATCAAGCTAAGAGTCAAGTTGTTACCCAAATCGATTCAGTTTAATCTCATGACAGTTCTTGTTTGATGAGTTGTGAGATTAAATTAGAATTGAACACCTAAAGGTCTTTTGAGGGCTACGCTCGAGAAATGAAAAGTTTGCCTCATCAAATCTAACCATGAGAATGTACATTTGTTGAACGAATTGAATTCATGGATTGAATTACCTTAACGGGTGGAGACTGTAACAATTCGTATTTTCTGGGTCATTATTTAACCACTTTCTTTCACTTATTATTTTAAATTTCGCGAAAATTGACAGTTACGAGTAACTTGTTAGATTAGCTCGCGTACGTCGTTAAATAAACAATTAAATGGAATCGACCCTAGATTGTGCTCAATATACATGTTTTAGACATTTTTATTTCACTTCATACATATTTCAAAATTCATATTGTTATTTTTTCATTATTACGTAAACTTTGCACTTTTTACGTTTTACGCGTTTTCGACTCGCGTTTTAAGCTTTAACGACATTATAACACTCCGAAATGCTCGGGATATATATGAAACATCAAATTAGGTCATTTTAAGTTAAATTTAACATTTGTATGAAAATAGTATCTTTATTACATTTATTTTCACAAACTATGCATAAAACGTTACCGGTTTAGCCTCGTTGGCCTTCAAGCTCACTCCGTGACTTATGATACTTGTACAAAACAAAATAAACTCTTCAAAAACTCCCCTCCCCTCTTACTTGGCCGGCTATGGGCAAGTCCCCATGAAGCTTGTCTTAAAAAGTTGTCAAAATCCCTCCACCCTTATATAGATACATGCAAGAATAGATCTCACATAACTCTTCATTTTCCTTCAACAAAAAATTGGTTTTTCTCTCCTTGGTCTCCCCTCCTTGCTGCCGTACAGTAGCAACACCAACACCATCACCATCATCAAGTTTTCTTACATCAAAAACTTCCATTACTTGATACTTGTAAGACCTAGTAAGTTTCCCTAATTTATCTCATCTCATTTTATTTATTTCTTATGATTTTTAGAGGTTTTTCCTAGGCTAAATAAACAACTCTTGCATGTATGTTTGAGAGATCTTGATTCAAGTTTTCATAGGAATATAGGATTTAGATAGGTAGTTAGGCTTGATTTGGTTAGTAGATGCAAGAGTTGGATTGATTCAAATGGGTTTTGATTGTTATCATTGATTCATCCATATTGTGTTGTTATGAAAATGGGTTTAGATATACTAATAAGCTTTGAAGTTTTCTGGAAATAATGAGTCTTTGAACAAATAAAAAGATGGTAATGATTGAAGATAGACATGCATTGAACATAAACCCATTTATTAGGCTTAAGTATCTTACCTGTGATTGGTCCAACCCTGTCCAGGATTTTATGCAACAAAAATGATTCACCACTTTTTTCTCAGTAGGTTTTAAGCTAAAAAAAATAAAATATTGGGAGTTAGCCACAGGTCTTAGGGTCATTTCCCCGAAAACCTTACATCCTAATTCATCCCGATGATTTTGTTAGAAAATCTATATTAAAACTTGTCCAGGAATGCATGTCAGTTTTGAAAGGCCAAATACTCTAAAATGTTGCAAAGAACCTTATGTTGGTCAAAACATGAGCGTTTGAGATAAGACATGTATAAAACTTTTCCTACTAGTCTTGTGTCCATTAGACCTGTAGAACAAAAGATCTACTCATTTTTCTAAGCCTAACTGGATGCTGGAATTAACTGCATAGAGATACGGGAGTAAATTAGTAATTTCACCCCTATTTTGTAGTTCTCAGTTAAGTGAGGCCTTTATTTTTGAATAATACAGAGTCATACCTTTCCAACCATATAAAGTTCATAATTTTATCCCTTACGGTTTAGAAATGGTGACCCTTTTAGTACGGTATTTTTACCAAAATCCCATCAGCATTGTATTCAAACTTGTATAGGCACATATAAACATCATTTTTGACCCATGACTTGTTATAAACCTTACAACAACCTTATATTATGATTAAATAAATATAAGATACCAAATAAAACCTGAGTATAAGTGTTACTTAATATTTCCCCGAGCCTAAGGCGTGTTATATTTTCTATATAGGTCCTTAGTGGTTTTCGCGGTTTTCTCGCCGTACTTATATTTCGATCACCATCACTACTTCATTACTGGTGAGTAATCACAACCCCTATCTTCTACTATTTTCACTATATTTTTGGGGTGGAATACGTGTTTTATTTAAATTCTCATGACTTGCTTTGAAACTTTTGGTACATTTACTTGAACACTTGAAATTGATTCTTAACTTTTATGACTCGAATTGAACTTAGACTTGTTTTGAACTTATGATGTGCCGTACGTACTTAAATTTTAGTCTCCCTTGTCTACGGAGCAGGCATAATTAAATTGTATATAATATTTGTTATGATGTACTGTTCGTACATTCGCATTGTTAGTCCCCGATTGATTTTCCGTTCGCACTTCAATTTTAACGTACCGTTCGTACGGCTCCCTTGTCGACTGAGCAGTAGATACTATGGATAGCGCTATTAGAGGTCAGCCAACCTCTCGTTCCCCTATCTACAGAACGCATATTATTTATTTTAGGGGCTTTGCATCATACTTTATTATATACATGGTGCTTTTAATGTGAACTTGATGAACATGTGTGGTTGACTATAAAATGTACTATCTTATATGCAATGGTTTGAGAAACCATAGGTTATAAGTCTTGTATTGGCGGGACTTGTAACTGAGTGGTTTGACATTATCTTTGCCATGTGGACTTTTCTCAAAGACTTTGGACTTACTTTTATTATGGAAATGTATGTGAACTCGTATGTTACAAGTCTTGTATGGGCGGTACTTGTAACAGGATGAGTTGACAAGATGTTTTCCATGAAGACTTTCTCTAAAGATAAAGATTTTCTTACTATATAAAACATGTGTACTCACCAACTATTTTCATAGTTGACCCGTTTTCTCATGCATTTCAGGTGATCGTCAGTAAGCGTTTTTATGAAGGCATTTGCAAAAAGGGTCTTCACATGTCATCTTTGCTTTCATTAAGTTGTCAAGAAAATATCTTTCAAGAATTCAAACTTATTTTTATTTGCCGATGTCGGCCAAAACAATGTTGTAATGTTGTACTATTTGATTTAATTAATGATGGCATGTTCTATTATCTTGTGCTTGTGCCTTTGCTCGTTACATCCCGTGTTTCCCCTTTAGCGGGGTGTTACAATTTGAGTACTTTTTATGTGTTGAACCAAAAATGATGTCATCAACATAAATTTGAAAAATTAAGATGTCCACCCCATGTTTTTGAATAAACAGTGTGGGATCAACGGATCCTTTGGTAAAGTGATTAACAAGTAAGAATGCGGACAGTTTGTCGTACCATGCCCTCGGGGCTTGTTTAAGGCGGTAAAGGGCTTTCTTGCGTCTGTACACATGATAAGGATGATCTGGATCGATGAAGCCCTTTGGTTGTGTGCCATACACTTCTTCACGGAGTTGCCCATTCAGAAATGTTGTTTTCACGTCCATTTGTTAAACGGTGATGTTCTTGTGGGCAGCATATGCTAGAAACATGCTGACAGCTTCAAGTCTAGCCACTGGTGCAAAGGATTCTTCAAAGTCAATGCCTTCTTCTTGGCTGAAGCCTTTAGCAACCAGACGCGATTTGTTACGAATTACTGTTCCATCAGCATCAAGTTTGTTTTTCCAAATCCATTGAAGTTCGACAACATAGACTCCATCGGGTCTTTCTACCAATTCCCAGACTTCAAGACGTTTGAATTGATCGAGTTCTTCTTGCATTGATTCAATCCAATTGTCATAAGTCATGGCTTCTTTAATGTTCTTTGGTTCTGCTTGACAGACGGTAAGTGCATAAATGCATGTTTCACCATCCGTGTGAAGTCTTTGTTGTGTCATGACTGGATTATTTGGATTACCAATCACATTTACTAAGGGATGATCTTTTATCCATTTGTGTGTTGAAGGGTAATGTTGAAAAAGATTGTGCATATTAGACGGATCCAAGTTGCGTGTAGACGACTCAGCAATATCAGGAATGGTTAGAGCCGGAGCAAATGGATTAAAAAAGGCATTTCCGTCATAATTTGCAGGTGCGGGTACTTCTTGTTGTTATAGATCTTCAACTGCATTATTAGTGTCGGAAGTGGTTTGTTCTTCTGTTGATGGAGATTCAGTTGGAGGTGCATCTGCAACAACTGTTGTTGTTGTAGTAGGTGTATCAGGTACTGGATTGTTATCAGGTTGAGCAGCGGAACTTGTAGATACATCTTGTGCACGACTTACAAAAGAATCATCAAACAGTGGAGCAAACAAGGTTTCCAATTCCATACGGTTGAGGGAAAATGGTGCAGCTAATTGATCTGGAAAATTTAGACGGTTAATTGCGGGTCCTAAGCTGTTTTGCTCAAAAGCCATTTCTGTAAGCTCATCAAAATTAGCCTGAATAGTCTTCTGAATTTCTCTAGTACGACGATTCCAGATTCGAAAACCTTTAGAGTTCTCACAATATCCAATGGAGATACCAATGTCAGCTTTGGCTTTTAGTTTTCCAAAATCATCACGATCATTATTTGGGTAACAAAGAGCACCAAATACATGAAAGTAATTTATATTCGGTTTTCGGTTGTGAACAATCTCATAAGGAGTTTTGTGATGCCGTTTGGTGATCATGCAACGGTTTTGAGTGTAACATGCAGTTGAGACTGCTTCTGCCCATAGGTAATCAGGTAATTGAGCATTGATTAACATTGTTCTTGCAGCTTCCACTAACGTCATGTTGCGTCTTTCGACAATCCCATTCTATTCTGGACTTCTTGCAATAGATGTTTGATGTTCAATTCCCACTTTCTCAAAATAATCTCTGAGAGTTTGATTCTTGAATTCAGTTCCATTGTCTGTTCTGACTTTTCTGACTGTATTGCGAAGCTGAACTTGAATTTTAGTGAGAAAGGTGATGATCATTGAAGGAGCTTGATCTTTGCTTCGGAGAAAGTAGACCCAAGTCCATCCGGAGAAGTCATCGACAATTACCAAAATGTAGCGTTTACCGTTTATCGTTTGAACACGCATAGGGCCACACAAATACATATGAAGTAGTTGAAGAACGTGATCAGTACTGTGTTATGTTTTTGAAGGGAAATGTGCACGAGTACTTTTTCCTTGTTCACAAGCTGGACATAAGTGATCTTTTGCATATCGAAACCTTGGAAGACCATCGACTAGTTTGTGACGTGCAAGTTCAGTCATGGTTTTGAAATTCAGATGAGACAGTCGTTTGTGCCATAACCAGGATTTTGTCGAATGTGCTTTGGAGAGCCGAAAAATAGGAGAAGAAGCCGTCATATCAGACATCGAAATGGTGTAAAGACTAGTTCCACGTTTGCCCGACATGAGATCATTTCCTTGTAAATCGCGAACGAAACAAGTTTTCTCCTGAAATGCTACTTCCAAATCCCCATCACAAAATTGACCGACTGAGAAAAGGTTGTGACCAAGGCCTTCGACATAATATACACGACTAATTTCGATGTTGCCATTGACGTAATTTCCATAGCCCATGATAGCAGCGAAATGATCATTCTCGAATCTGATAGTGCCTATGAACTTTGCAACAAAGTTTACTAAAAGTTTGAGATTGCCTGTCATATGTCGGGAACAGCCGCTATCAACAATCCATAGAACAATTTGAATCACCTGCATCACATGAAGACGACGAAGATGGAGTGATGGTAACGGTGGAACCCGTTGGGTTAGTAACACATTTATTAATCACTTTAGGTAACCATGTAAAACTAGGTTTCCTTTGTAACCAACGTTGCCATGTCCAACTAATTTTGTCTTTCTTCTTAATGAATTCACTAGGTGAAGGGATTGTCTTAGGATTTGTATTCACAACTATGGGTGTGTCTACGGCATTATTAGAAACTACACTTGGCGGTTTTCCTAGTATAGACTTAGAAGCAATAGTGGGCCTAGAGGGAATGCCAGATGTACGTTTCTTGTTACGAGATAAAAGAGATTTTGCAACACCCTTCTTATGATCACGAGATAACATGCTTTTACGACAGAACACACAAGATGCATTAACATTCAAAACATTCAAAGTCTTAGCATTTGTTACATCAAGATTAGAATTACAAGTTTTTAAGTTCTATTCTAAATCAGACGCAACATGCTTTTTATTCAAACTCCTAAGGTGATCTACTACTTCTTGGTCTTTTAGTGTTCCACTCCTACGTTGCCCGATACTAGTCTTCTTTTTGTTGCTCTTATGCTTGGATCTGCTAACGCTAGGAGGGGTAACTATTCCTGTAGAAGTGAAAGCATTCAAATTAGTAGTCTGAGGGGATGTTTGCATAGGTGTTGTGTCCATTTTGTACATTCCTGGTGCAATCACATTTGTGTGAACAAACTTTCCTTTTTCAAGTAATTGAATTTTCTCTTTGAGTTCAATGATGATGTGATTCTTTTGTTGAATTTTTTAATGGGATAATATCACATTTATGTAGTGAACTTGACACCTTTGTCAATTCTGTGTAGCGATCTATTTTTTTTTCAAAAAAAGTACTAAACTTTCCAAATCCGACAATTGTGTGTAGTCTAAAGCTGCTTGTGCCACGTGTCATGCCACGTGGATATTATTATTATTATTATTATTATTATTATTATTATTATTATTATTATTATTATTATTATTATTATTATTATTTTTAATTTCAAAAAAAAAAATTCTAAAATAATTTATAATTTTTTTTTAAAATTTTGAAAAAAAATTTTCCGAAAAAAAAAATCTAATTTTTTTTTTCCGAAAATAATTTATAATTTTTTTTAAAAAAATTTCGAAAAAAAATTTTCCGAAAAAAAAAATTCTAATTTTTTTTTCGAAAATAATTTCTAAAAAAAGAATGTTCCGAAAAAAAATTTCTAGAAAAAAATAATTTTCTAAAAAATAATTTCGAAAATAATTTCTAAAAAAAAATAATTCGTTAAAAAAAATTTGAAAAAATAATTATTTTTTCTAGAAATTTTTTTTAGAATTTTTTTTTTCGGAAAAAATTTTCGAAAAAAAAAAATTTAATTTCTAAAATAATTTTAGGGTTTAGGGTATAGGGTTTAAGGTTTAGGGTTTAGGGTTTAAAACCCCCAAATCTAAACCCTAAACCCTAAACCCTAGGATTTTAAAACCCCCAAATCTTAACCCTAAACTCTAATCCCTATACCCTATACCCTATACCCTAAACACTGAAATTATTTTAAAAATTAAAATTTTTTTTCGAAAATTATTTCCGAAAAAAAAATTTAAAAAAAATTTCTTGAAAAAAATAATTATCTTTTCGAATTTTTTTTTAGGATTTTTTTTAGATTTATTTTCGAAATTTTTTTAGAAATTATTTTTTTAGAATTTTTTTTTTAGAATTTTTTTTTCGGAAAATTCTTTTTTTAGAAATTATTTCGAAAAAAAATTAGAATTTTTTTTTTGGAAATTTTTTTTTCGAAATTAAAAAAAAAAATTAGAAATTATTTTCGAATTTTTTTTTGAAATTAAAAAAAATAATTAAAAAAATAAAATAAAAAAAATTAATAATATCCACGTGGCATGACACGTGGCACAAGCAGCTGAGGCGGGCTAAGCCACGTGGCACGGGCAAGCCCACGTGGCATGGGCAGCTTTAGACTACACACAATTGTCGGATTTTGAAAGTTTAGTACTTTTTTTGAAAAAAAATAGATCGCTACACAGAATTGACAAAGGTGTCAAGTTCACTACATAAATGTGATATTATCCCTTTTTTAATCGAGTTCTCAATTTAAGCGAACGGTGTCATTCCGATTTTGAAAAACTTCTTCAATGTCCTTTTCATATTTGAAAATTTGACTTTTTAAAATAGCGTTTTCATTTTCAAGATTTTTAACTTTAACTTTAGATGTGTGACTGTTCTGAAAGGACATTGTTTCATTTTGACTTTGCAATTTTAATTCAAAATCAAGACTCTGAGTTTGACTCCATTGCAGCTTCTGATTGAGTTGAAAATTTTCTTTTGAAAGTTTACTTTGCACATCATCATTGAGTTCAACGATTCTCTCATTTTCTCTTTTTAAATTCACAATTTCGTGTCTCAACGTTTCAGTGTCAGCAGTGTGATCATCAACAAGCATAGCATTGCTAGACTCATAAATGGAATTCATAAACACAGAGATAATATCAGAACTTAGAACATCTTCCAAGAGTCGATCAACTTCATTTTGTAAAACTTTGTTTCGACGTTTTTGTTTTGAGATCGCATTTTCTGTTGCATTGAAAGTGTTCATCATGGATGTTACTTCTGTTTGGAGTTCCTGTTCCCAGTGTGTAGCACAAAGACGCAAATGTTGAACATATGGTAAAAATTATTTTTGAAAAATTTATCTCTTTTCTTTTTCGTAAGGAGATAGAAAAGTGGAAACTGTTATCTCAGAATTACGTTCAATTGCTTGTTCCAAAAATTTAATGTCTTCCATAAACGTATCAAAATATCTAAGTACAAGACATTGTTTTGGTAATGGTGCAATTACACCATAAGTTGGTAAAGGACCATTTATTTGTGCCACTGGTTTAACAGGACCAACCTCAGAAGAAGATTCATTAATTTGCATTACAAACCATGATTGTTCTGTTTTATCTTGTTGAGGAACGAAGGTGTCAGAAATATGAGGCACTTTTGAATAATCAAATGGTTTATTAAACTTAACATTGCTCATTTTTTATCGACTCTCTTCGTCCTGTTCCTGTTCTTCCTCACAGTTATGTACAACAACACGCATAATATAATCATCAAAGAGATGGTCTGCACTATACAAATTTCGATTTTCCTTGAGTGCTTTGTGTAGAAAACGTGGTTTGTCATCACCAATAGCAAAACCATAACCTTGGGGATTTTGCTTTAGGGTAAAAGGATTGTTGTTACAGAATCACCAGTTTTATAAACAACTTTTTGAAACTCTTTTAATTTAATTTCCAATTCTACGATTTCATCAAGATAAGAATCAATTCGTTTCCTAGACACTTGTTTATGTTCAGAAAAACTAGTTTGACAAGTTAACAACTTTGTTTTTGTTTTTGAAAGTTCAGAATTGAGATGTTCAACCTATTGTTTGAATTCTAATTTTTCTTGTTCAATTTGAGAAACCAAGTTGTTTTTGGAAGCAGCTAATTCTCGTATTTGATGTTGTAAATCTTGTTCTTTCACATAAGCTTTTTGGAATGCAACTTCAAAACTTTGTTCTCGTTTTTCTTTTGTTTCAAAATTTGTGAGTTGTGATTTATAGCACTCAAGATCCTTAGTTAATAATGCAACTTTTGCTTTTAAGTTTCTGTTGATCTCATTGCATTTATCAATCTGAGATTTTTGTGAGTCCAACTGGGTTTGGGTGGTCAATAGCAAGGTCATGAGTTCTGGATCTGGACCAAGCGAAAGATCATTTTGTTCAATTTGATCATTGTTATCATCATCAATTGGATCATCAAATGTAACAACTGGGTTGATTTGATCTTCATCAAATGTAACAAGTGTGTTCATTTGTACATCTTCTTAAGGAGATAATAATGAATCATTTTGAACAACTTGCTCCTCGTCTGACGCAGATGCAGATGGTGATACAATTTCATGTATTAGACATGCTGAATCAGGTACCTGAGACAGACCGTCAGTATCATATACTGGGCCTGTGTCACTCATGTGCAGTTCCTGTATGTTGGCCATTAGCATCACAGCTGCATTTGCTTCCAAGTCTTCCATGTCATCATCAGAATATGCATTTGCCATGAAGCTGTTCTCTTTCTCAGTGAGAGTGCCCCCATATTCATCCTTGAGAGCAAGAAGTAGTGCCTGCTTATGAAACTCACTGCCTCTTATTCTAGGTTTGGGACACGCATTAGCCAGATGACCTTTCCCATTGCAGTTGTAGCATTTAACCATTGTATTCCCAGTCCCTGTATTCCCAGTCTCAACTATTTCACTCTTCTTTGAGGAGCACCTGCATTGTTCCTACTTCCACTAGTTGCAGTACACCTTTGTCCATTTCCTGAGTTTCCCCTATAATCCCCTGATCTAGTTCTTCCATAAGCACGATTCTAAATTTCAACTCGTCCATCTTGTACAACAGCTTGATTCCTTGTGTTGGATGAAGTACAGAGACGATTGTTGGATTTTTTAGAGAATTAGCTAAAAGCATGAGCGATGAGTGCAAATCCTTCAGTCAAAGAGTTGAATGCATCATCTTCGTCACTGTTTGTATTGGTGTAGAGCATGGTATCTGTGTTGTCATAGGGAACAAGTTGATTGTCAGTTGATTGTTGTGTCGATTCATATGGAATGAGTTGAGTCGATGAGGTTTGTTGAGGATAAGCAAAGTGATGTTGTTGTTGGACAAAAGCATGGTTTGATTGTGGTGGTGGAGCAAAGTGAGATTGAGCTAGCAGTGCCAATGAATTTGGAGTTGTAGAAGGTGAATAGACATCTCGATCTTTGTCATCTTCAAACTAATGGTGCTTCAGATAATCATACAACAACCCATAAGATGCATTGTGTAGATTTTTTGCTTGACGAACAAAGGTGACATATTTTTGCCAATCTGGACCAAGACAACTGAGAAACTTTGTGTTGATTGCAATCCTGGGTAAAACAATGTTGTGTCTGTCCAAGTCATTAATGATGTTTGTAAACCGATGGTAATAAGACTCTAGTGATTCCCCTGCTTCAATCATGAACATTGTGTATTCAAGATAGAGTTTGGATTCCATGTCTTCTTGGTTCAGTTCCGTGCCTTCCATTATGAGATGAACGTGTTCCCACATGTCCTTAGCCATTTTCTGAGCATCAATGCTTCGGAAGATTGGATTAGGTATTCCCTGAAGGATGTATGACATTGAAAGTTCATTGGCTTCACGATGAAGTATTTGCTCTGCAGTAAGTTGAGCATCAGGAATAGGGGTCACAGTTGCTTCTCTTGGAGAAATAGCATTTGGATCTCCAGGAACTGTTGTAGTTGGCATTTGGAATGGACCTTCAATGATAGCCTTTTTCATATATTTGCCATGTGGTTTCTTGAGTTCGATGAACCGTAAGAATCGACTTTCCCATTGAACATAGTTACCTGGTTGATGATATGTGTATGAAATTCGCTAACACTATTTACGGCTATTTCATTGGGCAACGTCATGCGTTTCCGTTAGTGGAAGATTATGTCAAGCATGCTTGGGCTAAGTTTGGGTTTGAACACGTTATATTGAGGAATGGTTTCTTCCTTTTCAAATTTTCATCATTAGAAGGTATGACTAAGGTTCTTTCTGGGGGTCCTTGGTTTATTAAATATGTGCCTTTATTCTTGCATCCTTGGGTGCCGAATACTAGGTTGGAAAGGGAGAAGATCACTAAGGTACCAGTATGGGTGCGTATCCATAATGTACCTTCAGTTGCGTATTCTAAAGCTGGTATAAGTTTGATTGCAAAACAATTGGGGCAGATTATAAGGTTTGATGAGGGTACTAGTGCTATGTGCATTAATCCATGGGGTCGTTATTCATATGCACGGGTGCTTATTGAATTATCTGCTAATATGGATGTTTTGGAATCAATTGATGTTGCTATACCCCTGCCTAAGGGTAAGGGTCATTACATGGAAGTTCTTGAAGTTGAATATGAATGGTGGCCGCCTTGGTGTTCTAAGTGTATTATTTTCAATCATAATGATGATTCTTGTCCCCTTAGACGTACGCGTGGTACTAGTGATTTAGACTCGACTAATAAGGATATTGGCGTGAATCGGGATGTTCACTCAAACAAGGCTGGTCATACGGGTGGTAAAAATAATCTAGGGTCTCGGTTTGTTAAAACTAAGCCAAAATTTATGTATAAACCTGTTTCTAAACCGGCTACCAAGAAGAAGAACAATGTTGCTAAACGTGATTTGGGGGCTAATAACCAGCCTACTAATAAGGGTTCTACTTCTGTTGGTACATCTTCAAGTGCATTTGAGGGTGATATTGGTTCGGTTAGGGCTGAGGAGAAGGTATCGACTCCTTATGAGCTGTCTAAAACGGTGGACACTACTCCCTCTTTTATGGGAGATGTGGAAACCGTTGGCGGGGGTGGTACCGCTTCTTTTGTTTCTTTGGATGGTGGTAAGGAGAAAGTGAAGCCGGGTGTGGTTTCATCTAAAGTATGGTTACAAGACTCTACTTGTAACGTACCTGCTAAAAGTGATAAGGGAAGTTTGTGGGAGCAATTCTCTAGGACACATGTTGCTTCTACGAGTGATGTGAAATCATCTATAGCATGCTTACAAGACTCGGATGATGATGAGGTTTTAATGCCAGATGTTTTACAGGGTGCTGGCTTTCTAGATGATTTGGAGTCTTATGATGGCTATGAGTCTCAGGCGTATGGTCGTGATATCCGCTTGAAGGGTCGTCATAGGTAGTATGTTCTATTTTGTTAGTAATAAGAATGGCATGTCATTCTTATATAGTGGTTTGGTTTGTTGAGTTTTTTCATGTAAGTGCCTATGTAACGGGCTAAGATATGAGATTTCACCCATATCCTTTTTACTTAAACCTTTTTTTGGTTAATCTACTTACCAGGGTGCAGGATTACTCCCCTTTACCCAAAAAAAGAAACTTTATTTCGCATTTGATTTAAAATCATATGCTATGTTCTTAATAATAACTTTGTAACTTTTAATTGTCGAATAAAAGTTAATGTTCATTTATTTTCATTGCTAATGTATTCAATATATAAATTGGTACGTTTATACCTTATTTTTCGTTAACTTATTTATTTCAACGATATTCATAAGTCATGCCCGTCCATCGGGCGGGCTTCGAAATCTAGTATATGTATATATATATATATATATATATATATATATATATATATATATATATATATATATATATATATATATATATATATATATATATATATATATGTTGGGTATGCTTAAAGTGACGATCATTATCGAGTCAATGAGTCTTGTAATATGTCAAGTAATAGCTCGTTAGAATCGTAAAAATATAGTCTACAGGATAGTAGAAGTGTGTCGTCTAGTTTAGAATGAGTATTTACGTTAATGTTGAATTAGTAAAAAATGTAAAGACGGCACACTTCCCTTCCCTTGTGTTATGGGAGACTATAAATATTGTAATCCTCTCATTTGAGAGGCATGTGTTGGAAAAGTGTAAGAGAAATTCTCTCTTATTTTATCATTAGATCTTTCTCTCTCTAGCTTTCTCTCTCTAGATCTAGTAGGTAATTAGTGGTAGCTTAATTCATAAAAGTATAAAACATCAAGTGGTATCATTCGCCTAGGGGTAATTAAGGTTGTTTTAGATTAGATCTAACTAGAAAATCTTAAAAAAAAAAAAAAAAAAAAAAACAAAAATTTACGTTCATCCGAGATCCTTTGATCGAACTTGTTGTGCCCGAGTTAGGGTATAATCGAGTTTCTATAATCGAAAAAGTGCTTTAACCGAGTTATTGATTATTCACCGAGTTAGGTGATTTAATCGAAATTTTGAGTTCATCGAGTTTTATACTTGATCGAACTTCTGTGTTAATCAAACTAGTGTTTTTTTAATCGAGTTAGATTAAAATAACCGAACTAGTTCTCTCATCGAAATACAGATCATCGAAAAAATTTTTCATCGAAGAACTTTTTCATCGAACTTGTGTTTCATCGAAGAATTGTTTCATCGAACTTGTATTTCACCAAAGTACATTTTTGATCGAACTATTATTTCACCGAAGAATTTTTTTGATCGAACTCGTATCTCATCGAAGAACTTTTTCATCGAACTTGGATTTGATCGAACTAGGAGTTCATCGAACTATTAGATCGAACTTCTGGGTTTTTTTCATCGAACTATTTGATCGAACTAATTTGATCGAACTGTCTTCTGGGTTTTTTCGTCGAACTATTTGATCGAACTTCTGGGTTTTTTTTTCTTTTTTTTTTTTTTTTTTTTTTTTTTTCGTCGAACTATTTAACCAAACTTCTGGGTTTTTTTTCGTCGAACTATTTGATCGAAGTCTCTTTTGATCGAATAAGTGAATTTAACAAAACTTCATTTAGTCGAACAAGAATAGTCGAACAAGAGCTATCTAGTCGAACAAGAATAGTCGAACAAGAGCTATCTAGTCGTACTACTTTCTAGTCGAGCTACTTGGTTAATCTAGTCGAACAACTCACTCTAATCGAGTCTCTCTAATCGATTCTCTCTTATTAAAAAAAAAAAAAAAAAAAAAAAAAAATTAACCAATCTCAGTTTTTCGCTTCTTTATTTTGTGTGGTTCTTCAAACTCAAAGATCTTCAAAGATCTAAACACAAGAACGAATACATCATAGATCTTCAAAAAACTCAAAAAGCAAAATAAAGTTAAAACAACTCAAGATCTCATTTGGGTGCACCTTTAATTCAAATCATTAACGATTTTTTGTGGTGTGACATCAACCTTCATCGATCTATCTTCCTCTACTCAAAACGAAAAGGACTGAACTATTAAGGGATCTCAGATTCATTCAATTACAGCACAAATCTTTAAAGATTTTTCGTGTTTGAACAAATTCATCATAGATCCTTTAAGAAGATATCCTTCTTTTAATTTTTCGAAGGTTAAAGAAGTACAAAATCATAAGATTTCATACACACTTTTCTTCGGTAGTTAAACAAAAAGAAAAGAAGAAAGAAGAAATCAAAAAGATAAACAATTGCAAATTTTTTCTTCAGTAACTAAACAAAGAAGAAAGAAGTGGTAAAAGAATTGAGTGGTGGCTGTGTTCACTTGACTGAAGAAGTGTAGAAAGAGTTTGACTAAGTTTATTTTGTGGCTGCAAAGTGTTAAGAACATTAGGGTTGAGTGTGTGAAGTAATAAGTGGTATTTTATAGTCCGAAAATTAGGGTATATTAATTGGACTCGTGGGCTGCTATTCGACTTGGGCTGCTATTCGACTTTGGCCGCAATTTTTTAAATTTGGTTTTTTGAAGTGATAACTCAAGAACGTTTATTCAGTGGACACAAGGACGAATTTATAAAGATAATTGGGCTTCAATTTTTTATTATTTAAATTGGACTGTTGGATTGTTATTCTCACGGGAAGATTTTTTTCCGATTTTTTGGTATAACTTTGCTTGGTAAAAAAAAAAAAAAAAAATAATAATAATAATAATAAAAAAATAAAAAATAAAATAAAATAAAATAATTTTTTTTTCAGAAAAATTTTTCGGATATAATTTTGGATCACGATTTTGATCGAGCTTTGTTATCCGAGAGTTATTCACCATTCAAAATATCTAATCTTCAATAACAACCGTTATTATCCTTTAAAGATCCTACATCCACAAGCTACTTCAAGATTAATCTTCCGTCGTTTCACACGTTCCTTCAACAACCGTTATTCAACCTAGAGTGTGACACGTCATCTTTCCGCATTTTAGTTTGATTCTTCCGATTTCATCGCAACAATCAAGGGGGAGAGAAAATGCATCAATCAAGGTTGCAAATTAATGAACAGATGTCACCTTTCTCTAATTTTTTAGACATGCTGACCCAACAAATGGATTCGATGGAGAAGTCAATTGCTGAAAGAGTACTTCACAGAGAAGAGTTTGACAAAAGAGTGAAAGAAAAGAAGTTGCAGATTCAAGAAGAGCAAGCTAATACGGGTAAAGCATTGGAAGCTAATTTGGGTGTTACTGAAAGTAGTGGGATAGAAAGAGAAAGCTGTGGGATAGAAACAGAAATCAGTGGGATAGAATCTGAAAAGCAGGATGATTGCAGCAGTTCTATACAACCTTCTAACCAAATAGTTCCATGCGAAGCACCTTCACAATACTCTGACAATCAAATTGTTCAATACAACAGCACAGATTCCAACATGTACTCAAACGCTGATTATGACGAAGAAGAAGATGCTTTCAGATCTCTTAATGAAACGTTTGGGTTGATTGCTAAAGCATTTGGAAAGTTCACCAACAAATCAAACAACCGTCTTCATTCATCTTCAAACACAAGGAATCAGGCAGTTGATAATGATGGCAGAGTGAAGATACTGAACAGGACTTCGGGTAGATTTGGTTCAGACAACACAGGAGTTTTTGGGTCTCAGAGGTTTCAGTCTGAAGGGCAGAGGATTAATTCTTCAGGGTTTAATAGAAATAGCATGGGGACAGATCAGAACAGGAGTCAATTGAATGTGAAAGAAAAAAGCTTCATGACAAATGCAGAGTCAGATGATGATATGGAAGATCTTGAGGCAAACGCAGCTGTAATGCTCATGGCAAATATGCAGGAAATGAATATGTCCGAGACAGGCCCAGTCTACGATACTGACGGTCTTTCTCAGGTACCTGATCCACAAAGTTTACTTCATAAGATTGCTTCACCTTCCGCATCTTCATCCTCAAGTGAAAATTCTGTTCAAAATGATTCATCATTCTCATCTTCTTTAGATAATCAAATCTACACTGATATATCATTTGATGATGATAGAACAGTTGTCTCATTTGATGATCTAATAGAAGATGACAATCATAATCAGATTGAACAAAATGAGCATTTGACTAATCAAGATTCGGAGCTTCAGGCCTTGGTAATGTCCACCCAATCACGAATAGAGAAGTGCAATGAACTTAATCAGACCTTAAAAACCAAAATTGCAGTACTATCTCGGGATAATGAGTGCTATATACAACAACTTTCTGGATACCAAAAACAAGAAAAACGTGAACAATCTTTTGAAATCGCTTTCCAAAAAGAATATGTCAAAGTTCAAGATTTGCAAAACCAAGTACGTGAATTAACCGATTCTAAGGCTGAGCTTCTCTCTAAAAAAGAAAAGGATCAATTTGAATTCAAAAAACAAATTGATTCCTTAAATTCTGAGCTGTTAAAAACTCAATCTGAGCTTTCAACTTCTCAAAATCAACTTCTTGAGGAAAAGCAAGCCACCAGCAAACGTGTTGATTCATATCTTGCGGATATCGTCACCTTGGAAGCACAAATTAAAGAATTTCAAAAAATTGTGTATAAAAATGGTGAATCCATCACTCAAATCCAACAACTAACGGTAAAACCAAATCCGAAAGGACACGGATTTGCCCTTGGTAGTGATTATCCACGTGGTCTTTCAAAAGCACTCAGTAAAAATCCCAAGATATACAATGCACAATTATTGTTTGATGACACTTTTGAGCAAGATGATATATATGGTAATGATGAGGAAATTGATGATCTTGAACGTCCAAACAAGTTTGAGAGTCGATCAAAAAGAAATCTTTCAATCGGAGATCCTTCAAAAGCAAGAGATTTTTCAAAACAGGATTATGATTACAACGCAAGACCTCACATAAGCAAATCATTTGTGCCACCAAAAGATAAACCAGAACAAACGCTGATACGTACCTCAGAACAAATATATCATCTCTCCCAAAATAATGCACATCTCAACAATGATTTGACAGAGAATGATGTTGATCCACAAATGCCTCCAGTATTTAAAATTGTCAAACATTTTGAGACATTTATGGAAGACATCAAATTTTTAGAAAATGAAATTGAGTTTAATTCTAGAATCACTGTCTCTTCTTTTTTCTCTCCTGTGGAAAAAGAAAAGATAGAAATTCTTCAAAAGAAAATTTTTCCTCATGTCAAACACTTGAAGAAATGTGCATCACAATGGGAAGAAGATCTATTTGACGAGGTTCTATCAATGAGGAACATTTTCAAAGCTAAAGACTCCAAAATTCAAAAACAAAAAGTTCAAAAGAAGAATTTGGAAAAAGAAAATGATCGACTCTTGCAAAATGTTCTTAGTTGTGACGTTGTTTCTGTGTTGATGAATGCACTTTATGAATCTGGTAATGAGTGTCTTATGAAAAATCATGTTGTTGATACAAAGATGTTGCAAATCGAAATTAAGAATCTAGAGAAAGAGAATGAGGATCTTCGACAAATCAACAATGATGTGGAAAACAAAGTTTTTAATCTTCAAAAAAGGCTTGATTGGTGTCAAACTCAAAGTGCTGAAATCATTTATGAACTCAGATGATCATAAGTTTCAAGTTAAATAAAAATGAGTTACGTTTTTATATGCTTGCTATGAAATAATGGTTCAACTTTTAAAAGTAACGATATGCCAAGCATTGAGTTGTCTTTATCATAAGACACAACTAAGTCACATAATACATAATCCAAACACATAGTGAAAATAATAGTATAAGGTCTAATGTCTATCAGTGTGGAGTGGTCGTTACTAAATACAGCTGTATCCAAATATATATAGGAAAACACATATATTCAAAAGGTTATATTGCTCTAAGCCTCATGACGAGCAAAACGTTAACAAAAGTACCGTAAAACGGCAAAACTCACATCAGGGTTACTGATGGTTTTGCCCTAAGTAATAGGTGATTGCCTCATCCTATTATGTGTCAAATATAGTGTATCGCGACTAAATATGACTAGCCATAAGGCATTCCATCCAGTATTTAGTGGGATAGGTCGTCATCCTCTACAGGTTTCGAAGCTGTCCACTATATTCGCGCTCACCGTAGTGATTAATGGCTCATGATCGAGGGACTTTATGGCAATATAGCTAAACTTAGGCAATATAGGGTTCAGGTTTTCATAGAATATGCGTACTTCAGTTTTGGCAATTATTTCTTGTTGAAAATGTAGAAATATAGTAATATTTACAGTACATTCAGTTGTTATATGAATGCATAAAATGAGTCTCCGTATCTTGTTACAACAAGTAGTTTGAAAATGTTATTTTTCAAATATAGCATTTAAGCTAGGCAAGCAGTTTGCAAATATAACGAGTATATATTCCCGTCAAAGAGTGATTTAAAACAGGTAAAACATAGTTGATGATTTTGAATAAATCATAAGAGTTTTCAGAGTATGAAAGTAGGCTTAAAATAGTTGAAGCATGTATCTCCCCCAAAAGAGTTATGAAAACAAGTATTAAAAGTAGGGGCCAGACTCACCTAGAGTGTATCTGACAAGATGGAATTATAAGTTCAAGTAAGACTTATGGAAACGATCACGGAAACGTCTTCAATACGAGACCTGAATATGAGGAATATCTAAGTATTCGACTTGTAACTAACGATGAGTGTGAAAGTGAGAAATCGTACAATGATTTGATGATGTGAGTGTGTTATGCTTAAAATGCCTCAATATAATATCACACATGATATTATCTCGATCCTTATGTCACTCGACTCAAAATATTATCTCCTCATAATATGATGAAATGATATGCATGTGAAATCGTTAAATAACTAATATCGAACGGAAATAGTATATAACTAAAATATAAAATGCATATGAAATGGTGGGATGATGAAAAGTGGAAAATGAAATAAGAATGTCAAGTGAAAAATAGTTTGTCCTTTCCCAGGTTTACACTTTTTATCTTAACTGTGTTTGCGTTACGTTGTTAGTCCAAGATTCAATAATAGTCCATAAATAGTCCAAATATCCATATAAGGCTTGGAGTTATTTCAATAGTCAATTCAAGTCATTGATAAACTGTTTTCACAGCTTCAGCCCTCAAGTTTCATAGTTTGGCAGTTTTAGTCCTTCCAGTTAAATCGCGTTACATTTTTAGTCCAAAAATGTCAAAATGATAAGGAAAAAGTGGGCGACTTTTTATAAGTTATATTTAAGATAAATGAAGCTTATTTCACTAGATTATTCGATCAGTAGCTTATTTCTATACTAAATGGGCCCTTAACGTGTGGCAAAAATTTAAGCCCAATATTGTTTTTAGTGGTTTTTCAAAATAGTTCATGCGTTTAGCTTGGGCTGTTTTAAAGAGTCGAAACATGATTATTTTTGTAAGAGGTTTATACGAAAAACGTAGCTAGTTGTGTTGTGAAATGGGTAATGTAAAAATAGAACGTGGTCGTTCAATTAGATCGCTAGATATGGACTGGATTTCTAGCCTACTTGGGTTGGTTCGACTGTACAATTTATTTAGAAAATGGTTTAGTGTTTTCCAGTTAAGTCTTGGCGTGTGGCATAAATTGTTTACTTGTTCGATGGTCGCATGGAATGCGATGCTTATGCATGAAGTGTGAATGATCTCTAAATCCTCCTCAGTGGTTACTTGCCACACCTTTTGGTTATCATGAATCCAAAAACAATATGCGAACAGAAAAAGGTACGTTCGAGTGAAATACCAAGGAAATGATGCAATGCATGAAGTTTCGTATTGTGCATTTGCGTGTGAGTGACTTTTAACTCGTCCTTAGTGGAGATTGTCATCATGTGGTTTGCATGCAATAAACCCAAGTAAACCAACGTGATAGTAATATGCAAGAAAAACAATGATTTCGTTTGAATGAATTAAAGTAAGGATGCATGGGTGATTAAACTACGTGAGAAAAGGAGAGCATGAGAGTTAAAGGATGCTTACTACACCTTTTTAAAGGTGGTGGGGAAGGACAGTGATGATCGAACGAAACACAAGAAGGAGGCAGTAAGTTTGGCGAGCTAAATACGTTTCACGTATTTATTTCCTTACTCGATTAGCTTCCTATGGTGAGACAAAAGTTGCTTCTGGTTCTTTAAAGTATTTAGTGAGTGTGAAATGTGTATGAATTTGGCAGTGAAGGTTGCTAGAAACGAGTGGGTTTTATAGAGGTATTTCACACGTTTTCTTATTGACTTTCACACTCAATCATGGAGTGTAAATGTGAATGACCAGTAAGATTTAGCATGCTTCTGACCTAGTAATCATTGGAAGTTTTGGAGGAGTTTGGGGAACTTGTCTTTAGGCGTTGGAGTATGTATATATTCGATAGACATTTTGGTTGAGTGTCAAATGGGTTAAGCAAATCTTACACATTTACTGCTGTCTTGGGTGACTTAGCAATCATTAGGAGGTATGGGAAAGGTTTATAGGACTTGTCTTTTGTTGTTGGACTATATTCATATTCGATTGATATTTTTAAATGGGTGTTAGATAGATTTAGCGTGTGGATTCATAAACTTCCGTCCTCAATGTTTCCTTAACATCATGTTGTGCTAATATTATCATTTGGAAGGCCTAGGAAAAAGTCGGGTTCGAATTAGTTGGGTTTTGTGATTTTTACATATGTCGAGTTGGGTGTAACGGGACAAATGAATGGGTCTTCAAAACCATAACAAGACTCGACTTGAGTTCCTGAAATTTGGCATACGGATAGTCTATTGGGTGGTAAATGAGAGTTGGTAAAAATATTCATGAGTTGTGTTTAAAATTTGAAAGATATCGAGTCGCTTTTGAAGAGGTGTGGCTGGTCGAATTGCATGGACTAATAAAAGAAGAGTTTCTTGGGAGTTGGGCCGGGTCGGTGGTGGTGATGGGCTGAACGGGTGGTGTGTGGCCCATTCGGTTTGCAAAAGGGTTAATGAAAAGTTTAATAGCAATTAATGTTAATTAAGTGAAATAATTAAGAATGATTAGGAAAAGTGCATATATCTTTGTGTAGGGATTTATCATTATCAATTATTATTATTTATGAAGTTTTAAATTTAGTGAGAATGGAATCCCATGATTTAGTTGTGTTTCGAGTAGATGTTGCTATTTAATATATCACGAAACATAACGTGATATCGATAGCAATAAGAGAAAAGTTCAAATTTTCCCATAAAAATGGGTTTTGTCGGACAGTAAGTTGAGATTATCTTTAATCAGTGAGGTTTATTATGATGGATTTTTGCGGGATCTCACAGTATCCACCCCTAATTTTGAACTTCGTCCCGAAGTTCAGTCCGTGATGGGTGTTGAAAAATGTGATGTTCAGTGATGAGGGTTTATGGAAAAATGTTGTCGAGAGATTTATATTTGATTATCGAGGAAACAGGATCCAATTTGATTTATTCGTACCAGACGAAATAAATTTGAATGTTAGATCAACTAATGCATTCATAGGCTATGAATAGTGAAAGTAACGGTCGAGAGTAGGAAGTTTTTAACACTTAATGTTCAGTGTTCTAGCGGTCGAGGCTAGTGGATTTTTAATGGTAGTGATTTTGAAACTTAATGATCATGAATAGTAAAATAACGGATACTTTTCTCCTATTAATACCCTTTTTACTTTTCCCCTTTTTCCTCCCCACTTCACCTTTTCACTCCATCCCTTTCATTCCACTTTTTCCCAACTAAAAAAAAAAAACATGCCGCCGATCGCCATAGTTTTCGCAGCCATGTTCATCGTCTTCGCCGCCGCCTGTTTAGCTTTCCTTCCCGACGAAGATTTCGGTCATTTGATCGGATACTTGTTGGTTATCGTACCCCTCACAATCCTAGCCATTTTTGCGGATAAATTTTGGGGGTGAGGGTCACGCGTAGTGTTGTTAGAATGTACCTTTGTTGTGTGTCGATGTAATCTTTAATAAATGTGGAAGGAAATCTCGTTCGCCTTTAGGTTTAGTTATTGTTTTTAATGGTTCGCTTTTATCTGTCTTCCAGAATAATCAGGGTACTTCATCCTATGGTGGTGCTTGCTATTGCTGGGTTGGTGGTGGTTTTTGTTGCTATGGCGGGCCAACCTTTTGAAGACTCCATGCCTTTTATTGTGTTCATTGTACTATTAGCACTTCCGATGTTAATCATCTCGCTATGTTTTAACTTCCATGGGTTCTAATAAGATTTATGTTATTTGTGTTTTCCTCATTTTGTTGTGAATTCTTATAGTTTCTAATTTTCGTACTTTTCTCGACTTCTTATAATAAGGTAATGGGTAATAAGTGTAGATCTTACTGGGGTTCGGTTAAAAGTGAGGTTTATAAACAATTTATTTTGTCTCGAAATTCTTTTTTTTTTTTGAATGAAAATTGTTATTAGAAATCTTGAAAAGATAGCTGTCCCATTTATAACATGATTCTTCCTAAATTATACATAGGTAGCTAGGCTATGTATAATTGAGGACCAAATGATGTAACGCTTGGTTCAGTCATTATGATATTTATGCTTCTTCAAAGAGTTTTATATGGTTCAATTATCATGGTTTCATCACAAAGTTAGTCACCCCTTGATTATTTTCAAAAGAATTATAAAGTTTTTGTTCATATTCCGAGGATAAGTCAGGAATTTTCTAAAATGATATTCTCGGTATAGACCTAAATTTTAGGTGAGGATTTCTTACAATGTGGTATCAACCTATGGTTTGGTCAAAATGGAGTAAATTAAATCCTTAGGGTAATATCAGTGTATTGTTACATGATGCGTGGTTTTGCAACCTTACAACAGGTTTTACCTCTCGAGGGATCTCAAGAGGCTTACAACCCCACCAGGCAGTGTACCTGACCGATGTAGTATAGTGTAGTGGTAAGTACGGGGGATTGATCGTTCTCCACAGGGAATAGTGTTCGTTAGGTATGAAAAATTACTCTAATAGGTCTAAGGGTGAGAGAAGATTCTTTTTATGTTTTTATATTTTTATGAAAGCAAGTAAAATCTCGGGTTTGAAAGAGTGGGCGGAATTAGTTGCTAGTCAAATAACCCAAATTACTACGAATGCAAATAAAATAAAATAGCAAAAATGAAAATGTTGGTGAAAACTTATGTGGAGGGAAATGTGTTTACTTAGATTTCCTTACTCCCTAACTATCTTTTACCGGTTGATTAGTGTGTATTAGTTGCGTGAATGACGGGTGTATTCCTTAATACCATTCGTGGGGTGGCGTACGTACTTCCCCAACTCTACAAGCTCCTACTTCACTCCTATGTCGAGCCGGCTAGGAAGCTCCTAACATGGGATCACTAGAATTCGCTTGTGCATTAAATACAACCATAAAAACCTTTAGTACGCATTGGTTCATGTTTCTTAAGACGTTCAAGCAAGTTACCGAATAGGAAGTTAGCCAGTTTTCTTAAGCCTAACATAGATAAACAATCATCCAATACAACTAACAACACACTAATAACCAATAATCAATAGCTAGGTTTCATTAGATCTAAGCAAACACAAGATAAATCTAGCCTAACATGTTAAACAAAAGACAAGAATAAGATAGAATCAAACAACACATAGACATATTGAATGATTAATTGATAACTTATCTTCAATGTAACATGGAAGATCTCAAGGCAAAAAGCCTTGAAAGAGCTGCCAAATTCGTCCTAGGGTTTTCACACACAAAGTTCCCCAATAAGTTCCACACTAATGACAAAGAATTGCAAAACTATATATAGATTTTTAGATCTGACGGCGTCACGTTATGGAGTGTGACGCCGTCACCTCGCCGCTTTTAGGGTTCTCGGATGACCTTCTTGACGCCGTCCCTCTTTAGCTCTCAAAAATCCGTTCTGGCTTATCAAGGCTTGACGCCCTCAGACTATGAACGTGACGCCGTCCCTCTTTAAATCATAACGTGACGACCTTGATCAAATTAAAGGGTGACGCCGTCAGAATTTCCATGCAATTTCTCTGGCTTATCATGAGTAAATTTCACATCCACCACTTTTGCCAGGCCATGACGGCGTCCAGGGTTAATCCTGACGCCGTCAAAGGTAACTTCCAGCAAGATTTTGAGACTTTGTCGTTTTCTTCACTTTTATGCTCTAAAAACGTCCAAAATGCTTCCTTTTCCAGATTTCTTCTCAAAAGTACCTAAAATGACAAAAGGAACGATTTAGGGCAATATTTGATCAAATAAATACGATTTAGGGCTTAAATGACCCCTTAAAAGCGGTACACTTTTCGCTTCATCAAATACCCTTACACTTGAGATTTGTTTGTCCTCAAGCAAATGCGCTTTTATTCTAATCAAAATACAAGTTAGGGGTCATTTAATGCTAACATAAAAGTAATTACAACAAATATTCGTTCCACTTTAATCATAATAAGCACGGAGATTATAAACTAGCACCTCACAAGTAGTGTTTAGATACTCACATCTCTCAAGTGTCATCAAAATAAATCTCATAAATGAAAACGGATAATATCTCTCACTACCTGTCATAGCAAATAGATTACCATAGGCTTGGGAAAGGATCGAAAACCTCCTCCACTCGGCGTAAGCACCAAAGATAAACTATCAAATAGGGCTTTTAAATGGGTTATAACGTTAGGTGTAGGGAAAAGGAAAACACGGTTTTGTTGGATAAGGGATATTTTACTGGTGGCGAGTTAAAGATCTTGATCAATTACATGTACTATACAATGTTGCTAAGCCAAGACTCGACTCAATCTTAAGCTAATGAAAGAAAATAACAAAAACATAAATAAACATAAAATAAAACGGGATGGTAGTCCGTATGTTTTTTTTACTTTTTCTTTTTCTCATTTTTTTTTTTTTTTTTTTTTTTTTTTTTTTTTTTTGCATACACTTTTGCCCTACCATCCAAAATAATACATCATAGGGGCATTGCATTCCCCTTACACTTGAACTTTTACATAACTTTACAAATAACTATTCTAATGACTCGAATTAAGATAATTGAAAAACTTGGAGTACTTTTAAAATATTTAGCACATATGGGGGTAATAAATGATGTTCTTCCCCATTACTCCATTACACTAGTACTTTACCCATGAGTCCCAATCGTCCCAAAACAATATGTACAAGGATATGACTCGACTTAGCAACCATGTAATCAATTAGATAATTAACTTGGGTTTAAACAAATGTTGTAACAATAATGCACTAAAAATGAGTGCATACAAGGTAGGCTAAGGCGATTTGGGTGTACATTTAAGTGGGGTGTAAACAAATTCTTCCTTTAAGTAAAATGCTTAAAGTTAGAAACGAAAAGATAGGCTCTGAGGGGTGTACTAGGGGTATCGTGTACTAAAAATGAGTACAACGCAAAGGGTGTGGGAGAATTACTTGACCAATGTAGCCAATGTAATTATAACAAAAACACAGGTGTAAAACAATGGGTTAATCCTAATGCCTCTTATCATGTAGTAAATCTAACTACACGAATGTAGTCTCACTTTGGCCTTGGAATGGTCCTAACGCAAGTTCTAGAATCTAAGTGCTACCGGTACACACATCATAGCATAAATGCTTTTCCTACCAATTCTAGGGGCGAACCTCACATATTTGGGGTGGAAATTTTTTTTTTGTGGTACGGTTTTTGTGCTAGTCATATAACTCCTATCCGTGAGACGCTCATTAAGATCAAAGTTTCACTCCTATATGTTGTAAGAAATTTTAAATTTGGCACTAAAATTACCCTAACAGGTATTTATCTCAGTTTTATTACACATCCACTAATAAACAAACAAAAATCAAGCGTAAGAGCATTCTCTAAAATCGTACTTTTACCCCCCCCCCCTTACACTTAAGATGAACATTGTCCCCAATGTTCAAATAACAAGATGTAAAAGTAAATAAGGTAAAAGAATGAAATCAAATACTCCCCTGATTCGTTCGGTGGATAATGAAGTAACACGGTTAGATCTTTTTCCAAAGAGAATGTTGAAGCTCCATGACTAATGCATTGCCATAAGCTTGATCCAAAACATTTCCTTGTCCAAAATAACCTGTTAATCCTGAGAAAACAAACACGAAAACCTGCATAATATCGGCGGGATAAATCTATATATAAGGATATAATGCTTGTGGAATGATAATTTTGCAGATTCCTGGAGATTATAAGTTATAGATTTAATAAAAACTTTTTATGAAAACAAAACTTTCAAAAATTTTCAGAAAATTAAA
Source organism: Artemisia tridentata subsp. tridentata (assembly GCA_021014915.2). Classification (NCBI taxonomy): domain Eukaryota; kingdom Viridiplantae; phylum Streptophyta; class Magnoliopsida; order Asterales; family Asteraceae; genus Artemisia; species Artemisia tridentata. The sequence continues at coordinate 235,687,867 of CP139505.1, forward strand.
CCTGACGCCGTCAGGTTGTAACTCCTGACGCCGTCATAAATGATCTGACAGAATTCTCATGTTACGTTTCCGGAAAAATTTTGGAAAAACCTATACCTTACTTCCTGGAATTCCTGCAAAACTTCATTATGACTCGATACAAGCATTTGACTCAAACAAATACTAATATGTATGTTAATTTTTATTATTACGATTCATGTTCAGTTGTGTTCTAATAAACCGATTTAGATTTCCCTTACACTTAACTTTTGCAAAATACCTTTATATGTAGTTAAGACGAAGTTAAAAACAAAATAAAGCATTTTCACAAATTAGTTTTGAACATGAACCAATAAGAATAAAAATTAAACACACATACGGAAGCAAATAAAATCAAACAAACAAATAAATAAACACACAAAGCAAATAAAGCTTGGGTTGCCTCCCAAGAAGCGCTTTTCTTTATTAACGAGTCTTGTAGCTAGACTCAAAGTCACTCTACCCTATATAAGTGAGCTCGTCATCGAGGACGTCTTTAGGGTTAAGCTTGGTTTGAAGTTTCCTATTGGTCCGCTTAGTATGATATATCTTTTCAAACTTCTCTCCATCCGGGTCATACAATGTCATCTTAATATGCCATGACCCATCTCCATCTTTGGGTGGTTTATCCCAATTCCACTTATGATCATCTTCCTCACAAGTCCACTTATTCATTCCTAGGTTAATTGGCAAAACTCCTAGGAAATCAATCATTTTCCTAAAAACTAGAGGGTCTTCAAATGGATCCAATTCGGTGTCCCTAGCTAAGAGTTGCTCTACCGTATGTGTTCAGTTCACAAAGTCCTCTTCTAGGTAAAATGGGCGTTGGGGTCCTATGAAGTCTCTATCAATCCAAGGTCCATATCTAGATGGTCTCCTATTTGATTCTAACCAATGTGGTGTTGGTTCCTCACTAGTATCATAGGCGTGTTTCTTAACATCATAGACTGACCAAGTATCTCCTTCTCCTACCGCTATCTTGGATTCCTTACAATCAATCATAGCACTAGCGGTCGCCAAAAATCCTCTACCTATCAACAAGGGGCATGTAGGGTCGCTAACCATATCAAGGACGTGGAAATCGGCTAAAATGGTTAGTTTTCCAATGTGCACTAACACGTCCTTAACTACTCCAACCGGGTAAGCAACACTCCCATCCGCTAAACCTATTATCACCTCGGTTTCTTCAAGTTTTTCTAGTTTTAGAGAGGTGTAGAGAGGTAACGGAAGTAAGTTAAGGCTTGATCCAAGATCGGCTAATGTGTCATAAGCCTCCGAATTACCGATCTTGCAAGGTAGAACAAATAAGCCCGGATCATCTAATTTCTTAGGTAGTTTGTTTTGAACGAAGGCGGTCCTTTTTTCGCCTAACTTGAGCTTCTTCTCATCCAACACATCAACAACCGGACTTTCAAGGTGGAGCTCCTTGAATTCTTCGTCAAGGTTTTGAGTGGGAGGTGTTTCAACTATGTTGTTGACCAATTTGGATGTCATAACTTCTTGGTCATTTGGAACGACTTGGGTTTGTTTGAAACACGTGCTCATGGAATTTACCGAATAATATTTGGACAAGAACTAGGAGACGAAACTGATGACATGGCATTGACGTTTAGTTTCGGGTTCTTGACTGTGTTGCTAGGGAGTGCTCCCATTTCTCGGTCATTGAGGGCTTTTAACAAGGTGTCAATCTTATTGGTCATCTCGCTTTGTTTTTGTTTGAAATCGGCTTCAAACTTGGCTAAACGAGCTTCTTGAGATGCCATAAATTGGGACATCAATCCTTCAAAGTTATTGGTACTACCATTGCCGGAAGGATTGTTGTTGAAAGTACGGTTCGAGTTGGAACCGCTTGATTGGAAACGATTAGGTGGGTTGGAAGAATTGGTTTGTTGTGCGTTTTGGTTTTGTTTCCACCTAAGGTTCGGGTGATTTTTCCATGAGGGGTTGTATGAATCACCGTAATGGTTTGGCTCGGGTTTGAAAGTGTACCACTTGTCTCCCGCTCCGTCGGTACGCGAAGATGCGTAGTCCACAAAAGCTTGTTCGGGGAGTTCCATGCAATCACGAGTGTCGTGGGGACCACTACATAATTCACATGAAGAAGTGATTTTGTTCACTTGGCTTGAAGGTTTAGGAGCCTCGTAGGATTTCATGAGAAACCTGACTTGGTCTTCAAGTTCTATGATCCTACGGTCGGAAGTGCTTGAATTGTTCGAAGGCAAAGATATTGCCTTGACCGTTTTATTCAAATCATGGGGATCACTCCAACTTTCGTTGTCATAAAGAGCAAGATCCTCTAGGAGAGCCCATGATTGTTCCGCACTTAGATCACGTAGCTTGCCACCGGCCGATTGGTCAATGGTTTGCCTCGTGGAGAGATTGATATGGTCATAGAAGATTTGGACTTGGAGCCAAAGTTCTATGCCATGATGAGGGACTTTTTGAAGTAAGTCCTTGAATCGAGTCCATGCCTCGTAGAGAGTTTCGCCTTGACGATTGTTGGAACATCAAGATATCATTCCTTAGCTTGGTAGTTCTTCCCGGTGGGAAAAACTGAGCAAGGAAACGAGTGGTGAGATCATCCCAAGAGGTGATGGATCCTGCGGGTTGACGTTCTAGCCTTTGGGACTAGCTTGGTCCCGCAGAGAGAATTGAAAGAGACGCAACCGGGTCGTCTCTCGAGTGGCAACATCAAGGTCTATAGAATCAACAATTTTGAGAAAGTCCTTGAGATGTTGATTAGGATCTTCGGAACGAAGTCCATGGAATGTGCATCTGCTTTGCACCAACCGGATGGTGTCGGATCGCAAGGGTGTGACATTGGCTCCTTGAGTGAGCTCAATGGTGTTTCGATAGCCATGGTGGCTAGGACGGGAGTACTCTCCTAAAGTACGGGCTCTAGGAGGTGGTGGTTGTTGTTGTGGTGGTGGGTTGTTGGGATTAAGGATATTACCATCTTCCATGATGTCGAATGGTAATGGTTACGAACATAGAAACGAAGAAAATAGATAGACTAAAGAAAACCTATAAAAAGAAAATAAAAATCTCACTAGAAAGGAATCTAGTGAGTAGACCTATACAATAAAAATTCAACCTAAACAATAACTATTCCCCGGCAACGGCGCCAAAAACTTGATGCGTGGTTTTGCAACCTTACAACAGGTTTTACCTCTCGAGGGATCTCAAGAGGCTTACAACCCCACCAGGCAGTGTACCTGACCGATGTAGTATAGTGTAGTGGTTAGTACGGGGGATTGATCGTTCTCCACAGGGAATAGTGTTCGTTAGGTATGAAAAATTACTCTAATAGGTCTAAGGGTGAGAGAAGATTCTTTTTATGTTTTTATATTTTTATGAAAGCAAGTAAAATCTTGGGTTTGAAAGAGTGGGCGGAATTAGTTGCTAGTCAACTAACCCAAATTACTACGAATGCAAATAAAATAAAATAACAAAAATAAAATGTTGGTGAAAACTTATGTGGAGGGAAATGTGTTTACTTAGATTTCCTTACTCCCTAACTATCTTTTACCGGTTGATTAGTGTGTATTAGTTGCGTGGATGACGGGTGTATTCCTTAATACCATTCGTGGGGTGGCGTACGTACTTCCCCAACTCTACAAGCTCCTACTTCACTCCTATGTCGAGCCGGCTAGGAAGCTCCTAACATGGGATCACTAGAATTCGCTTGTGCATTAAATACAACCATAAAAACCTTTAGTACGCATTGGTTCATGTTTCTTAAGACGTTCAAGCAAGTTACCGAATAGGAAGTTAGCCAGTTTTCTTAAGCCTAACATAGATAAACAATCATCCAATACAACTAACAACACACTAATAACCAATAATCAATAGCTAGGTTTCATTAGATCTAAGCAAACACAAGATAAATCTAGCCTAACATGTTAAACAAAAGACAAGAATAAGATAGAATCAAACAACACATAGACATATTGAATGATTAATTGATAACTTATCTTCAATGTAACATGGAAGATCTCAAGGCAAAAAGCCTTGAAAGAGCTGCCAAATTCGTCCTAGGGTTTTCACACACAAAGTTCCCCAATAAGTTCCACACTAATGACAAAGAATTGCAAAACTATATATAGATTTTTAGATCTGACGGCGTCACGTTATGGAGTGTGACGCCGTCACCTCGCCGCTTTTAGGGTTCTCGGATGACCTTCTTGACGCCGTCCCTCTTTAGCTCTCAAAAATCCGTTCTGGCTTATCAAGGCTTGACGCCCTCAGACTATGAACGTGACGCCGTCCCTCTTTAAATTATAACGTGACGACCTTGATCAAATTAAAGGGTGACGCCGTCAGAATTTCCATGCAATTTCTCTGGCTTATCATGAGTAAATTTCACATCCACCACTTTTGCCAAGCCATGACGCGTCCAGGGTTAATCCTGACGCCGTCAAAGGTAACTTCCAGCAAGATTTTGAGACTTTGTCGTTTTCTTCACTTTTATGCTCTAAAAACGTCCAAAATGCTTCCTTTTTCCAGATTTCTTCTCAAAAGTACCTAAAATGACAAAAGGAACGATTTAGGGCAATATTTGATCAAATAAATACGATTTAGGGCTTAAATGACCCCTTAAAAGCGGTACACTTTTCGCTTCATCATTACATAATGATTATGAGTAGAGAGGTGGAATAGAAATTGAAATAGACGTAGATTATAATTATCATGGAAATATTACAAGGTAGAGTTCTCATATGGTAGAAGGATAACTGTTACACTTAGGTTACATCCATCGTACCTAAGGTAAATACAAATGGAAATATAACTTAGATAATTCTAAACTAGAGTTTATTTATTTTACAGCAGGAATCCATTCATCTGCTTAACATGGAGGTCATTCTTCGACATGGTTGAGATTCTTTGACGAGTTCTTATTCCCTTGTACAATTCTTGGGCTCCCAATGGGCTTTGTAGTTCGGGCAATGACTCTTGTAATGACCCATTTCACCACATTCATGGCATTTTATGGATGCTAGTTGTTCATTTCTTTCTATGGCTTTGCAATTTCTTGTCTTGTGGCCTGTTTTCCGGCATCTTCCGCATTTAACAATGCAATGTCCGGTGTGATGCAACTTACATCTTTGGCACAGAGGTTGCTTTCCATAGTATTTTTTTTCATTACTAGGGTTGGTGATGAAGTTTCTTCCAACTTCTGGTTTGGGTCTTTGTTGGCGAAGGTAGTCAATGCGGTCTTGTAGATGATTGCGGATGCAAACATCATTGTGAAACTCACATTCGTTGAGGATAATGGATCTTTCCTCCTCAAGTCTTCGCTTTTGGTTATTTTTCTTAAGTGCAATATCTTGCCTAATTCTTTGGGTACAAGTGCGAATAGGTTTTGTCATTTTCCTTGATTTCTTTAGGCAAACTGGTCTACATCCCATGAAACGTTCATGGTTATGCTTACAAGGTATAGCCTTCTTTCTTTCTTTTCTTGTCATGTCATTGTCACTCGGATGGACTGTTGTGGTCACTTCGAGTACTGCTGCAACGATATTGTTTACCAATTTCTCGATGGTTTTAGGAGTCATGGTTGTTGTAAGTGTTGAGGGGGTATGGGTGTTGCTCATGTTGGCCATCTTCAATGACTACAACAAGAAACACTGATTTAGTATTCACTTTATCATTAGAATAATTTCAAATAGTGAAGTATTTGCATATTATTGCTAACAATGTGATCTTAATACAAAATCAAAACTAACTGAGGATCATAGAAATACGATGTGGCTGGGTAGCATCGTAAAATAATAATCAACTCTTGGTATGGGATTGCTAGGGATAAATTGATTTATTTTCAAAAGCTGAAGTTCAACAACTTTCTCTTCATTCATCAAGCTTTCTTTTGAAAATTTGTCCTTGGAATTTTATGGTTTATTGTTTAGTCGTGATATATGTGATGTACAATCACCGATAATATCATAGTAAGTTTGAATACACTCTTCAAAGTTGACATAACTCTAATAACTCATTTGATTGATCAAAACAACCAACACAAGGTCTTTTATTAATGTCTCATTGATTCGTGTAGAGTCATTTGTTTACTTAAGAGAGTAACAAATGGTGAGGTTTTGCATGGTTCTTTGCACTTATAGCATTATAATAGGGTTCGGTGGAAGGAATCTGTTTACAGAAGAAAGATATAATGGAAAGAGATTGTCATAGATTAAAAGTCGATTACAAATTCTGAGAGTTACAGAATTATTGAAAGATACATGGAATACTAACCAAAACTATTTGGTTTATTGAGCACAACAACTATACATAAGATCAGTTACGTCTCTGACATAGACGTCTAACTTCTGCCTCAAGATCCCGTTGTGCAGCTTCCATGGTTGAGAAACGTTCCTGGCATGCATTCATCTGATTAGCTAACATGTTTTCCAAGGCTGCAATCTTTTGGCCTTGGGTTCTTGCTGTGTCTCTAGCTAACCATAATGCTCTTTCAATGTCCTCAATCCTAATGTGTGTTTGGGTGTGGCCTCTACCCAAACAGCGGGTTCTGGCATCCAAGTTTCTAAGTTCTTGTTCGTAATTGTCCTTCATGTTACCAACATTTACTCCTATATCAAACACTTCTCGTCTTTCAGCATCTGTCCTCTTAAACAGGGTATCAATGTTACGGTCATACCATTCGAATCGTAATGGTTGTAACTCTTTTAGCTGTTCAGAGTGAGTGTCTAGTATGCTGGTATGTTGGTGAAGGCGAATCCATATGGGGTCATGGGTGTCTATATTGTAGTCAGGAGTATTGGGTGAGGATACATTCTCTGGGATATCTGGCATGGAGAAATCTGAGATATTAGGCAAAGGAGAATTTAGTTCGATCTTCTTCCAAGTCATTTCTTGGTGTGAACTCTGTCCAGATTCAAATGTTGGTTGACCACCAATCAAATCTTCATCTGAATAGGATTCGGTTGCTCTCCTAAGTTTCTGACGTGGAGGTGAGTAAGTAGGTGATGACAGAGGTGATTTCTGAGTGAGTTCTATGTCAAGCTGGGGTTGTGACATTTTTACATAAGGATCTTCAGTATCTGGTGCAATTTGGTAGGTAGGTGATGCATGTGTAGTAGGAGAGGTAGTCTTGGTGACATCGACCAGTTTGGAAGACATGGTACTGTAGCGGCAGTAATTATGAATATTCATACGTTTAAGGTGTAACATTGAGTGTACAATAATATGGTGTGTAATGTGTGAAGAGTAAATATTAAGCATGTAAAGATTAGTACAAAACAATCTTAGTAGGTAATATATTGAGCACGGCAGTCTGCAGACACGGAGGGCGTAAAATGGTATGGTGTAAAATCATTTATTTTGAAAGTGTAGTTATAGTTCAATGTTTGAAAACATTTGATTCTCTATAACCTGTGGCTCTGATGCCAATCTGTAACACCCCCTAATTTGGTTTTGTGGCAGCGGAAAATAATTAGGTGTTACACTGAGGATCGAAGTCAAAATTTTAGAAAACGGCTTGAAAAAGGCGTTTTGAAAGTTATATGTCATTCAAAATAATAGTTTTGGTACAAAGGTTGAAAAATCTGATTTGAAAATCTCACAAAATTATGATAGTTTGGAAAAGAATGACATATTTGATTTTCACACCATTTAAGTTATCAGAGTATTTAATGCCCGCTCCGTGTCTTGTCCTGCTCCATTTATTACCTGAGATAAACATGCTTAAAACGTCAACACAATGGTTGGTGAGTTCGTGGAGTTTGATAGAAAATAACTTTCTTTCGATGAATTCAAGAGTTGATAGTTGAAATAAATACTAGTACTTCTTGAAGTAACTAGCAAGTTTGCAATTGGGTAAAAATCCGCGAGTAAATCATTTATGAACTCAGATGATCATAAGTTTCAAGTTAAATAAAAATGAGTTACGTTTTTATATGCTTGCTATGAAATAATGGTTCAACTTTTAAAAGTAACGATATGCCAAGCATTGAGTTGTCTTTATCATAAGACACAACTAAGTCACATAATACATAATCCAAACACATAGTGAAAATAATAGTATAAGGTCTGATGTCTATCAGTGTGGAGTGGTCGTTACTAAATACAGCTATATCCAAATATATATAGGAAAACACATATATTCAAAAGGTTATATTGCTCTAAGCCTCATGACGCGCAAAACGTTAACAAAAGTACCGTAAAACGGCGAAAGTCACATCAGGGTTACTGATGGTTTTGCCCTAAGTAATAGGTGATTGCCTCATCCTATTATGTGTCAAATATAGTGTATCGCGACTAAATATGACTAGCCATAAGGCATTCCATCCAGTATTTAGTGGGATAGGTCGTCAGCCTTTACAGGTTTCGAAGCTGTCCACTATATTCGCGCTCACCGTAGTGATTAATGGCTCATGATCGAGGGACTTTATGGCAATATAGCTAAACTTAGGCAATATAGGGTTCAGGTTTTCATAGAATATGCGTACTTCAGTTTTGGCAATTATTTCTTGTTGAAAATGTAGAAATATAGTAATATTTACAGTACATTCAGTTGTTATATGAATGCATAAAATGAGTCTCCGTATCTTGTTACAACAAGTAGTTTGAAAATGTTATTTTTCAAATATAGCATTTAAGCTAGGCAAGCAGTTTGCAAATATAACGAGTATATATTCCCGTCAAAGAGTGATTTAAAACAGGTAAAACATAGTTGATGATTTTGAATAAATCATAAGAGTTTTCAGAGTATGAAAGTAGGCTTAAAATAGTTGAAGCATGTATCTCCCCCAAAAGAGTTATTAAAACAAGTATTAAAAGTAGGGGCCAGACTCACCTGGAGTGTATCTGACAAGATGGAATTATAAGTTCAAGTAAGACTTATGGAAACGATCACGGAAACGTCTTCAATACGAGACCTGAATATGAGGAATATCTAAGTATTCGACTTGTAACTAACGATGAGTGTGAAAGTGAGAAATCGTACAATGATTTGATGATGTGAGTGTGTTATGCTTAAAATGCCTCAATATAATATCACACATGATATTATCTCGATCCTTATGTCACTCGACTCAAAATATTATCTCCTCATAATATGATGAAATGATATGCATGTGAAATCGTTAAATTACTAATATCGAACGGAAATAATATATAACTAAAATATAAAATGCATATGAAATGGTGGGATGATGAAAAGTGGAAAATGAAATAAGAATGTCAAGTGAAAAATAGTTTGTCCTTTCCCAGGTTTACACTTTTTATCTTAACTGTGTTTGCGTTACGTTGTTAGTCCAAGATTCAATAATAGTCCATAAATAGTCCAAATATCCATATAAGGCTTGGAGTTATTTCAATAGTTAATTCAAGTCCTTGATAAACTGTTTTCACAGCTTCAGCCCTCAAGTTTCATAGTTTGGCAATTTTAGTCCTTCCAGTTAAATCGCGTTACATTTTTAGTCCAAAAATGTCAAAATGATAAGGAAAAAGTGGGCGACTTTTTATAAGTTATATTTAAGATAAATGAAGCTTATTTCACTAGCTTATTCGATCAGTAGCTTATTTCTATACTAAATGGGCCCTTAACGTGTGGCAAAAATTTAAGCCCAATATTGTTTTTAGTGGTTTTTCAAAATAGTTCATGCGTTTAGCTTGGGCTGTTTTAAAGAGTCGAAACATGATTATTTTTGTAAGAGGTTTATACGAAAAATGTACTAGTTGTGTTGTGAAATGGGTCATGTAAAAATAGAACGTGGTCGTTCAATTAGATCGCTAGATATGGACTGGATTTCTAGCCTACTTGGGTTGGTTCGACTGTACAATTTATTTAGAAAATGGTTTAGTGTTTTCCAGTTAAGTCTTGGCGTGTGGCATAAATTGTTTACTTGTTCGATGGTCGCATGGAATGCGATGCTTATGCATGAAGTGTGAATGATCTCTAAATCCTCCTCAGTGGTTACTTGCCACACCTTTTGGTTATCATGAATCCAAAAACAATATGCGAACAAAAAAAGGTACGTTCGAGTGAAATACCAAGGAAATGATGCAATGCATGAAGTTTCGTATTGTGCATTTGCGTGTGAGTGACTTTTAACTCGTCCTTAGTGGAGATTTTCATCATGTGGTTTGCATGCAATAAACCCAAGTAAACCAACGTGATAGTAATATGCAAGAAAAACAATGATTTCGTTCGAATGAATTAAAGTAAGGATGCATGGGTGATTAAACTACGTGAGAAAAGGAGAGCATGAGAGTTAAAGGATGCTTACTACACCTTTTTAAAGGTGGTGGGGAAGGATAGTGATGATCGAACGAAACACAAGAAGGAGGCAGTAAGTTTGGAGAGCTAAATACGTTTCACGTATTTATTTCCTTACTCGATTAGCTTCCTATGGTGAGACAAAAGTTGCTTCTGGTTCTTTAAAGTATTTAGTGAGTGTGAAATGTGTATGAATTTGGCAGTGAAGGTTGCTAGAAACGAGTGGGTTTTATAGAGGTATTTCACACGTTTTCTTATTGACTTTCACACTCAATCATGGAGTGTAAATGTGAATGACCAGTAAGATTTAGCATGCTTCTGACCTAGTAATCATTGGAAGTTATGGAGGAGTTTGGGGAACTTGTCTTTAGGCGTTGGAGTATGTATATATTCGATAGACATTTTGGTTGAGTGTCAAATGGGTTAAGCAAATCTTACACGTTTACTGCTGTCTTGGCTGACTTAGCAATCATTAGGAGGTATGGGAAAGGTTTATAGGACTTGTCTTTTATTGTTAGACTATATTCATATTCGATTGATATTTTTAAATGGGTGTTAGACAGATTTAGCGTGTGGATTCATAAACTTCCGTCCTCAATGTTTCCTTAACATCATGTTGTTCTAATATTATCATTTGGAAGGCCTAGGAAAAAGTCGGGTTCGAATTAGTTGGGTTTTGTGATTTTTACATATGTCGAGTTGGGTGTAACGGGACAAACGAATGGGTCTTCAAAACCATAACAAGACTCGACTTGAGTTCCTGAAATTTGGCATACGGATAGTCTATTGGGTGGTAAATGAGAGTTGGTAAAAATATTCATGAGTTGTGTTTAAAATTTGAAAGATATCGAGTCGCTTTTGAAGAGGTGTGGCTGGTCGAATTGCATGGACTAATAAAAGAAGAGTTGCTTGGGAGTTGGGCTGGGTCGGTGGTGGTGATGGGCTGAACGGGTGGTGTGTGGCCCATTCGGTTTTCAAAAGGGTTAATGAAAAGTTTAATAGCAATTAATGTTAATTAAGTGAAATAATTAAGAATGATTAGGAAAAATGCATATATCTTTGTGTAGGGATTTATCATTATCAATTATTATTATTTATGAAGTTTTAAATTTAGTGAGAATGGAATCCCGTGATTTAGTTGTGTTTCGAGTAGATGTTGCTATTTAATATATCACGAAACATAACGTGATATCGATAGCAATAAGAGAAAAGTTCAAATTTTCCCATAAAAATGGGTTTTGTCGGACAGTAAGTTGAGATTATCTTTAATCAGTGAGGTTTATTATGATGGATTTTTGCGGTATCTCACACACTTTTTACCACAACTCTAAAGGACGAATTTTGGGCTTCATCAAGGACGAATCTCTGCTACTTTCAATCACTTTCCAAGGGAGAAATCACATCATTTAATCATTAGCTTTAGCATCATAACGTATACTCGTATTGAATTCAATGTTTTCTTTCATTATGACATTCAACATTGTTTTTACTGCATTTTATAGTATGAGAGACTAAACACTTCATGTGTTAGCCTAGTTATGAAATTATTATGTCCATGATTGTTGTTTTCCTGTTTATTATGAGCCTTATGTGTTTATTGATATAGCCTTTCTATGATCCCCGAGTTTTGTACATTTTTATGCTAGGTAGTACCTATTTAGGCTAGCTTGAATTGACCAAAGGACCCTAGCCGGTAGGTTGCGAGGCGTGTAAGAATTGACCAAAGGACTAGACACCACCTTGTGTAAGAATAGACCAAAGGACTACCTATCCTAGTAGACATCGATAAGAAATTCGGGACCATATTTGTATGTGTGAGAATTGACCAAAGGACCATACACACCTTGGTACAAATTAGGTCTAGATTAATAGCTGGAACTTAATGACTAAAACCAAACTGGTGGCTGAATTGACCAAAGGAGGTACGAGTTTGGGGTTATAGGCTAGGCGATTTGACCAACTAATCCTAGTGACAATGAACCACCACATAAGGCGATAATAGGCATTATTAGGAAAACTGCATCATGGCATAATAAGATTAGTAACTAGGCTAGCACAGCTTTCTCCTACTGATTTAATCTCAATGTAATTTACGTTGTTTTCATTTACTTACTACAAATCATTTCAAAACCTCTTTTGTGACATTTAAGACTTAAGTTAAAACCCGCACCATAGCTCTTGGGACAACCTCGGCTTTACCATTTCTAGACTGCCCACGACCGGGTACACTGCCCTATAGTGCTACGTAGATCATAGGTAAACGAGACTTAGAAATATTAAAACATGATCTAGGTAATATTAGCATCAGAAACCCAACCCACTTTTGCATATAAATAGAAAGAACAAAACCTTACTCCATTCACTCTTCATTTGCTTCCTCAAGCGCCGATTTTCTATCTGTCTCTTCACTTTCAGGTTCGATCTCATTTTTATTTTTCTTTAATCAAACCCTTAAGTATGAATCTCAAAGGAGATCGACTCAGATATCACCAATGAATTGACGAAGCTTAAATGTCAATAATCGAAAAGACTTGTCCTGGATGGGTAATAATTTCAAGCTGGTCTAACCAGTGATGTAAGCGCGTCTCGAATAGGACTTGTCTAAGTAGAGTGTACCATCTCGAGAGATTCTCTTTGGATTTGACCAGGACGGGTAATAATTTCAAGCTAGTCCAACTAGTGATGTAAGCATGTCTCGAATCGGTCTTGTCCACTGAAAATCGATCAATTCAAAAGTGCGAACTCTTCCCAACGTGTGTTAATTTAACTTAAAAACTTATAGGCACATTTAAAGGGGGAGTATTTCAGTAAAAGCAAAACTCTCAAAGTGTTAACAACATATGTTTTACAATCATAAACATTTTGAGAGATTTTACAAATGGTTTATGGCAAGTGATCAATGTAGAAACAACCTCGGATAATCATGGAGTTATAAGGTGATTAAGGTTAGGTTTCATGTCCCATGATCCCCATAGCTGATGTGATCTACCTAAGGACAACACCAATAGTTTAGTACTAGAAGTCCTTAGGTATGATTGAAAAAAGGAGAAAAAGTGATGAAAGGAGAAAGAAGGGGTTGAAGAATTAAAAAGAACAGTTAATGAAAGGGTGAAAAGAAATAGCCCTCCATAAAACTTAGGGCAAAAACCGGGTCAATACATCTGCTACTGTTTGTCACAAAGATGACACCGGTATTGAAGACAAGATGTCATGGACCCAGTGACGCATTGCACAACCCCTCCTAGCCACTCAAGTTCCTATCAAAAGGATATTGTTTCATTTCTCACGGAGACTAACGCATAATCTATCGACCTCTCACTTTGAGATGTGCTGGTATTGAAAAGGTGGCAGTCTGCTCCAGCCACCGCTCACTAAAAACCAAAACGCACTTTTCGAGTCTAGAGCCACGAGATTCATCAAAAGATCTCTTAGAATACACTTCCAATATCATACTCTTGTGATTCGCCAAAAAGAACACAAGTTGTATAAGTGACTTTTGTGAGATCTTCGGATCTTACCGCATATATAATGGTGGTTGTTACTATGTACCAAATGGTCTACAGTCGTGGAGTGATACTTCTGTATACTTTAGCGGCTCACCTGAATTGTTGGTATACTTCGGTATACCTTCATAAGCCTTCTTGATGGTATCCAATTCAAGAACAACCTTTGTAAGGATTAGAGATGTGTTTTCACAATATGTTGTTAATACTCTCGACGTCCGAGCCTGTAAGTGCTGGAAATCCCGCTAAAGAGATTCCTTTCATGAATCGAGTCCTGAAGATGTGGGTCTATACTTGGATTCTATTCCTAGTATCGATAACTGTCTTTAATATGATTCGGACGGCTGATGTACCCGACCAAGGTGAATGGAATCAAGACATTCATCAGTAAAACAATCGTAGTGGTCTTTTCTCTAAGAAAAGTCCATCGTGATCAATTGGAGATTATTACTAACCTTTACCATGCAGTTACCGATGATTGTACCTTGGAGGAAAGACCATTATTACCATCATGATTCATTAACTCACACTCAAGATCCACATCCTCATACCAACAACATCATGAAAGATAAAGTTCTCACCAAAGATCAAAGCAAAGTTCAGTTCTGAAAGATTTTACATCAATGCCAAAGAATCTACAAAGTTGAAAAGACAAAGATCAAGCTAAGTAATGAGAACCATACAAGTATGAAGATTAAAAGTCAAAAGAAGTATGAGCATGTTAGAAAATACGTAAAGACAACAGAGTTAAAGACGTTGATGAAAGGCAAAAGACAACTACATAATTTCACAAACAAAAAGAACAAAGAACAAAAAAGTAAAGAATACAAAGACGTCTCAAGCAAAGAAAGTCAAAGTACAAGTGAAGAGATGATGACATCAAACGACCTATGTATGATGATCAACCCTTAGGGGGAGATTGTTAGGAATACGTTTTAGTGAGAAGTGTTGGTCATACTCAAATGTAATAGGTCATTATGTATTGAGGCTTATATTTGTTAGTGTTTAATGTTTAGGCCTATGTAATAAGCCCATGAGCCTTAATGTATATTCTAGAAACATAAAGATAGGTGTTGCCCTAGCCTTGAACGCCTATATAAACTCATGTAACTCTCATTGAGAATGTTGGTTCTTTTATGCAATTTACTTTTCTTCATTTCATATGCATACTAGTTCCTTCCAAACTCTCTCTCTCTCTCTTACTTTCTCTCACTAAAAGATAGTTTGTGTTATGTCAATATGGGGACCTAACAAAACTATACAAAAATATCAATATCCTGTTAGTGAGAGGGAGTCACCCTTATTATATACATGCTTAACCCTTATTTTAAAGCAAAAAGTTTTAAGAATTATACAAATTATATATATATTCTAAGAATGAATGAAAACGTAGTCGTTTTGTATGAAAAAATAAAATAAAATCATGAGACAATAAAAAAAAGTGATAAAATCAAACCCAAAAAAATTAGCCCAAGAAGCATAGGCCTAAAACCGGTTGGCCCAAAAACAAATTTTACAAAATACACCTTCCGGTATTCAATAACTTGTGAAAATTGCCTTGAACTTTATATAAAAATTTGTTTTACCCCGAACTGTCTAATAACTTGCGAAAACTACCCTAAACTTTATATAACAAATTTTTTTTTTATCAAATATCAAACAGATGTCCAGTGACTTTTTTTTATAAAAAATATATTGCTGGAAAGGCATCTCGATTACCAACAAAACGAGTCTAACAAACTTTATTTACCATATATTCCGCCACTTTCTTTAATAAAAAATATACCTCTGTGAAGGCCTTCGGATAACAAATAAAATGAGGTTGTACAAATTTAAAAAAAAAAATTGAATTTTAGTATATATTTTTTTCTGAAAAAAATATCAATCGATTTCTTTAATAAAAAGTAATTTGTCTAAAAGCCACATGGATTACGAGCCAAATATTGATATACTTTTAGTTAACGGGAAAAAAACGGACAATCTTTTGTTGTTTAGACCAAATATCTAACAAATATCTAGCGATTTTGTCAATAAAAATTATAACACCACATGCCCCCGCAGCAACGCACGGGCGCATTCCGACTCATTTTCTTTCTAAATATCGAGAGCCAATAAGTTTATTTGCTGCAATATGAAGAAGTAGAGAGGGGGGTCACCCTTATTATACATGCTTAACCTTTATTTTAATGCAAAAAGTTTTAAGAATTATACAAATTTTCCATCTAAATATCGAGAGCCAATTAATTTATTGGCACGAATATCAAGAAGAAAGAATGTAGTACTAATCTCAACTTGCGTAGAAAATGTTCACATGTATATTACTGTAACACCCCCTAAATTTTGAGTTAACAGCGGAAGACTAATCGGGGTATTACGGGGAGGATCATAGTCATAATCATAGAAAATGGCTCAAAAGAGGCGTTTTGAAAGTTATTGTCATTCAGATAATATTTGAGATACAAAAGTGAAATATCAGAGTTGTGAAATCCCATAAAAGGGTGTGGTAGTTTGAACTGAATGACTTAAGTTATTTTACACCACAAAAACCATCAGTTAGTGCCCACTCCGTGTCTTGTCTGCTCCGTTAATTACCTGAGATAAACATGCTTAAAAGTGTTAACACAAAGGTTGGTGAGTTCATAGAGTTTATAAGTAAACAGTTGATTTCAATAGTTTCGAGAGTGAGGTGATAATTGTAATAAATACCAATATTGATTAAATAAGTACTGAGTTACGTGGGGTGAAAACCATAAGTAAATTGTATGTAAATCAGTTAAACACTAGTGTAGGATTGCATGTGAAATACAATCATTTGAAATGGTGATAGTACCGATTGCATGAGAATTACAATCATAATTTGAAATAGTGATAGTACCGATTGCATGAGAATTACAATCATAATTTGAAATGGTGATATTGCGGTTGTGTATATATATATATATATATATAGCGCTTGTATATATATATATATATATATATATATATATATATATATACTAGTTTTCGAAGCCCGCCCGATGGGCGGGCATGACTTGTAATTATTTGTTGCTTAATATTAGATGGTCGTTAATTAATTGTAATTATTGATTATTTGTGATTGAGTATTAAATAATTATTTTTTATATGGATGTATTGTTTCTCTTAATGTTTTTGTTATATGTAATTGTGGTGTTATATATACGGACGCTTTAATATTTTTCCATAAACTCTAACACATACAGCTTTCAACACGCAATATTCACGTTATATATATATATATATATATATATATATATATATATATATATATATATATATATATATATATATATATATATATATATATATATATATATATATATATATATATATATATATATATATGTATGCTTAAATGTATAAATGATGTTAGCAACTGTAATCAAGATGAACCTCAAGCACTTTAGTGGCTATATAGAGGTTGGTTACCCGTTAGGAGCTCTTATGGCTTTTGGTTAGTTACTCAACTTCTTTACATTAACCCACAGAAGTTGCACACATATCAAGCATTCTGGTATCCCCAGTTCAGCAGTTAAGGAAATGGATATAAGTTCCCCAACATTTGATGATTGTATGTACCTAAAGGTTTTCAAATACATGTCAATTGAAATACAATATACTTGGACTATAACTCTGGAAAATAGAATCATGACCCGACCGATGGGCGGGTTTGCTTCATAAAATTGTTTTCTAAAATTATTTTAACATAAAAATAAAATAATGAATAACGGGATATATGTTTAACAAAAATAAATGGAAAACCATTATAGATTGGTCATGTTTTATATATAAAAAGAACAATTATAAGTGGCATAACAAATTAGTTACATGATGGTTATTCATAAGCGAAACAAAAATTCTTTGTACACAATGTTTGTTGTGGAGTTAGTGTATTCGTCTTTACCCTAGGAACAACAACATATAGTTGTCCGTGTGAGAATACCGAATTTTGTGGAAATAGGCCAACTTGCGACATATTAAATTCTAAATGTGTGTAAAGCAATCATGAAATAGCGTTGAAAAGCTTAAAAGATGAGGCAATATTGCCGTTATATGTATCATGTAAGTTACATGATAGAAGAATTTTTGTGGGAGGGCCGAAACAAAGGATGGCAAAGATGAATTTTTTTTTTTTTACAAATGAAATCGCAAATAAATACACTAACAGACTTAGGCCTAGGGGGGCCGGGACCTGATGAAGCGAAAAGTGTACCGCTTTTAGGGGGTCATTTAAGCCCTAAATCGTATTTATTTGATCAAATATTGCCCTAAATCGTTCCTTTTGTCATTTTAGGTACTTTGGAGAAGAAATCTGGAAAAGGAAGCATTTTGGACGTTTTTGGAGCATAAAAGTGAAGAAAACGACAAAGTCTCTAAATCTGCTGGAAAAGTACCTGTGACGGCGTCAAGCCCTAGTGTGACGCCGTCAGCCCTTGATAAGCCAGAGAAATTTTGGAAGATTAAAGGGGGACGGCGTCAAGAAGGTCGTCAAGCTTTGATAAGCCAGAGAGGATTTTGGAGGATTAAAGGGGGACGGCGTCAAGAAGGCCATCAAGAAACCCTAAACGCGGCGAGGTGAAGGCGTCAAGCTCTATAACGTGACGCCGTCAGATCTGTTTTCCTATATATACTTTCATAATTTTTAGTCATTAGTGTGCAACTTTGTGAGGAGAAACCCTAAGACGAATTTTCTGCCATTTTTAAGGGTTTTATACCCTTGGATCTCCCATGTTTAATTGAAGATAAGTAATCACTTAATCAATCAATATGTAACAATCCGTAAAATTTCATAGTCATTTGTGAACGTTAATCTAGTATTAACACGTCGTTATTGTTCACTTAACCATTTTTACGAGTCAATTTAAACTTTTTGTTTATTACATTTCTATTTAAACATTGTTACATTATTTATGATACTATGGAACGAGCTCACACGAGGACCGTGACGGATCAAACATACTCATTAAACATCAAACGGACCCTTAAATATATTTTGGCCTATTACTATTCATGGCCCAACTCAATACAAGCCCAAAACTTTATTTTCTTTTATAACTAGTCGTATATACTTGGCCTCATTTAAATCTAATTTTGACACACAAGAATACTATCTATTTTACATAATTCGATTTTCTATACATCCAAGACTCAAGTGTGATAAATCTAACATTTTATTTTTAACGTTTGGTTTATAAATGAGACCTAAAGTAAAACCTCACTCGGACACGTATACCATATAATCTATACAACATTTCTTTTAAACTATATTATATACATAATATACAAAATATCTTATCTAACGTTTCCAATTCATTGCACATGCCATTCGTATATGGCAAAATCGAATATACACTGACACCACAATTGCTACTTGTTTTTTATATATATTTTATAATAGAACCTGCATTCTCACTACATCTATATATACGTATAGTGTATATACATTTAGAAACACATTCCTTCTTTTTTTTCGAGCAAACTCTCTCAAAGAATATCCTCACTGCCGGGACATACTAATAAAATAGAAGCATTTTTCGAGCCAAGTCCGAGTTGGTTACTCTCTCATTCGATCACTTGTCGATTGTTCTAACAAAAGAAGTACCTCTTGATCAATTTTCTATATCATTTCGAACGTATAAACTCCACCATTTAAGGTGTCGTAAGTCTTTCAAATTCACTTCCTACTCGTATATATATATCAATCTCAATATATCATGCATCGTACTTCTATTTATTGTATATCATTTTTTGTTACATTTATACGCTTTTCATTTTATTTATTTTATGTTTCATGCAATGACCTCCTCAATGGATGGCTAAGAACTTGCGTTTATCTATACTTGACACTTACATACTCGTACATTTACTTATCGCATTCATTTTTATTTATTTCAATCGCGTATCATTTTTTTTATTTCATTTTACGCTTTTCTTATTTAATTTTACGTACTATACATTGACCTCCTTCATGGATGGCTAGAATAACGAGTACTACTTTTATTTAACATTTACATACGTACAATTTTTATTTGTTTCAGTACATATTTATTATTCGTTACGTTTATATTTATTTAACGTACTATTTAACGAATAGACTTAAACGTGTTATTCAACGACACTCGAGGAAACAATGATTATGGAATCAAAAACATAAAAGTAAGATAATATTATGTATAATATTATTTTTGAACTTTTAAGCATATCATTTATTCACATCACAGTCCGATTCGTTGTCCAATATTCCTTCACAATCATTATTCACATCGAGTTAATCATAAATCACCGAAATCTCATACTTCCCTATTATCCAGGTCCTGTGTTGGAGCCGTTCCCGTGATACTATTGATATAACATAACATTACCTTGACTTTTACAGCTAAGGTGAGGATTCATAGCCCCTACTTTTATACGTTTTGATTTACTCTTTGGGGGAGATACATGCTCAACTATACTTATTTACTTTTACGAGTACTCTAGAAACTTTCATGGTTCACCGTGAGTTTCATAGCCCCTATTTTTATACTTTGGAAATACTTTTGGGGGAGATACATGCTCAAACTCTAATTACTTACTTGTAGAAATACATTACTTGTTTATCAAATACATGTTTAGCTTTATGATACAAATCTATGTGATACTTTACTCTTTTATACTATTTATATCCTATGTGTAGACTTATTATACTGTACACTGTTATGTGTAAATCTATTCTTGTGGATTCGAATCCAAAGTCAAAGGAGAGGTATTAATAGTACTAGTATGGGACAACACCCCCACCCTTGTCCAAGATTCGAGATGTTGGGTGACACGTACTATTTGGGATGGTGGTTCCTCGCCTATGGGTCCAAAATGACGCGACCATGGGTGAATATAATCCTGAAATCTAAATCAATGAGCAGTGGGTTGTAAACACACAGGTTGCAAGTCTTGTATGGGCGGGACTTGGGACTGAGTGGATTTACAATGCCTTTGCGGTGGAAACTTTATTCATTATACTATGTTGGCAGTGGGTTGTAGACACACAGGTTGCGGGGAGATACATGCTTAAATACTTTTCTCGTTTATCAAATACGTTTTGCATTGATATGCAAGTCATCTATTATATTGTGCATTGGTATGCAAGTCATCTAATACATTATGCATTGATATGCATGTCATCTATTATATTGTGCATTGTTATGCAAGTCATCTAATACATTGTGCATTGGTATGCAAGTCATCTATTATATTATGCATTGGTATGCAAGACATTTATCATATTCATTCTATGTTAGCAGTGGATTGTAGACACACAGGTTGCAAGTCTTGTATGGGCGGGACTTGGGACTGAGTGGATTTACAATGCCTTTGCGGGGGAAATCTTTATTCAAATACTTTACTCTTAAACTAAACTCTATGAACTCACCAACCTTTGGTTGACACTTTTTAGCATGTTTATCTCAGGTTATTAAGGCGATAGTGGATGCATGGATTCTAGAGTCATTTGCATACTTGAAGACTCATATCTTATCTTTATCATTCAAAATACTTTGAAAACATCTATGTAACTTTATACTTTGAACCTCTTGTTTAACTCTGATTTTAATAATTCGAATGATAATATTTCAAAACGTCTCATTTAGAGGTCGTTTTCTATACCTTGATCTATATTATGAAGTAATACCCCCTTGACTCTACTGTTCCGCTGCGGTAATTTGGGGGTGTTACAGAATGGTATCAGAGACTTGGTTATAGAGAACTAGGTTGCATTTAGGAACCTAGACTATAACTGCTATATTCATTAAGATCCTTATCCTAATCACCTTGCTTGCTTAGAACTATTTCCATTTATGTGCGCACTGTTAAATATTAACTGTTAAATGTTATAGTATCTGCACCAATAGAGGAATCTCAACATTTAGTCGAATCATCAGAGGTGTGGAGCTCAGTGATAACTGGCTATTTAACTTAATCTTGTGACAGTTCTTGTTTGATGAGACATGGGATTAAGTTAAATGAAAGTTATTACTTAGCCGCAAAGAAATTTGATGATTTTGCTCAAAAGGGGATTTCTCTTGTGGATATTTTTTAGGGGATAAATCTCAGAATCTAAATCGAGACATCAAAAGCATAGAGCTCAGTGATAACTAGCTATTTAACTTAATCTTGTGACAGTTCTTGTTTGATGAGACATGAGATTAAGTTAAATAAAAGGTTATCACTAAGCCGTAGAAATTTGATGAGTTCACTCGAGGACTTTTCTGGGAGATAATCACCCTACTTTTGTCGAGACATGTGTGCTTGGTGATATGTACACGTGTGAAATGAGGCAGTTATAATTATGGTGGCCAACATAATTATAAGTGCACCACGACACACGTGGACATATGTAATCAGGCGTACGTTAATCGGCATTGACCCCTTTAAGAAAACAGCTAGTGGGGTTTTTGTGAGAACGTTAAGTATAGATTGGATACAACTAATAAATAATAGACACATTTTCCCAAGACAAGCCATATTCTACCCTAGATGCCTAAGCTTTAGCATGATTGCTCAAAACTTTACGCCTCGACTATTCGTATGCATCTTTTAAGAGATAACGCAGACTGAATCTCGGGACGAGATTCAAAAATAAGGAGTAGGTACTGTAACAATCCGTAAAATTTCATAGTCATTTGTGAACGTTAATCTAGTATTAACACGTCGTTACTGTTCACTTAACCATTTTTACGAGTCAATTTAAACTTTTTGTTTATTACATTTCTATTTAAACATTGTTACATTATTTATGATACTATGGAACGAGCTCACACGAGGACCGTGACGGATCAAACATACTCATTAAACATCAAACGGACCCTTAAATATATTTTGGCCTATTACTATTCATGGCCCAACTCAATACAAGCCCAAAACTTTATTTTCTTTTATAACTAGTCGTATATACTTGGCCTCATTTAAATCTAATTTTGACACACAAGAATACTATCTATTTTACATAATTCGATTTTCTATACATCCAAGACTCAAGTGTGATAAATCTAACATTTTATTTTTAACGTTTGGTTTATAAATGAGACCTAAAGTAAACCTCACTCGGACACGTATACCATATAATCTATACAACATTTTTTTTAAACTATATTATATACATAATATACAAAATATCTTATCTAACATTTCAAATTCATTGCACATGCCATTCGTATATGGCAAAATCGAATATACACTGACACCACAATTGCTACTTGTTTTTTATATATATTTTATAATAGAACCTGCATTCTCACTACATCTATATATACGTATAGTGTATATACATTTAGAAACACATTCCTTCTTTTTTTTCGAGCAAACTCTCTCAAAGAATATCCTCACTGCCGGGACATACTAATAAAATAGAAGCATTTTTCGAGCCAAGTCCGAGTTGGTTACTCTCTCATTCGATCACTTGTCGATTGTTCTAACAAAAGAAGTACCTCTTGATCAATTTTCTATATCGTTTCGAACGTATAAACTCCACCATTTAAGGTGTCGTAAGTCCTTCAAAATCATTTCCTACTCGTATATATATATCAATCTCAATATATCATGCATCGTACTTCTATTTATTGTATATCATTTTTTGTTACATTTATACGCTTTTCATTTTATTTATTTTATGTTTCATGCAATGACCTCCTCAATGGATGGCTAAGAACTTGCGTTTATCTATACTTGACACTTACATACTCGTACATTTACTTATCGCATTCATTTTTATTTATTTCAATCGCGTATCATTTTTTTTATTTCATTTTACGCTTTTCTTATTTAATTTTACGTACTATACATTGACCTCCTTCATGGATGGCTAGAATAACGAGTACTACTTTTATTTAACATTTACATACGTACAATTTTTATTTGTTTCAGTACATATTTATTATTCGTTACGTTTATATTTATTTAACGTACTATTTAACGAATAGACTTAAACGTGTTATTCAACGACACTCGAGGAAACAATGATTATGGAATCAAAAACATAAAAGTAAGATAATATTATGTATAATATTATTTTTGAACTTTTAAGCATATCATTTATTCACATCACAGTCCGATTCGTTGTCCAATATTCCTTCACAATCATTATTCACATCGAGTTAATCATAAATCACCGAAATCTCATACTTCCCTATTATCCAGGTCCTGTGTTGGAGCCGTTCCCGTGATACTATTGATATAACATAACATTACCTTGACTTTTACAGCTAAGGTGAGGATTCATAGCCCCTACTTTTATACGTTTTGATTTACTCTTTGGGGGAGATACATGCTCAACTATACTTATTTACTTTTACGAGTACTCTAGAAACTTTCATGGTTCACCGTGAGTTTCATAGCCCCATTTTTATACTTTTGAACTACTTTTGGGGGAGATACATGCTCAAACTCTAATTACTTACTTGTAGAAATACCTTACTTGTTTATCAAATACATGTTTAGCTTTATGATACAAATCTATGTGATACTTTACTCTTTTATACTATTTATATCCTATGTGTAGACTTATTATACTGTACACTGTTATGTGTATATCTATTCTTGTGGATTCGAATCCAAAGTCAAAGGAGTGGTATTAATAGTACTAGTATGGGACAACACCCCCACCCTTGTCCAAGATTCGAGATGTTGGGTGACACGTACTATTTGGGATGGTGGTTCCTCGCCTATGGGTCCAAAATGACGCGACCATGGGTGAATATAATCCTGAAATCTAAATCTATGAGCAGTGGGTTGTAAACACACAGGTTGCAAGTCTTGTATGGGCGGGACTTGGGACTGAGTGGATTTACAATGCCTTTGCGGTGGAAACTTTATTCATTATACTATGTTGGCAGTGGGTTGTAGACACACAGGTTGCGGGAGATACATGCTTAAATACTTTTCTCGTTTATCAAATACATTTTGCATTGATATGCAATTCATCTATTATATTGTGCATTGGTATGCAAGTCATCTAATACATTATGCATTGATATGCATGTCATCTATTATATTGTGCATTGTTATGCAAGTCATCTAATACATTGTGCATTGGTATGCAAGTCATCTATTATATTATGCATTGGTATGCAAGACATTTATCATATTCATTCTATGTTAGCAGTTGATTGTAGACACACAGGTTGCAAGTCTTGTATGGGCGGGACTTGGGACTGAGTGGATTTACAATGCCTTTGCGGGGGAAATCTTTATTCAAATACTTTACTCTTAAACTAAACTCTATGAACCCACCAACCTTTGGTTGACACTTTTTAGCATGTTTATCTCAGGTTATTAAGGCGATAGTGGATGCATGGATTCTAGAGTCATTTGCATACTTGAAGACTCATATCTTATCTTTATCATTCAAAATACTTTGAAAACATCTATGTAACTTTATACATTGAACCTCTTGTTTAACTCTGATTTTAATAATTCGAATGATAATATTTCAAAACGTCTTATTTAGAGGTCGTTTTCTATACCTTGATCTATATTATGAAGTAATACCCCTTGACTCTACTGTTCCGCTGCGGTTTGAAATTTGGGGGTGTTACACAATATGTCTATGTGTTGTTTGATTATATCTTGTTCTTGTCTTTTAATTAACATGCTAGGCTAGATTTATCTTGTGTTTGCTTAGATCTAATGAAACCTAACTATTGATTATTAGTTGTTGGTGTGTTATTAATTGTATTGGATGATTGTTTATCGAT
Organism: Artemisia tridentata subsp. tridentata; assembly: GCA_021014915.2. Classification (NCBI taxonomy): domain Eukaryota; kingdom Viridiplantae; phylum Streptophyta; class Magnoliopsida; order Asterales; family Asteraceae; genus Artemisia; species Artemisia tridentata. The sequence goes on from CP139505.1 coordinate 235,713,363, forward strand.
GTTAGGCTTAAGAAAACTGGCTAACCTCCTATACGGTAACTTGCTTGAACGTCTTAAGAAACATGAACCAATGCGTACTAGGTTTATTTGGTTGTATTTAATGCATGAGCGAATTCTAGTGATCCCATGTTAGGAGCTTCTTAGCCGGCTCGACATAGGAGTGAAGTAGGAGCTTGTAGAGTTGGGGAAGTACGTACGCCACCCCACAATTGGTATTAAGGAATACACCCGTCATCCACGCAATTAATACACACTAATCAACCGGTAAAAGATAGTTAGGGAGTAAGGAAATCTAAGTAAACACATTTCTCTCCATATAAGTTTCACGACCTTTTCATTTTCAGTTATTTTATTTTATTTGCAATTGTAGCTATTTGGGTTAGTTGACTAGCAACTAATTCCGCCCACTCCTTCAAACCCGAGATTTTACTTGCTTTCATAAAATATAAAAATACAAAAAGAATCTTCCCTCACCCTTAGACCTATTAGAGTAGTTTTTCAATCCTAACGACACTATTCCCCTAGAGAACGATCAATCCCCCGGTACTTGCCACTACACTATACTACATCGGTCAGGTACACTGCCTGGTGGGGATTGCAAGCCTCTTGAGATCCCTCGAGAGGTAAAACCTGTTGTAAGGTCGCAAAACCACGCATCAAGTTTTTGGCGCCGTTTCCGGGGAATAGTTATTGTTTAGGTTGAATTTTTATTTTATTAGGTCTACTCACTAGATTCCTTTCTAGTGAGATTTTTATTTTATTTTTCTAGATTTTTCTTTAGTCTATCTATTTTCTTCGTGTTTTTGTTCGTATAAGATTTTCATTGACTATTCAGTTTGCCATTATGGAAAACGCGAATCCACCCCTTACACCTGGCGAAGTGGCTTTGTTGCGTAGCCAAATTGAGGATGAGATTAGTGAGCTCAGAGAGCTCAATAGAATGATTGATGTAGAGCTTGATTATGCCTTTAACAACCTAGAAACCGCCATATACTCAGATAATTACTTGAACGTAATAATCTTACGGTTGAGGAGTTGATTGAGAAACTTGATGAAGAGAAGGTAGATCCTAGGTTGGATGATTATTTCAATGAATACCCCACTAAGGAGGAGATTGCTTACTATAACGACCTAGTTGATAACCCTCGACCACCTTTTGTTAGAATTGACCCAAAGATTAAGAGGGGTGATCCCGGGAATGTGAAGATACCATGTATGATTGGGTACCAATACGTTGAGCATGCTTACATTGACTGTGAATCCCCAACCAACGTGATGTCCTCAAGCCTTTATAGCCACATCATAAACACACCACTTGAGCCTAGGAAAGACCCCAAGTGCCCCGGTGGAGTTTGCAACTTCGTTGGAAGGATTAAGGACATGCATATCCTTGTTGGGAATTTTACCTTTGCCACCGACTTCATGATCTTAGAGGATTTGGCAAGTGTTGTTGACTGCCGCCTATCTCGCGTGGTGTTAGGTAAGCCTTTTATTGAAGCATCCAATTTAAAGTATGATCGTTTGAGAGGCACGGTTCAGTTTTCTAATCACATAGATAGGATCACATATAGGATGCCTTATCGGGTAAATGAATTTCGTTTTGTGCCTCGATTCGACAAGGACAACATTGGTGCGATTGAGGACATCAATGATGAGGATAAAGAGAAAGGCATGGACTATGTTTGGAATAAGAGAAGCCTTTATTATAAAGATTGCTTGAACCTAGGACCTAAATACAAAGTTGATATGGAGGTTGTTAGGATGATTAGAGGGGCAATTGAGAAGCAAAACGGAAAAACGTAGAACCCGTGACTTTGAGTCTAGCTACAAGACTCGTTAATAAAGAAAAGCGCTTCTTGGGAGGCAACCCAAGCTTTATTTGCTTTGTGTGTTTTATTTATTTGTTTGTTTGATTTTATTTGCTTCCGTATGTATGATTAATTTTTATTATTATTGATTCATGTTCAAAACTAAATTGTGAAAATGCTTTATCTTGTTTTTAACTTCGTCTTAACTACATATAAAGATATTTTGCAAAAGATAAGTGTAAGGGAAATCCAAATCGGTTTATTAGAACAAATGAACATGAATCATAACAATATTAAATTAACATACATATTAGTAATTGTTTGAGTCAAATGCTTGTATCGAGTCATAATGATGTTTTGCAGGAATTCCAGGAAGTAAGGTATAGGTTTTTCCAGAAATTTTCCGGAAACTTAACATGAGAATTCTGTCAGATCATTTCTGACGGCGTTAGGCCTTACAACCTGACGGCGTCAGGTTTTAATTTTCTGAAATTTTTGAAAGTTTTGTTTTCATAAAAAGCTTTTATTAAATCTCTAACTTATAAACTCCATGAATCTGCAAAATTATCATTCCACAAGCATTATATCCTTATACAGATTTATCCCGCCGATGTTATGCAGGTTTTCTTGTTTGTTTTCTCAGGTTTAACAGGTTATTTTGGACAAGGGGATGTATGTGGAATCTAGCTTTTGGCGATGCATTAATCTTGAAGCTTCAACATTACCTTGGAAGAAGATCTAACCATGTTACCCCTTTATCCACCGAGCGAATCAGGGGAGTATTTGATTTCATTCTTTTACCTTATTTACTTTTACATCTTGTTATTTGAACATTAGGGACAATGTTCATCTTAAGTGTAAGGGGGGGTAAAATACGATACTTTAGAGAATGCTATTACGCTTGATTTTTGTTTGTTTGATGGTAGATGTGTAATAAAACTGAGATAAATACTTGTTAGGGCAATTTTAGTGCCAAATTTAAAATTTTTTACAACATTTAGGAGTGAAACTTTGGTCTTAATGAGCGTCTCATGGATAGGAGTTATATGACTAGCACAAAAACCGTACCACTAAAAAAATTTCCACCCCCAAATATGTGAGTTTCGCCCCTAGAATTGGTAGGAAAAGCATTTATGCTATGATGTGTGTACCGGTAGCACTTAGATTCTAGAACTTGCGTTAGGACCATTCCGAGGCCACAAGTGAGACTACATTCGTGTAGTTAGATTTACTACATGATAAGAGGCATTAGGATTAACCCATTGTTTTACACCTGTGTTTTTGTTATAATTACATTGGCTACATTGGTCAAGTAATTCTCCCACACCCTTTGCGTTGTACTCATTTTTAGTACACGATACCCCTAGTACACCCCTCAGAGCCTATCTTTTCGTTTCTAACTTTAAGCATTTTACTTAAAAGAAGAATTTGTTTACACCCCACTTAAATGTACACCCAAATCGCCTTAGCCTACCTTGTATGCACTCATTTTTAGTGCATTATTGTGACAACATTTGTTTAAACCCCAAGTTAATTATCTAATTGATTACATGGTTGCTAAGTCGAGTCATATCCTTGTACATATTGTTTTGGGACGATTGGGACTCATGGGTAAAGTACTAGTGTAATGAAGTAATGGGGAAGAACAACATTATTACCCCCATATGTGCTAAATATTTTAAAAGTACTCCAAGTGTTTCGATTATCTTAATTAGAGTCATTAGAATAGTTAATTGTAAAGTTATGTAAAAGTTCAAGTGTAAGGGGAATGCAACGCCCCTATGATGTATTATTTTGGATGGTAGGGCAAGAGTGTATGAAAAAAAAAATCAAAAAAAAAAATATATATCTATACATTATATATAACAGGAGGCGTATGACGTCATTAATGCCACCTCAATGCCACCTCAATGCCACATAATCAATTTCAATGCCACCTCATCACAATAAGTCCACCTAAGCATTATTTTAGGCAATTAAAATTCGGATTAATTAAAAATTTGATATTTGCAAGAATCGAACCTTGGTCATTTAATCCATATACAAATGCTTCAACCATTAGATCAAGCAAGTTTTTGTGATTTACAATACAAACTAAGTAAGTAATGCTTAAATAATTGATATTGTTAAGTGAATAGAGTATGCATAAAATTAAATTAGTATTATTATCCGAAAAATATATTAGTATTATTATCCGAAAAATATACAACCCTAATAACATACGGCTCATTCATAATAACTTACATTCATCCCTGTTCATTCAGAACTAAATCATGGAAAAATACCTAAATCTCATCCCTATTCGATCTAAAAAAAAATGTGATCAATGGTATCAACAACTTGCTTTTCATGAATTAGAAGGTATGTTCATAAACAACGATTTAATTGAACACAAGCATCACAGATTAGGCTCACAGCACAGTCTTCCACATCAAGAGATCCAGCTGGACTTGCTCAAACCATTAAAGATTGGTTTGGAAATAGTCCTAAATAAGCATTATCTATACTCATGAATCCTATGTATGTTTTGATTGTGAATGACCGTAACATTTTGCTTTATGTTAATATAGCAACACCTGAATTTCAAGTCTTGCCTCAACAGTTGAGCATTTTAGTAAAGCAGGCCGTTCGCATATCCAAAGTAAGTTTTAATTTTGTTGTCTTAATTCAGTTGTAACACTCATTGATACACCAGGGGTTTTTGCTGATTTAAAATAAGAGAAGCGGGGACATGTAGTTGTAGGCTATTAAGTTTTAAAAAGTGATTTCATTTTCATATTCAATATTCATGTGTCTCTAAAAATATACACATATGACAGAGTGAGGCTTTAGCTTATAATCTTAGGTCTGTGATTGGTCTCAAGGTTCCGATTAGTACAGTTGTACAGGTGAAGGTGGATCATAGCAGTGATTCAAACTCTTATCAAACCATCAAAGATCACTCTAATCCACAACAGTCTTCACCAGCACCTGTTGTTGCAGAATTTTCATCAAGAGGCCCAAACTCCATTTCACCAGATATACTCAAGGTACTTCAAATCCACATTCAGTATTTATTACTTAACTTTAAAACAAAATGAGGTTAACAAGAAAAATTGTAATTCACCAGCCAGATATAAGTGCTCCCGGAATCAGCATATTAGCAGCATGGCCTCCCGGAATATCACCAACTTCAACTCCTATTGATCAACAATCCACAGAATGGAATTTCCAATCAGGAACATCAATGTCATGCCCACATGTATCCGGTGTCGTTGCTCTCATCAAATCAGTCCATCCTGATTGGTCTCCAGCAGCCATTAGATCTGCTCTAATGACAACAGGTAATTAATAAGTCTTTTTTATAATTAACTAGGGGATAAACTATTGAAACTGCTTTATACGTTACCAAAAGATGTGACTGCTTCTTTTTAACTGAATAAATTATATAACATGGTAAATTTGGATATAACATGGTAGGCATTGTTGTAAGTATACATCTTTTGTTTTATGATGAGTATTAGAATGATTGTGACTTTTTACTCGATATTTGATTTTTTTTTAATAGCAGTTCAGTTTATATTTTGCATTAGTTGCATTGTGACCATGATTATTATCAAGCAGTTTAAAGCTGCAGCACATCTTTTGCTTCTAATTTAGATGATACTGAATTATGATTGCAGAGTTGCAGGTTTAAAATCACAATGTAGTTTCTATTTTGATGAAAGATTATTTTGTGTAATGAAATTTATGTCTTTATTTCCTCTTGCTATTTAACAGATTAAAAAAGCACTAAGCGGAGTCAAGTTTGAAGTAACACATCGTGGAAATATGCGCAGGAAGTATCGCTTTTCTGGGTTAACATCTCAGGCAACAAAAGAGCTTAAGTAAGTAATAATAGCTCATTTTATGGATCTATTTTTACCTTCATATAACAAGTATAAACAATAATTATTGTTTTCCTTTCAAACATCAGCTTTCCGGTGGACGAAGGAGGAACGAAGCTAAATATAGTATGTATTATCACAGCTCTATCACCAAACACAATTCTAGGTGTAGTGTTACTTCACCTTTACTAATATGTTGCAAACTGTTTGGAGTTTCTTCTTTTTTCTATCAACAATAACTTTGGTGGAGATATGCTTTATGTATTAATCCTTTCACTTTTTATATGTACATCTGACTTTTGTGATTTTTATGCAGATTCTTACTTCTTCTGTGGAACTAATTTCAGACCAGACTTCACCATTTACTAACTTAAAGATGTTAAAGACTTATCCAAAAGTAGTAGACTCGGCTGAGCGAGCACAAAAGAATGCAAGTATGTCTGTGGAAGTTTAAAAGTTTCTCCTAGATGTTTCTCCAATTGCCACTTTTACAATGGTTTCACGTGAGGTATTTGCGTTTTATTCTGATCTGCTACGCAACATACTTATTGCATTAAGCTCTATAGGAATTATGGCAAGAATTGGTTAAATAATTTCAAAAGCTCATCTTAAGTATCAACAGTAAAGATCTCTATGTCGTATGGATAGTCTTATCGGGACTTGTGGTGACATTTAGTTATTATATATGTCCTATAATCAATTTTGAACCATTACTCAGACTAGGTGACCCATCCGTTTTGCCATCTCAAAAGTCAAAACAATTGTTGTAAAGCAAGTAAATAGAACTTATAATCTCTTCCATTTCTTGCACAGAGCGAGGATTTCCATTATCAGTAATGTCCTTAACATTTAAATTAATATGTGTACCATATGCTCTTCTTTTTCCACCTCTTCAGCCTGCATATTACCATCCATCATGGGATTGAGAGACATTTTTAGACTATGAAAATATAATGAATAGGGTATGAGAGACCTTGCATTTCCTTGCATGCCTTCGTTTTCATTAATAGCTGTAGCAGCAAAATCAACACCGATGTTGCCATCCTCCTCCTTTTCTTCCATATTAAACTGTTCTAAGAGATTGTCAGAATCAGGAGGATTATATAAACCTTCAGCTGAAGCGGCATGTGTGACATCATTAACATTGTCAGAATCAGGAGGATTATATAAACCTTCAGCTGAAGCGGCATGCGTGACATCATTAACAGAAGTTTCTGTAACTTCGTTATCCACTAACGAGCCCAATGGAAACGAGAAATCATTATACTTTTGGGTACTATCTTCAAACTCAATATTTATTTCTTAATTATTTCCCGATTCATTATATCGTTTATTTTATTTTTTTATTTTTTTAACTCAGAACCCTAATATTTGCATTACGCAGTTGGTAAGCTATTTTCCTCTTTGTTTGAAATTACTCAACTATTTTAAATGACTTTAGTTGCTTATGAATAGTTACTGGATATCTAGGAATGTTAGCCAAGTGAAAGCTACCACTTATGTTGATCTCTGTCTTCCATCTGTTATATTTGTTTACTCTTCTTCTTATACGTTACTTACAAGATTGAGGTATGGTCATTAGTGGATATCCTTAAGGGAATGATCAAAAAAGATGTTACCTTAAAGTTCAGGAGGCTGCTTATAAAGCCATAAATGAACTTGCAGAAAAGCTCAGGACCTTTTTTAGTAATTTGTTTGCAAGGTTCGTTATTGACGTGCGGCCGTTAGTTTTGGAGAAATTTAAAAAACGAAACTTGCATGTACAACTTAATGTTAGTAAACCATTTATCTTAGGATATTCTTATATAAAAAGAACACTTGGCCTATCTGACCACTTTTCCTGTTCTGCAGGAGGTTTTAGCTGATCAAATGGTCAAGCTAAATACAAGAAGAGGGAGGTACGCTAATGCCATATATAGGGGAAGTTATGCTTTTTTTATATGTTTATTGTCAAGTTTGTTATTCTTTTTCATATCGTTGGGTGCAGGATGGATGAGATGGCCGGTCAGAAGGTAATCGGGAGTTCATGTATGGTGAGTGTTTACGAATATATGCTGAGGAAACTATAGGATCTAGAGACTTTATAGCCAGGCCACTTTCTGAGTCCCTGAAACAATTCTTATTCGATGCATTCAGTGAGTGTAATGTATAAAGTCATTAGCCACTTCTCGATGGATACTATTTTTGTCACTCATCACATTCTGTTATAGTTCATGATATGTTAGTTATTCACAAATAAAAATTGATAAGTGTTGGGTGTATAGATCTGCCATAAACCGAAGATTCCTGTGATAAAACACACACTAACTCCTGTCAAAAAATTATCTGAATTGATTAAAAAGCATTTACACCATTGTTGTTAGATAAACTACTTTCTACAAAACTTGAATTTGTAACAATGTAAAATACATTCTTGTCACTACTATTCCTGTGATAACACACATCACTCTTTGGAGTTTGGATAATGTAATTGCTCTTTCATTTTTGTGGTAATTCACTTAGGTAAAGTAAATCCAAATTAGATTGGTTCTGCTGGGCGACCGACCCTTACCTGATGTGTAACTTAAAGTAAATGCTGTTAAAAATACAGTTATTGCCCTGTTATTTTTTATAATATGAAAACATAATGTTACACTATTTGTTTCATGTTTATGTCTGTGAGTTGATGTCATGCTCCGTGCGACTAACGATGCTTTAGTCTGAACATAATTTCAAACTAAGTCATCTATATTTTGGCCACAATAGCTTGAAATTTAAAAGCTTTACTTTCCATGAACTAGCTAGGAGCTTTGACCAGTTAATACACATTTGAATGAAGCATTGAAACTACTTGTGGTTTAATATGTATGTGTTATGATGTTTGTAGTCCAAAACCCATGTATACTACAAAAACAAACAGGAGAAAAGTCTTCCCAAACACCCCTCTTATTTTTATTTTTATATATAAGTTCAGTTTATTTTCATTTTTGATAATATAAAAATAAGCTGGATAAATAAACACCCCTCTAATAATTATGTTTTTGAATTTATAAGTAGTACTATTAGATAGTGTAATTAGTAGATTGCGTCCAACTTAAGTGCTTATATATTATGCTTTTGCTTATTTGTAAACCTGATAAAACAGTTTTGATGAAAATACGCATGTGCTTTAAATCTTTTATTATCTGAAACAAATCACATATATTAAGTTTCCAAATATGTTTCAGTTTTATTGTTAACTTTAACTCTTCTCAAAAGCAATTTTATTGACATTTTACCTCTATTTACTTACTTTCGTTTTAGGTCTTCCATTTTGCTGACACATACAAAGGTGCATATGGTGATTCTTTGTACTTTGCCATTTGCCCATTTTACTGTGACAACAATGGTTATCAGGTGCCTATCTTCTTAAACTCTTTGATTCGTTTTCTGTAACGTGTAGAACAAGCTGAATGATTGTCTAAATGAATGGCTCCAAGCATTTTTGTTAACGGGTTAGTTTTACCTATTCAGGATGAATTGCTTTGGACAACAGCTTGGTTGCAAAAGGTGTAAAAAGACGGCAATACAGAGAGTATAAGGTACGTAACCAAGAGAGTAGTTTTTGACTTCTAGACAACTTGAAATATGATGTTGTGCAGGCTCCTGCTTTTATATTTGTAGATGAGATTGATGAGTTAGTATCTAACACAAAAGTATCTTACAAAGTTTTGTTTGAAAGAGTTTTTTATATATAATTTTTGTAAAATTCAGAAAAGAGAAAACTGGTGTTGATCGATTTTCATTAAGACAAGCTGTCATATACATCTGTGCTACAAATATACCAGATGAATTGGATTTAGAATTTGTTCAAGCTGGATGTATTGATCGCCAATTGTACATTGGTTTACCAGATTCAAAGTAGAGAGTATAAATTTTTGGTGTACACAGTACTGGGAAGCAGCTTGCTGAAGATGTCGAGTTTGAAAAGATGATACTTTGGAAATTCAGTTTTTTAGTTAACTTTGCCGTTATCAACTTAAATCATGATTTGAATTGGTCCTAATAGTTTATCGTTTGTAGCTGGTGTTTCGTACTGCCAGGTATTCTGGAGCAGATATAAGAAATCTTGTCAATGAAGCTGTAATGGCTGTAAGTATTATTTACCATGAACTTCAACTTATGATTGTTGTATGAACTGGAAAAAGTATTAATGGATCATACGTACAGGTGAGAAGAGGTCATAAAAAATCTACCAGAAGGATATTGTTGATTCTTAAGATGTTACTTCTTCGCGGGAACCCCTGATCCAAACTCTTTAAAAGGTTGCATCTCAATATAGAACCGCTTTAATCAGGTAACTGTTACAGTTAGTTTTTATTGATTAAGCTTAGAGTCTTTTAATAATGGGTGATACCTCTACGAATTCCAGACCAGTCAAGGCATGGATTCATGGTGCTCAGATGGTTGCGTTTAAATGATAAGAAACGTCTCATTGTTGATGGTGCCAATAATCAAATTCCAAGGAACCCTACAAATACTGTTTTTGGTAAGTTATTAGGTTTTCATGATTTAATCTTTAATGGTATTTTCATATATCTTATAATATGGTTGATTATGTTTTTGAGTTCCAAATGAAAAGAGGCTTATAGGCAGGGATTCAGTGATGCTGAAGTGCAGGACGGCATGAAGCTGTGGCCTTTTAAGGTCATAGAAAAATTGCGGTGACATACAAAGGTCATGCGAAACAGTTTTGCACCGAAGAAATCTCATCAATGGTTCTTACTAAGATGAGAGAAGTTTTAGAGGCTTATATTGGTCAAAATGTATGACATACCTTGAACAAAGATGATCGGGTCAGCTCACACACGACTTCTACTCGAGAAGTTGCCCGAGTGTTTTTTAGGCGGTTGGCTCAGTGGTTCGATCTGTTGTGTCAAGGGAGAAGCGCATGGGAGCTTCCCTCCTTAGACTCCATTTCCATGATTATTTTGTGAATGTATGTACCTTTTTTATAAATTTAATGCAATTTGAAGTTAGAGTGACTTAGTTGATCATGATTCATGAGGGCCAAGGCTAATTAGATGTGTTCGTCGTTTTCTATTTTAATTTTGTGTACGGGTGTGACGGGTCAGTTCTACTAGACGATACACCTTCGTTCACTGAGGAGAAAACAGCATTGCCTAATGCTAATTCAACTAGGGACTTTAACGTGATCGATGATGACACTTCATGGTCCATACTTTTAAGTGACTTCATTACACTTGTGAAGTAGAAGTAGCAAGATGGATTGTCGGGCAATTTTAGAAGTGGTCAAAATGGGTAATTTTTAATGAATAAAATAAGATGGATCGTTGGTAAGTTTCTATTAAAGTGTTATATTTGTTTATATGAACCACACACAAATTCATACAATGTTCAATAAAGAAGTATTGCAATAGGCTAATAAAACACGATAGATCTTATCTTTAGACAAATTTCCAGCAAATGTTAAGTTCTACAACTATAATGGAACTGGTCTTAACACTCCGAGTTTATGGTAAGGGTTTTTCTTCTTCTTTTTGTTATACACTTTTTCGGTTTCCTCAAGTGTCTAATATAATTAAGATAACCAAAAAAGACTTTAGTATCTAATTACGAAATGATATGCCTGTTTCAGCTTTGGTAACTTTTCCGCTTATTAATTTAATGTTCACATATAATCTGTAGCTTTAACATTAGCCGGAGGAAAATACAGTAACAATATATAATCACAGCCATGATATTAAGTACCAGAACTAATGCAGCATATGTGGAGCGTGCAAATGCAATCCCCGAATGGCAAGGCATGCTTCCTAACTTTGGAGAGATGGTTAGTGACTTGCATATAACGTTTTCTTATATTAATCATTAATGGGTTAAACATGTATGAGTAATAAAATTAACGTAAAAGGTTAAATATCACATTGGTCTTGAATGGGTTAAACGGGTTAGTGACTAGCAAATAACATAAAATATGTCAATGATAATTATATACACTTGCATGTGTTTCTTTTTGAAATTTTCACCGTATTGGTTCAAAATAAGTCTTTGGTTTCAATATTCCTTAGTTGGAGAAGTCATATGCATTGTAGTTAATCCTCACTAAAAGAAAGCCACTGTGATGAATATACCCATGTTTGAAAGTGACACTCCAGGGAGAAAGTCTATGACAACAGTCAAGACTCGGCCAAAAAACACCACTATAATGAAGAACACGACCAATACAGTGTTGATTGTGTTTTTCAGGATGAAGAGGTAATTTTAATTTATTTACTAATAATATATATGCATACATGTCTATTAACCACATTAATTTTCACAAACAACCAAACAGTCCAACCGAATCCAAATTTGCATCAAGAAGGAGTTGATGTTTAAATTTGAGCCACTCTTGCAAGAGGGTCAATGTTATATTATCTCTAACTTTGGAGTGGCAGAAAATGGTGGAAGGTTACCACTATTACCACACAGTTAAAAAATTTCCTTTTATAAAGGGACCGAAGTGATTAGAGTTGAACAGATAGATGACAACTTTATTTGCTTCATTTATGAGCCATTATCCCGTATTTTAGACACACACTATGAGTATCATGAGCATGATTGTGTTGGTACGTATTTTTAAGAAACATATATTCTATAACTATGTAAATTTTAAAAAAGTTATATTGTATATGTATAACTAATGTCACAGTTTTGGCAAACTCAATTATTCATACTATTTATATGGCATTATGGTTGTAGACCAACTAACATATAATGCCTACATTTATAAGAGCCCACATTTGTTAGTTGGTCTACAGGCACAATACTCATTTTGAGCAAAGCATCTGGTTGCTATAAACATTCAAGTGATGGTCACCACTAGAGGAACGAGTTCGAAGGATGATATTATGCGGCTATATCAACCTGTACATTTGCTTTTTGGCACTCCTAGAAGAATTGTTGATCTAACCAAATAACAAATTTGAAAACTTGATAATTGTACAATGCTGGTGATGGATGAGGTAATATGAATACCATTTTCATCTTTTATCATTTCTTTTCATCAACTATGCACACAATGAAAGTGTCTTATCCAGTGATTTAGCATAACATTGAATCTGACTTTTTATTACTTACAACTATCATTTATTTGATGGCTTATTTATAGTTGCAAATCAACTAATCTATCATTTTCTACAACTTTGTGAAATGGGTAGAGATATTAGCCAAGACAATTACATAATTGGGTTATTCGCACAAGTAAAGTTGCGTACTACGCAATATTTGAATGTGTTGTGAATGCGGTTCGTTATGGTATGAATCGGGTGGAGAACTTGAGGTTAACACGTTTACTTTGAAGTTAAAATTGCATGTAGTACTCCCATTCTAATTGTGCTATTGCTTCTAATTGGGCATCTTTGCATCACTTGGAAACTGCAACAATAGTTATGTTTTTTTCATGGTATGTTATATATATTTAATTAAGACAATGTGAGTATATTAGTCACATGGAACACGGAACATGATCTCGGATCATTACATTTTCTAAAATTGGTACGGGAGGAGAGCAAGGCTCATTACGGATCGTTCGGGTTCGATGCGCCAAATTGGTACAGTGTACTATATTAATAATAGTAAATTTCTACACTTATATACATATTAAGCCAAACATCAATCATATGTTAATATACACTTGCATGTGTTTCTTTTTGAAATTTTCACCGTATTGGTTTAGAATAAGTCTTTGGTTTCAATATTCCTTAGTTGGAGAAGTCATAAGTCATATGCATTGCAGTTAAATGCATTCATCCATTAATTTTATGAACTTCTTATAAGTTTAGAATAAGTATTTGGTTTCAATATTCCTTAGTTGGAGAAGTTCCACATAAAAATCGGCATCGTTAAAACTAATTTTACGTTAACTAACACCATCAAAATTATAATTACAAGTCTATGGTAATCTATTTTATGTTTTTGTTATTTTGTTTTTAGCTTAAGTCGAGTCTAGTCTTGGCTTAGCAACGCCATATTGTACATGTAATTAATCAAGATCTTTAACTCGCCACCAGTAAAATATCCCTTATCCAACAAATCCGTGTTTATCATATCCCTACACCTAACGTTATAACCCGTTTAAAAGCCCTCTTTGATAGTTTATCTTAGGTGCTTACGCCTTGTGGAGAAGGTTTTTGATCCTTTCCCAAGCCTATGGTAATCTATTTGCTATGACAGGTAGTGAGAGATATTATCCGTTTTCATTTATGAGATATACTTTTATGACACCTGAAAGATGTGAGTATCTAAACACTACTTGTGAGGTGCTAGTTTGTAATCTCCGTGCTTATTATGATTAAAGTGGAACGACTATTTGTTGTAATTACTTTTATATTAGCGTTAAATGACCCCTAACTTGTATTTTGATTAGAATAAAAGCGCATTTGCTTGAGGACAAGCAAATCTCAAGTGTAAGGGTATTTGATGAAGCGAAAAGTGTACCGCTTTTAGGGGGTCATTTAAGCCCTAAATCGTATTTATTTGATCAAATATTGCCCTAAATCGTTCCTTTTGTCATTTTAGGTACTTTGGAGAAGAAATCTGGAAAAGGAAGCATTTTGGACGTTTTTGGAGCATAAAAGTGAAGAAAACGACAAAGTCTCTAAATCTGCTGGAAAAGTACCTGTGACGGCGTCAAGCCCTAGTGTGACGCCGTCAGCCCTTGATAAGCCAGAGAAATTTTGGAAGATTAACGGGGGACGGCGTCAAGAAGGTCGTCAAGCTTTGATAAGCCAGAGAGGATTTTAGAGGATTAAAGGGGGACGGCGTCAAGAAGGCCATCAAGAAACCCTAAACGCGGCGAGGTGACGGCGTCAAGCTCTATAACGTGACGCCGTCAGATCTATTTTCCTATATATACTTTCATAATTTTTAGTCATTAGTGTGCAACTTTGTGAGGAGAAACCCTAAGACGAATTTTCTGCCATTTTTAAGGGTTTTATACCCTTGGATCTCCCATGTTTAATTGAAGATAAGTAATCACTTAATCAATCAATATGTCTATGTGTTGTTTGATTATATCTTGTTCTTGTCTTTTAATTAACATGCTAGGCTAGATTTATCTTGTGTTTGCTTAGATCTAATGAAACCTAACTATTGATTATTAGTTGTTGGTGTGTTATTAATTGTATTGGATGATTGTTTATCGATGTTAGGCTTAAGAAAACTGGCTAACCCCCTATACGGTAACTTGCTTGAACGTCTTAAGAAACATGAACCAATGCGTACTAGGTTTATTTGGTTGTATTTAATGCATGAGCGAATTCTAGTGATCCCATGTTAGGAGCTTCTTAGCCGGCTCGACATAGGAGTGAAGTAGGAGCTTGTAGAGTTGGGGAAGTACGTACGCCACCCCACGATTGGTATTAAGGAATACACCCGTCATCCACGCAATTAATACACACTAATCAACCGGTAAAAGATAGTTAGGGAGTAAGGAAATCTAAGTAAACACATTTCTCTCCATATAAGTTTCACGACCTTTTCATTTTCAGTTATTTTATTTTATTTGCAATTGTAGCTATTTGGGTTAGTTGACTAGCAACTAATTCCGCCCACTCCTTCAAACCCGAGATTTTACTTGCTTTCATAAAATATAAAAATACAAAAAGAATCTTCCCTCACCCTTAGACCTATTAGAGTAGTTTTTCAATCCTAATGACACTATTACCCTAGAGAACGATCAATCCCCCGGTACTTGCCACTACACTATACTACATCGGTCAGGTACACTGCCTGGTGGGGATTGCAAGCCTCTTGAGATCCCTCGAGAGGTAAAACCTGTTGTAAGGTCGCAAAACCACGCATCAGGACCCTTCCCGGTCCTCATGTAGTTCCGCCTATGCATGTAACAAAATCTATATATAAGCAATGATGTATTTTGAATACAAAAATATAATGAAGTTTAACATCATAATAAAAAAGTATGTTGACTATTCAAATACGAAACAAAACTTCTTTATAAACAACATTTGTTGTCGAGTTTGAGCAGTCACCTGATGACGAACGCGAGCCCACATTTGCATGCCATATCTTCTGAAGTAATTCAAGTTTATCCCTAAAAGCTCTCTAAGTCCCAAGAACTCTTTGAGCAAAACTTTTTTGCAACTGGGAAATATTGAAGGTTGGACATGTTAACTGTCGTGTATCGGTTGCTTTTGAAACTCTTCCATATTTTCTTCCGTTGGGGACATTCCATACTGTTCCTCCATCCTACATTTAAATAAAAACAGAACTTTAATGTTAAAATCAAAGCACGTAGCATTTATATATTTTTAAGGATTTACGGTAAAAAAATATACTAACCAAAGTGACCACATCTCTTGCTACTAATGCTAAGAGCCTAAGATATCAGCACAAGAAATAGTTTTAGGAAACACATGGTAGGTATGTTATATAAATGGTTGGTTTCATATTATAAAAGTTATCCCTCTATCATTATATGAAAAAGCAGAATTTAGTTCTAGAACCTCAGATGCCTGCAAATCATTTATGGTATTGTTCAATTTTTCATAGTCGGATTTTGCCTTTCAAAGCACACCCTTGTGTTGATCTATCAACTAACAAAGAAAAGAAACTCAATTAAACAATAAACCTTAGTAAAAACCATAAAATATAAAGCGCTAAATACTAACCTGTTGTGTTGTTTTATACTCATCATCAACCTTTAAAATTCTCTGGTTTATCTCTGTAAGGTTGCTATTGTAATGCAACATGAATACTTATACAGGATCTCAAATGCTTAAGTAATAATATTAATGACACTATGGTTAACAATTATGTTAATATTTTCTCCTGGTTACAGAGTGTTCTTTGGTGTAAGACGGCTATGATACCATGCAAACTCGCGTATTGGATAAGCATTTTTAGATCATAACTATACATTTAGGGGTGTTAATTGGGTCGGGTTTTTCGGGGTCGGGTCCTCTCCTGTGTATCATCCTGTCATTAACATGTGTAATATAAGAATTTTTGTCTTAAACACACATTCCAAACACCTAAATGCAACCATCTAAAAGTGATGTCTATTTTTACCTATTATTCAAGGATTCAAATTGACCAACATTGTACTGAGATCCCTGATGTATCATCATAACTGCAAAAAGAACACCATCAATTTTAAGCAACAGAATAGGAAGACACAAGAGTAAGAAAATCAAATGTATATGCACCTTAAATAATTGTATGTTACATAGATTGAGACCACCAAGGCCGGATTGCTCATCGTTTGACCATGCCAACGTGTCCCGACGATAAGAATATTTACAAAAACTAAAAACTAACAACAAACCAAGCACAAAAATACAAAAGATCGAAAATGACGATGCTTACTGTTAATGGTCCCATTAATGTATATTTGATCTTGACCATAAAACTGAAACATTCAAACAATAGAAAAAAAAACATAATAAAAATAATCATAACAACTTATTACATCAATTTTTTTAGCATATTTGACACGTCAACTATTTATTAAAAAGGTCAAAAAAGATTGTTGTTTCAAGTAACTTGGGCCCGCACAAAAGAACTGGCCATTGTATTCACCCAATGTGTCCGACCCGCTATTTTATCCACCAATGCTTTATGCAAGAACATGCTCCTATAATCAAATTTATTAAAGGAACATGCTCCTGCAATCAAATTTATGCAAGAACTACTTCAAAGGATATAAAGGTAAACAATTAGTCTCGTGGTTTGAATCATAGTTTATAAATTACTATATATGTATGCAAGTGTGAAGTGTCAGATTTATTAAAGGCACTGCTTTTTGGATTTTTGTTATTTCACTATTAGAATAGTAGTTAAAACATATTACCTCGTTTGAAAAATTATCTAACATCCACTCAGGTCCGTCCTACAATAAGCACAAAGGAATTAACATTAGTGGCATCACCCATTGTGTTAATGGATCGTCTTTTCATAGATCCTTGTGTATGTTCACAAGATGGTACACATACGACCAAGAGCAGAAACCTTCAAGCCTTGCACCTATAGAGTGAGTCACCATACTTAAACAACTTCATGTAATCTTTAGCAATTTTACCAATGAGATTCCTGGCGGTATTGATTTGACAAAGAGCAAGCTTGTAATGATCTTTATTGTAGAGAACGTCAAGAAGATCACCAACATAATAAATGGACGAACTCACGGAACGGCTCACAGGACGAACTCACTGAACGACTTCAAGCTCTTTACTACTGAACGACTCACTGGACGACTTCACACTCTTTACTACTGAACCAACATACTTAATGAACACGCTGAACTTACTACTTCAATTACGCATTCTAACTACTTCTCCAATCACGGATTCTAACTTGCACCTTCAATGAAAATACATCTCTTGATTATGTGGCCTGGCAAGACCCACGTGCATATGTTACAATCGAATATTACGATACAATATCATCAACATCATTAATAAAGATTATCATGTACCTGATGTTGATATTACAAAGAGAATTGTTATCCTTCCTGCAAATTAACTTCATAACGTCGAAGATCATGATCATTAGAGGAGCATGAAAGGTTTACTTACCCACTGTTATCTTTATCGAAGTATTTGAATGCAGTGTAGAGATGCTCTTTTCTATCCATTATGTTCATATGCATTGTTGCTGTGAACTCGTCGTAGTCTATGGTCTCATTTCCATTTGCAACCTGTTATATTTTCAATTTTTCAGGTGACCAAATGAGGTTCTGCAATTCACTTTGTATATGTGAGGACTAATAAGAAATGAAATAGTCATATAGAATCTGTAGGTAGCAGGAAAACTCAGGTATTAATAAGCCCAAATACAATTGAAAAATGGTCATATTTTACCTGTGATTTCTACCCATTTAATATTTTGTTTCTAATGGGACAAGCACAAAAATTGTTGGTTAAAAGCGCAACCTGTCAATGGTAAAATAGGCCAACCCGGGCCATTTCAACACATACCAAAAATGACCCACAAAAGAATCACTTACATTTCGGGTTACTTAAAAGCTTTCGGGACACTAATACGGTCAGGATTCGTAGATGTGTGGATCTTAGGTAGGACAGGACAGCGAGCATATGCAAAAGCAATATCTCCAATGGGGGAAAAAGTGCTCCACATTTTCTCGGCACTTGACATGTCTTTACTATCTCATTTGCTACTGATTTTGATGATTGTGTAAGAAAGAAAACTAATGAAATGAACTTTATGTTAAAAGCCTAGCTACATCAAATTAGCAATGAATCAATCAGAAAGTTTTTCTCGAATTCTAAACAAAAATACTTCTAATATTGCATATCAAGTACTTTGTTTTGGTGCAGCTTACTCTAAGGCCTTTGATGTTCTTCAAAATCTTCAATTTTGTGTTTACAATTTGCAAGTTCTTTCTATACATGTCACCAGAGCCGAAAACTATCAGCCTTAGTATATAATATTCTACATTGTGTAATCCTAATCTGGCAAAATGGGAGGGAGGAGGGTTTGCTGCATTATTCAGACTTTTTCGATCATTAATATCTTGAGGGAGTGTTCGGGTTAGCTTATTAAAAGATTTAACAGTGTTTTGGTACGGCCAATAAGCCCTTTTGAGTATTTGATGAAAAAGAACTAAACGTTTATCGAACATCACAGCAGCAAAGAAAAGCTCGTCGTTCAGGGATGCGTTTACAATTCTTAAAAGGTATTTCTTCCCCTTGTCGACTTCAATTGCAAAGGTATCGGAAAAGCAGCTTCAAACATCAACAATGGCATCAGATTCAAACACCATCAAACTAAACATTGGCAAGCAGGATAAATAAGAAATAACACCTTTATGAAATGATAAAAATGAGAACTGCATCCTTATTAGACCGCTTAGTATCACCTAACTGATAAAGTACCACACCACCGTTTATGCCTTGCAACTGTGAGAAGTCAAAGTAGACCTGCAATAAACATTTTATGAAGTTAACCGTCTACTGGAGTACCATTTTAAATTTAGAATAAATTAACACCTCTACAAAATAAAAAGTTTATACTCAAAACTGAAAATACATAATGTCAATTTAAGCATTATTTTATAGGCTTTTATCAAGCACATCTCTTCCCAAAATAGGCAACCTATTTTTTGTAAGAACGTTGTTAGAATTTCTACTTAAACATTGCATATCGTATCTTGTTACTGATATGTGGCTGATATTTTCAGTTAAGCGAATGTTGGTGTGTATTTATGCAAGCATTCCAGTCAATGAATGGTCTATGCAGCCATGCAGGCGCAGGCACACCATCAGTGATGTGGATAGTTATTAATTGTTTATTTGTTGGTGTTTAAGAGTCTGCAACCTTTATCTAAATCAACACCTTTGGTTCCTCAACTATGTAAAGTAAAACCAAAAAACCAATGAGACAATGACCTACACACCTAGACTTAGTACAGAAGTACGCCTAAATCAATACAGATCTGAAAGCCCAAAAATTCTAGTTTAGGAGCCATGGGTTTCTCTGGATTGGAAAAAGAACTCATGAGAGTAAGAGGGATTGCAGAGGGAAGGGTGTTGCGACTGGGGTAATTCAGGGCTTTATTCTTCTCATCTTGTATTGAATTAATTGAGGTTTTGAAATTCAGTACACTCATGACAAATGTGATACTTAAAGCAATGGTTGAGCTTGAACTAACCTGAAAATTGCGTGAAAGAAATGCCACCAACGACTTGTCTTTTTTATATTTGCTGATTTTAAAAAGGCCTGACAAAACTTGCAACCTGTTTAATGCTATGTAAAGAAGTGCACAAGCCTTCTGACCTCTTTTCTCTAAATATTGACATTTGGCCAGCCTCTCCATCTGCAACAACGAAATTGATGTGTTGAATGACCAAGCATGGCAAAGATACTCCCACAAAAATGATATTGAATAAATTGTTTTCTTGATAAGGTTAATGTAAGGAGTATGTGAAGAACTGAGCTTTAGCATTTTTTTACCTTTAGATTTGCAATGGCAACTATACAATTCAAATGCATAAAGAACAACCATCAATGCTCATCTTAACCTGATTATAATTGAATATAATCAAGAAGATCACCAACATAATAAATGGACGAACTCACGGAACGACTCACTGGACGAACTCACTGAACGACTTCAAGCTCTTTACTACTGAACGACTCACTGGACGACTTCACACTCTTTACTACTGAACCAACATACTGAACGAACACGCTGAACTTACTACTTCAATTACGCATTCTAACTACTTCTCCAATCACGGATTCTAACTTTCACCTTCAATGAAAATACATCTCTTGATTATGTGGCCTGGCAAGACCCACGTGCACTGATGCGTGGTTTTGTGACCTTACAACAGGTTTTACCTCTCGAGGGATCTCAAGAGGCTTGCAATCCCCACCAGGCAGTGTACCTGACCGATGTAGTATAGTGTAGTGGCAAGTACCGGGGGATTGATCGTTCTCTAGGGGAATAGTGTCGTTAGGATTGAAAAACTACTCTAATAGGTCTAAGGGTGAGGGAAGATTCTTTTTGTATTTTTTATATTTTTATAAAAGCAAGTAAAATCTCGGGTTTGAAGGAGTGGGCGGAATTAGTTGCTAGTCAACTAACCCAAATAACTACAATTGCAAATAAAATAAAATAACTGAAAATAAAAAGGTTGTGGAACTTATATGGAGAGAAATGTGTTTACTTAGATTTCCTTACTCCCCAACTATCTTTTACCGGTTGATTAGTGTGTATTAATTGCGTGGATGACGGGTGTATTCCTTAATACCAATCGTGGGGTGGCGTACGTACTTCCCCAACTCTATAAGCTCCTACTTCACTCCTATGTCGAGCCGGCTAAGAAGCTCCTAACATGGGATCACTAGAATTCGCTCATGCATTAAATACAACCATAAAAACCTTAGTACGCATTGGTTCATGTTTCTTAAGACGTTCAAGCAAGTTACCGTATAGGAGGTTAGCCAGTTTTCTTAAGCCTAACATCGATAAACAATCATCCAATACAATTAATAACACACCAAAAACCAATAATCAATAGTTAGGTTTCATTAGATCTAAGCAAACACAAGATAAATCTAGCCTAGCATGTTAAATAAATGACAAGAACAAGATATAATCAAATAACACATAGACATATTGAATGATTAATTGATTACTTATCTTCAATTGAACATGGGAGATCCAAGGGTATAAAACCCTTAAAAGTAGCAGAAAAATCGTCTTAGGGTTTCTCCTCACAAAGTTGCACACTAATGACTAAAAATTATGAGAATATATATAGAAAATCAGATCTGACGGCGTCACGTTATAGAGCTGACGCCGTCACCTCGCCGCGGTTAGGGTTTCTTGATGGCCTTCTTGACGCCGTCCCCTTTTAATCATCCAAAATCCTCTCTGGTGCGTCAAGGGTTGACGGCGTCACAATGGTGCTTGACGCCGTCACAGGTACTTTTCCAGCCGATTTTGAGACTTTGTCGTTTTCTTCACTTTTATGCTCCAAAAACGTCCAAAATGCTTCCTTTTCCAGATTTCTTCTCCAAAGTACCTAAAATGACAAAAGGAACAATTTAGGGCAATATTTGATCAAATAAATACGATTTAGGGCTTAAATGACCCCCTAAAAGCGGTACACTTTTCGCTTCATCAAATACCCTTACACTTGAGATTTGCTTGTCCTCAAGCAAATGCGCTTTTATTCTAATCAAAATACAAGTTAGGGGTCATTTAATGCTAATATAAAAGTAATTACAACAAATAGTCGTTCCACTTTAATCATAATAAGCACGGAGATTACAGACTAGCATACTCACATCTCTCAGGTGTCATAAAAGTATATCTCATAAATGAAAATGAATAGTATCTCTCACTACCTGTCATAGCAAATAGATTACCATAGGCTTGGGAAAGGATCAAAAACCTCCTCCACTAGGCGTAAGCACCTAAGATAAACTATCAAAGTTAGGTGTAGGGATATGATAAACACGGTTTTGTTGGATAAGGGATATTTTACTGGTGGCGAGTTAAAGATCTTGATTAATTACATGTACAATATGGCGTTGCTAAGCCAAGACTAGACTCGACTTAAGCTAATGAAAAAAATAACAAAAAGATAAAATAAACATAAAATGAAACGGGATGGTAGTCCGTATGTTTTTTTATTTTTTTTTTTTTTTTTTTTTTTTTTTTTTTTTTTTTTTTTTTTTTTTATTGCATACACTCTTGCCCTACCATCCAAAATAATAGATCGTTGGGGGGTTGTATCCCCCTTACACTTGAACTTTTACATAACTTTATATATAACTATTCTAATGACTCGAATTAAGATAATCGAAACACTTGGAGTACTTTTAAAATATTTAGCACATATGGGGGTAATAATGTTGTTCTTCCCCATTACTCCATTACACTAGTACTTTACCCATGAGTCCCAATCGTCCCAAAATAATATGTACAAGGATATGACTCGACTTAGCAACCATGTAATCAATTAGATAATTAACTTGGGGTTTAAACAAATGTTGTCACAATAATGCACTAAAAATGAGTGCATACAAGGTAGGCTAAGGCGATTTGGGTGTACATTTAAGTGGGGTGTAAACAAATTCTTACTTTAAGTAAAATGCTTAAAGTTAGAAACGAAAAGATAGGCTCTGAAGGGTGTACTAGGGGTATCGTGTACTAAAAATGAGTACAACGCAAAGGGTGTGGGAGAATTACTTGACCAATGTAGCCAATGTAATTATAACAAAAACACAGGTGTAAAACAATGGGTTAATCCTAATGCCTCTTATCATGTAGTAAATCTAACTACACGAATGTAGTCTCACTTGTGGCCTCAGAATGGTCCTAACGCAAGTTCTAGAATCTAAGTGCTACCGGTACACACATCATAGCATAAATGCTTTTCCTACCAATTCTAGGGGCGAACCTCACATATTTGGGGGTGGAAAAATTTTTAGTGGTACGGTTTTGTGCTAGTCATATAACTCCTATCCGTGAGACGCTCATTAAGACCAAAGTTTCACTCCTATATGTTGTAAAAAATTTTAAATTTGGCACTAAAATTGCCTTAACAGGTATTTCTCTCAGTTTTATTACACATCTACCATTAAACAAACGAAAAATCAAGCGTAATAGCATTCTCTAAGGTATCGTACTTTACCCCCCCTTACACTTAAGATGAACATTGTCCCCTAATGTTCAAATAACAAGATGTAAAAGTAAATAAGGTAAAAGATTGAAATCAAATACTCCCCTGATTCGCTCGGTGGATAAAGAGGTAACATGGTTAGATCTTCTTCCAAGGTAATGTTGAAGCTTCAAGACTAAAGCAGCGCCAAAAGCTAGATTCCACATACATCTCCTTGTCCAAAATAACCTGTTAAACCTGAGAAAACAAACCACGAAAACCTGCATAACATCGGCGGGATAAATCTGTATAAGGATATAATGCTTGTGGAATGATTATTTTGCAGATTCCTGGAGTTTATAAGTTAGAGATTTAATAAAGCATTTTATGATTCCGGAAGAAAAACAAAACTTTCAAAAAAAAATTCCAGAAAACTGTTCCTGACGCCGTCAGACTGGGGTCTGACGCCCTCAGAAGTGATCTGACAGATTTTTCATGTTAAGTTTCCGGGAAATTTCTGGAAAAACTCAATCCTTATTTCCTGGAAATCTTGCAAAATATCATTATGACTCGATACAAGCATTTGACTCAAACAATTACTAATATGTATGTTAATTTAATATTGTTATGATTCATGTTCATTTGTTCTAATAAACCGATTTGGATTTCCCTTACACTTATCTTTTGCAAAATACTTTTATATGTAGTTAAGACGAAGTTAAAAACAAGATAAAGCATTTTCACAATTTAGTTTCGAACATGAACCAATAATAATAAAAATTAAACATACATACGGAAGCAAATAAAATCAAACAAACAAATAAATAAACACACAAAGCAAATAAAGCTTGGGTTGCCTCCCAAGAAGCGCTTTTTTTTGTTCGAGTCACGAGCCTGACTCTACCCTTATTTAACGGATAAAGGAGAGGTTTTTCCTACACTTAGGATTAAGTGCGGGTGATAGTAGCGATACACACCATCTTGGTGGAAGTATGCCGCGTGAGGAAAGAGTGGTGGATGAATTATATACTCAAAGGGGTGTGCTCCTTTCATCATAACCTTACCTAGTTCACTTTGGTCAATGGGTGAATTAAAGTTTTCTCCTAAAAAGGGATCATCTTCTATCAACTTCGAGAGATTCCTAGTTGGGAATCCATCTTGACCTAATAAACCTGGTTTAAACCCATAATGTTTCTTGTGATCAATCATGAATGGGTGATGTAAGTATGTAAGGTCATGGTTCACTCCTATATTAGCTTCCACTCCACATGGCCTAGAGTCTACTACCTTAATCTTAACATTACCCAGACTACATGGTTTGATGGGTGGATCGGGACCTTTTTTAATTCCTAAATTCACATCTAAAGATGGAAGATTAGGTAACGGTTTTGGTTGAGGCTCCGGTTCATCAAAAATAGGAAATCCCCTAGAACTAAGAGTAAGGTTGTGATCACTATAAGCATTCAAACCTATATCCTCTAGTTGTGTTTGGTTCAAAGGTTCTACCTCCATCAGGATTCCTAAAGTCTCTTCTACTTCTTCCGGGTAAGTCACGGGCGGTGTGTGTGCCTCAAATGATGGTAGGACTTGTGAGGTACTTAGCGGGCTTATGTTACTAACCTCATCATTCCTTGTGTCAAGATCACCTATATCCTCATCATGGGTTTTGGTAGAATTTAAACCTAACATTTTCCCTAATATCTCAAGTGCTTCTCTAGGCATCTCAACTTCTATATCCGAATCATAAGGATCATCCTCAATATTCTGACTGCTATATTCAAATTGCCCAAAAGATTCATCATGTGTTTCTTGAGATTCATCGTCATCAACCCATAAAACCTAGGTCTATTTGATCAATGTGATCATGCTCGGCTAGATCCTCCATCACATCAAGATCACCTAAGTGTTCACCCAGTATTATGGTAGTGCCTAACCATGACATGCAGCTAGGTGGCTCAACTCTAACCGTCTCAGAATCTTGGTTTGATTCTAAGTTCATGTTCTTAGAAACTAGGTCATCTTGCTCATACAAATCCATTAATTCGTCGTACTTATCGGCCATGGTTAGGGAGCTTTCCTCAAAATTCATCCAACGGGTCTCACTAAAAGGAATTGATCCTGATAATGATCTTTAATAGAATTCACACATGCATAGAATTCATCAAACCCATCTAACTTTACCCTCAAATCTTCACGGATGTCATTAAGAGTTCGCAAAAATTCATGGTAGGAAGCAAATCTATTGGTGAAATATAATTGTTCCTCTATTGTCAATGATCTAAATGGAATTTCATCCGCCATGGTGACAAATGAAAAATGGTTTTACAAACAAAGGGCACAAAGAAAAAGATAGACTAAAGAAATCCTAGAAAAATAAAAAAAAATCCCACTAGAAAGGAATCTAGTGAGTAGACCTAATAAAATAAAAATCTCAACGTAAACAATAACTATTCCCCGACAACGGCGCCAAAAACTTGATGCGTGGTTTTGCGACCTTACAACAGGTTTTACCTCTCGAGGGATCTTAAGAGGCTTGCAATCCCTACCAGGCAGTGTACCTGACCGATGTAGTATAGTGTAGTGGCAAGTAACGGGGGATTGATCGTTCTCTAGGGGAATAGTGTCGTTAGGATTGAAAAACTACTCTAATAGGTCTAAGGGTGAGGGAAGATTCATTTTGTATTTTTTATATTTTTATAAAAGCAAGTAAAATCTCGGGTTTGAAGGAGTGGGCGGAATTAGTTGCTAGTCAACTAACCCAAATAACTACAATTGCAAATAAAATAAAATAACTGAAAATAAAAAGGTTGTGGAACTTATATGGAGAGAAATGTGTTTACTTAGATTTCCTTACTCCCCAACTATCTTTTACCGGTTGATTAGTGTGTATTAATTGCGTGGATGACGGGTGTATTCCTTAATACCAATCGTGGGGTGGCGTACGTACTTCCCCAACTCTATAAGCTCCTATTTCACTCCTATGTCGAGCCGGCTAAGAAGCTCCTAACATGGGATCACTAGAATTCGCTCATGCATTAAATACAACCATAAAAACCTTAGTACGCATTGGTTCATGTTTCTTAAGACGTTCAAGCAAGTTACCGTATAGGAGGTTAGCCAGTTTTCTTAAGCCTAACATCGATAAACAATCATCCAATACAATTAATAACACACCAACAACCAATAATCAATAGTTAGGTTTCATTAGATCTAAGCAAACACAAGATAAATCTAGCCTAGCATGTTAAATAAAAGACAAGAACAAGATATAATCAAACAACACATAGACATATTGAATGATTAATTGATTACTTATCTTCAATTGAACATGGGAGATCCAAGGGTATAAAACCCTTAAAAGTAGCAGAAAAATTGTCTTAGGGTTTCTCCTCACAAAGTTGCACACTAATGACTAAAAATTATGAGAATATATATAGAAAATCAGATCTGACGGCGTCACGTTATAGAGTTGACGTCGTCACCTCGCCGCGGTTAGGGTTTCTTGATGGCCTTCTTGACGCCGTCCCCTTTTAATCATCTAAAATCCTCTCTGGCGCGTCAAGGCTTGACGCCGTCACAGGTACTTTTCCAGCCGATTTTGAGACTTTGTCGTTTTCTTCACTTTTATGCTCCAAAAACGTCCAAAATGCTTCCTTTTCCAGATTTCTTCTCCAAAGTACCTAAAATGACAAAAGGAACGATTTAGGGCAATATTTGATCAAATAAATACGATTTAGGGCTTAAATGACCCCCTAAAAGCGGTACACTTTTCGCTTCATCATGCACAATTAGTAAGCTAAAAAATGTTTATGTGCAATCAAAAACCTGCCAGAACCGTTTGGATCAGTACTTAAACATGACCTATTAAAAAAATAAAAGAAAAGAAAAAAGCTTACCCAAACATGCCTTTTCTAACACTTCAGCGAGTCAGTAGCTTTCGGGCTTGGCGCAAGTGGGATTGTCAAGAATCTGAAGCCATGTATATCCTTTGGTTCAAACCAAACCACAACTAATAACTGGTTGTTCTTTCTGACTTCTTGGTCCAATCTGCAGACATAATAGAACGTTGTATAGTTGCATGACCCGCCAAAAATGTTGCATCTATGAAAATCAAAACGTACATTATAATAGAAAATGAAGTTGAATGAATGGTTGTGGGTTGACAACTTGGTTGTACGATTTGAGCAAAAGCCGAACTAACAACTCCAACGCTGGAAAATAGTTACTGTTAGCTGGTATATTTATTGTTAATTGTATGGCTTCACGAAGTGTGTGTACAATTGCCTGTAATTTGGGACATGCTATGGCCCGTGGTCCTTGCAACTTGGTACAGGGAATTCGTCGAGATTTTTTGGATGCAAGCTGAGTGTCTTTTGTAATGCCATGGCCTTCCTGAGATGACTCTATAGATGGTTGCCTCACTTGCCGAGTTGACCCACTATTTAGGATAGTAACTGTTAATACCGTTAATTTTTAAGACTAAGTTGTGTAAAAAGGTATGTTGTTACTTTTTAAATTTGAGAATTCACTTCAAGTAGCTTCGCCAGTGAGAACTGGTTCCTCATTTGACCTGCTCTTAGTCTTCATGTCTTTGCCGTTGGATGCCCAGTATTTGTTCTACCCAGCAGTTCTTTGTACCTGCACCAAATTTGATTTGTAATGAATCTGTGTATATTGGTATGCATAATGTGTCAGTGGAAAAGGTTCCGGTGTGACAAATTAAGTACTTGCTGGACTTCCGGGATACTAGGGTCTAGATAATACTGAGTTGCTGGAGTCCCCGTAAGTTGTAGACTTATGCTTAATGGATTTTGCATTTATAAAATTTTACATAAACCGTGCGTAGCAATTGTAAATGTTAAACATTATGATTACCTCCGTATCTATTCGTTACTTGGCATGAGCTGATTGCTATACTCACCAGCTTTTCCATTGCGTCACATGTTTGTATATCAAAGTCTGCAGCCATTTTGTTTCACATTGTAAACCCAATAGCCATTCCGTTGCGAAACACACAGTTTCTGAGTTATGATTGGTTCATATGTGTGAGACTTATGAGTCAAGTAATGAAAGTTAGTCTAACTTTTGGACGTCGATGATGCTCCTTTTTGCAGCTTCACGAATGATAACAAATCTGGGGACAGACGAAACAAAAACATCAGGCGGATTTTATAAGAACATGTGATACTAAAAGAATATTCATTACATTAGTGCAATTTTGAGTGCGCGCGACACCGGAGGTGATATCCCAAATTTAGGATCCTCACTATAGTTCTGAAACCGTATATCAATTGAGAGTGAGTCTACGTAAAACGAAGTAGACACAAATTTTAAGCTAGCATGTATAGCAAACTGTTACCGAAAACGTTATACGGGTGTTTGGATCTGTCTTTCGAGAGTAGCTCTCCAAACACCTTACTTCGTAAGCCGATAACCAATTTTGAACATATAAAATATATTTAGTTCCTTACAACAACAAAGTGAGTTATATGAGTCAAGAAATATATACGCAGTCAATGTGACTCGAATAGGCGAGGCTATGGAGGAGATAACTATAATAAGAATCGTAGCAGGTTAAACCCATTAGCAATTCTTTCTCCATCATTTGGTATCTACTATTTCAAATCTGTTTCACCTTGGCATTAATACATAGCTGGTTGGGCATGGTGGCAACTTGTATCGTTGGCACTGAGTTTCTTGAGATGTTGTGCCAATAGCCTTTTCAATGCTTCTCCAACCACTATAGGAACCTCCTGTGAGCATATTAGATTTGAAATCCGATTAATTACATGGAACATATTGGGTAATCTTTTGGTGCGGGTTATAAAGGGTGGGGTCGAGTTGTCCCAAAAAGACTGTCTCTAAGTTTTAACTACGTGTTTTGAAAAAGCCCCGGTCTGAGTGCTTATGCTTATTAGCTTTTTTACTTACTGAAAATAGCAATAATCCTTTTGAAATAAGCTCACCCAAACACCGTTAAACTGCCATAAAGTTCAATAATTGTAGCAGGTGACTATTTTAATCTCTTTGATTATTACTTAACTCTTTAACTTAATACAAACTCATTAGACATAAAACATCGCCCAATTTGACCCGTTTATCTGTAAATGGATCAAAATGCCATCTCTAAATTGTTACTTATGTAATCCAAAGAAGGAAACACTAACCATTTTCCACTTGTTTATACTCTTCCTGGAGCTTTCTCTTTGCTGCTTCAAATTTGTCTTGACCCGATGCCTCGCTTGATACCCGTTAAGCTTATGATTTTGTTTTCCTTAAACGAAAAACATACCTTTGATTAATCAAAGTGAGAAGTTGATTTAGAGTTTGAGAGGAAAGGTTGGAGGCCAAACTGTGGAAAATTTGTTACTCTTATAGAAACTTACATCAAATAAACAACTTTGGTTGTTCGAATTTAACTCCCTATTTAATTTTCTTATTTAAACTGCAATAACCACTTACAATTAACCTGTAATTGATAATACCACGAATCAGCGCATCCAAAAAGTTGACTAATTGTAAAAGATAACTATGACCATAGAGATCTGGAAGTTTCTTACTCATATTTTTTCTTGATTTGGGAAACAGATATAGGCTCCAAGTATGTATCTGTTGCTATGTTGCTCTCATTGCTCTAAATCCAATATGGCCTACTTCGTAGAACCTGCATTAAATCCATATTAGCAAATTTTCGCCTCAGTGCATGATATTAGCCCACATAAAACCTGCATTAAATATTTTCCATGTCAATCTCGACATGATTGACTCCAGTTAGTGAGTCTAGCAAATACTTGATCGCAGTCATATATTCTGGAGAGGCGATACCTTCGATTTTTATATATGTGCACCAAATTGGCAATTTAAATCATCATGAATAAGTGAATCGTTCTGCAAAAAATAATCAACAAACTTTAGGAGGGATTGAAGGGTGCAGGAATGAATAAAGAAGCACGTTAGGGTTTTTTGGAGAGGCTCACAATTGAAGCGCATTAGGTTTTTATTTAATTGGTTTTTTAATCGCAGAATTGAATTAGATATATGTGAATTAGCAAAAATAAAATAAATTGCACAGGTTTATAGGTTTCGAGTTACAGAATATCTCCAAAAAGTTGTAGTGGTTCAGTGGTTAAGATACCACATATTATACTCATGGTCATGAGTTCGAATCCATGCAGGTGCTTTTTTGCAAAAAAAATAAATCAGCCGAATTTAATAAAAAAAATTGCTTACATGGCATAGTTTAAGATTATGTGGCATTGAGGTGGCATTTATGTGGCATTATCTACGTGTAACGCCTCCTGTTATATATATATATATATATATATATATATATATATATATATATATATATATATCAATGTTGCAAAAATCGGCCGTATCGGCCGATTAATCGCCGATATATCGCTTATCGGCCTTCGACGTTGTAGAATTTTGCATATCAGTCAAAAAATCGGTTTGGGCAAAAAAAGGCCAGAAATCGGCCGATTAATCGGCCGTATCAGCCGTATCGGCTGTATCGGTCAACTTTAAAAAAAATAAAAATCTAGGCATTCTACTTAATTTGGGGATCGTTTATTTCACTTATAACACACAATGAGCCTCATAATCAGAATTGGAGCCTTTTATTGAGGTTTGGAAACATAGTAGGCTTGGAATCAGTTACGATCTTTAGTTTGGTCTCCAGATATACCCAAAACATGCAAAAAATGCCAATCCGATTAATCACCGATTAATCCCGCCTTGGCCGATTAATCGCTGCAGGGTGGTCGACCGCCACGCTACCGATTCACGATTTTTGCAACATTGATATATATATTGCCCTAAGTCTCATGACACGCAAACGTTAACAAAGTACCGGGCTTTGGTGGGGGAACAATCCAAATTAATGGCATGAGTTGTGGGTGAACAATCCAAATTAATGGCATGAGTTGTGGGTGAACAATCCAAATTAATGGCATGAGTTATGGGTGAACAATCCAAATTAATGGCATGAGTTATGGCCCTCGGGTGATAGGGGATTTGGTAATTTCCTATTTTACTTCAAATATAATGCATTGCGACTAATACGACTAGCAACTAAGGCTATCCGTCAAGTATTAGTAGAATAGGCAGTCAGCCTCCAACCGATCTGTTCACTATATTCGCGTTCACTCGCAAGTGATTAATGGTTCATGATAAGAGGGGCTTTTGGCAATAAAGTTACTTAGGCAATATCAATCAGGTGTAGAATACATAAAATACTTGTGTTCTATTTTTTAGCATGTATTTCCCTAGGAGATAGGAAAACATATAAAAGTGATGTATGAATTCATGGTAATTCGTAAAAGTGTATCTTACTTGTGAGAGTGAAATCAAGAATTATGTTTCAATAAGCAATTAGAGTGTGTCATCATTTGAGTACAACGTTTAAGATAAACGGTTAAATTTGTAAGTAGAACGAGCATGTATCTCCCCCAAAGAGTATAAAACAAGTGAAACAAGGGGCTATGACTCACCTTGTGTGTAACTGGCAAGGTGAAATGTGAAATCAAGTAAATTACGGGTACAGCTCCAACACACGACCTGATTAATGGTAAAGTCTGAGAATTTGACATTTTTGACTTAATACGAACAGTGAGTGTGAAAGTGAGTAACGGATAACGATTTGATTGGTGATGTGAGTGTGATATGCTTAAAATGCTTAAAGTTCAAAAATAATATTATATATAATATTACCTTGTTTTTATGTCATTTAATCCATAAATATTGTTTCCTCAAAAGTGGTGAAACGAAACGTTAAGTTGAATCGTTAAAACTCGTTATATATAAATATAACGTAACGTGATTAAATATTTGAACGAAATGTAAAAATGCACGTGATGGTGTTGAAAAATGTAAAATATGAAATAGAAATGAAAAGGGTATAAAGTTTCTGTTGGTCCTTGAAATTTTACGATTTTTACATTTTCTACCCTAACGGAGTTAGTTTTTCACCGTTAGTCCTTGTTTACATTTTTTGTCCAAAAAGGTTCCAAAATGACTTTTTAAGCTTCAAGTTTGCTGGATGTTCATGTTCTACCCTTAACTTACTGAATTTACAGTTTTGAACACAGTTTTGTGAAGTTGGCAGTTTTAACCCTTAAAGTTGAAATATTTTGCAAACTTAGTCCAAAAATCACAAAAAGAGTGTGAAAAGATTTCTGAAAGTTTTAATAACTTTATAAAGCTTATTTAAGTCAAAATCAACTGCTTATTGGTCAAAGAGCTTATTTTTAAGCTTAATGGGCTTTACGAGTGAAATTAAAGGCCCGTTAACGTTTTTCGATCCAAAGGGTTTTAAGACAGTGGGCTTATCATTGGGCTTATTTTATGGTTAGAAAAACATAACAAAAGAGCTTATACTAGTAGCTTATTCCATGTGCTTAATAACAGTTATTGGGCTTTTGAGTCCAACCGAATATATACAAGGGATTTTAACATAGTTCGAGTAGCCTTAGTTTTGAGGTTCAAAAAGGGTTTATATGAGCTTATCACTGAAAACTTATAACATCAACTTATTAGGTGAGCTTGTGAAGAATCGAGATGTGCGATAAAATTTATATGTCGTGTGTTCGAATTCGGTTTTAAATAGCCATTTCTTAGTCGATATAATGAGTTGTACAAATAAATAAATAAGACTTATTTAAGTTTTATAATTTATATGATGAACATACGATTAAAAATGGTGTTAGATAGTCCTTAAAATGAATATGTATGTGTCGTGTAAAGGTGTAAATTGATTTTTGGCCAACTCTTGATATCGAAGGTCATATGTGTAATGAAAAATAAATATAAAAAAAATGTGAAACATGCATACGAAGTAAATATATACGTTCGAATAAAAGGCGAGCATGCATGAAACATAAAAACCATAAAGTTGAATGGAAAGGAGTCGAAAGGACTTACTACGCCTCAAAGGGTGGTGAGTTAAGTGTGATTATGGACTAGAAATTGAAAGGAACTCGCATTGCTCTATAGAACTATCAAAAGGGGCGAGTTCGACTTGTATTAATTTAGAAAACAACTTGAACGGTTAGCACATGCTTCCTGCTTTCTTGAGGTTTCGAATAGGGAGTATAGACTTAGGATTTTTAGGTGTGAAATGGAGTTAAAGAGTGAAGGAAATATAAGTGTGTATGTTCGTATATGCATGCATGTATAGTACTAGTCGATATATATTATAAC
Organism: Artemisia tridentata subsp. tridentata; assembly: GCA_021014915.2. NCBI lineage: Eukaryota > Viridiplantae > Streptophyta > Magnoliopsida > Asterales > Asteraceae > Artemisia > Artemisia tridentata. Next base: position 235,747,356 of record CP139505.1, read on the forward strand.
TTAAGGACAAGTTGGGATTGCATTTCGATTTGTTGGCAGAGATATGTAAGGGACAAAGAGAATAAACTTGGCTAGAAAGTCCTTGGTGTAAGAGCAAGTAGTTTTGGTTCAAGTGGTATATGTATGTATATATACATGTTGACATATATGAATTTTAGGGGCAAGTGGAGATGAAAAGGGAACATTATTAGATTGTGGCAGGGATTTAGGAATGTTAGAAGATTTACAAAAGATATTGGAAGGACTTGGGGTGTATGGTTGAGTATATGTGTCGAGTAACATATATACTTGTGTCGACATATGTTCAAAAGGTCCAAAATAATACATCAACGTGTGATATTGTAGAACAAAGTGAGAAAATGATCATATAGCTTCATACTCAACCAAAGAACATAAAATACATAGGTGGAATTTAGTTAAACCGAGTTTGGATTAAATGGGTGAAAATATGTTGAACTTGTATATGTTTCGAGTGTGATATACATTGGCTCTCGTTCGTGTATCAAACTTTTGAAATAGAGTGTGAGAGTCGACATACCATTTCTTTGGTGGGTGAGGAGTCGAATGGTGTAAAAAGTATCATATTATGTGTGTCAAATTTGAGAGAAAACGTGACCAAGTGTGGTGAGTTTAGTCGAGTGAGATAAGAGTTTTAATAAAACTTATAAAATTTGTGTTGGGCTTGTAAATAGTACCAGGCCATAAAAGTTGGGCCGTGATTTAATATAAGGATCCGTTTTGTGTATAAAGAGGGTATTTGATTTGTCGTGGTCCGCGTGTGAGCTCGTTCCAATATTTGGTGAAACACGTATTGTTAGGAATATAAATATTCATCTGAAGACTCGGTCACCCCGAGTACTCATTAGCATTTAATAGCTCGTAGGAATATTAATACTATTAGTAATAGATTAGTTATTTTAGTATTTGTTGAGTGGGTCGGGTCTTTACCCACTGTTAGCTCGCTCCACAGCCCACACAGGGCACTCAGTATTGTAACTATAAATACCCCTCTCCACCTAGGGAGAGGGTTGGAACTCCTTCATATTTTCACATAATACATGTTCTTTTTCTCTCTCTAAGTTCCCACTTTCTTTCTCTCACTAAAACCACCACTTTAATCTGGCCAAATCTCCATGGTTTGTGTGTTATATGATTATGAATATGCTACAATTGGTATCAAGAGCCAAGGTTAGGTTCGTGTAAGAGCATATTCAGATTCGTTGTGTGGATTTTTGGTCTCATTTGGTTCGTACTAAATAGTAAAGAAAAAACCTTGTTTAATCTTTGTGTGTGATTAAATCCATTGAAAACTTGTACTTTTGTGTTCATTGAACTGTTTTACATCTTCCTTGATAACATACTACTTGGTTAGTGTCTGTTTGTGGAAGATTTGAAGGGTTTCTTGGCAGCGGTTTGGCGTTCGGAAGAGTTTTCATCGTAGCGGTTTGACTTTCGGTGAAGGATTATTCGTAGCGGTTTGTGTTATTCTGGTAACTCTAAGTAGCGGTTGGGTAATCAGCGGTTTGGAAGTTATCTATAATGGTAAACAAGACAAAACGTACGGAAAGTGACATTTTTGTCCTATTACTCCAGCGGTTTGAGTTTCTGTCGCTAGCGGTTTGTCATTTAGTGATTGCGGTTTGACTAGTCCTTGTGGTTTAGCATTCAGCAGTTTAACCTTCAGCAGTTTGGGTCTTAGCGGTTCAGACTTTCAGCGGTTTAACCATATAGCGGCTTAGGTCTTTGTGGTTCAGGCATTAGCGGTTTGACCTTAGCGGTTTGAATAATGTTCCAGCGGTTTAACACTCCGGTTCAGCGGTTTAATACTAGTGGTTTGGTCTTCAGATTTAGCGGTTTGACTTAGCGGTTTGTTATGCGTGTTAGCGGTTTAGATATAGCGGTTTGGTCTTCAGGTATTGCGGTTTGTAGTTCCTGCGGTTTGACTGTTTACGTCAAAACTTCAAACGGCCATAACTTTTGAACCGTAACTCCGTTTTCAGCCCACGACCTGTCAAAACGACCGTGAGACCGAGGAGAAGGACATGTTGAATACGTTTTCATTTAAAAATTTAAAACTTTTGTATCAAACACCCAATCAAGTGTGACGTAATATGAAGAGTGTCAACAATGAGTATATAGCATCTAGAGATGACTATAGTAAACTACAACATATGCACAATCAAACCATGGAACATACATGATCAATCACTACATGAGCAACAAGCCACACAAACACATATGCAATGCAAATATAAATATAAAGCGATAACTAATGAAATGAAAGTAAAGAGATAAGTTAGAAGGCGCAAACCGGACACGGTGATTTATAGTGGTTCGGTCACGAAGCTCCTCTTCGCCCTACTCTACTCCCCGAGTACCCAACTCGAGAGTTACTTCACTAATCAACAAACTCCCTTTAGGCGGAGAAAACCGTACACGTCGCTTAACTTGTTTTTCGACACTAAGCTAGATGTCGAGTGCTAATCTTAGCTAGCACCAATCTACCACGATCTACCCGATCTACACCATACACGTCGCTTATCCTATTTCCGACACTAAGCTAGATGTCGAGTGCTAATCTTAGCTAGCACCAATCTACCACGATCTACCCGATCTACCCTTGATCCACATGATCAATCACACAAGCCCAATGGCTTCAAGAGATCTTCACTATCTCTTAAGATCACAATGATCTTGACTCACTCTCTCACAAAAGAAAAGTAATCTTGATGTATTCTATGATACAATCAAGAGTGTAACAAATGTTACAAGACCTAACAACTCCAACACTTTGTATCTACTTGGATACTTTGTGTTCTTCTCTTGCTAATCAAGAGGGATGACAACACTTTGTATCTACTTGGATACTTTGTGTTCTTCTCTTGCTAATCAAGAGGAATGAAGAGGATCACTTGAGTGGATGATTGGATCACTCTTAAACAACCTAAGACTCTCCAAATGATCAAAGAAAGTTATCTAAGTGAAGAGGGATAAGACCAGAGAAAAAGGACTGGAAAAATCAAGTTGGAAGTGTGGAATGGTCCACTATTTATAGGCAAGGGAAAATCTGACCGTTACAGACCCACGGCTCCACTAAATACCCGACGGCTCCACTAAATTTAGTGGAGCCGTCCATACTTAAAGGTGCCGTGGACGCTCCCTTTTTTGTCTTTAGTGGGGAAGGTTTATTTGGGGAAGTTAGGAGCTGTTTTGGGGGGAAATTTGGCTGTTGGGATTTTCAAACATATTTTTCAAAATAAAACATTTCTTTTTAATTCAAAAATAATTTGTGAAATATATTTTTGAAAAAATGTTTTGTCACATTAAAAATGTGAAGTTTAGAAAAATAAAATCCTTTGATCATTTGTCAAGTAGTAGATTTGTTTGTCCATACCTTGAGTGATTTATGTCGGGATGGAAATCTACGACTTCGTTGAAGCATACTTGAGACGTCGGGAGGTGTTGATGTAAGTATGCATTGATGTTTTGTGTTTACAAGTAACTTGCACATTTTACGTTATGTATTACAAGTTACATGTTTGTCATTATTAAAACCGAAGAAACCGTTTAGTTTAAATATCGTAATATTTGCACTAACAATCTCCCCCTTTTTGATGATGACAAATATATAAACCGTAATACATAGTAAAATGTAAAAGTTACCTATTTACACTTTCTTCTCCCCCTTTTGTCGAATCAGAAAGGTAGTTGCCTCGAGCGCTCCCTTGGATTTACTCCCTACTCCCCCTTATTGCACTAATATCCTTTCTCCCTCGAAAGGCGAGCTTGCATCATCCTAGTGAAGCCTTCTATCAACACTTGTGAAGACGACTCCATGCTATGTATTCAAATACTCCCGAGCTCCCCCTAGCTCAATGCTCCCCTATGGTGACTTAATCCCCTTGTTTATTTACCTTAGTATCAAGCGGATCCATGGATCAAATTCTTACAAAGGCTTTTCCTACATCAAGGGTTAGCTTCGTGCAGCATAATATATAACAGTATAGGAGCAACATTATAGGGATAGAATACACATAGCAAGACATGCATGGGTTAAACTATGTTAACACGTAAGTGTCACAACCCGACCGAAAACCTAAGGTGTAATTGTTCACTCAATCACACTAATCAAGAACGAGATTCGTTCATTGACTGACGCACTAAATGACTTATTCCAAGTTGTCATTGGGAAGGAAAGTTCTAACAAACCTTTTGAACAACATAATCATCTACCTAAGATGATTGATGTTAAGGATAGTTTGTTGATAAGACATACTCTAAATGATTACTATTATGACTAGTCGTGCCATAAAGTAGACTCGATAGAGGTTATACCTAAATGATTCCATAAGGTGGGAGAGTGTTGGTTGTGGTGACAATAAGGACAACTTGGGTTATATGGTTGTAGGGGATAAATAATGGGATGACCCATTAGTGGTTGTGGTGATGGTGATAGTGATAAGGATGATGTGTTAGTGCCAAGTTCAAAAGGAGATGTAGGTGATAAGGTTAGTGTGAGAGCTAAAGGTTGTGGTGATGGTGATGGTGATAAGGATGATGTGTTGGTGCCAAGTCCAAAGAGGTTTGATGGTGATAGGGTTAGTGTGATAGCTAAAGGTTGTGGTGGACTTGGTGGAGGTAAGGGTGTAGGAATCCTAAAGGTGGAGGATGATGATGATGTGGTTGGAGATGTTGGTTTTGCCCTTTGAGGAAAGGTGGGAAAGGATGGTTTAGGTTAATATATCGTTTGCACTGACAATGAGATGCATGATATATTTCAAAAGGGAAAAAGAAAGGTGCATGTGATCCTAACAGGATTGTTGGTGGATATCTCTAACAGGGTTAAGGTAATGAAGTTCTAGGTTTCTAGGTTGGATGATCCTAGTTGTGTGTTAGGGATAATTTGGTGCATGAAGGGTTTCGTGTGTTTGTGAGGATTGAAGGTTGTTGAACTAACTATCACTTATCCAAAGTGAGGAGTAGTTGTAAGGTTTGAGTGTGATGAGTTGAAGGTTATAAGGTTTGAGTGTGATAATCTATGGGTTGAAGGCTCTTAGACTAACTGTCACTGTCAAGAGTGAAGTGTAGCTAAAAGGTTTGAGTGTGATGATGATGTTAATGTGAGGTTTGAAGGTGAGATGCAAGATAAGCTTGCAATGGTGAGACCTTATATAGGCAAGAGTTGTGGGATTCGAACTAAAGTTGGTGTTAAAGTCCTATGGTGTAGTGAGGGAATCCTAGGGTGTATGTGAGTTTGCAAGATTTTGCAGGTTTGAGGTTAGGAATGCAGGGATCTAAAGGAAACAGTGAAAATTCATCAAACATAGGCACGGTACCACTAAATACCACACGGTACCATTAAATTTAACGGTACCGTGGCCTATTTAACGGTACCGTGACCCGGAAGTCACGAATTTTCCTATACAGCCTAGTTCTGAGCAGCTAAAGGGAAGTTTCCTAGGGAATAAGAATCACATTTGTGTGTTCTTGAGAGTGTTTAGTGAAAGACTATATGAGTATGTTTTCGCTCCCCCTTAATCTATGACCAACCGGACAAGATGTAAAAGATAAAGAGGAAAACAAACGTTGACTAAAGCGATGAGCTTAGTAACGTCATGACAAGTAGTGGATAGCATACGATAAACTTCACCTTTGAAGTCACGTAGCTCTTCTCAATCATTGTGAATATTCATAGAATATTTATATGATGAGACATGTGATTACTTGGAGATATCCTAAGGGTTAAGAAGATAAAATCTTCAGGGTTGTGAGGTAGGTGATAAGGTTTATAGGGTTATCTATGTTGATGAAGGAGGGTTATCTCAACGTATCCTAATGTCTTCGTTTGAAGTGTGTGTGAGATGAGTGGGATGCGGAAGCATTGGTAGTGTTTAGTACCATGCGGAAGTGAAAGGGAAGAAGGCTTAGGAATCAGAAGATAGATACAATCTGTTCTGATAGGATACGGTTCTGGTTCAAGACTACATCGAGTGTGTTTCGATAGTGGTTTTGAAACAGTGAGAATAAACTGTCTCAGCGAATAACGGTCCAACGGTACCGTTAAAAATAACGATACTGTCCCCTATTAAAGAGTACCGTGACCTGCTGAGGTCAGTTTTGACCTAGAATTAGATTTCTGACAAAGAAATTTCACATATGTTGTGATTTTTCTGGACCTTAGATTAAAAGAATTTATACCGAATAAATTCCTTTATGAATGAATCCACCGGGATTCGATGAACGTTTGTCGAGAACGAGAAATGACATTTAATTGCATTTCGCAAATTAAATAAACTTTAAATACTTCGGATGAAATATTTAAGTTGTCATTGGAGTTTAAGAGGATTTTACGAATAAATCTTCGCTGATTAAGGGAGATTTTTCGACACGAGGAGAGAATTTATACCTAATAAATTCTTTGACCGGTACTGGACGAGAAGAAATGACTTTTATATTTCCGAGGAAATACATAGGTAGTCATTAGAGCGATGTGAAAGATGACTTAATATTTCCAGTGAAATATTTAAAAAGTCATCAGACGAGACACAGGATATGACTTGACATTTCCAGTGAAATATCTAACAGTCATGGGACGAGATCGAGGGAATGACTTGATATTTCCAGTGAAATATCTAAAAGTCATGACACGAAATAGAATAGATGATCTCAATATTTCCAGTGAAATATTCAAGAGATCATGCAAGGAACGTGAGGGATGACTTAATATTTCCAGTGAAATATTTAGATAGTCATAAGTTTTATGGAAAATGTTCCATCATTCCTAGACCTAGACGGAGATGGTAAGGGGATTCTCGGTTGAGAGGTTTGGTTGATTTAAGGGTTTCTATGTGCTTCGCACGTGAGTGTTTCATGGGGTTTTGAAAGATGTAAAGCTAGGCCTATGGTGCTGATTTGCAGCAGGGTTTGGGATCTTAAGACGTGTATATTCACACGAGGATGAAAGGAACTACTAATTACTTATATAGTAACTCGTGAGTCCTTTGGATGAGCGTTTTAACATATGTTGTTAAAAGGCTTGAGTATGATGTTTCGGATATGACATTTAACAATTGCGATCGCAAGTTAAACTTACTTGAATATTTCGGATGAAATATTTAAGTTGTCAACCCTACTCCGAGTTCTACTAGGTTTGTTCCTAACCTTCCCATGACAAAAAGGTGTATTACTTGGAAGAAGGCAAAGTGATGACTGGGGAATTAGGGTAACTTCGCGACTACTTTGACTTATGGGTTTTGACACTAGTGTATGGCTCTATGACTTCTAAGGGTTCATAGTGATGGGCATACCTAATTCCTAATGTGTCAAAAGAACATAGTGTGGGTGCAAACTTTACAAGTAAATCAAGTAAAATGCACATAAGGAATAAATGCAAACATCATGCAAAACATGATAATCATTTAGCATTTAAGATCATGAAGACATTTAATCATGTCTTATGAGAACATGTTATCATTTAGAAACATGTATGTGGGATGCAAGCAATCTATGTTTGCTAAGGCAGATCCTAATTACTACTTGTTCAAGATGACATCCTAATGGGAGATATAGTTCAACGATGTAAACTATCTCTAGTCAAATGTAGGAATGAAAATTTTTCAAGTTAGAGAATGAGTATGAGACAATCACTAGTGGTGCTCAATTAAGGCTGAACACGACCATTTTTACGGGTTATACCACAAACCCAACTTCTCTCCTGGAAGCAATTCAACCGTTAGGTCAAATTGAATTTCTAGTGCGATAGGTTCTCCAGTAGTCATTCTCATATTAGAAAATTTCAAATTCCTATATTTGCCTATTGAAGTGTAGCAAAGATGATATTAGCTTATTTCGCTAATACATGACCTAATATGACTCAACTAACCATACTTTGAAGGTCGATTAAGAGAATGACATGTCTTACACAACTCCTAACAAAGGCAAGCGAAATATTTTAATTTCGTGTTTGAGATTTAGAGGTTATTTGATGGAGATGGTGTATTTTATGATCTCTTGGACAACATCTTTGTTTGTTGAGTTGTTACATGTTATTTTAACATGATTTGGTTTCCTAGAACCAAGAGACACTCTAATGTGATACAATGTAGAATCTACTACATCGTGTGTGTTTCAAGAATGCTCCTTTGCATATCTTGAGTGAGAATCTAGTAAAGGTTACTTACCTCAATAGATCTTGTGAGCATTTTATTTAAAATGAGAAATACTGTTTATTTCAACAAGTACGCTTTTCTAAGAGGAAACTTATCACTTTTATGAATGCTTTGTGAAACAAGTATTTTAGTGTATGACTAATTTTACTTGTTTATGCAATGACACATGACGTATTAGGTTATTATTCAACTCTAATATCCTATATTTTTAACAGGATGCAATGTATTCTCTTGTAACATAACCATTCATGTCACAAAGAAAATAAGATGCATGGGATATAAGTTATCCTTTGTCAATCTTTTGATAAGAGAAATACATGTGATATTCTCAAAGATTGATGACTTACATAATAGTTAATAACATATTATGTGTGACACTTTTACTAGACATGTGACATTGAGTGTTGAGTCGTTCATGAGCAAAGTTTACATATGTTGTTTGTTTGCTCTTGTTTGGTTTTTCGGAAATGACACATTTACTAATTGCATTGCAATGTAAATTACTTGTATATTTCAGATGAAACATCCAAGTTGTCACTCCTACTTAGTTGTGTATTTTATGCATCTTTTAAACATATTAGTTTAATGTTTGGAACACAACTATTGGACAACAAGACTCAATATGGCATCTTCAACACAAGTGTGAGTTATGATCCGATGCATATTATTTTCGTCTTGAGAGGACGTCATTATTTTCATAACAATCGAGTGTGATTGAGTATGTAGATTCAAGATAATATGTTTCATCATGTTTTGATGTTATCTTGAAGCTAAACAAATAATGACTCCAATTTTCATGTCCACACTCGAAAACTTGTCAATTAGATTCGATGATGATATCAATCATAATTTGAATAATGAATTGATATGTACTCGAAATCTTTCTTGACCCTCACAATCACTCCTTTTTTTAAAAAGAAAATAAAAATTTAAGGAGTGTGTTCCATTTATTCTAACACTAGTTGTATGTGTGAGGTTAATGACAAATTAAGTTACTACTTTGAAATTGTCATTTATTTTATTTGAGAAAAACTACTTATATTATTAAGTATAATACTCTTAGTTTTTCGACACCTCATTAGTATATAAAAATAATTACCTTAACCATTTTTATACCACATACATATAATACTAAATGTTTAAAAACATTTTGTATATGTGTTAGATCAATGCAAGTTTAATACATTTTCTTTTACTTAAATACTAATGTATTAAAATGGCCTTTTATCTTGTTTAGACAACCCATGGTCAAACAAGATAAACTAATGTAATGTTTTAAAGATCATGTTACGGATTTTATGAAAGTGTTAAGTATTTTGGGGTGATATACTTTTTACACTTAAACCTTTTGAAAAATAATTGTGTAAGACAATATCTTTCGACACACATGATCTACCAACTTAGTTTCTATTCCTAAGAAGGTTACTAAACCATTTTAAAAACTTGCAACAAATGCAAGAAAAATGGTCTATGCCTATATGCAATGCAAAATCAATTACGCTACTTAGTGCAAGAAGTCTAGCCTAATCCTATTGACGCATAAGCCGAAAAGCTAATATTCGACACATAGCAACAAGGCATGAAGGACATTTATGCTTATAAATAAAATTAGCTCAACTAGAGATAACAATAAGCATACACAAAGTATTAACTAATAATACTAAGACATAAAGAAAAGCAAATAGTCATTTAGCATAACACACAAAGATACTTATCGTCATTTTGTGTATTAAGTATAACAATGTACACTTAGCTTGACTTTATTTGAAAATGAATTATTTTCCACCCCATTCAAAGATTTGATCAAGTTCAACACTTTGAAATCATGAATGCATCAACGTGTGATGTTCACTTTGTGATTTGACAAAAAAAATTGTGCAATCGGCATGACCGGAAAAGACTCTTTGTTACGAATTAAAGACATCCTTAAATTTCACTTTACAATCACTTTCTAAAAATATTTTTAAGTGAAAGTAGACTCAATTACGTTTAAAACGATTGGTGGCACGACTCCTACGGATTTACGGTTGATTTTATACGAATTTTTGAAAATTACCGAATTCTGAAAAACAGACGAAGGTACCGTTAAATTTAGCGGTACCGTCCATATTTAATGGAGCCGTCCGTTATATTTAACAGCCCCGTACGTCTGACATCAGTTTTTGAACAGAACCAACTTTTATCAATTTAAGAAAACCTTCAAGCTAGTATGACAACATATACTTAACAACAAAACTTGTAAGTATTAAGTAACTAAATACTTTTCATATTTTTATCACCTTCATGGGTAATTTGATACATGGATCGTACTCAATTTTGAAAATCATTTGTTTTAAAAATTTGAGCGACGTGGCTCTGATACCAATTGTGGAAACCGTAGAGGGGGGGAGGGTGAATACATTTTCATTTAAAAATTTAAAACTTTTGTATCAAACACCCGATCAAGTGTGACGTAATATGAAGAGTGTCAAAAATGAGTATATAGCATCTAGAGATGACTATAGTAAACTACAACATATGCACAATCAAACCATGGAACATACATGATCAATCACTAAATGAGCAACAAGCCACACAAACACATATGCAATGCAAATATAAATATAAAGCGATAACTAATGAAATGAAAGTAAAGAGATAAGTTAGAAGGCGCAAACCAGACACGGTGATTTATAGTGGTTCGGTCATGAAGCTCTTCTTCGCCCTACTCCACTCCCCGAGTACCCAACTCGAGAGTTACTTCACTAATCAACAAACTCCCTTTAGGCAGAGAAAACCGTACACGTCGCTTAACTTGTTTTTCGAAACTAAGCTAGATGTCGAGTGCTAATCTTAGCTAGCACCAATCTACCACGATCTACCCGATCTACACCATACACGTCCCTTATCTTATTTCCGACACTAAACTAGATGTCGAGTGCTAATCTTAGCTAGCACCAATCTACCACGATCTACCCGATCTACCCTTGATCCACATGATCAATCACACAAGCCCAATGGGTTCAAGAGATCTTCACTATCTCTTAAGATCACAATGATATTGAATCACTCTCTCACAAAAGAAAAGTAATCTTGATGTATTCTATGATACAATCAAGAGTGTAACAAATGTTACAAGACCTAACAACTCCAACACTTTGTATCTACTTAGATACTTTGTGTTCTTCTCTTGCTAATTAAGAGGGATGACGACACTTTGTATCTACTTGGATACTTTGTGTTCTTCTCTTGCTAATCAAGAGGGATGACAACACTTTGTATCTAGGATACTTTGTGTTCTTCTCTTGCTAATCAAGAGGGATGACAACACTTTGTATCTAGGATACTTTGTGTTCTTCTCTTGCTAATCAAGAGGAATGAAGAGGATCACTTGAGTGGATGATTGGATCACTCTTAAACAACCTAAGACTCTCCAAATGATCAAAGAAAGTTATCTAAGTGAAGAGGGATAAGACCAGAGAAAAAGGACTGGAAAATCAAGTTGGAAGTGTGGAATGGTCCACTATTTATAGGCAAAGGAAAATCTGACCGTTAGAGACCTACGGCTCCACTAAATACCCGACGGCTCCACTAAATTTAGTGGAGCCGTCCATACTTAAAGGTGCCGTGGACGCTCCCTTTTTTGTCTTTAGTGGGGAAGGTTTATTTGGGGAAGTTAGGAGCTGTTTTGGGTGGAAATTTGGCTGTTGGGATTTTCAAACATATTTTTCAAAATAAAACATTTCTTTTTAATTCAAAAATAATTTGTGAAATATATTTTTGAAAAAATGTTTTGTCACATTAAAAATGTGAAGTTTATAAAAATAAAATCCTTTGATCATTTGTCAAGTAGTAGATTTGTTTGTCCATACCTTGAGTGATTTATGTCGGGATGGAAATCTACGACTTCGTTGAAGCATACTTGAGACGTCGGGAGGTGTTGATGTAAGTATGCATTGATGTTTGGTGTTTACAAGTAACTTGCACATTTTACGTTATGTATTACAAGTTACATGTTTGTCATTATTAAAACCGAAGAAACCGTTTAGTTTAATTATCGTAATATTTGCACTAACAGAATCTATTTCTCGGTTTAAATCATAGACTTGTAAAATCCCGTGAACGTTCATATCATGTCAAAGACTTCGGATTCAGTCATTGCTGAGGTGCTCAAATTGTACGAAATGATTGACAAACAAAAGATTCCCAATGATGTACAACAGATAAACGTGTTTGAGTATGTTAGTGCAATAGGGACTTTGTGTGCCCGAATTCTCAAGAGAAAGAGCTTCATCAGCCAAAGACAAACGTTGTTGAGTCAGATACTGCTATGAACAACGAGCAACATGGGAAACACAATGAAGCGTCGACTGAACCTAGTGGGGTATCTTCTGTTATTAATGATGATAATTTGTTACATGAACAAAAGATTCCCGACAAAGTACAAAAGACAAACATTGTTGAGTCAGATATTGCTAATATGGGAAATAACGATGTTATCCCATATGAACAATATGTGAAACACAACGAAGCGTCTGTTGTACCTAGTTGTGCACCTTCTGTTCTAAATGATGATTATGTGCTGCATGAGAACACTGAATTTGTCCCTGAAGACTCATTAACCACCCAACTTAACATCTATAAAGATCAGGTGGCCATTTATGAACAGCGTGCTAAATTTGAACTAACTGAACGTGAGCAGAAAATGGAAAGTCAAATGCGTACACTTATAACAGAGCGTAATGTAAGGGAAGAAACATTGAAACAAGAGTTGAATTCTTTGAAAAATCAGCTGGATCAGACTGTTAAACAAAAACAGGAGGCCCAAAAGCACTTAAGTACAATAAAACAAGACTTCAAAGAAAAAGAAACACAACTTTTAAATGATTTCTCCAGACTCAAAACCTTAAAGAATAAGCTTGAAAATAAGTTGTACACACAAGACCAAACCAGACAGACTGCCCAAATGATTCAGAAGCACAAAAAGTTGTGTGATAAGCATAGTGAAAGTAATATAGGTGAACCTAAATTAGCTCTCCTTAGGAATGCTAAAGTAGCCCAACCTGCCTTATATGATGCCAATGTGATGATTATGCCTGCTCATGCCCCACCGGATGTTTCATCTTTAGAAGAGAGCAATGAAATAGAAGTGAGAAATAGAGAAAGAATGAATGAGAAAATGAAGGATCCCATATGCATAGCCAATCGAATAATAGTCAAACCCCATGATTATTATGAGGAGAATCGATTGACTGTGTTTGCACCTCAAAAGAAGTTAACGCCTGAACAAATATTTTGGACTTTAGATATAGAAAAGAGAAAGGCCGATGAGCGTGAAGCCAAAACTCCATCCCTTAGGAAAATTGCTGCTGCGACGGTGTATCCTCCTAATAAACCTAGACATTTGGTTCCTTTGACTCTTCCCACAGAATGCAAAACCTTAATTTGCATATATGTACTTTGTCAACTATTTGCTGATTTTGATAAAACCTGTAAGAAGAGAATTACACCAACCGGAATTACTGAGGGAGAAAGGGGTTTCGAAAAAACAAAAAGGTGTTACTTGACTGAGGTCATTCCATTCTTTAAATTACTCAAAGAACAGTTTGAAGGAATGCAAAATACCCTTAAAACTGAAGTAAATGAAATGAAAGTAATGTTTAAAGATATGGAAAATGAGGTAGCTCAAAATGCGATAGAACTTAAGAGTCGTGAGATTGAGAGAAAGAATATTCTCATCACCAATGAGAATTTGATTGCTAGATGTATTGCACAGGATATATTTTATACGGCTACTGATTCTGCTTTAAATGCCTGTCAATTTCATGAGTATTCTATTGCACTGAATGCTGCCCAGAATCGTGTTGTTGAGCTTGAGGGGGAGAATTGGAATTTGCATGAGAAAATTCAAAATGATGACCATGATAACATGGAAAAACGCTTTTCAAAACTAGAAGTTGAACATCTCAATTTGCAATTAAAGTACCAACATTTAGATGAAAAGAAAAAAATCTCAAATGCCAAGACATCTTTGGATGCTCCTGAATTTGATGCATATTTTGAATTAAGCAAACGCGATGAAAAAATTCAAGCTCACACTAACACGATTCGACAATTCAGGGCTCAAATTGCCCAATTAAAATCTAACAAAAGTGATGTGTATGGTTCCAATGAACCATCGTCTTTAGATTCTCATAATTTTCACTATCAAAACACCATCAATAAGTTACACCATGAAAATGAGTGTTTTCGAGCTGAAAATTCAAAAGTCAAACAACATTTCAAAGAGTTATATGACTCAATTAAAGTCACATGTAACAGTCATAATGAAAAGATAACTTCTTTGTTAAATGAAATTGAGAATCTAAAGACACAGGTGAAAGGGAAAATGCCAATCATCACAAGGGATAATGTTGTTTCAAAGGTTCCTGCTTGTTGTAAGTATGCTGTGGATGTTGTATCTATTTCGCCTCCCCTTAGGAACAATAGGTCTGCCCATCAGGTTTATATCAATCACCTTAAGGAGAGCCTTAATATCCTTCGTGAGATTGTAGAAGAGGATAGGATTGATAAACCACATGATAGTGCAATTGTTGGTGCATTTTTCCTCACTCAACATTATCAGGAATTGTTAGAATATGTTATTAGCACCGGTCCTAAGATAGAGAACAAAAGAGATAGATTTGTTGCATCATACTCCAGGACTAAGCATGTAACCTTTGATGTACCACTAAAGGAAACTTTAGATCCCAACACATCAAAACATGTTCAGCAACTGGAAGTGAAAAAGACTAAGATTCCCATCCGTCCTTCTACAGAAGTTAACAGTGACACTAAAGCTAGCGAGTCAAAACCTAAGAGAAATATAAAGAATTATAGGACTTCACCAGCTAAAAGTGTTCCTAAGATGAAAGTAGAAGACCACATGAGGAACAATAAGTCAGATTTAAACAAAAGGAATCACAATTCAAATCCTAATTCACTTTGCAAAACATGTAATGACTGTTTAATTTCGGGTAATCATGATAAATGTGTTGAGAAATTTTTGAAGTCGTCCAACAAAACCCCAGTTAAGAAAGTTTGGAGAGTTAGACAAAGTAAGCAGTCTTGGAAACCTACAGGGAAAATGTTTACCAATGTGGGATTTCAGTGGAAGCCCACGGGCCGAAGATTCACACTAGGCGAACATTGCCCTTTAACGAGGATTACCATGCCTAGAGTAGTGCCTATTAAGGAATGGAAGCCAACTGGTAGAGTTATCCCATTAGATACACAATGCCCTATAACTAGGTCCATTGCAGCTACTAGCGTTGCCCCTATTGATAAAACCAAGGCATCTATGGTTTCAGTAGCTCCAAAGATTGTTTACACTAACCAACTGGAACCCAACTTAAATTGGGGATCCGACACTCCAAACTCTCTCCTTTCGTCTGTTTTCAAATGCAGGTCGTACGGATCGTCCTTTGACATTTAGACTCAGGCTGCTCACAACATATGAGGGGAATCAACTATGACGTCTGTTCACATCAGTTCAGGCCTCGTTCTTCATCGATATGGTGTCTGCTGACATCTCTTCAGGCCCCATTCCTTAAAGAAAAGAAAGGCGTACGCTTGAGTGCACTTTATCTTTGGAAGAAGAGAAATCTTCTTGTTTATGACCATTCTCATCAAGCTTCATGCTCTTCTCATGCTCATTCAGTCATCAAGTGGATCTACTTAATGTTGATGGTATTCTTATTCACTCTTTCAATCAAAAATGGCAGCTGGCAGTCATATGCAATTTTTGAGGGGGAGAAGGGTGAATAAACTACATGGTGATTGAGATTTGAGAAATGGTCATACGACTCTCCTTGTTTCTGACTATTCTCATCAAAAAGCTTCATACTTGCTCCATGCTCGTTCAGACATCAAGTGGATCTACTTCCATCAGATTGGATGTTTATTCACTCAATAAAAAATGGAAACTTCAAATGCAATTTTTGAGGGGGAGAAGTGTGAACAGTGGATCAACCTCATATGCACTTGTTCAATCAAAAATGGCCTTCTCATATGCAATTTTTGAGGGGGAGAAGTGTGAACAAGTGGATCGACGTACATTTGATTGTTTGTTCACTCACTTGTTAGGCATCTAATTGTGACTACGGAGTTTATCAGGTATCACTTATTCGAGGTTGAAGTTGACTTTCTCAAAGGCGTGATCTTATTCTATCTTGAAGTCGGGGTTGGTTGGATGCATGACTTTCAATGATAACTTGCTCGTGCTTAAGATTTAAGTTGAAGACTTAGTTTATCTAGTTACCAGCAGTCGGGGTAAATGTTTGACGACCTGGTTAACTATCACTTAAAGGAGTTACGTTGTAGTACTCAGTGTC
This sequence comes from Artemisia tridentata subsp. tridentata, assembly GCA_021014915.2. Taxonomy (NCBI): domain Eukaryota; kingdom Viridiplantae; phylum Streptophyta; class Magnoliopsida; order Asterales; family Asteraceae; genus Artemisia; species Artemisia tridentata. Next base: position 235,763,875 of record CP139505.1, read on the forward strand.
ACACGCCGATGATGTTGTGGATAATCGCAAGAGGTGTTAATGTCTCATACTTTGGTTGGGTATTGAGTACTTAGAGATTTGCTTGGAGCATCTCTATACCATTCTTCCAACATTAGTGCAAGTTTAAGTTACGAGAACGGGGAATTCTACTTCAGTGTCAAGGTTAGTATATCGGGTTTGCTCCATCAGTTATCACATCAAATAGCCTAGTTAAGGGTTGGTAAAGATAGTCAGAGACAGTTTCGGTAGCGGTTGATTCTCACAGGATACATTTGAGCCAATTTTCTTCTTCTCACAAGATCTCAAGTATATGTGCGTAAAATGTGTTGCTGATTCTGAGGTATCAAAAACCAGCAAGGGGGAAGGAGACATACATCTGAATGCACAACGAGTAAACATGATGAGCTTTATACTTCTTCTCAATTGAAGATTATTCCGGGAAGACAAATGTCATAACCGCAGAGAAATTCAGTGTTCTAACTCGTTCCTTCGGGTGTATCATTCCAACTACGTGGGGGAAGAGATGTAAGAAACAGTTTCTGATGATAAAAGAGGTTCAAAATGGCAATTTCCTGAAGGGAGAAAAGGGGACTTTTGGGTCTTAATTAATCTTGATGTTACGTTTTCGACTTCATTAACAGGATTGAGTGTGTACTTCGGGTTTTTAGGCTTCATATAATGAGACTGATTGCATCACTTCAACTACTTTGGGGAAGTGGTCTCTGGATACTTTTTGTATGCATTCTTCAGTCTTCAGCGGGAAGAAATATGAGAAGAATTATTCAAGTGTGAGATGATACGTTGCCGGTCTATTTGATGATCCCCCGAACGGAAAATCACGATGATTATTCTTAAAAGGAGCAGCAATATTTGATGTGGTTTGCTACGGATTCTGCTGTACACTCACCTTATGTAAGCTTGAAAGAGAGCTTTGAAACTGCTCAAAAGGAAGATAGTCGGTTTGGGGGGAATCTATCAAAGCTTCACAATTGAGAAGGCTCAAGTTCAGATGATTATTCAGGAGCCTCGAAAGCTTTGGTGGTGAAAGTTTAAGAGATGTTGACTACTCATTTCTACTACATACTGAACGTATCCTTATTTCGGTATTCATGTCAACATCGTTTTAAACTGAATAATATAGTTTGTACATATCTTAAACCAAAAAGAAAAATAGAAAAATATAAAACCTATAAAAACCCAAAAAATCAGAAAAACAGAAAATACCAAAAAATAGTTCTTCTAGGCATGTCTTCTGTTTATCGATAACATTTACGGTCCTAGAAATGTCATTCAATAATGACACGGGTCTTTAAATGAAGCTCGAGCAGAAGTTACACTAACCGGTTAAAACATGTCTTAATGGCTTGCTATTACTTTAGATAGCAGCCCGCGTTTCAAAATGGGGAAAGCTTGTTGCTAAAACGACAGTTGTTCCTCCAACTGGGTGATGTTCACCTGGGCATGGATTACTTTATATCCATGTTTCTTCGATCTGATGTATGATTCAGTGCATCATTTCTTGTATAAGAAGAGAAGTCTTCTTTGCACCACAAACTCTTTATCTTCTATGATTCTTCAGGAGAGTTTTGGTGTTTCACAAGGTGGTAACTGGACTTACATTTTCACAAATACTTGACGCTCAATTGAATGGCTACAACTCTTTAAATAGAAAATGGGTCATTAATTGAGGGGGAGAGTATTTGTTCAAATTTCTGACACCTTTTTAAGCATTGTGCAACATCAGCAGTGACACTATCTCATGGTTTAAGGGGGAGCATAGTATGCTCCATAATCAGAATACATTTAAACCTAACCACATTTTCTCCCATAATTTCTAACTTATTTAAATCAATTGGGATCATAAATCTCAATTGGTTTGAAAATTTTGATCGGGGGAGAGAATGTGATTTAAATATGAAATTCTGATAAAAATGTGATCTTTTGGAACTCAAGTGTAGGCTCTCCCATATGTGCTAAACCTTTTCGTATATCGATGCACATATTGAGGGGGAGCAGATGATTTATAATGGCAATTGTGGAAGAACACCAAAGACCGACCATTTTATTTAACGTACTGGAGTTATAAGGATGGTAAGGTTAGGTATATGCTCCCACGATCCTGCCAGAACCGGAGGGATCTACCCAGGGACAATCCACTAGTTAGTGTAGAAGTCCTTAGGTATGATTAAAAAGGAGAAAAGTGAATAAGGGAAGAGTGCCGACTGAGATGGAGCTAGTACTGGAACAAACCCAACAAGGTTCTAGTAATGAAGTCTCGGTAAGCGCTGAAGGGGTTGAAGAATGAAAAAGAAATGTAAAGATAAAGGGTGAAAAGAAAGAAGCCCTCCTTACACTTTAGGCAGAAACCGGGTCAATACATATGCTGTCAGAATCACGTAATTGATTGCTGGCATTGAAGACAAAGTATCATGGACCCAGTGATACGCTGCACAACCCTCCCTAGCCACTCAAGGTCCCTCAAAGGATTCTTGTTTCATTTGTCACGGAGATCAATACATGTCTATTGTCTCTCTCACTCCGAGTTAGACGATATTGAAAAGGTGGCAGTCCTCTCCAGCCTCCGATCACTAAATCAAAACGCACAATTGAGTCTAGAGACAAGAGATCATCAATAAATCTCATTAGGACACACTTCCAATATGCTTGCTGTTTCATACACTGTGAAAAGAAAGGAAATATATGTTAAGAGTCCTATGCATTATCCTTGTGGTATTGCCAGAACATCCGAGTGATACGTAAAGTATTCACAGTGAAGATGGAAATCCTTCTAGAGCCAACATCAAACAAGCTCTTGGTGGGTGACATGTGAGATCCTTCATGGATCAAACTTGTGACAACTGGAAAGAAACAATGGGGCGATTCACTTTTGAATCAATCCGGTTCCAGGAAATGAATTGACGGTCTCATTAATCAGTAAATTTTAATTCACTGATTCACTCTATCGTGTTGTCTGCTTTGAGACGTTCCGGTATGAGAACACGCTTGTATGATGATTCTAATGTGAATTCATTGGATGAGTCTTTACAACAAGCTAGAAATTCCTATCAAGGAGAATTCTCTTTAAAGGGAATTCTACCTGATCACAGGTCGGTCCTCACAGAACCGAAGGTTAATCCAACCACACCGAACGAATGACAAAGCCATATTCGTTCTCCAACTTTATTGCTAACTGTTTTATTTCAGATTCATATAAAGATGGTGATGGTGATTCCTGATTCCAGATGAGACACGTCAACTCAAAACTCCATGCTCACACTTCCAATTAATTATCAAAGACATCATGATAGCTGAAAGACCTTAGACACAGCTTCCGCAACTCTGATGGTTTTTATCATGATCCAGAAAAGTGTGAGCATGCGAGTCCAACGGTCACAACAAATCAGATGGAGGCAATAACACAGCAGTGGATAAGCTCAAAGATTTACGATGACTGATGATCTCAAAGAAGGCTCAAAGATCACAACTTCACATTAAGACGAAGCTGTAAGATGACTTGAAGACACATGTTGGGTGATAACGTCGAAGAATACTCAAAGATCATCCAAGACAAAAGATCAGTCATCAAAAGATTCACTGCTGAAAGGCACAAAGACTTATGACATTGAAGAATCAAAGACTACGAGCTATGAAGTCAAGATCGTATGATAGAATGCTAGAATTCTAAATATTATTTCCGGGGTGACCTCCCTTAGGGGGAGATTGTTAGGAATATAAATATTCATCTGAAGACTCGGTCACCCCGAGTACTCATTAGCATTTAATAGCTCGTAGGAATATTAATACTATTAGTAATAGATTAGTTATTTCAGTATTTATGGAGTGGGTCGGGTCTTTACCCACTGTCAGCTCGCTCCATAGCCCACACAGGGCACTTAGTATTGTAACTATAAATACCCCTCTCCACCTAGGGAGAGGGTTGGAACTCCTTCATATTTTTACAAAATACATGTTCTCTTTCTCTCTCTAAGTTCCCACTTTCTTTCTCTCACTAAAACCGCCACTTTAATCCGGCCAAATCTCCATTGTTTGTGTGTTATATGATTATGAATACGCTACACGTATCAACGTATTTGAGTTATTATAATGTAATAAACAAAAAGTTCAAATTTTTCCCATAAAAATGGTTAACAGAACAGTAATGGTGATTAATAGTTGATTAACGTTTACAAATTACTAGGGAATTTTATAGATTGCTACAGTACCCACCCGTCATACTGAATTCCGTCCCGGAATTAAAGTCTAAGTTAATTGTTAGGGTTGTCTAAGTGAATAAATGTGGGTATTTGTTGCGATTTTTTTTTGATATCACACTAAAAGAAATAATTTGAATGTCTCGCCACCTAGTGAACCTAACAGCTATGAACAGTGAATTCCAACGGCTATGAACAGTGATTTCAACGGCTATTTTCCTTCTTATAAATGCCCCATTTAATTTTCATTCTTCCACCACATATTTCTCTCATTAATTCTTTCAAAATGTCGCATCTTGTTACCATTCTTGCAATCATGTATGTTGTTGTCGCTGCCATCTACTTGGCCTACGTTCCGGATAAAGACTATGAATTCTTGGTCGGGGTTTTAGTGATTCTCGTACCACTCGTGGTTCTAGCCATTGGCATGGATAAGATATGGGGGTAATAGTCTTGCCTTAGGATTGTTAAAATAAGTCTTTATTGTGTTTCTATGTAATCTTTAATGAATGTGTAATAAGACTTGTTTGTTTTTATATATAAGACCATGTCTTTAGTTACCGTGTTAATGATTTGTTTGTATTTACCGTACAGAATACTCAAGGTGTTACATCCCGTTGTGGCTCTCGCTCTCGTAGGTGTAGTGGTGTTTTTCATTGGCTTGGCGGGTCAACCAATTGGCGATTCTATACCTTACTTAGTGATCTTTGTAACATTAGCACTACCATTGCTAATTATATCATTATGTATTAATATTCGTGGTTTCTAATAAAATTTACGTTATTTGTGCTTTCCATAAATTTTTATGAATTCTTGTGATTCTCGAGTTCGTACTTATGTCGGGTTTCTTTCATTGGGATGATGGGTAATAGGTGTAGATATCTATTGTGTGTTGTTAAGAGGGATGTTTACGAACAGTTTGTATCGTCACAAGGCTTTGCTTTTGAATGAAGATTGTTTTAGGAGATTTGAAAAGATGTCTGTTTCATTCATGACATGATTCTGCCCAAATTAGACATAGGTGATCAGGCTATGCATAATTGAGGACCAATGATGTGATGCTTGGCTCAGTCAAAGTAGTATTATGTTTCTCAAATGGTTTTAGATGGTGTTTAACGTTTTGTAAAATGACAACCTAAATAATTTTTCAAGGTAATAAGAAAAATTGGTTCGCACAACGGTGGTGGATTAGAAATTTCTGGGGTGGTAATAGGATTGCTCTGAAATGGATCCTAGTGTTTGTGAGAGAACCTTATAGGAAGATAATAGTCTATTGTTCGGTCAGGAATGTTATTAACCAGATTCCTAATGGGTTAGCAGTGTATTGTTACGAAATGATTGTGTATAGGGTAAATGGAATAGAAACTGTAATAGACGTAGGTGGTGATTATCATGGAAATAGTACAAGATAGGGATCTCATAAGATAAAAAGGTATTTGTTTCACTCAGGTTACTCCATCGTACCTAAGGTAAAGTACAAAAGGAAATACAACCCTAGAAGGTTTGAACTATGGTTTATTTATTACAACAGGAACTTCTTCATCTGTTTAAACATTGTTGTTGCCCTTTGACATTGTTGAGGTTCTAACGAGCTTCCATTCTTTTCCACTGGCCTTGTTGTTCTAATTGGTATTCTGGGTTGGGCACTGATTCTTGTAGTGTCCTTTTCCACCACATCCGTAGCATACTACGGCTACTGACTGTGTATTAGCGCCTGTGAATTTGCAGTCTCCTGTTTTGTGGCCCGTTCTCTGGCATTTTCTACACTTAGCAATGCAAAGTCCAGTGTGATGCATCTTGCATTGTTTACATAGAGGTTGCTTCCCACGATAACCATTTCCGTTAGCAGGTGTGGCGATGCAGTCTCTGCCAGCTTCCTGCCTGTAATCTTGTTGGTGGTGGTAGTTGTTGCGATCTTGCAGATGATTGTGGTTACGGTTGTTGTTATTGTGGTACCTGCAGTTGTTGAGAGTAGTGGTTTCTCTCTCATTCAATTTTCGCTTATGATCGTTTCTCTTGGATGTAGTACCCCGTTTAACTTCTCGGTCTAGAAATCCCTGGGTAATGGTGATGGCAGGTTTAGTCACTCCTTCTGTACCTTTAAGGTGAGTTGGTTTGCAACCCGTGAAACTCTTATAGGTACACTTACAAGACGCGGTCGTCTCCCTTTCTCCCGTTGCACTATTGTTGCTACTCGGACGAGCTACTGTAGTCGCTTGGGTTTCGAGTACTGCAGCAACGATGTTGGTTACCAATTTCCGGATAGCTTCAGGATTCATAGTTGGGGTTGGTGTCGGTGTGATATTTGTCTTTCTCATGCTGGCCATCTTCTATTAATATCACAAGAAACATGGATTTAGAATTTACGTAATGGCCGTGTTAGCATAAATTGAGTAATAGGGTGATTGTATACAAGTCCTAACAATCTTATCACAACGTGAAATTGCAACCAACTGAGAAATCATAAGATCATGACTTGTTTGAGTACTATCATAAATAAATGATCAACTGTTGGTATAGGATTGATAAGGAACAAAGTGATTCATCATCTACAAAAGCTGAAGTTCAGCAACTTTCTCTTCATTCATCAAGTTTTCTTCCGAAATTTTTCTTTGAAAATCTATGGTTATAGCCCAGTTATGACATGTATAAGGAACCATAACAATCATATGTAACATCATGGCATGTCTGGATACAATCACTACATACATGAATATAAGGAAACAACCATAACCCCGCATCAATATATAGCAAATCCATAACAAACAACATAATATTAATAACTTGATCAATTGTTTTACAAAACAAACGATACAAGGTCTTTTATTAATGCCCCATGCGGCAGGTTAAGATGCCTCAAAACTACAACTGATGTGATGTATGTCTAACTACTGGAATGTCTCGTTCATGTGTCCCTGCAGCTTCGTGATCTGCTCCTCATGACGCTCCAGTCGCGTCCTGATGGTGGAAGGAGTAGGTGTGTGGGCAACTGCTGTCCTGAAGCTCTCTCCAGTCTCGAAGACTCGGGATGGAGGAGTGAAAACAGGTGGAAAATAGTAATGATAAGGAAGATCTGAGAGGGTACATTCTCCTCAGGAGTCGGCTCCCGTTGGTGAGGTGTAAACAGGTATGGTTGGATGAGTAGATTTAACGAGTAGTCGGGTCTAGCCGACGGTGGAGGGGATGATGATAGTAGTGGTGGTAAGGTATGCTCAGGAGATAACGGGGGTGTTATCCTGAGCATATCCAATGGTGATGTAGGGGATAGAGGTGGTGATGGTGGTATAATCGGCACTATTATAGGTAGGTGTACATTCTTGATAGGGCCATTGGGGTGGCTCCAAAATGGTGTCATAAACGGTTCGGGCTCATAGAGTGCTAAGATCCTGACTCGTCTGCGCCAGGCTACCGGGGTAGGTGGGGGTGATGAAGTTGGTAATGGAGTTTTCGAATCAGCAGTAGGCAGTCACTGCTGAGTCTGCATACGCTGATCATCTGTAAGTGGAGTGTAAGTAGGAGAACTGGACGGTTCTTCAGGTGAGGTGATGATATGGGTGAGTCTGGGTTACCTAGTGCAACAGATGTTATAGGTGGGGTGCTCAACACTGTAGTAGTCGATGTGCTAGGAACTAAGGGTGAGGTGATAGATGATAAAGTGCTCTCGGACTCCATGTCCGATGATGAGGTGCTAAGGTGTGAGTCTGTAGACATGGTACTATAATAACCCGTAAATAGTAAATGAAAGTAATCATTAACATTAAGGGTGTGAAAATAAAGGTGAAATAATCATGTGTGTGAGAGTAAATGTGAAATAAATTTTGATAGGTAATGTATTGAACACGATGATATGCAGGCACGGAGGGCGTAAGGTGGTATGGTGTAAAATCATTCATTTTGAAAGTGTAGTTATACTCCAATGTTTGAAAACATTTGGTTCTCTATAACCATGTCTCTGATGCCAATCTGTGACACCCCCTAAATTTTGAGTTAACAGCAGAAGACTAATCGGGGTATTACGGGGAGGATCATAGTCATAATCATAGAAAACGGCTCAAAAGAGGCGTTTTGAAAGTTATTGTCATTCAAATAATATTTGAGATACAAAAGTGAAATATCAGAGTTGTGAAATCCCATAAAAGGGTGTAGTAGTTTGAACTGAATGACTTAATTTATTTTACACCACAAAAACCATCAGTCAGTGCCCACTCCGTGTTATGTCTGCTCCGTTAATTACCTGAGATAAACATGCTTAAAAGTGTCAACACAAAGGTTGGTGAGTTCATAGAGTTTATAAGTAAACAGTTGATTTCAATAGTTTCGAGTGTGAGGTGATAATTGTAATAAATACCAATATTTATGAAATAAGTAGCGAGTTACATGGGGTGAAAACAATAAGTAAATTGTATGTAAATCAGTTAAACACTAGTGTAGGATTGCATGTGAAATACAATCATTTGAAATGGTGATAGTACCTATTGCATGAGAATTACAATCATAATTTGAAATGGTGATATTGCAGTTGTGTATATATATATATATATATATATATATATATATATATATATATATATATATATATATATATATATTTCCCTAAGTCTCATGACACGCAAACGTGAACAGAGTACCGGGCTTCGGTGGGGGAAAAATCCAAATTAATGGCATGAGTTGTGGGGGAACAATCCAAATTAATGGCATGAGTTATGGGGGAACAATCCAAATTAATGGCATGGGTTATGGGTGAACAATCCAAATTAATGGCATGAGTTATGGGTGAACAATCCAAATTAATGGCATGAGTTATGGCCCTCGGGTGATAGGGGATTTGGCAATTTCCTATTTTACTTCAAATATAATGCATTGCGACTAATACGACTAGCAACTAAGGCTATCCGTCAAGTATTAGCGGAATAGGCAGTCAGCCTCCAACAGATCTGTTCACTATATTCGCGTTTACTCGCAAGTGATTAATGGTTCATGATAAGAGGGGCTTTTGGCAATAAAGTTACTTAGGAAATATCAATCAGGTGTAGAATATATAAAATACTTGTGTTCTATTTTTTAGCATGTATTTGCCTAGGAGATAGGAAAACATATAAAAGTGATGTATGAATTCATGGTAATTCGTAAAAGTGTATATTACTTGTGAGAGTGAAAACAAGAATTGTGTTTCAATAAGCAATTAGAGTGTGTCATCATTTGAGTACAACATTTAAGATAAACGGTTAAATTTGTAAGTAGAACGAGCATGTATCTCCCCCAAAGAGTATAAAATAAGTGAAAGAAGGGGCTATGACTCAACTTTTGTGTAACTGGCAAGGTGAAATGTGAAATCAAGTAAATTATGGGTACGGATCCAACACACGACCTGATTAATGGTAAAGTCTGAGAATTTGACAGTTTTGACTTAATACGAACAGTGAGTGTGAAAGTGAGTAACGGATAACGATTTGATTGGTGATGTGAGTGTGATATGCTTAAAATGCTTAAAGTTCAAAAATAATATTATATATAATATTACCTTGTTTTTATGTCATTTAATCCATAAATATCGTTTTCTCGAAAGTGGTGAAACGAAACGTTAAGTTAAATCGTTAAAACTCTTTATATATAAATATAACGTAACGTGATTAAATATGTGAACGAAATGTAAAAATGCACGTGATGGTGTTGAAAATGTAAAATATGATATAGAAATGAAAAGGGTATAAAGTTTCTGTTGGTCCTTTAACTTTTACAATTTTTACATTTTCTACCCTAACAGAGTTAGTTTTGCACCGTTAGTCCTTGTTTACATTTTTAGTCCAAAAAGGTTCCAAAATGACTTTTTAAGCTTCAAGTTTACTGGATGTTCATGTTCTACCCTTAACTTACTGAATTTACAGTTTTGAACACAGTTTTGTGAAGTTGGCAGTTTTAACCCTTAAAGTTGAAATATTTTGCAAACTTAGTCCAAAAATCACAAAAAGAGTGTGAAAAGATTTCTGAAAGTTTTAATAACTTTATAAAGCTTATTTAAGTCAAAATCAACTGCTTATTGGTCAAAGAGCTTATTTTTAAGCTTAATGGGCTTTACGAGTGAAATTAAAGGCCCGTTAACATTTTTTGATCCAAAGGGTTTTAAGACAAAGTGGGCTTATCATTGGGCTTATTTAATGGTTAGAAAAACATAAAAAAATTGCCTATACCAGTAGCTTATTCCATGTGCTTAATAACAGTTTATTGGGCTTTTGAGTCCAACCGAATATATATAATGGATTTTAACATAGTTCGAGTAGCCTTAGTTTTGAGGTTCAAAAAGGGTTTATATGAGCTTATCACTGAAAACTTATAACATCAACTTATTAGGTGAGCTTGTGAAGAATCGAGATGTGCGATAAAATTTATATGCCGTGTGTTCGAATTCGGTTTTAAATAGCCATTTCTTAGTCGATATAATGAGTTTTACAAATAAATAAATAAGACTTATATAAATGTTATAATTTATATGATGAACATATGATTAAAAATGGTGTTCGATAGGCCTTAAAATGAATATGTATGTGTTGTGTAAAGGTGTAAATCGATTTTTGGCCAACTCTTGATATCGAAGGTCATATGTGTAATGAAAAATAAATATAAAAAAAAATGTGAAACATGCATAAGAAGTAAATATATACGTTCGAATAAAAGGTGAGCATGCATGAAACATAAAAACCATAAAGTTGAAAGGAAAGGATTCGAAAGTGTGGAAAACTAGAAGGGGGGTTGAATAGTTTTTACCGTTTAAAATTTATTCGTTTTGTGATTTAACGTGATTTCAAAGTAAATACACACAAACAATCAATATAAGATAAGTAAGTAAAGAAAGAAATGATCAAACCACACAACACGGATGTTTATAATGGTTCGGCTACAAGGACTCTCTTCCTTGCCCTACTCCACTCCTCGAGCCTCTAACTCGAGAGTTTTTCTTCACTAAGAAACAAACTTCCTTCTTGGCGGATAAAACCTTAATACACGTCGCTTACACCTTTTTCTGGTACAAAGCTATATACCGGGTTCTAGTTTAAGGAAGAACCTACCTGACGTCGCCTATACAATTACCGACACTAAGCTAGATGTCGAGTTCTTTACAAGGGTACAACTACTCCCGTTCACTCTATGTGTTTTGAGGACTAAAACACTAACCGGACTCTACTGAGTAAAAGGTATTACAATGATGTGTAGACTCTAACAAGTCACACAGTGGTTAACTATCAAGACTTGAAACAGTGAGTTGAAGCTTGTTTAGTGCTTGATCTCTTTTGCTACAAAAAGGAAGATCACTAAGAATGAAATGAATGATATGGGTTAGTAATGTATGAATGAAAGAATGTATATTTTATACTATGTAAGTGATAGAAGTGCCTGAATGATCAGCTTGCTATTTATAGGCAAACTGATTAAACAGTTGGCGGATTTGACGGATCCCTAAATTTGGATCCACCCATGTATGGGTTTGGATCCACCAATGCAGGACAGCTAAGAGATTCTCAAATCTTTCCATATCTTGCACAATCTTTCCATATCTTCAAATGTCAACTCTTTAGCTTGAAGATCTATACAAGATATCTCACAAATCTTTCTAAGATTATGATCATGATGCATGCCATGATGTCATCCTAAATGTTTCTAATTTAAGAAATAAAAATGTAAATGTATATATGTATGTAATATTATTCCTAGTAATCTTGTAATGTGTAAATGTGTTTTAAAAAACTTATCACTATAAATGTAAAAGACTTAGTCTTATATTTATGCTTTGCTTTTAAAGATAAACTTTGTAATTGTCATTAACAAAATTAAGCAAAGATCGTAAAATATAAGTAACGTTTTTAGGACGATATTTGTATTAACAATCTCCCCCTTTTTGTTGATGACAAAACATAAAGTGTATTTTTAAGCAAAGAGCTAAATAAAGAACGAGTCTTTTAAAAATATAGATTAAGTTGGTTTTATGCAAGTTTTGAAAACTATTTTAGTGATGAAAACTTAATCCTATCTCCCCCTTTTTGTCGAAACAAAAAGAAGATATGCGTAGCGGAATGCGATTTTGAGAACTTTAAAGCTCCCCCTTGGTTTATACTCCCCCTAAATGGAGTGCCAAGGTTATGATGTATGATCCTACAAAACAAATGGTTAGAATATGATATGCTCCCCCTCGATGTATACTCCCCATTGCTAGGGTACCAACGTATACATTTCAAGGATATTAGATGCTACAAAATAAAAGTTAGTTGTGAATAACTTCAATCAAGAAGCAAAATGCATATGTAATGGTCAACCAAACAAGAAAGTTCAACCCTTTTGACTTTAAAAAGTCAAAACTAAGTGTCTGATCAAACATATGTACCTAAGTATAAGTGATCAAATCATAATGAGAACTTAAAACAACCATATTATGATGTTAGTAAATTAAACAAACAAAGTTATTATGCCAAATAGTGATCACCTACAAGCATAAACACATAACATTCATTCATTGAAAATTTGTTTGTGACATAAATCACAAAACATGATGTTACAAGAAGAAAATAAATCCTACAAAGAAAATACTAAAATAAATCCTAAAAGTTCCTAGGAAGAAGCTAAAAATGCCTATTGCGGAGGATTGGTTGGGTTTGATGAAGATATGATGGAAGCAAGCCAAATGGATTATAAGTCCTTTGTATCACGTAAGTTAGAGTCCATTATGTTTGAAGAGGAGTTGAGAGGATCAAGTTCCTTATTGTCTTGAATGTTTGGTTGATTGAGCCACATTGAGTCATCAATTGTTTGAAGTGTGGTAAGTAAATCATGGGGTTGCAAGTTGGGTGAATGTGAAGGTGATGATGATTTTCTCACTTGAGATGGTGTAGATGGTGATGAGGATGTCACTTATGTTGTTGTAGCTGATGTTGATTCTGGTTGAGATGGAGTGGGTGAGGATGTATTACCTATTGGAGTTGTGGTAGGTGATGGTGATCTTGATGTAGGTGATGGTGTGGTACTTAGTGGAATTATGATAGGTGATTGTGATCTTGATGTAGGTGATGTTGATTTTGATGGTTGAGTTGAAACGGGTGATTGTATGTTAACCACAGGAGTTATGATGTGTGTTGAAGTAGTAGTGGATATGGTAGGGAAGTTCACATTAGAGATGGGATTGATGAACCAGTATGGTCTGACACTAATTCTAGCGGTCCTTCTGTGTGGTCTGGACATGTGTGAGTTGTTGGATTTATGCATTGTGAAATTGTTTAGAGACGTGCAGGTATGATTATGAGAATGTGAGTTGAAATCATCCTAAAGCTTCTAATTTATACTACTCTAAAGTTCATGGATATTGGTGTTTGGGTTTGATTCATAAAAGAATTGTGGATTACCAATGACTTGGAACAAGAGAAAGTTGTTTGTCATTTTATCAAAGTCAATCCATAGAGATGGAGTTGACATGAGGAGGATCAGTAGGTGATGACAGAAAAGCATGTATTGTGATTGATTCACGGATTTCAAGGAACCAATTAAAGGGATCCTTAGGTGTTAGAGAAAGGTAACTTGATGAAAATTTGAATTTACAAGTTTTGGTGGGAAATTGATTCTATTGATTTCTAATTGTTCTAAGGGTTTCTAAACATCCTAATGATCAGTAGAATACTCCTTAAAACTAAAATTAAGAATCTAAGAATCGATATCAGTCGGGAAAGTTTCGAAAAATGTTACTGTTGAAGCCTGCAGATCCAATCGACAACAAATACGTATCCAAATTTTTGGATCAGCTGAATCCACAGGTTCAGAACTGGTGGAGCCAAGAGATACAACAGGCGGATCCAAATTTTGGGATCCGCGATATCCGCCATTCAATGGTGCTAAAACAAACAGAATGAAAGTCAAATTTTGCGTTTCGCGTTCAAAATCCGAAAATTCTCCTAAAACACATGTAATAACTAATATGTGATTGAAAAATACTATATATATAGGTTCTAACACACGTTTACACATAGATTAATCCGATCATAATTTCTTACCATAAAGGGAGTTAAGCCAAACGATGGCTTAATCTCAGAAAATTGATAACAACACGTGTTATCGCCCTGCAATGTTAAGTTAGTTCACATACAAGTTAAGTACTAACATAATATCTTAAGAAACACATAAGTTCAACATCTCATTGTCTGACATAGTCTTATACCAAACACTCCTTAGATGTCACTTGTTGTTCATTTTCTTGATCATTTTCTTGTGACTCTTGTGAAGTTTCACGATCCACCGTCCTAGATTCTTCATCATTCCCTTTGTTTGTCGAAGCTCCTCGGATTCATTGTTAATGAAAGGAAGTTGACTCAAGTATTCGGGTGGAGGAATCCTAGAGTTGGGCAAACCGTCTTCATCACTAGCCGATGATGATGAATATGAGGTTGGAAAATGAGCACGTTTTCCTCTTGCTACGGCTACCCTATGATCACTAAGAGGAACAAAGGTATGTGGAATTTGGGTGTAGATAGGAAGGAAACCACTGTCATTTCGAGGAATAGGTATACAAGCTCTAAACAGACGGGTAAGAAGCATCTCGTATGGCATGGCGGTGGTACCTAAGACAGGTATATCGGCCATTCTTTTGGCGATATAGTAGGCTAAGTTGAATTATTGGTGGGTCGACACACAGTAGAGCATGTAGCATAGGCTTGCATTCATATGATCCTTATTACCAATAGTGCTAATGACATTGGCTCTAAGAATCTCCTCTAGTTTCTTAAATTCAGGTATGATTTCATTAAGCTCCATGGCAAATGGATCTCGATTTACTTGTTTACCTCGGATTGTCTTAGTTGGGTTGGTTCTAGGATTGAAGAGATGTTCTCGGATGATTTCTTTGGAAGTGAGAGGTGTGTCGTATGGATGGATACGACCAAGGTTGGATTCTAGAATGGATAATGGCCGCTTGTCCGAATAAAAGCAAGTTCCTTGACTTGGAATGCCTAAAACTTCTCCGAATTGATTTAAAGGAAAACTGAATTGATTATGGTTTACTTTGAAATGGATGCTCAAAAATCCAAAGTCGTCAGAGCTAAGTTTTACGGAGGCATAAAATTCAAGTATAAACCTAGGAATGATAGGCTCATCTATGTCGAGGAGACGATCAAGTTGGATAGCAGCTAATTGTTCACGGATATTGGTTTCTTATAAAAATGATGAGTCTACGGTTCTACCTTTGTGAACATAGCATTTTTCTAAGGCTTTAAAGATATTTACTTGAGCTTCGGTGAGACCTTTGGTTTTGTGGTGTTGAGGTAGGTATTTGATGGTGCCCTTACGATCATAATTTGTTGCAGGAGGCATGATTATCCTAGACACAAGAAATTTCTTAATTTAGTTAAAACTATCGACAATACTTATATTAATTTCTAGTGTGTGACTACATGGGGACAATGTGGAGGTGCGGTTATCTCGACTTTTTTTTATGCACGAAGATTTATTAATGCAAGTTTTATAACGAAAATATGAGATAACCCAAACGCTCCTAATTCAATGTAGCTACGTTTGAATGTACCTGAAAATACATATTGGTTATGTATTCCAATCTTTAGAATTCAAGAGACATTATGCAAGTGATGTTTAAAAGCATAACGTTTTTGTATTTGTATGAACAATGATCGAAAATCGTTTTTCCTAGTCGTGAGAAGATTTAAAAAAAAATTCTCATGGGGTGTTTGATGAGTTATGATAATGCATTATGATTCCTAACTAAGGAAAATATGATTTGTTATGCAATTTTAGTAAACATGCTTTATGATTTTATGAGAAAAAAATGCATAAACCCCAAGTTTTGCTTTTTGTGCAACAGATATAGATCCTAGACTCATATTATGAATTAGATTATGATTAGAATACTTACACAAATTGATGGTGGAGAATGACCTAATTTCTGGGTTTGGTGTGATGGAAATCAAATTCCAGTGGGATGTATGTTTTTGGGGAATGTGATGTACAGTAAAGGGTGTTTGTTTTGATATACATAAAATTTACTCAGCAGGCCGCGGATCCGGCGGATCCAAAACAAGGGATCTGCCCTTGTTTTCGGTTGGATCCGCAGGATCAGAACACCAATTTTGGTATTGCCTGCGTTTGGTTAATCTAAGGTTCGAGTTAATGTTTAATCTACTCAATAGGTTCCATTAATCCTAAACCAAGTCTAAGAAAGTTAAAAGGTTCTCTCTTGAGGGGTTTTGTGAGGATGTCGGCAATGTTGTCCTCTGAGGAAACTTTCTCGATTGAGATGTTTCCCTTCTGAACATTGTCGCGTAGGAAATGGTGACGTATTTCTATGTGTTTTGTTCTAGCGTGTTGGACTGGGTTTTTGCTGAGATCGATGGCTCCTTTGTTGTCGCAAAGAATGGGAATGTCGTTGAGTTCAATTCTATAGTCGAGGAGAGCTTGTTTCATCCACAGTGCTTGTTGACACGCTTTTCCTGCTGACACGTACTCGGCTTCAGTTGTTGATATTGCGAGGGCCGTTTGTTTCTTAGCAAACCATGAGGTGAGACAATGTCCTACAAAAGTAGAAATACCGCTTGTACTTTTCCTATCAACATAATCACCGGCATGGTCTGAGTCGGCATACACTATGTTTTCTACACCCGTTCCTTTGGGATGCCATAATCCTAAATGTGTAGTGCCTTTTATGTACCTAGAGATCCGTTTAACGGCTTCAAGATGGGATATTTTGGGATCTTCTTGAAAGCGTGCACATAGACAAACACTAAACATAATGTCCGGTCTACTAGCCGTTAGATAGAGTAAACTACCAATCATTCCTCTATATTTAGTGCTATCTACGGATTCACTTTCTTCATCCTTTGTGAGTTTGGTTTCGGAGGACATGGGTGTTTTCATAGGTTTTGAGTCTTCAAGACCAAATTTCTTAAGCATATCCTTGATATACTTTGATTGGTTGAAGAATATCCCATCTTCTAATTGTTTAATTTGGAGACCTAAGAAAAAGTTTAGTTCCCCCATCATACTGATTTCAAACTCGTCATGCATGATTTTTGAGAAATCGTCGTATAACTCTTGGCAAGTTGAACCAAATATAATGTCATCCACATATATCTGGACTATGATAATATGTGATCCCTTTTTCTTGGTGAAGAGAGTGTAGTCTACTAGGCCCATGGTATACTTATGGTCAACTAGGAAAGTCTTAAGTTGATCATACCATGCTTTTGGTGCTTGCTTAAGTCCGTATAATGCTTTCTTAAGTTTGTAAACATGATTTGGTTTTTCAAAATCGGCAAAGCAGGAGGTTGTGCTACATACACTTCCTCATTAATAAGACCATTTAGAAATGCACTTTTAACATCCATTTGAAAAAGTTTAAAGTCATGTGCACATGCATATGCAAGTAGTATCATAATTGACTCAAGTCTAGCTACGGGTGCAAATATTTCATCGTAATCAATACCCTCTTGTTGATTGTAGCCTTGTGCTACTAGCCTAGCTTTGTTTCTAGATACTACGCCATTTTCATCTATTTTATTCCTAAAAACCCATTTTGTTCCTATTATGGTTTGATTTTTAGGTTGAGGCACTAATGTCCAAACGTCATTTCTGATAAATTGATTTAATTCTTCTTGCATCGCTATGACCCAAGATTCATCTTTTATGGCCTCATTTATATTTTTAGGCTCAATTGTTGAAACAAAACAAAAGAAATTACTTTCATTTTGAGCTTTAGATCTTAATGTTCTTTCATAGATTTTTCCTATGACGTTTTCTAATAGATGACTTTTGGTTTCTTTTATATTAACTATTCCACCTTTTACCGGTTCATCTTCTTTATCACTTTCAACATTTTCTTGGTTTTCAACCATTTGGCTTTCAACTAAGTCATCATCTACCAAAGTTGATGTCTTAGAGGGAGGTGGACTTTCGTCGAATGTTACGTTCAACGATTCCTCGACTCTTGAGGTTTCTTTATTTAAAACTATGTAAGCTTTACTATTTTGTGAGTACCCAAGAAATACACCTTCATACGACTTTAGGTCGAACTTGGTGAGATAATCCTTTGTGTTTAAAATGAAGCACTTGCTTCCAAAAACTCTAAAATATCCTAAGGTAGGCTTTTTGCCTCGATAAAGTTCATATGGAGTTTTATTTAAAAATTGTCTAATTAGAACTATATTTAGGATATACGTGGATGTATCTACGGCGTGACACCAAAACTTTTGTGGTATGTTTTGTTCGTTTAACATGGTTCTACTCATTTCTTGAATTGTCCTATTTTTGTGTGCTACTACACCATTAGATTGGGAGTTCGAGGAGCCGAGAAATTATGTGTTATGCCATTGGCATCACAAAAAGCTCCGAATTGGGTTTCGTTATCAAATTCACGACCGTGGTCGGTTCTTATTGAAACTATACTATTTCCTATTTGATTTTGAATTTTCTTACTTAGAATTTCAAATTTATCAAATGCCTCGTATTTAGTTTTCAAAAACTTAGTCCAAGTATACCTAGTGTAATCATCTACTATAACCAAGGTATAGAAGTTTCCTCCTTAACTTTGTATAGTGGATGGACCAAACAAATCCATATGCAACAATTCTAGACACCTAGATGTAGACACCATGTTTTTAGCCTTATGGCTATTATGAACTTGTTTCCCTATTTTGCAAGCATCACAAAAGTGTTGGTCATATTTCAACTTTGGTAGGTTCCTAACGAGTTCCTTAGATGATAAGGATTGAATTAACCTCATATTGGCGTGACCTAAGCATCGATGCCATAGAGTTGAGTTATCATCCAAAGAAGTGAGACAAAGCTTGTCTTTAGGTGTTTTATCTAATTTCATAACATATACGTTATTCTTTAAAACACCTTTTCCTACGGTTATGCCGTCTTTAAGTATTTTACTTCCATTTTCACTGAAAATGACGTTATACTTTTTTGCGGCACAATTGACTTATACTAAGCAAATTAAAACCTAAATTATCTACATGAGCAATATCATCGATAGAAAGAGAGTCATGAGATATTGTACCTTTTCTGATGATTTTACTTTTAAGCTTGCTACCGAATGTGACATTACCTCCGTTGTACACTTGGTAGGTTGAGAAAAGGCTTTTGTTTCCCGTCATGTGTCTTGAACACCCACTATCTTTAATCCACTCATCAGGTTCTAATTCAACTTTCAAGCACACCTGAGTTCAAGAGAAACTCAAGCGTTTGGTCCCCAATATCTCATGGGTCCGTTTGGGTTAAACATAACATTATCATGGTTCATATATGGAAATGGTGGACAATCATTCCATGGCATGTAGTTGGGACCTTGGAAGTTTCTAGACATGTTTTGGTTCCAATTATTTTGATAATGATGTTGTGAGTTAAAGTTACTCTTTGGAAAGTGGTGTTTGAGAAAACTAATTTTAGATGTCTGTTGAACCGTTTTAACTCTACACTCATTTCTAACTTGACCTTTTCCTATAGAGACTGATGGTTTTTGTTTGTTAATGCTTGTACTAGTGCTAGGTTTTCTAATGACCTTAACAAATTCAGTATGATTCAAATTATGAACTCTCTGTTCATCAACAGTACCTGCGGATCCTTTGGTTATAACTGGCGGATCCAAAATTTTGGATCCGTCGGATCCGTGGGTATCTGACTCAGTTGGAACAGTTTTATTTACTTTTACCGTTTGTTTCTGAAAGTCACTTAAGTCTCCATTTCTCATAAAATCTGGTTTGAAACTACCATGAGGTATTTTTTGCATTCTCATTATGTCATCTGCACAACTTATGTGTTTATCAAATATTTTAAATTTGGAGTTTTGTTTGATAAGACTTTCCTGTGTGGATTTTAGTGTTTCTATTTCAAGTTTTAGTTCCTGACATAAAACACATGTTTCCTTAATACCTTTACCTTTTTCTAACTTTATAGCTTTCTCTTTTAACCGATGAATTTCGTTTTCTAAAAATTCCTTTTTGGTTTTTAAGAACTTATTTTTGCTCATGATTTTTAGAGTGATTTCACATAGTTTGTTATATTCTATATCTAATGTGTCATCATCAATAAAAGAGTACGACGAGTCAGAATGTACCTCTTCTGTGTCATTAGCCATGAGAGCAACTTCGTTGTTTTTAGGCTTATCGTCATCACCTTCACTTTCACTTCAAGCTCCACTAACAAACGCTTTTTGAGTTTTGTTCTTTGGAGGCTTTGGACATTCTCCTATTAAGTGACTAGAATCCCCGCACCTAAAACACTTCCTATCTACCTTTCCTTTCCTATCATCACGGTCTTTTCGGAAGGATTTCTTTTCTTTATGAGGTGATCTTACGAACTTTCCTCATCTCCTAAAGAACTTCTTGAAATCTTGTACGGCCATGGCATGTTCTTCGTCTTCGCTATTAGAACAAGACTCTTCATCATCACTTGATTCTACCCTAGCTTTTAAGGCAATGGACTTCATCTTCTCCTTTTTGCCTTTAACAATTTCTTAATCTTTTTCCATCACCATCTCGTGAACTTTGAGATTTCCTATGAGCTCGTCCAGTGTCATGCTTGTAAGATCCTTAGATTCTTCAATAGCCGTCACTTTTGCTCTCGACTTTGGATGAAGTGCTCTTAGAAATTTCCTGACAAAATTCTTACTAGAAAAAGATTCATCAAGTGCTTTAAGAGATGTAATAATAGTGTTAAACCTAGCAAAGGCACTATCAATGGTCTCATCTTCAGAGATAACAAATTGTTCATATTGTTGAACAAGAAGATCAATTTTGTTATCTTTGACTTGTGAGTTCCCTTGATGTGTGATAATTAATGATTGCCAAATATCTTTAGCCGTTTTACACATAAAAACTCTTTCATATTCTTTCTTAGGTAAAGCATTATAAAGCATCATTTTGGCTTCCTTATTTTTGGCAATCAACTTCTTTTGCTCATCACTGTGACGAGTAAGAGAAGTACCTTCATCCCGACTACCTGAAATATTATTACTTATGGGCTTGTAATCACCTTCTACAATTATATACCATAGATCTATGTCCTTTGACTTCACATATGTCTCAAAGCAGTTTTTCCAGTAAATGAAACAAATTGGTTCAAATAGCGGTGGTCTTTGCATAGATTTTCCTTCTTTAAAGTTTTCAAAATCCATTGATCGTTTCAAGTTTTAAAATACAATATATTTGAAAATCTTGAGTAACGTAGCTCTGATGCCAATTGTGGAAAACTAGAAGGGGGGTTGAATAGTTTTTAGGGATAATTACAAAAATAGCCCAAACACAAATGGGCGGTTCCCTATCTAACCCGAAATCCAAAAATAATTGTGTTGCCCAGGGCAACCGGCATTTTTTGGGGCAACCGAAGGATTTCCAGTGTATTTTTTGGGCAACAATCGCCCTTTTTTGGGCAACTGGGGCATTGCCCAGGGCAACCGGGGTAGAAATATCCCATTTGGGTTTTGGGCTATTTTAGTAATTATCCCTAGTTTTTACCGTTTAAAATTTATTCGCTTTGTGACTTAACGTGATTTCAAAGTAAATACACCCAAACAATCAATATAAGATAAGTAAGTAAAGAAAGGAATGATCAAACCACACAACACGGATGTTTATAGTGGTTCGGCTACAAGGACTCTCTTCCTTTCCCTACTCCACTCCTCGAGCCTCTAACTCGAGAGTTTTTCTTCACTAAGAAACAAACTCCCTTCTCGACGGACAAAACCTTAATACACATCGCTTACACCTTTTTCTGGTACAAAGCTAGATACCGGGTTCTAGTTTAAGGAAGAACCAACATGACGTCGCCTATACAATTACCGACACTAAGCTAGATGTCGAGTTCTTTACAAGGGTACAACTACTCCCGTTCACTCTATGTGTTTTGAGGACTAAAACACTAACCGTACTCTACTGAGTAAAAGGTATTACAATGATGTGTAGACTCTAACAAGTTACACAGTGGTTAACTATCAAGACTTGCAACAGTGAGTTGAAGCTTGTTTAATGCTTGATCTCTTTTGCTACAAAAAGGAAGATCACTAAGAATGAAATGAATGATATGGGTTAGTAATGTATGAATGAAAGAATGTATATTTTATACTATGTAAGTGATAGAAGTGCCTGAATGATCAGCTTGCTATTTATAGGCAAACTGATTAAACAGTTGGCGGATTTGGCGGATCCCTAAATTTGGACCCGCCCTTGTATGGGTTTGGATCCGCCAATGCAGGACAGCTAAGAGATTCTCAAATCTTTCCATATCTTCAAATGTCAACTCTTTAGCTTGAAGATCTATACAAGATATCTCACAAATCTTTCTAAGATTAAGATCATGATGCATGCCATGATGTCATCCTAAATGTTTCTAATTTAAGAAATAAAAATTTAAATGTATATATGTATGTAATATTATTCCTAGTAATCTTGTAACGTGTAAATGTGTTTTAAAAAACTTATCACTATAAATGTAAAAGACTTAGTCTTATATTTATGCTTTGCTTTTAAAGATAAACTTTTGTAATTGTCATTAACAAAATTAAGCAAAGATCGTAAAATATAAATAACGTTTTTAGGACGATATTTGTATTAACAGAAAGGACTTACTACACCTCAAAGGGTGGTGAGTTAAGCGTGATTATGGACTAAAAATTGAAAGGAACTCGCGTTGCTCTTTAGAACTATCAAAAGGGGCGAGTTCGACTTGTATTAATTTAGAAAACAGCTCGAATGGTTAGCACATGCTTCCTGCTTTCTTGAGGTTTCGAATAGGGAGTATAGACTTAGGATTTTTAGGTGTGAAATGGAGTTAAAGAGTGAAGGAAATATATGTGTGTATGTTCGTATATGCATGCATGTATAGTACTAGTCGTTATATATTATAACTTAAGGACAAGTTGGGATTGCCTTTCGATTTGTTGGCAGAGATATGTAAGGGACAGAGAGAATAAACTTGGCTAGAAAGTCCTTGGTGTAAGAGCAAGTAGTTTTGGTTCAAGTGGTATATATTTGTATATATACATGTCGATATATATGAATTTTAGGGGCAAGTGGAGATGACAAGGGAACATTATTAGATTGTGGCAGGGATTTAGGAATGTTAGAAGATTTACAAAAGATATTGGAAGGACTTGGGGTGTATGGTTGAGTATATGTGTCGAGTAACATATATACTTGTGTCGACATATGTTCAAAAGGTCCAAAATAATACATCAACGTGTGATATTGTAGAACAAAGTGAGAAAATGATCATATAGCTTCATACTCGACCAAAGAACATAAAATATGTAGGTGGAATTTAGTTAAATCGAGTTTGGATTAAATGGGTGAAAATATGTTGAACTTGTATATGTTTCGAGTGTGATATACTTTAGCTCTCGTTTGTTTATCAAACGTTTGAAATAGAGTGTGAGAGTCGACATACCATTTCTTTGGTGGGTGAGGAGTCGAATGGTGTAAAAAGTATCATATTATGTGTGTCGAATTTGAGAGAAATTGTGACCAAGTGTGGTGAGTTTAGTCGAGTGAGATAAGAGTTTTAATAAAACTTATAAAATTTGTGTTGGGCTTGTGAATAGTACCAGGCCATAAAAGTTGGGCCGTGATTTAATATAAGGATCCGTTTGGTGTATAAAGAGTGTATTTGATTTGTCATGGTCCGCGTGTGAGCTCATTCCAATATTTGGTGAATCACGTATCAACGTGTTTGAGTTATTATAATGTAATAAACAAAAAGTTCAAATTTTTCCTATAATAATGGTTAACGGAACAGTAATGGTGATTAATACTTGATTAACGTTTACAAATTACTAGGGAATTTTACAGATTGCTACAATTACGTAGCCAAAATTTTCTCTTTTTACCTATGTGGGATTTAAAACTACATTTTTTTCTCTTCTTATAAGAAAGGTGCCAAAACGCATACCCTCAACTTCTTCATATAAAGAAAAAAACCCACCAAATTTCACTAGTAATTCATTTTGTTTGTGTACCATTATTCACGTATTCCCCTTCTTTTGTCTTAATTCATGAACTCAGTATATTTGCACCGATAACATTTGAGGTTCCAGCCCCTCCAAAGTTTAATAACATACATGAATAAGACCAGTAATAAGACCAGTAAGTCCAAAGATCACCTTGCAATGTCATAAATGCAAAAAACAAAAGAAATTGTCAAATATATGATATCTCAGGTTCCTAAATGTCTTTTATCTATGTAGTGTTCCATTTAGACTGTTTCAAGTAAGTCCATAAATCGTCCCTCTGGTTTGTCGGGTTTAATTAAAATGGTCCCTCGCAAGATTTTTAACGGATCCTCTCCCTGTTTGGTCCCTTGACCACTTAATCCATTAAGTTGACCGTCACTTGTTGGTTTAGATAGTTGAAATGACATAAATACCCTCATATGTGTTTTATAAATGGTCCATGTGGTTTCTTGTATACCATGAATTTAGTCCATGCGTTAATAATGTTTTTAAATTATTTTTTCATTCGTTTTTATACGTTTTCGTCCGTTTTCATCCATTTTTATATGTTTTCATAGAATTGTATACGTTTTTGTTCGTTTTTATACGTTTTCATCGTTTTTATACGTTTTCGTCCGTTTTTGTACGTTCTCGTATGCTTTTAAACGTTTTTATCGGTCATCATCCATTTTTATACGTTTTCGTCCGTTTTTATACGTTTTCCTCTGTTTTTATACGTTTTCCTCTGTTTTTATACGATTTCATTCGTTTTTCTACGTTTTCATCTATTTTCATACGTTTTCATCTATTTTCATACGTTTTTGTCAATTTTCATCATTTTTTTATACTTTTTCGTCCGTTTTTAAATGTTTTCTTCTGTTTTTATACGTTTTCGTCTGTTTTTATATATTTTCGTCCATTTTAATATGTTTTATTACATTTTCATATGTTTTCGTCTGTTTTCATCCATTTTTTAAATTCATTTTTTTATTCGTTTTTATGCGTTTTCCTCCGTTTTCATCTGTTTTTATACGTTTTCATCCGTTTTTATTCATTTTATTAGAATTGTATACGTTTCTATCCATTTTTAACGCTTTCATCCATTTTTATACGTTTTCGTTCATTTTTATATGTTTCGCCCGTTTTTATAGGTTTTCATCCGATTTTTACGTTTTCATCCATTTTTATACGTATAAAAACAGACGAAAACGGATAAAATGTATAAAAACGGATGAAAACATAAAAATCGGATGAAAGAGTATAAAAACGGGTGAAAACATATAAAAACAAATGAAAACGGATAAAAATGTAGGAAAAATGGACGAAATCGTATAAAAACGGATGAAAACGGACAGAAACGTAAGAAAAACGCAAGAAAACGTATAAAAACGGACGAAAACGGATGAAAACATTAAAAAGGGATGAAAACGTATGAAAACTGGCGAAAATATATAAAAACAGATGAAAACAAATTAAAACGTAGGAAAAACGGACGAAGGCGTATAAAAACGGATGAAAACGGACGAAAACGTAAGAAAAACGGAGGAAAACGTATAAAAATGGACGAAAATGGATGAAAACGTATAAAAACGGCTGAAAAGGTAGAAAAGGGATGAAAACGAATAAAAACGGGCAAAAATGTGTAAAAACAGATGAAGACGGATAAAAACTTAGGAAACATGGACGAAAGCGTATAAAAATGGTTGAAAACATAAGAGAAATAGACGAAAACGTCTAAAAACGGATAAAACATAAGAAAACAGACGAAAAGTTATAAAAACGGATGAAAACGTAAGAAAAATGAACGAAAACATAATAAGAAAAAATAAGGACTAAATTTGTTATAGCCCACAAACCACGGGGACCTTGCTTTTTAAGGGTATTTATGTCATTTCAGTTCCACTTGACGGTCAAACAAACTAAAATATTGGTCAAGGGACCAAACCCGATACGGGTCGCAACCACAGGGAGAGGATCCGTTAAAAATTCTTGCGAGGGACCATTTTTGTTAAACCCGACAAACCACAGGGACGATTTGTGAAATTAACTCTTATTTTTTTGAAAATGTTTTGTCACATTTTTAAAATGTAATTTGTAAAAATGTAAAGTGTATGACAAAATTATTTCTTTGATCATCCATCAAGTTTATTGTTTATTGTTCATAGCTTTAGTGATTTTTACGTCGAAATGGAAATTTACGACTAATAACTTATTTACGTAAACTTTGATGTAGAATATTTTTACATTTTGTTATTATCAAAACACAAAGAAACCAAAAAATATAAATAACGTGTTTAGACATTATTTGTATTAACAGCATGGAGCGTCCCATGCACCAAATAGAGCCAAGAATATCACACCACGTGTCATTCTTGTCTCCTCCG
This sequence comes from Artemisia tridentata subsp. tridentata, assembly GCA_021014915.2. Lineage (NCBI taxonomy): Eukaryota > Viridiplantae > Streptophyta > Magnoliopsida > Asterales > Asteraceae > Artemisia > Artemisia tridentata. The sequence goes on from CP139505.1 coordinate 235,790,433, forward strand.
TTAGATATCCACTACGTGGACCATTTAAAACCATTAGATTGCATTCATGGGTGACACAAAGCCCTAAATGAAACCCCTAGTTCTCTCTCTCTCTCTCTCTCTCTCTCTCTCTCTCTCTCTCTCTCTCTCTCTATTGTAGCGATTTTGGAGAAATTTAGAATAAACCCTAACCGGCCAAATCTTGCTCGATTTCTTCCATAATCATCAAACGTGGTTTGCTCTTAACTATTTGTGATCGATAGTTCGTATCTTGATCGCCTCTACTTTCTTATTTATCAAGATTAATCATGAGGTTAGTTCTTGGTCAATTAGGGTTTTGTACGATATTGGGTTTGTTCAATCAGGTCACAATTTCAATTATTAGTTACTGTGTTATTGATTGTTCGTGTGGTTTGCTTGCTGCTGATTATTGTACTCTAGACAACCTGCTTATTTTGATCCCTCTTTGTTTAAGGCTTAAATAAAACTCGTTGGAGTGTCGGTTTGCAAATTTCCTATTTGCCTTAAGGAGTGTTTGCAGGGACAAGGGTTAATGACGAATTTGGAGCTCATTAAGTCTTCGTAATAAATAACACATTTATTGATCAAATAAACGTGCCTAAGTATTACTTAGGCTAACGACATTTTCTCCTTGTACATACAAGAACCAATATGCGATATGTAGTCTGTTTGACTATTTCAGGTACCCCTAGGATGCTAGAAACAAGTGTATATACAATTTTTTTGATATTGCCCACTATCTTGTAGACAATCTTTCATCTGTTTAGTTACGTGTAACATGAACTAAGTATGAGGATACAAAAGACATGTTCGATCTGGTCAGTCACCGACGGAATATGTTTCAAACATGCAATAATGATATGGCAAATGGTGTATGAGCCCGACATGGTGGCATACGAGCCTGATGACGTTTGAGCCTGGTGGCGTTTGAGCATGATGGTGTTTAAGCCTGATGAAGTTTGAGCCTAATGGCTTATGTGCCTGATGTATGTTCCTTTTATTTCAAAGAAAGATATTTGGTCCCAATTTTATCTGATTGTTTTTTTCGAAGTCGTGTTTATCAGGTTTACTGAGTGTAACTTGTGATTCCAAGTTTTAGCAGTTTAGAACAAGAGTTTTTGCAGTCTGTGTTTAAGTAACTAGCCTTTCAGGCTGAGTTGTCATTTTTGAACATTCAAGCAGTAGTATTAGAGTAATATGGAGACTTTACATTAAGTAGCTTCAACTTGAATGCTTTTACATTGTTTCCATGCTACAATTTGATTGTATTAAAGGAATTAAAATAGTGAATTTGTAGTGTACACCTGGAGGTTGTGTTTCCTTGGTTTGATCGCGTTCCAGGACAGTGACCCCTTTCACATCTGTATGCGGGTTGTAACCCTTTTTCTTCTGCCTGACCGTTCGTAGGTCTTTCCCAGGTTTTTCTTGCATACCCTTTGTATGCTATTTTGTTGACTTCTCGTCCTTGGTTTGATTGTCGTGTTCTTAACCTGGTGAATGACCTTTGAGCCTGGCTGGATGTTTTCGATCCTGATTTGTCCACGAGTTTGTTGTAAGGGTTTCTATTCCAGGGGAATGGTTGGTTGTTTGTTTGTTTCTCAGACAATGAGCTTTAGCCTTTGCCTGTTCTGTTTCGTTTAGTGTTGTAATGACGCCTCTTTGCGACATTGAATGTTTTGCTTGGGTTTTTTGTTTTGTCTTTGAGGGTTCTTCTCATGTGTGGTTTTTGTAAGGATGTTGTTTGGGTATGTCATGTGTTAGCATTACTTTTAGAAGAAAGTAATAGAAGTGATGGTCATTCTACGTTTAGGAACTATGTAACCATTAATATAGAACATGTAAGTGTCTAGTAATGGGCTTTAGGAAGTAATCGAATAGGCTACTAGTTTAGTTTATATGATTATGTAACTTAGTCCAAGCCCACGAGAACAAAGACCAAGCCCAAGCCCATGTTAGGTGTTGGGATGGCATATATGTAAACAAACAAGTCTCACTTGTTTGTGTGCTTGTGTGTGTTTTAGTGTGTGATAGTAGAAACTCCCTTCCTCTCTTCTCTCTCTCTTTAACCATGTACTACCACTCACCACCACCAAGTCACCACCACAATATTGTGTTTAAATTTGATAGAAATAGGAACCTACAATTGGCATCAGAGCCATATGATAGTTATTGGTTAGATTGATTAGATTTGTTAGTGATTTTGGTAGTTTTCGGAAAAGATAGTACAACGCGGGTTTTCGAAAAAATGCACAAGGGTTGAATCTTCGTACTAGTGGTTAGATTAGTTAAAGGTTTGATCTTTCGAGTAGTTTTAGTCATAACCTAGCCATCCATTTAAGAAAAAACCCAAAAAGAATCACAATAGAAGCTGTTTTTAGGATTTTTTAGAAGTTTACTATAGCAGAAAGTTTTTCGAAAAATTGAAAAATTTGAATTTTCTCGAAAAATTCGAGTTTTCTCGAAATCTAGGTGGCAGTACTTTTTAGTTGAAGTTGCACTACCAGTTTGACATGGCAGTTTCGAGAAAAACAGTCAGGTTTCGAGTAATTTAGCTTTTCGAGAACTTTTGATTTCGAGTAATCCTAGGTAGCAGTTTCGAGTACTATAGTTAGTTGAGATTCCACTACTTTGGTTGTAAAACCCCAAAATTACCACAATCTGAAATGACCAAAATACCCTCTAATTTTGAAATTTTAAGAACTTATAAAATACGCTATAAATTAAAATTTGAGTTATATAACGTGTTATGACTCGAGACCATACGATAGGAACTTATAACCTAAAGAAAATATGAAATGATACAAGAACTCCATAAATGAAATATGGCACGTTTAGAAGTTCCTTATAGGCCAAAAATAATTAAAATGTGTACACAACATATGTATAAAAGATAAGTATGAATAATTGGCTAATTTGGAAGGTTTCAATCACCCTTAATGACACCAAAAATCACGGATCATTCATCCCTATTCCTTCTCATACAACCGTGTTTTATGTCTCCATCACAACCCTAAAACTCTTTTTCTCTATACCCTTGGACGGCAAGATCAAAAAAAAAAGAAAAAAAAAAAAACAAACCCTAGAAAACCTATTCCAATTCGACATCAACAAGGAGAGGAGGAGGAGCAACAATAATCCGATCTTGATCATTGTTTCTTATCACACAAAGGTAATTGAATACATATCATGTTGATCCATTCGAATTTTGAATAAATCCATAACTGATCCATGTATACTTTGTTCTTTCATTCGGTATTGATCAAGAAGAAGAAGAGGAGCGTGGTGATTCGTGAGACCTTGTTCTTTCTATCCCCATTCGAACTATACAAGAGGTAATATGTAAACTTCAAATAATAATTCGGATCAATATGTATAAAATGTGTGAATATGAATATTTATGATATGGAAATCAGATGTATATATATAGGAATAATCTCTCAGAAATATTTATGCTACAAATCGAATTATTAACCAATGATATGAACATGATTTTTAGTGATTCTTTGGTCTAAAACTGAATTCATTGAAATAGGGTTCGAATGGAATTTATTTGGTGATTTTTAGAGGTCGGGAAGGCACCCGTTTGATTTTTACAAATTCATGTGTCAAAACTATATTTCGGGTTCTGAAAATTCAGTCGTGGTTTACGATTTTTAATTTAATATCTATAACGAATTAAGACCTGAGCTTTGGACTGAATTATATTTGATATATGAGTTAATTGGTGTAATTTTTGTAGATGTTTCTAAATTTTTCTACGTGGGTAAATAATTGCATACTTTCGGGGTGTTTCATCAGATCTGATTCAAGAACATGTTGTGAATATCGATTTTTAGATCATACTTGTATTACTCAATAAAATCTGGAAAAATTATCTAAAATACTTAAGACATGTATGTACATCTGGGTAAAATTATAGAATTTTATAAGCTCGTGAAGGTATTTCTAAAAATAGCACAAGTCGGGTCTGTTTTTGGTGTTAAGGCTTAAATTAAGTAGTCACTTGTTAAAAAGACTTATAAACTTTTTTTGCTTTACATTTAGAACCTAAATAAGTTATGTGTCATCTTAAAAGTGTTTAACTTATGTATTGATTAATTATCATGTTAACCTTTAACCTTGGCATAATTGCAAGTATAACCCTAATCTTTGAACAATGATAATATGAAACCTAAATTATATGAAGTAAACATTAAAGTTACTAATTTGGGATATATAACTAAATTATGACCTAATGGAATGTATTAAACCCTAATTGGAGTTTAATTACTTTAAATGATCAATTAAAATAACTTGTGTAATTAGAAACCCTAATCTCGCATTTACTTAATTTAGAAACCCTAATTTGACTTGTAAAACCCTAAATTGTGAAACGACATCATAATATGATTACATTAACACATGAAACTCAATTTCGACATTTATAATTATTTAAACCTTTTTAAATACTACTTACTATTTTAGAAACCCTAAATTTCTTTTAAACCTAAATATGGAAAGTTACTATTTTTGGAAAGTTGCTAAATATAGAAAGTTACCTAAAATGGAAAAAAAACTAAAATGAAACCTATATGATTAAGAAACTATGAAACTTATAAGTAAACTTGTGAATTCGTGTAGATTCGCTGAAGATGGAGTTTGCTTCCGGTCTTTATGTTTTTAGTTGTGTTTTCACTTGCGGTCTAAGGTAAAGATATTCTACCCTTTTTCAGTAAGGGTGCTTTCGTTCTCATGACTTTCTTGATCTTGATTCATTAGGATTCCCTAAGCCATTGCTATGTTCCCTTATACTTTGATTCATTCTTCATGATCCATTTGACATTCGTTCATTATGATCCTTGTGATATAACCCTTGATAAAATTCATTCGTTACCCTGTGATATTAGTATTCGAATCACTTTACACTTCGAAGGTTTATTTGATTTTGGTGACTAAATGTGGAAACCTTTCTTAATTATGTCATGGAAATGTTTTGAGAAAACTATTTTAAAATGATGATTTGCGAACGATGCGATACCATTTCTATATGGAACTTTACTATCTTTTACAAAAAACTAATTTTAAAGACTACTTCTATGAAAACCGTTATTAAAGATCACTTTTATGAAAATAGTTGATAAAGATTTCTTTAAATAAACCATTTGATTATGAACCTTTGATTATGAAGCTTTGACGATGAACCGTTGATACTTTGATGACTTGACATTTGACCTTGATATGATTCCCTTATTTGACTCCTGACTTTCATTGTATGATTGTCATTCTTATTGATTCATTCTGACATTTATTTAAATGTCTCTGCTATGCTATGCTTATGTTTGCCATGCTTATTTGAATTACTATCTTGTTTCTCTTGCCATGCTAGATTATATTTGTTGTATGCTATGATAGATCTGTGCCTGAGCTTAACTAGTTCTGGAGGTACCAGGACCATGTCTTTGATGGCACCTTAGGCATGACACTCCCGTAGAGGTGTGATAGATCTACGGCGTTCCCCCCTTATGTATATGTATTTTATCGCGATCACTATTGGCCATTAATGCGTGTGTGTGCTTAGTCTAGTACTGACATACATACTTATGTTAGGGAGCTATGGATGCATCCTAGGTTTTATGTATATGTGATTATGGTGACCAGGTGGTGTGTGTCTTACACTCCTTCTCACACTATTATTACATACTTAGAGGTCTCCCCTCTTCGTATACTTATTATGATTTAGTATGATTTGACGGATTATGTATGGAGTTCTTAGGGCACATCCTTACATGACTTTTCCTTATTTCATTTTCTCTTGTTTCATTACTTATTCAGTTCTCATGCATTCCTGATCGTTAAGTTCTCTTTAAAATTTGTATGACTTTCATAATTATACTTTCGTTTGTATTCTTATTCCTTCGTTGCTTATGCTTATTTATCATTATGTTATGTTGTATATATCTGTTCACTGGGCTTTTTAAGCTCAGCTGCATTTCTTTTCCTACAGCAGGTTTTAGTAGGAAGCTGGGTATGAGTGGAGAGTATCTTGGACTTAGAAGACTATATCTTGATAGTCATTCCAGATTAGAGATGACTAGAAGAGATTATATTTAGACTTAGTACTTATTGTAATTCTCATTATAACCTTGTATCTTCAGATTTTTTTTCCCTTGTAACCATTGAAATTCATTTTGTATTATTTAGTCTTATGCTTGTGTTTGCTTTGATATGTCACCATAACGTAATACTTCTACCCTTATCGGGTTGGGGTGTTACAATTATGGTATCAGAGCGACAGGCTGCGACTTGTAATACATTTACCCTTGGCCTGTGAAGTTTGGACCATAAAGTTTCCTCTGTAGGCGCTCATAAGACAACCTATGAGAATTTGCTATAGGATTTCCCCATAAGAACTTAAGTTATTACCGGTGAGGAATGGGTAGATTAGGACATCAATGTAAATAACATTGCTTCCGCATCACTTTGATTCGTGCCTTTGCCTTTAGCTAAGCCTTATAAGAACATTTATTTCAAAGGTTAGAAAGTTTTGCAACCTAAGATTTGTAACCACCATTTAAGTTTCACCTTCTGATTTTGATCTCCAACTCCGATCTGTTTGATAAACAGTTAGATACCTTTCCGACCATCCAGATGGTCATTCAACCATAATGTGTTCGACACATTCTATGAATTCAATACTCATGTTGTATATGAAGTGTATCATCTGATACTACTCGGTTCCGCGTAATCCATTACTACTCCTATGAGAACCCTGGCAATTATCAACCACGAATATAGGAAGTTTTGTTCCCTCCCTTTGAATGATTAAACTTGCCTGCCAACCAGTTCCTTTGGAAAGGATATGATGTAAATACCCTCTCAGTACGGAATTGTTAACTGAGCATGATGATGCTGATAACTAACATTCCATACATCTCACTTTTGACAATTATACGATGTTCATATTACCAATGATGCACACCCTACCTGCCCATTATGTTAAAAAAAAAAAGCTAAACAAAATTTCAACACCTTGAACTGTTCGTTTATCTATCTCAACACTATGATGAACCACGTACTTGACCTTGACATATGAACTACCCGTCTGGCTTGACGACCGTATTCGATCTATGAATCCATTTACTTTTGATATATTTGATTTTGAGGTCTTTTGGTTATGGATTGGCTGGCTCTTCATAAAGCTACCAAAGACTACCATATCTGATATAAGACTTTTAGCAATCTATTTTTCATCCTACTTTGTTATGATGGCTCTCCACCGCTTAAATATGTTAAGATTAATGTTGCTATGAAAGCACATATTCCGATCTCATTAGATTGTCAAGTTCTCCTGACACCTATTAGTATCCACCCTTAGAAGCTTCGATATTGGAGGTATTTGTTGTACAAATTGGTCCGGTGCTTTCTGATGAACCTCTTAGGATTCCCTCCGGCTTGGGAAGTAGAGTTGGCATTGAACTGATCTCAGTTGACGAAACCATGATGCCATAGAAGTTGAGAGATTAAAGGAGCTGATGGAATATGATTTTGTCCACCTCAGTGTTTATCTTTGGATATTCCTGTTGGTTTATGAAGAAGAAAGAGGGAAGTATGTGACGGCGTATCGACTATCGTGAGTTTAATCATATCACTATCCGAAATCATTATCCATTTCCGCGTATCAATGTTTGATTTGGCCTACCTTTGTAAACTCCGTATCAGACGGCCTCATTTAAGTTTGAAGGACTGAAGAAGCAACCACAAAAACTGCTAAGACGGGAGTTGACTAACTGAGAGTAACCTCCGTGAAGCATTTCAGTTTTATTCGTGAAGAGGAAGATAGGTGATGTAAAGTAGATATGAAGTTTCACTGAGATGATTCATGAAGCTGCTTTCGTACTCGTTGTGATCATTATGAGTTTTAAATGATGCCAATTGTATTGGCTAATAGAATCATGTTTTTTGCGAGTAGTTGGACAATTGTTATAGTATGACAGTGTGTTTGTGCTCAGAGACGAACGAGGAACACGTAGATCATCTTTGTATTAAGTAGAATGACCCTTTGTTCTGGAAGAGTAGATTTGATTGGCGCTCAGAGATTGTAGCAGACAATACTACCAGGTATCCTGTGATGACAGCAGTTTGAGTTGACGAATTTCGAACTGTGCTAGAAGACCTGTCAAAGACACGTAGTCTTGCTTCTCTATTCATTTTAGTTGTACTAAGATGAATTGAGAGGAGAAGCAGACTCGCGAATGGAAGAATGCACGGTGATCATGTCAGAGATTCACGTTACCGCACCACAGTCTCTAGAAGAGGTGCCGAAGGCTTGAGGGACCAGACTTAAGTTTATAATTCCTTTCCACCCTATGATCATATGGACAGACGTAGACAGACTACTTGGAATTGGAAGAGATTTGCAATCATGTATCTAAATGGATGAATTTTGAAGAGAACATTAGTGTTTAGGAGAGTTGATTCTGTGAAGGATGAAGCCATTGATGACGTAATTCACTTCCTCCCAACCTATTTAAATTTTTGTTACCTAGTAATGAGATCCTTTGAATAATTTAGGTTCTCCATTAGTAATTCCGTTCTATGTTCATTCTGCATATGTTGGATGATGGTTTTGTTATGCGAAATTTGACGAATTGCGGATGAAACCTTGAGATTTATGTGCATGAATGGGCGGATGTTGAAGCAACCACTTATATTGGCTGAGTTGATTTCGGTGAGTGATGAAGGATTGACGCTATTAACGACGTACCTTAATTCCGATAGGCATTCTAAGATCTCTGTTACTTTTACGAGTGGTTTCGTTCTCCTCTTAGTTATGTTGTTTGACTTTGATGACCTCTGAGACTTTAGAAGGATTAGGTGGATTAAGATAGGTCATTTTGTTCACGACTTGAGATAAAGTACGACCATCATGAGGGCATAATTATATGATGCCAGTATTATGACGTCTGGCCAACGTGATAATACTTACATCATATAACGTGCACTTGTTGTGGGCATAGGATATTTCGAGAAGTGCCTTAGGAGCCTTAGAATTTTGATAAGCTATTTGAGAATTTTGCGTTAGTGAGACTTTAGGTTCGTTCCACCTATACGCTTAGTCTGCTTTCACCATAATACGATTTGATACGTTGGGATTCTCGACACGCGTTTGCTGACCTCTATATTTTCCGATAAGGATCTTAGGTTCTGTTGTAGAGCCTTCTACCGTTTGATGATATCAAACAATCTGTTTTCGGTACGTTCTCATCTGATTTGCCTAATCAAATTCTATGGACGGCATATCCGTCAAAATCCTACGTATTCCCTGTATCTCTCCTGAGAGAATACGACTATCATCTGTTACGTTTGGTGTATTATTCTTTTGTCTGGATTCATTATGGTATGTCTCTTCCGAGGAAACCGAAGCTATTTTGATTAACAAGATAGAGTCATGAGAAACGAGTCTTTCACATTTCTGTTCACTGTCCATTGTGTTCCGTTTCATTTCACTTCAATTTTCGAGGACGAAAATTTTCTTTTAGAGGGGAAAATTGTAAAACCCCAAAATTACCACAATCTGAAATGACCAAAATACCCTCTAATTTTGAAATTTTAAGAACTTATAAAATACGCTATAAATTAAAATTTGAGTTATATAACGTGTTATGACTCGAGACCATACGATAGGAACTTATAACCTAAAGAAAATATGAAATGATACAAGAACTCCATAAATGAAATATGGCACGTTTAGAAGTTCCTTATAGGCCAAAAATAATTAAAATGTGTACACAACATATGTATAAAAGATAAGTATGAATAATTGGCTAATTTGGAAGGTTTCAATCACCCTTAATGACACCAAAAATCATGGCTCATTCACCCCTATTCCTTCTCATACAACCGTGTTTTATGTCTCCATCACAACCCTAAAACTCTTTTTCTCTATACCCTTGGACGGCAAGATCAAAAAAAAGAAAAGAAAACAAACCCTAGAAAACCTATTCCAATTCGACATCAACAAGGAGAGGAGGAGGAGGAGGAGGAACAATAATCCGATCTTGATCATTGTTACTTATCACACAAAGGTAATTGAATACATATCATGTTGATCCATTCGAATTTTGAATAAATCCATAACCGATCCATGTATACTTTGTTCTTTCATTCGGTATTGATCAAGAAGAAGAAGAGGAGCGTGGTGATTCGTGAGACCTTGTTCTTTCTATCACCATTCGAACTATACAAGAGGTAATATGTAAACTCCAATCTAAAATAATAATTCGGATCAATATGTATAAAATGTGTGAATATGAATATTTATGATATGGAAATCGGATGTATATATATAGGAATAATCTCTCAGAAATATTTATGCTACAAATCGAATTATTAACCAATAATAATTCGGATCAATATGTATAAAATGTTTCATCAGATCTGATTCGAGAACATGTTGTGAATATCGATTTTTAGATCGTACTTGTATTACTCCATAAAATCTGGAAAAATTATCTAAAATACTTAAGACATGTATGTACATCTAGGTAAAATTATAGAATTTTATAAGCTCGTGAAGGTATTTCTAAAAATAGCACAAGTCGGGTCTGTTTTTGGTGTTAAGGCTGAAATTAAGTAGTCACTTGTTAAAAAGACTTATAAACTTTTTTTGCTTTACATTTAGAACCTAAATAAGTTATGTGTCATCTTAAAAGTGTTTAACTTATGTATTGATTAATTATCATGTTAACCTTTAACCTTGGCATAATTGCAAGTATAACCCTAATCTTTGAACAATGATAATATGAAACCTAAATTATATGAAGTAAACATTAAAGTTACTAATTTGGGATATATAACTAAATTATGACCTAATGGAATGTATGAAACCCTAATTGGAGTTTAATTACTTTAAATGATCAATTAAAATAACTTGTGTAATTAGAAACCCTAATCTCGCATTTACTTAATTTGGAAACCCTAATTTGACTTGTAAAACCCTAAATTGTGAAACGACATCATAATATGATTATATTAACACATGAAACTCAATTTCGACATTTATAATTATTTAAACCTTTTTAAATACTACTTACTATTTTAGAAACCATAAATTGCTTTTAAACCTAAATATGGAAAGTTACTATTTTTGGAAAGTTGCTAAATATAGAAAGTTCCCTAAAATGGAAAGAAAACTAAAATGAAACCTATATGAATAAGAAACTATGAAACTTATTAATAAACTTGTGAAGTCGTGTAGATTCTCTGAAGATGGAGTTTGCTTCCGGTCTTTATGTTTTTAGTTGTCTTTTCACTTGCGGTCTAAGGTACAGATATTCTACCCTTTTTCAGTAAGGGTGCTTTCGTTCTCATGACTTTCTTGATCTTGATTCATTAGGATTCCCTAAGCCATTGCTATGTTCCCTTATATTTTGATTCGTTCTTCATGATCCATTTGACATTCGTTCATTATGATCCTTGTGATATAACCCTTGATAAAATTCATTCGTTACCCTGTGATATTAGTATTCGAATCACTTTACACTTCGAAGGTTTATTTGATTTTGGTGACTAAATGTGGAAACCTTTCTTAATTATGTCATGGAAATGTTTTGAGAAAACTATTTTAAAATGATGATTTGCGAACGATGCGATACCATTTTTATATGGAACTTTACTATCTTTTACAAAAAACTAATTTTAAAGACTACTTCTATGAAAACCGTTATTAAAGATCACTTTTATGAAAATCAGTTGATAAAGATTTCTTTAAATAAACCATTTGATTATGAACCTTCGATTATGAAGCTTTGACGATGAACCGTTGATACTTTGATGACTTGACATTTGACCTTGATATGATTCCCTTATTTGACTCCTGACTTTCATTGTATGATTGTCATTCTTATTGATTCATTCTGACATTTATTTAAATGTCTCTGCTATGCTATGCTTATGTTTGCCATGCTTATTTGAATTACTATCTTGTTTCTCTTGCCATGCTAGATTATATTTGTTGTATGCTATGATAGATCTGTGCCTGAGCTTAACTAGTTCTGGAGGTACCAGGACCATGTCTTTGATGGCACCTTAGGCATGACACTCCCGTAGAGGTGTGATAGATCTACGGCGTTCCCCCCTTATGTATATGTATTTTATCGCGATCACTATTGGCCATTAATGCGTGTGTGTGCTTAGTCTAGTACTGACATACATACTTATGTTAGGGAGCGTATGGATGCATCCTAGGTTTTATGTATATGTGATTATGGTGACCAGGTGGTGTGTGCCTTACACTCCTTCTCACACTATTATTACATACTTAGAGGTCTCCCTTTTCGTATACTTATTATGATTTAGTATGATTTGACGGATTATGTATGGAGTTCTTAGGTCACATCCTTACATGACTTTTCCTTATTTCATTTTCTCTTGTTTCATTACTTATTCAGTTCTCATGCATTCCTGATTGTTAAGTTCTCTTTAAAATTTGTATGACTTTCATAATTATACTTTCGTTTGTATTCTTATTCCTTCGTTGCTTATGCTTATTTATCATTATGTTATGTTGTATATATCTGTTCACTGGGCTTTTTAAGCTCAGCTGCATTTCTTTTCCTGCGGCAGGTTTTAGTAGGAAGCTGGGTATGAGTGGAGAGTATCTTGGACTTAGAAGACTATACCTTGATAGTCATTCCGGATTAGAGATGACTAGAAGAGATTATATTTAGACTTAGTACTTATTGTAATTCTCATTGTAACCTTGTATCTTCATATTTTTTTTCCCTTGTAACCATTGAAATTCATTTTGTTTTATTTAGTCTTATGCTTGTGTTTGCTTTGATATGTCACCATAACGTAATACTTCTACCCTTATCGGGTTGGGGTGTTACATTGGTGACGTGGCATTTCGAGTAAATTTATAAGTTTCGAGAAAAATAGGTTTCGAGTAATATTTTGGAGAATTTTGAGAAAAACCATGATTTTTTAGACAAGAACCTTTTCAACCTGAAAATTAGAGTTTCGATAAATTTTCATCATCCTTAGAGAACCCTTCGAGTAACTTAAAACATTTTGAGAATTTCACCATTTCGAGAACTTCACACTTCGAGAACTTTACCTTTTTGAGAAATAGATAGTTTCGAGTAATCTGGGATTTTGAGTAATTATTGGACTTTTGTGGAAAGGAACCTAACAACCTAAAAACAAAAATTTCGAATAATCTTAAAACCTTCAAGAAACTTTAACCAACTTAGTCTAATAAGTAAGTAAAAGTTTTCGATAAAATCATCATTCGAGAAATTTTTGTAAACCGATAACACATCATCAATCCAAAATCAACTTACACATTGTCAACTCAACAAGATATTTATGCAGCGGGCAATGAAAACTGTTCTCCTATGCTTGAGAAATGTGGGTATCTTCAATGGCAAAGTCGAATGCTTCGTTATCTCAAAACCAAGCCTAATGGAAAACTCATGATAAAATCCATCATGGAAGGACCTTTTAAGCATCGACAAATCCAAGATCCGGGAGATCCTAACTTTACACCACCAGTTTTACCTCACCTACGTGACCAAACTGAAGCAGAATACAGTGAGGATGACAAACTTCAAATCGAAGCTGATGATCTTGCAATGCACTTAATCCAACTAGGATTGTCACGAGAGATATTTGCTGCGGTAGATAGCTGTGAAAATGCTAATGCAATATGGGAAAGAGTTAGAAGGTTATGTCATGGAACATAAATTGGTAAGCAGGACACATAGAATAAGCTGTTAACTGAGTTTGACAAATTCGCATCAACACCTGGAGAGACCATTGAATCATACTATCATCGGTATTGTACTCTTATGAATGAGCTTACAAGAAACAAGCTGACTCCATCAGTCATAGTTAGCAACATCAAGTTTCTCAACAATCTTCAAGACGAATGGGGACGATATGTCACTAGTTAACCAAACCAAGGACTTGCATGCTGTGAACTTTGATCAACTTTATGATTTCTTAAAGCAAAACCAAGTTGAAGCAGATGAAGTAAAGAAAAAGAAGATGCTGAAGAATCACGATCCACTAGCACTGATTGCTACTACACCAACATCCATACCTTCATATAACCAACATCAACCATCATCTTCAATCACAACTTCATGCAATGAACAATCCCTCAAAACCAGATTTAACAAACTATCCCACAACAACCGATACAACACTACCAAGTACCTGAAAACACAACACTTGATTGTGATGACGGCACAATGGCTTTGACAGAAGCTTTTGCCATGCTATCTGTAGACGTATGGTCTGGACTGACCCACGACAAGTGGGCCAGGCCCGACAAACAGCGGCCCACTCTACGCCTAAACCCTAATCCCTGCCCTATAAATATAGGGGTGGAATTCCCTTCTTGAGGTACGCTATACGATACAATAACCTAAAATATAATGTCGCATCGATACTAACTTGACCGTTGGAGGTGGATCCCAGGGCTACGGCCTCGGGTCCACTCCTAACGGGTTCTCTTTGTTATACAGGTCTACTCAAGGCTCGAGAAGGCGACTAACGGCCCAGGGCTCGAGAAGGCGACTAACATACAGGCACCACGATGCTATTCAATCGCCATGAGCGCACTGGACGAAAGCCGTGGTCATCTGCGATCATCCACAAACGTTAGAGTCTATGCGGTCATGATACATCCATCTGCGTCTGTGCGTGCAATTGAAACTATTAGTCGCGGTCATGGTACATCCATCCGCGCCATTGTTTTTATTATAATAAAAAAGAAAGCGATCATGAGCGTACTGCGTTCGTAGATTAGCTACGTGCTACTTCTTTTATGTAGTTTTTAAAACCTCACGATAGGTGTAATTCGCACTACTACTTCTCTTATGTGCTATATTTAACATGCTATGCGCTAATCTTTTACTTCATTAGGTTTTATATGTTGTAATTCGCAGCATATACTTCTAATATTTGCATTAAGTGTTTTTCAGGATTTGGATAACTAAGTTTAATGCTCCTACATGAGTAGCACCATCAAACTTGGGGGGCTACCAGGGTATACACTATTTCCGTACGCATCACGCAGGTATATTTGGAAGCACATCCTTGTCTGCGCACAGCGCACATCTTTGTCGCGCGCACTTCTGCCATAGAAGCACGTCTTCTGTCCCACGCGCACAGCGCGCACTTCTGCCACAGAAGCATGTTTTCTGTCGCATCATGCTGCACCGCTACTGGTACAAAAGGTACGCCCTTACCCAGGATGCAGCATACGGAATCCACCTTCACTATTGTGAAACTCTCACAATCAAGGTCGCGCCAACAAGAACGCGCCAACATGGTCACCACGCACTGCGCCACAGACCCAGGGCGCACTGTCGCATTTAGGCTGCGCGGTATGGTCCGACCCATGTGCACACCTGAGTTGCGCACACATGGGCCTACGAGGCCATGAACAAGAACTTAAGTCTAGCATAACATAGCCACGCACTATGTCAAACTAAACTTGGGGGGCTTGTAGACGTATGGTCTGGACTGACCCACGACAAGTGGGCCAGGCCTGGCAAACAGCGGCCCACTCTACGCCTAAACCCTAATCCCTGCCCTATAAATATAGGGGTGGAATTCCCTTCTTGAGGTACGCTATACGATACAATAACCTAAAATATAATGTCGCATCGATACTAACTTGACCGTCGGAGGTGGATCCCGGGGCTACGGCCTCGGGTCCACTCCTAACGGGTTCTCTTTGTTATACAGGTCTACTCAGGACTCGAGAAGGCGACTAACGGCCCAGGGAGAGTCGTCTAATCAGTCCGCGCCAGATTATGTATCAACACTATCCAAAGCATTCAACATTCGCTACAACAAACCAACTAACAACAACCAAAGGATATCATTAAATACTCGTAATAGGCAGATTACACAACCGGATATGAATATGGGTCAAGCAGGACAATTGGTTGCAGTTAATGGTAATCAGCAAGGATTTGCTCAGGGTATGCAGATGGGAAATCCAAGGCAAAATGCGGGTCAGTTTGTTGGGAATCAAAGGAATCAGAATATGGGTAATTAGAATGGGAACGTTGTAGCTCCAGTAGTTGGGAATATTAGAAAAAGGCATCATATAACCTAAAACCGTACCAAGTTCGGAAAAATGGTTGCATACGGATCTATGCGGCCCAATGAGGATTGAAAGTTTAAACGGGAAGAAGTATATTCTAGTAATCGTTGATGACTATTCTAGATATACTTGGGTAAAATTTTTGAGATCAAAAGACGAACACCAGGCATCATCATCACCTTTTTGAAGCGTATACAAGTCCTTCTACAAGATCCAGTTAGGATAGTTAGAACGGACAATGGCACAGAATTTACCAATCAGGAGTTACGACAATACTTTGAAGATGTTGGCATTACACATCAAACTTCAGTTGTGAGAACTCCACAACAAAACGGGGTATTTGAAAGGAGAAATAGCACTCTTGTTGAAGCAGCCCGAACAATGCTGATCTATTCTAGTGCACCATTATTCTTATGGGCTGATGTTGTTGCAACTGCATGCTTTACTCAAAACCGGTCTCTAATCCATACCCGTTTCAACAAAACACCCTATGAACTAATCAATAATAGAAAGCCTGATATCTCATATCTTTACGTGTTTGGCGCCTTGTGCTATCCAACAAATGACAGAGAAGATTTAGGCAAACTAAAACCTAAAGGTCATATTGGAATCTTCATAGGCTATATAGAAAACTCAAGGGTATTTAGAATCTACAATCGAATAACAAGAAGAATCATGGAGACAATGAATGTGAAATTTGATGTGTTGTTCCAATAATATCACGTCTACTCTAATAACCTTAGTGAGATAAAGTGGGTGTGGACACTTTAGTTTAGAGAGAGAAACTAGATTAATAAGTAAAGTCTCGCATTGATAGAAAGAAGAACACACACCTCATAACCCATGAGATAGGGGGTATTTATACCCATACAATAGTCAAGCATACTATCGCAACTATACAAGTGTTGCGATAGTGTTATGCTGTCGCAAGCCACACAATGTTACACAACATACCCTATAATAATACAAAGATAAATAGAAGTCCATGCACTAATGATTTACACTTTTTGTGTTCCAACAATCTCCCCCTAAGGGTAGGTCATTCGGGTCTTCTATTTATGGGCATCTTTTAGACTTCATCTTCGGTACCCTATGCATTTTTCCATGAATCTCCATATACTCCGAAGCATGAGTCGTTCTTCCATATACTGAGCAAGTAATCCAAGCCTCACCCTTTGATCATCATCAAGTCTGGAACTTGTCTCTTGGAGATCTTGGCTTAACAAGTCACTTATTCTGTTCTGAACCCATTTCAACGTACCTGAGCTGAACTTGGGAATCTCATTCGATATCATCAACCTCTTTACTCCTGATGCATTTTCATACACAATACCGAGCTCGAACAATGGACTCTGAATGCATGTCAAAGGCTCGTGTTCATTAATTCTGGGAAATGTAATCATCGGATGTGTGAGGTTGACTTTTCTTTGTAAATTTTCAACTCCCATTTGGAACTCTTCAACATGTACCAAATGTAACAATTCGCATTTTTGGGTTACTATTCATTTTTACTATTCACTCCCAAAATTTTTATTTCACATTCTCGTAAGTTAACCCATTTTCATGATAACCTAAGAGTTTGACACTCGTCGGCTCATTTTTGCAAGTTTTACGAAACCGTGTCTGAGATTTACTTTAAGGTTTAAACGACATTTAGGCATCCTGATATGTCCACTCGACAGTAAAAACAAGATAAATATATGTTTTTCACCTTCCATGACATTCTCGAGAATTTTGGAATTTTACATTTTTCGATTTATCGTTTTACACGATTTACATGTTTTAAACCTACGTCTCCAGCGTTAGCAGCGTTTTTTTGACCCATTAAACTTATCACTCATTTTTATAAGATAATAATGAGTATATTGATAAGTTTAATCATTTCTATAAGTTTCATATTTTTACGATACCCGGTTTTACGTTTCGTGACTTAACGACTTACAGTTAGCAATTAACGGGACCAAAACTCACTCCGTAAGACAAGATAAATACCTAGAACTCTTAACCTCCTCATTTTAGCCATAGGTGGCGTTTTTGAGGAGTCATCAAGTTTGGTGGCTTGATCTTGACCATTCATTCCTTAGATCTTTACAAGTATACAACTTAACCATGGTTAGTTTTTAACCCGATATATAGTTAATGAAATTCTCTAGCCTATAAATACTAACCTAAAACACATAGAAAATTTTCACCACACCTTCTTATAACCTTAAAGACCTAAAACGAAAGGCACTTCTCTTATATTTTGTAAGAAAGTTTATGAGTTCTTGTGAAGAAACTAAGTTTTGATTGATCCAAAATCCTAGTTCTTCAATACTTTGGTGATCTTTCATCCACACAATAAGTGTTCTAGTAGAAGACTTCAAGTGCTTTCTCAAGTAGTCACAAGTTGGTTTTAAGAGCTTGAAGAAGTTGGAAGCTAGAGATCCTAGTTGAATCAAAGTCCTAATCCTCGTTCTTAACTTCCTTTCTTTAGAAAGCCAAACGTTGTAAGAAAACTAACACCCACTCTTGCTCAACATTATTTATATGTTTCTTACCTTTATTTCATGCTATATATGGTCCTTATATTGAGTTCATGATGTACTAAACCATTAAAAACAAGTTAAAGAGACTATATGTTAACTTAGGTTAATTAAGGGTAAAATGATAGACTTTTCATTCAAATTTCCTACTAAAACAACTACATATAGATTTGGTAGTTTACCTATTGTTGTAGATGATATTAAAACGAAGACATAGCAATTGGAATCGCCGAAAACAAGTATACGAGTCAAAAGATACGGCCAAAAGAAGTTAGCAAGACCAAAACGCCGAAACTGCCATTTACAAACTGTAAAGCAGCTGTCCGTTTTGAAAGAGGCCCTTCCGGTCCGTTTCATCAAAAGACGAAAGTTGTCCGGAACGACATTTTCTTCAAAAACTCAGGAGCACGGGTCCTGGAAACGCATAACGAATGATATTTTTCTCAAAATCTTCACAGCCCCTTTTATATCTAAATGACTTTACTTTTTCGTCAAGGCTAGGCCTAGGATTGAGATCACAAACTCGGCTAAGGTCAAGGTTGAGATCTCAAAGACATGATAGCCAAGACCAAATCCACGGCAAGGCCACGGCTAAGACCTCAAGACTTTCTAACTCGTTTCTATAAAACGGCATACACATCATACCAAGTACTACATCATGATCAATATAAATGACATATATAGGCTCGTCTATGTTTTCTTAGACATTGTTCCAAACCTAAGACATAACATCATATTCTACGTTACGCGTAGAGACTTCCTGGCTTAATCTATCAATCCCATTATACGTTGTGATATCATTAGTTCAAGGTGAGTTTCATAGCCCCTACTATTTTAATATTGTTTTAACTCTTTGAGGGAGATACATGCTCGTTTCATTTACATATTTTACTCATTTATCAAAATACATGACTTACATTTACATCACTACTTACATGAATACGTGATTTACATTTACATTTCTACTTGTGTGAATACATGAATGCATTATTTTTGATTGCATTATTCTTTAGCAACTGTTTAACTCTTGATTAGAGTCATGGAGAGGTATTGATAGTACTCATGGGAAGATGCCCCTACCCTTGTGTCTCAGATTCATGACCTTCGGTGACGCAGTACTATTTGGGAAGATGCCCCCGCCCTTGTGTCTATTCTTGACCTTGGGTGAATATAATCTATCATAGGGTGTAAGCATATGAAAGCAAGTCGTGAGGTTCAGTTGACTGATACATTTTACATTAAGTACTTACATATATCGTACACACATATGTCATACTCATACTATATTTAGCAGTGGGTTGTGAACACATAGGTTGCAAGTTTTGTATGGGCGGAACTTGGAACTGAATGGATTTACAATGCCTTTGCTGTGTGAACATTCTTTAAAGGCTTTACATGTTAAACAAACTCTATGAACTCACCAACCATTGTGTTGACACTTTAGCATGTTTATCTCAGGATCTTAAGGAATTAGCATTGGCTTGGGGCATAGAGTCGCACGACATTTTTTGAAGACTATACTTTTATCATTACCATTCGATACGCTATAAAAACACTTTGGAACTCATGTTTGTAACTCTGATTTCATTTATCGAATGGTAACTTTTCAAAACGTCCCATTTAGAGGTCGTTTTCTATAACTTGTACTTTGTATTATGAAGTAGCACCCCAGTGACACAATCTTCCGCTGTGATATTTTGGGGGTGTTACAGATTGGTATCAGAGCATTGGTTATAGAGAACTAGGTTGCATTTAGTGCCTAGACTATAACTGCTTTATACGTTAAGACTTTCCTCCCTATTTGCCTCACACACACACACTTCATGCGCATATGCTTTTTGTTAGTTGTTCGTTTGGATCCACGCTATTAGATGATATGACTTTAGTATTAATAAGAAACCCTAGAATTTAGTCGAGTCATTAAAAATATGGAGCTTAGTAATAACTAATTATTTAACTTTATCTTGTGACAGTTCTTGTTTGATGAGACATGAGATTTGAGTTAAATTATATTATTACTTAGCTTTAAGGATTTGATGACTTGATTATCTTATTATCTGTCTTAGAAAGCAAGTTTTGTGTCGAAAATTCTTAAGTAGGATGATTTAGAATCTCCTTATTTGAATGGATTGGGACGCCTCTTTATTCAAGTAAAGAAATTATAAATCACCGAACCATGAGTTTATGACCCTTACTTACATAAATTTTGACGCTTCTTTATGTAAGTAATGAATTATAAATAAGTGGGCTTATTTGTATCCGATACGATTCCCTAACCACTATTTTCGATGAATCAGAGTGAACACCACTATTTTAGAGATCCTGAAACCACAAATTTTCTTAGACATACCGTAAGTAGTAAACGTCAACAGAACTTCGGGACGAAGTTCCCTTAAGGGGTAGGTACTTTAACAATTCGCATTCTCAGGTACTATTCATTTTTACTATTCACTTTTACTATTCATTTTCACTATTCACTCCCGAAATTTTTATTTCACATTCTTGTAAGTTAACCCATTTTCATGATAACCTAAAAGTTTGACACTCGTTGGCTCATTTTTGCAAGTTTTACGAAACCATGTCTGAGATTTACTTTAAGGTTTAAACGACATTTAGGCATCTCGATATGTCCACACGACAGTACAAACAAGATAAATATATGTTTTTCACCTTCCATGACATTCTCGAGAATTTTGGAATTTTACATTTTTTGATTTATCGTTTTACACGATTTACGCGTTTTAAACCTACGTTTCTAGTGTTAGCAGCGTTTTTGCGACCCTTTAAACTTATCACTCATTTTTATAAGATAATAATGAGTATATTGATAAGTTTAATCATTTCTACAAGTTTCATATTTTTACGATACACGGTTTTACGTTTCGTGACTTAACGACTTACAGTTAGCAATTAACGGGACCAAAACTCACTCCGTAAGACAAGATAAATAACTAGAACTCTTAACCTCCTCATTTTAGCCATAGATGGCGTTTTTGAGGAGTCATCAAGTTTGGTGGCTTGATTTTGACCATTCATTCCTTAGATCTTTACAAGTATACAACTTAACCATGGTTAGTTTTTAACCCGATATATAGTCAATGAAATTCTCTAGCCTATAAATACTAACCTAAAACACATAGAAAAATTGCACCACACCTTCTTATAACCTTAAAGACCTAAAACCAAAGGCACTTCTCTTATATTTTGTAAGAAAGTTTATGAGTTCTTGTGAAGAAACTAAGTTTTGATTGATCCAAAGTCCTTGTTCTTCATTCCTTTGGTGATATTTCATCCACACAAGAAGTGTTCTAGTAGAAGACTTCAAGTGCTTTCTCAAGTAGTCACAAGTTGGTGTCAAGAGCTTGAAGAAGTTGGAAGCTAGAGATCCTAGTTCAATCAAAGTCCTAATCCTTGTTCTTAACTTCCTTTCTTTAGAAAGCCAAAAATTTTAAGAAAACTAACACCCACTCTTGCTCAACATCATTTATATGTTTCTTACCTTTATTTCATGCTATATATGGTCCTTATATTGAGTTCATGATGTACTAAACCATTAAAAACAAGTTAAGGAGACTATATGTTAACTTAGGTTAATTAAGGGTAAAATGATAGACTTTTCATTCAAATTTTCTACTAAACCAACTACATATAGATTTGGTAGTTTACTTATTTTTGTAGATGACATTAAAACGAAGACATAGCAATTGGAATCGCCGAAAACAAGTATACGAGTCAAAAGATACGGCCAAAAGAAGTTAGCGAGACCAAAACGCCGAAACTGCCATTTACAAGCTGTTAAGCAGTTGTCCGTTTTGAACGAGGCCCTTATGATCCGTTTCATCAAAAAGTCAAAACACGAAAATTTTCCGGAATGACGTTTTCTTCAAAATCTTGGGTGCACGGGTCCTGGAAACGCATAACGAATGATATTTTTCTCAAAATCTTCACAGCCCCTTTTATATCTAAATGACTTTACTTTTTCGTCACGGCTAAGGAAAACCAAATGGCCTAAAGGCCTAGGATTGAGATCACAAACTCGGCTAAGGTCAAGGTTGAGATCTCAAAAACATGATAGCCAAGACCAAAGCCACGGCAAGGCCATGGCTAAGACCTCAAGACTTTCTAAACCGTTTCTATAAAACGACATACACATCATAACAAGTACTACATCATGATCAATATAAATGACATATATAGGCTCGTCTATGTTTTCTTAGACATTGTTCCAAACCTAAGACATAACATCATATTCTAGGTTACGCGTAGAGACCTCCTGGCTTAATCCATCAATCCCGTTATACGTTGTGATATCATTAGTTCAAGGTGAGTTTCATAGCCCCTACTCTTTTAATACTTTTTTAACTCTTTGGGGGAGATACATGCTCGTTTCATTTACATATTTTACTCATTTATCAAAATACATGACTTACATTTACATCACTACTTACATGAATACGTGATTTACATTTACATTTCTACTTGTGTGAATACATGAATGCATTATTTTTGATTGCATTATTCTTTAGCAACTGTTTAACTCTTGATTAGAGTCATGGAGAGGTATTGATAGTACTCATGGGAAGATGCCCCTACCCTTGTGTCCCAGATTCATGACCTTGGGTGACGCATTACTATTTGGGAAGATGCCCCCACCCTTGTGTCTATTCTTGACCTTGGGTGAATATAATCTATCATAGGGTGTAAGCATATGAAAGCAAGTCGTGAGGTTCAGTTGACTGATACATTTTACATCAAGTACTTACATATATCGTATACACATATGTCATACTCATACTATATTTAGCAGTGGGTTGCGAACACATAGGTTGCAAGTTTTGTATGGGCGGAACTTGGAACTGAATGGATTTACAATGCCTTTGTTGTGTGAACATTCTTTAAAGGCTTTACATGTTAAACAAACTCTATGAACTCACCAACCATTGTGTTGACACTTTAGCATGTTTATCTTAGGATCTTAAGGAATTAGCATTGGCTTGGAGCATAGAGTCGCACGACATGTTTTGAAGACTATACTTTTATCATTACCATTCGATACGCTGTAAAAACACTTTGGAACTCATGTTTGTAACTCTGATTTTATTTATCGAATGGTAAATTTTCAAAATGTCCCATTTAGAGGTCGTTTTCTATAACTTGTACTTTGTATTATGAAGTATGATGTTTTATACTTTTATGAATTAAGCTACTAAAGATTAAACACTAATAAGCCCTAAATCTAGAGAGAGAAAGTTAAAGAGAGAAAGAGAGATTGGAAGATGATCATCATAATATGGAAATGTTTTAGCATTCATTAACTAACCCCTTCCCTTGTAATGGGAGGGGTATTTATAGTTTTTACATAAGGATGGGCTTGTAGCGCTAAACAACATAATTAATTAACAAAATGACACAGCCCATGGGCCTTCTACATGGGCTGGGCCTAAAACAAACTTAAAGGCCTAAGCAACCTATTACATTATGATCAATACTTGAATTAATACAAAACGTGTTCCCAACAATCTCCCCCTAAGTATTGGTCATCAAGGTTGGTTGACGTCGTCTTTGCTTCTTTTGGCTTTGACGTCTTCAAAATCTTTGTTCTTTGTTCTTGATAGTGATGTGATACGATATAGTAGTAATCTGCCGTTCTTCAACGATCTTTGCTTCTGAGGTCTTCACGTCTTCTCCACCATGCTCATATATCTTTTGACTTTGGTTCTTCAACTTGTTCTCACTTCTTCAATCTTTAACTTTGAGAAAGGTTGTAGTACTTGAATCTTTAGACTTTTCTTTAACAATTCTGAACTTTTTGATATTTCTGAGTCTTTGTGAGAACTTCTCTTTGGGATATGAGCATGATGGAGTCTTGATGGTGGTTGAACTCCAGGTCTCCAAGCTCCTCCGCAGCAGCAGCACGAACCAACCGACACTTACAGGCTCAGACTTCGAGATCGTCAACAACATAGTGTGAAGACTTTCTCTAATCCTTGCCCAGGCCGTTCTGAATCGGATACCCCCGAAAGGGCTTACACGGACACACCGAAGTGCACCCACGATTCAGTGAGTCACTGGAGATCACCCCACGACTGTAGACCGTTTTGGAGCAAAACACTAAGCGTAACCCACAAGGAGTTACCGAAGTGACCTGCTGTCAGAGTTGTTTGATGTTGCTCTGGCAGGATTTCCATTCAATCATTGATAATCACAATTGTGACTTCTCTCATGAATGTTCTCGGCAGATTGCTAAGATCTGCGAAGGACACTTTCTTAATTTTACATCTGCTGCCCATGATGTAGAACAGCAGAGTAATACTAAGTGTTCTTAAGAGATCTTTGATGAATCTCATGGCTCTAGACTCAATTAGTGCATATTTGTTTGGTCGTCGGAGGCTGGAGCAGAGTGCCTCCTTTTCAATATCAACACTCTCGTAATGAGAGGTCGATAGATTATGAAGGGTTCTCCGTGTGAATGAAACAAATGTCTTTTGAGAGACACTTGAGTGGCTTAAAAGGTTTAT
This sequence comes from Artemisia tridentata subsp. tridentata, assembly GCA_021014915.2. Taxonomy (NCBI): domain Eukaryota; kingdom Viridiplantae; phylum Streptophyta; class Magnoliopsida; order Asterales; family Asteraceae; genus Artemisia; species Artemisia tridentata. The sequence goes on from CP139505.1 coordinate 235,815,578, forward strand.
TAGTGCGTCACTGGATCCATGACGTCTTTAGTATTCAATACCGGTGATGCTCATCAACCAGTAGATTATGAATTGAACTCGGTGTCTGCCCTAAGGTTGAATAAATGGAGGGCTATTTCTTTTCACCCTTTTCTTTGCTTTTCTTTTTAATTCTTCAACCCCTTCTTTCTCCGTTCATTCATTTTCTCCTTTTTATATCATACCTAGGACTTTCTAGTTCTAAACTATTGGTATTGTCCTTGGGTAGATCCCTCCGGCTCTGGCGGATCATAGGACGGTTTTCCCTAACCTTAGTCACCTTATAACTCCATGACTATCCTAATGATGCCATAAAACCAAAACCATTGAAAATCTCTCAAAGTGTCGATAATTAGTAAAGACATTTTGTTGACACCTTGAGAGTTTGATGATTTTCAGAAAGACTCCCCCTTAACATGTGCGCATAAGTAATAAATTTGAAATTTGCACATGCTGGAAAGAGTTGGCACTTTTGAATTGATTGACTTTCAATGAACCTGATCGTTGCGAGACACGCTTACATCACCAGTTAAACTGGCTTGAAATTATTACCCGTCCAGATCAGATTCAAAGATTATCGCTCGAAATTGGTACATTCTACTCAGACATATCCGTTGCGAGACACGTTTACATCACCAGATAAACTGGCTTGAAATTATTACCCGTCCAGGAGATGTCCTTTCGACTACTGACTGTTGTTATCGTCAATTCGAGGGTCAATTCTTGAGTCTTGTACTCATGAGATATCATCGTTGCTTCCACCATATTTTAATCACATTTTCATTCTCCCCCTCAAAAATAGCATAATTATGTTGTTTTTGACAAAATTTTGATTAAAATATGCTCTTTTTGAGGTGTTTGTGGAAGAATGTCAAGAACGTTTGTAGATTTGGAACAAAGATTTTTAAAATACTCCCCCTTAACAAGGGAGTACTTGTCCTTATGAGCAGAATGTTTGAAAAACTTTAGAAAACATTCTGGTTTTAATTCTGCTCATAAGTAAGAAGCTTTCGCTCCTTTTTCAGGATTGAGGCACTGAAGCGTACCTCAGGGTCCTTTCTTTGGGGTCCGGGTTGTACACTGTTATGTGTGCGCAAGCCGTAGTGATATAAGAAAGCAAAATGATGAAATGAAATGATGATCAAATGAGACAAATTGTACCAATCAAATTATGCAGGACGCCTGAAAGTGAGAATGTTTGGAATTCTGGCTCGTCCTCCTATGTAACTCTCTAGTCTTCTCATCTGCACTCAATACGAGTCAATAACTTAACTGTTAATCCATTTCATGCTGCATGTCTTTAGTAGCTTCTTCGTACGCTTCTTTTTGGCGAAGTTTCTGAATCAGCTTCCCCCCAAACTGACAACCGTCTTTCGCAGATTCGTAATTTTGATGAAGTTACCATGTCTTCTAACTTTTGAAGTTTTAAGTACACAACGGAATTTGTAGATGACATCGTAAACCACACCAATCAAATCTGACTAGTCACTCAGTAATGATTATACTCAATGCGGAAACTCCGATTGGGGGGGAACATGCAAGAAATCAGCAAGATCTTTTCACATAAGTAGGCTACTTCACACATCACAACCAGTGAAAGTTGAAATGGTTACACCAAAATCACAAAACTGAACCACTGATCATCTCTGCGGACATCTCTCCGGTAGTAATAAAATTGTTAGCTCGATCATGTGAGTCTGTTATGCATCCCTGATGTGCACATTTCTTCCCCCTAATTGTAGATACATGTGGAAAAAGAGTGTTTTCGCAAAAAACATCAAAGAATGAAAGAAAACTCAAAGAACGTCCACTATCTCTTCCCCCACGATGTCTTCGCGGAATCGGAAGCATACACACTATGGTTACGATGGAAACGGAGGCAGCGTAAACCATGTATGTCCAATTAGTCGAAGATGTGTGAAGTACCATATATAGCTTGTTGATAACTCTGCTTTCATAACTGGATGGTGTGTGTGTTTCATGAAGTGGGGGATCTTCAGCTGCAGTCTCAGTATTGGAGGCAGTTTGTTCTACTGTTGATGATGATTCTGTTGTATGTGCATTTTCAGCAACTGATGTTGTTGTAGTAACAGATGTATCAGGTGCTTGATTGTTGAAGAGTTGTGCAGCGGAACTTGTGGATACATCAGAAGCACGACTAACGAGAGTATCATCAAACACTGGAGCAAACAAGTCTTCCAAGTCTTTGCGGTTAATAGATAGAGGTGCAACTGAAGAACCAGGGAAGTTGAGACGGTTAGATTCGGGTCCTAAGTTGTTGTACTTAGAAGCCATAACATTAAGCTCGGGTCCGAAACTGAGTTGTTCCGAAGTCATTGTCATATCTGAATCTGTAAAGAAAGTAGGAAGAGACAAAGCATAGAACATGGATCCCCAAGTGAAACCGGGTTCCAGATGTTAGAAGCATAAGGTTGTAGTGTCAATTATCCTCTTGACACCCGAACACTTGATTTCTATGGTATTATTGCTAGCCTCAGGGATAGATGATGTGGAATTCACATTTGTTTTGGTGCAAATGTCTAAAAACTTTCTAGTAGAATCCACCTAAGACCAATCATTTTGAAAATTCTACCCGTGGGAACCCACCTAAGGTTAGATCTAGGAGATGTTTTCCTTTTAGATGCAGTGGAATGAAATGTGGGAGCATCACTTAGTTGAGAAAACCTACGTCCTATATTGATCCACTTTTTAGGTTTCTGAGTCTTTTCATTTGATTCAACGGGTTTGCTTGGTTTGATTGTCTTAGTCGATTGTGCCTTTGCACGTGAATTCACTTCTTGAAGATGTTTTGACTCAAAGACATTGCAACTACTCTTAGATGCTAGCCAATACCTATTTGTATGTTGAGTGCTCCTAGGTTTTGGTTTGCTACTACTAGCAGTGTTCTGTAAAACAGTGGAAGGCATCACACAAGGTTTTGAGCCTAGAATTCCGTCTTTTTGGAGTAGTGCCTTTTTCCTAGCTTTTTCTAGATCATGGTTCTTGTACATGTAATTTATGCCATAAGACTCTTTACTTTTAATGCTCGATTTAGACACTGTTTTTGAACTAATCCTAGATGAGCCAGGTATAACCACGTGTTGAGGTTTAGCAGAGACAGATGCATTTTTCTTAGGCCAAGAATGTGGAGTGACTGGTTTTGTCAAATCATTTTTCTCAACAACTTGGGAGACAAACCGAGATTTTGAATATTTAGGTCGTTCAGATTTAAATGCAGTTGGTTGTCTAACCACTGATTGTTTTCTGATGGGTTGTAGAAGCGGTTTCCCCAAGATTGATGGTTTTGCAAACTTAGTATCCACACTTTGGCCAGTCAATCTTCTTAATTTGTTTTGCAATGCAGCATGCGCAAACACCTTCGCTTGAATTTGAACTTTCAACAACTCATTTTCTTTAACTAATGTATCCATGCGTTTACTTTCTTCATTCAAAGATTTACCATTGTTGCCCGAATTTAAAGATTCGTTTTGCAGTTTAAGTTCAAGTGAGATGCAATGTGCCTCTAGTTTTGAAAAATCTTTTTGAAACTGGGCAATGGTCCTTTTGAGACAAGCATTTTCAAATTCGAGAGTTTGATTTGATGGTACATTTGTTTTGTTTTCATTTGATGGATCAGGCAAAGGTTGTTTGACAAGATGTTCGTCAACATTCTGATCAACCCCTCCTTCATTTCTGAATTCAGGTTGTTCAGTAAGTTGGCGATCATGAGCAGACATACTATTATTGACAATTGATTGTACCTCAGCCATTGGCTTTTCGTCAAATATGGGCTCTGTATCATGTATGTGTCTGACATATGCATCATCAGCATCTGTATTACTCATTGATCTGCTGCTGTCATCCTTAGCCGTTGGCTCTTTGTCAAATATAGGCTCTGTGTCATATGTGGGTCTGACATCTGCACAATCAGCATCTGTACCATTCCATGATCTGCTGTTATCATCCTTAGCCATTGGCTCTTTGTCAAATATAGGCTCTGTGTCATATTAGGGTCTGACATCTGCACAATCAGCATCTGTATCATTCATTGATCTGCTGCTGTCATCCTTAGCCTTTGGCTCTTTGTCAAATATAGCTTCTTTGTGGTATGCGCTGCCCATAGTACGAGGCCTTGGACATGCATTGGCCATGTGATCACTCCCCCCACAATCATAATAAGTGATTGAAGTATTAGCAATGCCTTTTGGTTCCTTTCCAATTATCTGATTCCTTCTCTGATTTGTCCCCATGCTATTTCTATTAACCCCCAAAGAATTAATCCTCTGCCCTCCAGACTGAAACCTCTGATACCCAAAACCTCCTGTGTTGTCTGAACCAAATCTACCCGAAGTCCTGTTCTGTATCTCCACTCTGCCATCATTAACAACTGCCTGATTCCTTGTGTTTGAAGATGAATGAAGACAGTTGTTTGATTTGTTGGTGAACTTTCCAAATGCTTTAGCAATCAACCCAAAAGTTTCATTAAGGGATTTGAAAGCATCTTCTTCTTCATCATAATCAGCGTTTGAGTACATGTTGGAATCTGTGCTATTGTATTGAACCATTTGATTGTCAGAGTATTGTGAAGGTGCTTCGCATGGAACTATTTGGTTAGAAGGTTGTATTGAACTGCTGCTATCATCCTGCTTTTCAGATTCTATCCCACTGCTTTCTGTTTCTATCCCACTGCTTTCTGTAATAACCAAATTAGCTTCCAGTGCTTTAAGCGTATTAGCTTGCTCTTCTTGAATCTGTAACTTCTTTTCTTTCACTCTTTTGTCAAACTCTTGTCTGTGAAGTATTCTTTCAGCAATTGACTTCTCCATCGAATCCATTTGTTGGGTCAGCATGTCTTTGAAAGTTTTAACCTCGATCTTAGTGTATTCCAAAAAATACTTGCATGTCATGACACTGTCAAAATCTGATGATAACCAGGAAACGATGAACTGCTGAAATTGTTCCTTGAGCACTCTAAAGGCGACCGTGGATCCATTCTCATGAAACTCTTCTCTTTCAAGTTGCTTCTGCAGTTGATCCACATTGAGGAACATCGTTTTTGTGAATATTTCAACGTCTTCTCCAAAGAGTGTTGAGAATGCACATTGGAATCCATACTCGGTACGAGTTCCTAATAAGTCTTTGTTTGAGAGGGCCTTAAGATGTGAATGAAGTAATCTGAAACATTCCATGCATTTCTCTTTCGTTTCTCTCTCTTTTGCTTGCATTAATAGCTCTTACGTATCGCTCTCTTGAGATCCTTGAGAAACAAGGTTTGATGGTGAAAAATTAGAGAAATGTGACATCTGTTCATTAATTTGCGACCTTGTTTGATGCATTTTCTCTCCCCCTTGATTGTTGCGATGAAATCCGAAGAATCAAACTAAAATGCGTAAAGTTGATGTGTCACACACAAGGTTGAATAACGGTTGTTGAAGGAACTTGCGAAACGAGGAAAGATTACTCTTGAAGTAGCTTGTGGATGTAGGATCTTTAAAGGATAAAAACGGTTGTTGTTGAAGATTAGATTTTTGAACGGTGAATAATCTTGAACAAACACTGAGGATTTTACTCTAGAAACTCAGAGAATTCAATCGTTGAACCTCGGAGGATTTTACACTAGAAACTCGGAATATTCTTATGAAACGTGATAGATCTCACAAACTTGATAAAAGTGAAGAAAGTCGACAAACTACGAACCTGGATAATCTCAACCCAAACTATAATCACTCTCGGATAACAAAAACTCGAACAATAACGTGATCCTTAATTATGTCCGTGATCAAAATAACCAGCTTGAATTTCTTTGTTTTAAAAAAACTCTACCGAGTATACACTTTTAAAAAAAATCAGACATGTGTGAACAATAAAGTCACCACTTAACCCCACGAGTCCAACACTTAACCCAATACTGAAGTCAGCCCAAGTTGAATAGGAGTCCAATAGAGTTAACCCTAAATTGTCTCAATATAAAATCACCACTTAACCACTCTAATAAACCCTAATCTCTCACTTCACTTTGAACACACACGCAGTCAAGCTGCTTCTTTTCTCTTCAGTGAAGTGAATTTGAACCAATGATATAAACACAAGAAAATTCGTCCCTCGAGCACCAAAGTAAGTATGTGTTTTGATTCTTGTTTTTCGATTATACCGAACCAAAAGAGGGATGAAATGGTTTCATTTTGTTCTTTTCTTTGAAATAAGGTTCGAATATTAAAGAAAACACTTGAGGCTAGTTTATTGATCCGTGATGGTTGAATGATTTCGAACGGTTAATTTCTTGAGTGGTTGTTCGAATCAAATAAAACTGAGATCATTTGGTATTTCTTTTTCTTGTTAGATTGAACCGAATCAAAGTGGGGATGAAAACAGTATGGTTTTTGTTTTAACTTGTAGGATTCGAATATGAATTTTCCAATCAATGATGATTTTTGTTTCGTGTGATGGATCTTTGAAAGATCTTGAAGTTAATTGAACTTCACGAAAACAAAAAACTGAGATCTTTAGTTTGGTTCGGTGATGATGACTGATGAGGAAGTTATTTGTTGTTCTTCACTGATTAAGTTGTTATTTGGTTGTAGTATTAGGGGATGGTTATTTGTTTTAATTTTGTGTTGAGGGTAATGATGGATCTGTGATGATGTCTCTTGATAGGTTTTCTTTTAAGAACGAATCGTATATGGAAGCAAGAGAGAATCTGAGATCTTAAACCCTTTCCTTTTCGTGTTCAGTGGTGAGTTGAGGAAGATAGATCGATGATGGTTTGACTTTTGTGGCTCGTACGAGTCTTTGTTTATAAGAAGAGTAAACTGAATCGTTCAACTATATATCAATCGTTCGACTAACTATAAATTGTTCGACTAATCTTTCAATCGTTCGACTTTCAATCGTTCGACTAACTTTTAAATTGTTCGACTAATCTTTCAATCGTTCGACTTTTAATCGTTCGATGTAAAATCGTTCGATGTTAAAATCGTTCGATGTTAAAATCGCTCGATGTTAAAATCGTTCGATGTAAAATCGTTCGATCAGCCGAAGAGAAAGTCTAACTCGACTACTCTTAAATCGTTCGATGGATCCAATTGTTCGACTAAAGCAAATTGTTCGACCAAACAACTCGTTCGATCAAATAAGTCTGATACAGTAAGAACTCGGATGAACCGTAGATTTTTTCTTAAATCTAATCTTTTAACAACCTAAATTACCCCTAGGCGAATGATACCACTTGATTTTTTATACTTTTATGAATTAAGCTACTAAAGATTAAACACTAATAAGCCCTAAATCTAGAGAGAGAAAGTTAGAGAGAGAAAGAGAGATTGGTAGATGATCATCATAATATGGAAATGTTTTAGCATTCATCAACCAACCCCTTCCCTTGTAATGGGAGGGGTATTTATAGTTTTTACATAAGGATGGGCTTGTAGCCCTAAACAACATAATTAATTAAACAAATGACACAGCCCATGGGCCTTCTACATGGGTTGGGCCTAAAACAAACTTAAAGGCCTAAGCAACCTATTACATTATGATCAATACTTGAATTAATACAAAACGTGTTCCCAACAAAGTAGCACCCCAGTGACACAATCTTCCGCTGCGATATTTTGGGGGTGTTACACCAAAGCTAACTGTGACCTCATAAAGATTTTCAGGGAATCTTTGATATCATCTTCATTCCCATGGTCATAGATGTGGCTAATGTTGGAGAGATACATGTCCTGAATGTCTTAAGGATGGAGGTTGTGGAAATTAGCTTCACGAAAGACATAATCGAGGCTGTCGTCTCTTCTTACAGCAAAGTTGATGTTCAGTTCAGAATTGGTTTGAGAAGACATACACATAGTTAACAATCCGGTGTCTTGTGAAAACCTTGTGACGAGGAGCTTCATCTCTATATCTGCTTATGAAAAACTGTTGAGCTACCTCATTCATCCCGGTTATTCTCATGTATGCTTCCACCTTGTATTCTTGTTGGTCGATCTCAGAAATGATGAACTTTTCTTTGTGAATACCTTCCTCCAGGAATTCATCACCCCATTCTTCAAACATTAGACTTGTGGAAGTTTGTTGATCCCAGTTGAGCACTTGATCGAATCCTTTAGCTTGTAAAGGTTAAGTAATATTGAATAAATCCAATACAACTTATGTAGAAATTGTCTATGAGTATATTAAAGTTTATGCGGAATCTAAACTTTAATCTTAAGAAGAACTTAACAAAAAATATCAAACAAATCACTTCAATATTATTAATAATACGAATACTCTAAAGTATTAGGGTTTACAACCTTGAAGTTTTCTAAAGAATCACGTATCTATCTCTATGCCCTAGGACCTCATTTTATAGACTAAGGAGTCCTAGTCGGCTTACAATTACTTGCTATACAAGATAAATCTTAAAAGAATCTTTTCTATATTTATCTAACCGGCTATACATGTTTATCTCATAAGCAGTACTAACTATACACTCTAGCAGTCGTATCACTAACTCTAGCAGCTTTAACTCTACAGTAGTAGTAAGTTTGTACTAGCAGTACTAACTTTTCTTCTATGAACACTAACTACTTAGAGTATTTTTCTTCAAGTTCAGCAGCAGTTGTAACTCTGAACTGGCAGCAGTAACTTTAAGTCTAGCAGTAGTAACCACTTAGTGTATTTTCTTGAACATCTTCAGCAACACTAGGAGTAGTAAAATACACAAGCAGTTGTAACCTTTAATACTAGCAGCAGCAATAACTTAGAGCATTTCCCATCAGCAGTCTTAACCAAACAAGTAGCAGCAACTCTAAAACCCAACAATCCTCCCCTAAACTTGATATTTTCTCCCAAAATCATCAAGTTTCAATCTAAGCTTGAACAAATACTAAGAGGATGCTTCCAAACAATTAATTCTATTTCTTGTCCTTAGGTCCTAGATACTTTTCCATCTTTTTGAGCAGTTGATATTCCATTTCATCATAATGATATTGAAGTTGGAGTCTTCTTTTTCCATATAGCATCTAATGTACAATAGCCTTCTGATATTGTAGAGGATAATCCTTCTCTACAAGCATGTAAACTGTCATACCATGTACATCCAAAGCATGAACTCCACAACTCTGGTAAATATTCCATTGCAGAACTGTGTTGTGCTTTAAACTTCTCCACACCTCATCCTCATGATGTGGTTCAAACATCACTTTCAAATATTCTCAGATGACTCTATCATAAATTTGTTCTGGTCTGTGATAGCCAAACTTTTCTTTGTACAGCTTCCATAAAGTCACCATATCTTCTCTATCAAAGTGATGAACCATTTGTAGAAAACTAACAAACCTCAAAGATGAACCATCATACCTCTTGATATCCCAATATGTTGTCTTCTCATGTAAATTTTGAAGTAAAAGCAACAATTGGTTGTTTGACACTTAGAGGCTCTGCATCCATGGATTCTTCTTCAGTTACTAATGCAAGTTCTGTGTGAGCTTACATCTTTTTTACATCATCATCAATTTCAGCTTGCTCATTCTGCTCTTGCTCTTCACTCTGCTCTTCCTCTGCCTTATGCTCAGATTTCTGCTTTTTACTGCTTTGTTTATCCAACTCTTCACCTTTTCTTTTAGAACTAAGGCTTTCTTCTTTCTTTTCAGCACTACCCTCCACCACTTTAGTATTCATGTTCACAAAGCTCTCAATCTTTCTCTTTGCAGATTCATAAAGCTCTTGAATCTTTATATCATCAAATTGACTTAGAACATTGAGCTTCCATCCCTCCATGTTCTTCAGATAATGTGACATGAACTTTCTTCTTTGAGCCTTGGTGGGTGGTTTATTCTTTTAGCCTTCAGTCTCTCTGCAGCATCAAATTTCTTCTTTTGATCAAAGAACTCCTTTAGCAACCTAGCCCTTTCATCAACTGTGTACTGATCTTGCTCTTCTTGTTGAAGTTTCTGAGCAAGTTCCCAATCAGCATCACATTGGGCTCTTTCATCATCCCATGCAGCAATCAATTCTAAAGATTTATCCTCCTTCTCAGCAGCAATTCTTCTCTGTTCCAAAATTTTCTTATTTTCTTCTTCAAACTCTTTTGCTAACTCTTCTGCAACCTCAGCATCAAGTTGCATTTGCTTTGCTTTAGAAAGTAGTTTCTCCACAGGCTCTTCAGTAAGTACAGCTTTGCCTTTGCCTTTGTCTTGTGGAGGTGGTTGTGTAGCTTTTGGTGTTGAAGATGGTTCCCTTATAACAACACCTTTGGATGATGGTTTGGATGTCTTCAATTCTGTTAGTGTATGAGCCAAAATGCTCTCATCATCCATAACCTCAGCATTAGAAACCTTTTCTTCATCAGCAGTAGTAACTTCTGGTGTAACAGTAGTATCTTTTGCACTAGCAGCAGTAAGTTGCTCACTAGCAGCAGTACTATCCACCCTAGCAACATAACTATCAATAACCACTTCTTTCCCCTGATTATCAGCAACCACAAATTCCATTTCTTCACTCTCTGCACCAGCACCCTCATTGTCCTTAGCCTCCCCTGAAGCTTTGCTTTCATTCCTCCCCTGTTTGGGAGCATCCTCCACCAAACTGATAGCTTCAGAAGATCTAACCTTTTGAGTTGTGCCCACCTTAGATACTCTTTTAAGTTTTGGAGTTCTTGACCTTTTGATGCCTTCCAAGTATCTAACTTGTCACACCCCCAAAATTTGGATTGCAGCGGAATGGAATTCCGGGGGCGTAACGTTCATGGATAACAAAGTACAAGGAAATAAAGAATGACCTCTAAGTGAGTCATTTTAAAACAAGCGTTTGATTTAAACATAAACGTTTTACAAAACATTAATATCAGAGTTCACCATCAAATGTAAGATTTTAATACATAACCAAACGCTAAATAATGCAAGAAAATCTTCATCATGATGTGCGTTCCAAAATGTGACTCTAGAGTGCTCCATACATAGGTGATTATTATCGTCTAGTTACCTGAGAATACAAGCTAAAAAGGTCAACATATTGTTGGTGAGTTCATAGGTTTAAGTAAACAAGTAAAGTGCGGACCACAAGATTTCAGTAGCTTGACAATCACAACAAATATAACGTCATAGCCAAAAATAATATACAGTGCCCTAAGCTCATGACCCCGAAGCTCAACGTAATGGTATGCAATCAAGCATAATAATAATCAATGCCCCAAATAAGTGTTTGCCAGACACTCGAAAATAATCCGAATGATATGCGTCCGTTTGACAGGTTGGCGCGACCAACTCGGACGGGGGTGTCAACCCAAATAGATCTATTCATAACATCCGCGCTTACAAGTAATTAACGGTTCATGATTCGTGGGGACTTTAATGGCAATGCGGTAACTTAGGCAAAGTAACAGTTTTTAGTACTAGTGTCCAAAAAATAAGCAACGTATTCCCACTCCGAGGGCTTAGAAATAAAGTACAAATAATGTAAAAACCGGGGCTATGAAACTCACCTCAATAAAGCAAATCTCGGTTGGTAATTTGGTAAACTGTGAACAAAGGTCCGATAACTCTAACCGCAACCTAAATAATACGTATGTCTTAGGTTTGAAAACAAGGTCGTGCACGCAAGTTCGTATACTATTATATCACTTGTACATGTTTGTTGCAATATTTATCGACAAAAATATAGTTGTGTCAATGTGTCTATAAAGTAAACCTTTTTAGAAGATGTAACTAGTTAATCTCATGATTAAACTATAGTCGTCTTGTTAATAAGTATTTTTGAAAACCTCTAACGCACCTAACAAGTATACATAACGTTCTACCATTATTGTTTACGTCATTTTAGCTAAAACTGACTCTAAAGTGTCCAAAAATCCACATTAAAAATTCTAACAGCTTTCTAATAGCCAAATAAAAGCTGTCAAAATATTATATTTCGTCGCAACTTCACTAGGCGATAACTCTCTCGTCTTAGCTCCGATTCTTAAGTTTTATATATCCCTGGGTTCGTGTTTAAGTATACTAACATGTTTTTAGTGCCTCGGATAGTCTAGTTAACTTTTAGCATCAGTTTTTACCCCTTAAAAATTCCCAACAGCAACTACTTTTTCAGAAAATTCATTTCCGTCGCACAACTTAAAACTAACGTATCTTTTTCTTTATAAGTCCGTTTCAACTCATTCAAGCGGCTACGTTTTTGTTATAGAGTCTATTTTCTATATTTTTAGCAGTAATCTTGCCACCATGTTACTGATTTTTCTGGGTGAGGTCGAATGGGACAGCCTCTTTTCTAAAAGTGTTAAAACACGTTTCATAGCCTTCAAGTTATCCAAAACCGCTTAACAACAACTCCCAAACTAATCCTAGATCTTCCACCGATTTCTCAACATGTCAATAGTGATTTAACAATAAACTTAACAATATTAAAAGTTCAACTTCTCATGAGTTTAAATGATCATCAAGACTAGTTAAGATAACAAGCTCACTAGTTTATATATATAGTGTTTTTATTTCCACTTTCTTGTTAAGATTAACTTGTATGTTCATGAAAATATATTTGAAACATAGTCATTAATTAAAAGATCATTGTGATTATAAGGTTTTACAAACATGTACAAAATGATAAACAAGTATATGCAACTTGAGACTAATATCATGATATAAAGAGTGTGAAATTTATGGAAGTAAAGTGTTACTTACTTAAGGAGATTAGTGTGATGAGGAGGTAATTTACTTGATTAACCCAAGACTAATGCTTCTAAACCCCTTACAAATGTGTCCTAATGATGCTTGAACTAGCCACACAACTTCTTCTTCCTTCCCTTGCTCCTTGGTGGTTCGATCTATATGAGAGGATGAGTGGTGATATCTTTTTTTTTTTTTTTTTTTTCTCTTGTGCTAGTGTAAGTAAATGTGTTAAGTCTTACATGTGTATATATAGTAGGAAGGGTCAAATGTACAATAGTGAGTCGAAGAAACCAAGGTGGCTTGGTGTGATGGTTGTGGCCGAATAGGCTAGGAGGAGGGGGGGACAAAGTGGTAGTCAAGCCACCAAATGCTCTTGACAACTCCATGTTTCACTCCCATTTGTCTAGCAATTAATGTAGTAGAATTTTTGTCCTATAAATTATTATGGAACAAGGGGGGGCACTTAGGTAATATTGGGAGTAATAGATTTGATTTTGTACAAAAGTGTATAAATTGTATGTATTGGGTATTAGAAATAGGTATTGGTTATTGGTTTGTTAGTTAACGAAAGTTACGCGTAATTAAACGTAATGGATAAAGAAATTACATTAGTTGTAAGGAAATATTTTTGGAACTTTGGTAATAATTTAGGAATTATAAAAATGTGTTAAAAATAATTGTTAGGAGTATTGGGTATATCGGATATTTATTTAAATCGCGAATAGCGTTTGTTAAATTAACAATCGTAAGTAAATAAAGAAAAAGGGAATTGTCTCAGTGGTTAAAATTTTGAACCGGAGTAGGAGCAAGGTATTGGGTTGTTGTGGACTAAATATAGCCTAAAATCCTAGTGCACTTGAAAAGTATTCTAAATTTTACGTTGCTTCAAGTAAAAAGTTATACGTAAATTGTTCTCAAGTAAATATCAAGATAAGTAATTTGAGTTTGTTGAATAGTATTGACCTGTAAAATAGCGGGTTGTCATATAACTCTTCTCTTCAAATCTTTGATTTCACCACCTTAAGAAGCAGTTAGATTTTGTAGATCAAGAACCTGTGCAGACAGTTTGTGACATGTTTCCATCAATTCAGTAATGAGTTCAATTCTATCCTCACCACTTCGGCTTGTGTTACCTAGCCCGAGAGGTGGATCATTGGAAATATTAAGCTCAGCCTCAACCCTAGGTTGAGCATTTGAACCCCCCATGTTTTCCATGTGACTGGGTCCTTCACCTGAATCAGGTTCATGAGAACCAGACTCATTAGAAGTTGTCTTGATTGGGGTCTTATTTATGTTACCACTGGCCTATGCTACTTCTAAGCTAGTCACAGTAGTGGCAGCCCTTACCAACATGTCACTCTCCACACCAGTGACAGCCTCATCTGCAATATTGTGAGTAGAACCACTAGCCTAAGGTAGCTCAGTGTTCTTTGAGTGAGTCCTATGTTTGTATGTCTTTTTGGGTTGTTGTGAGGATGTTGCCAAAAGTGTAGGTGTGTAATGGGTAACAGCTGGGATTGCTGAACCTCAACCCTGAGTTTGTTGAGCAAGTTCCAACATTGTAGGAAACAATGGTGTAACTGTCCCAGAAAAATCTTTTTCATCCCTCCTCATATTAGTAAAAACCTTTTTAGTAAGAGAGGGAGTGGGATAACATCTTTTATGACCTTTCTTATTAATAAACTGATTGTTTAAAAAGAGTTGCAAAAACCTTGGATAGATAAAATATTTACTTGAAGAACTATCAAAGTTCTTAACCATACTATCAAAAGTTAATTTAGAAAAATTAAATCTTTGATTATTTTCAGCCAAACAAATTATAGCAGATGCTAAATTACTATTAAATTCATTCCAACCAGTGGTCTTTGGACTTAGACACACTAAGACAGTATGGATTAAGAATTTCCACTAGTGAGAGAAATTTCCTTTGTAAAATTTTAAAGCATAAGTTTTTCTCTCATATCCCATCAATGAAAGTTTTTCAAAAATTGTAGCATTTGGAATATTCTCAATTCCATTAGCATCTCCTAGAAGAAGATCTCTTTTAATGGATGCCTCTATAATGAGGATCATCTGCCCATCTACAAGGGCATGAATTTGTACTTCCCCATTATGAGTTTCGACCTTAGCAGACGACCAAAACTGTATAATGTTGGAAATATATATATATAGTAGGTTTTACTGTTAAAGCAAACTTAATATAGCTTGCATTAAGGAAATCAATGATTTCAGTAAAATCTACAGACTCAATAGACTTTTCTAAAAATGCAACATTATTGTGTGGTTCGGTAAAAGTTATGTGCGACATGATGATTTGATTTGGGGGGGTTTTCGATTGGACGATAAAAACTTAATTAGGGCTTGAATGAGAGTGAATTATGTGTGCGTGAAATTGATTGTGTGACGCAATTGGGGATTTATATCCTTTAAGTAAAAAGTTACACAAACATACCCTGCACTCTCAACCCTAGCAGCAGAAACCTAGCAGCACTAAGTGTTGGGAATTATCAAAGACAAGACTTAATGAGAAGAACAGACTTAAGTCTGCTGGACTACGTGGTTAAGTCTGTTAGTTATATCTATGTCTTAGTTAAGTCTGTCTATGTAATGTTAAGTCTGGTTAGTATAGTTACTCAGTTAAGTCTGTTTGACTTGAGTAGTTAAGTCTGTTTATGAAAGTTAGAAAGTTTGTTAGCTATAAGTTAGGAAAGGATACGTAGTTATCTTTATAGAAGATACGTATATCCTTCTACACGTTTTGTATTTAGGGTTTCCTTGGTGTATAAAAGGAACCCTAAAGGGCTGTTAGTTTGTACGTACGATTTGTGAAAGTTAATAGAAAATATGAATTTAGTATTATCTTGTGTTCTTCATAGTTGATTGTTTAGATTCCGCATAAACATTCAATTCATAGTTAAGAGTTTCTTATTTAGATTGATTTGAAGTTATTCAAGTCTTCTAACAAGTAACAAGGCTACTTGGATCCATAACTCGTGTGGACCTACAAGTGATATCAGAGCCAGGTTGCTCTCGATATCTAGAATCTACAAGGTTGTTACTGTTGGAGATGGAGCAGTTTCGAAAGAATAAGAGCAGATCTGGTGATTGTTATTGAGGTAATCAATATTTTTATAAAAAGGGTATCGATCTTTTGTTTCTATGTGACATCAGAATGAATTTAATTGGTCGGTGATAGCTATTAAATTTGTTTTGTCGTCTGATGTTGATCTACTCTTTTATCTCATACCGTATTAAATTGGTCCATAGGATATTAATTGCTGCAAATGGGTCGGTGATAAGATGGTTTTTGATCTATTACATATACTAATTAATTGAAGATTTGTCGTTTTTGTGATTTGTATTTGATGAATATATGGTTTATTAAATTCGTTGGTTTCATTCACGTGGGAATGAATTAAATATAGATGGATCAGTATCATCTTATTATTTAATTCGGTCAATGGTTTATTGTCGTCTTTCGTTGGTGGACCGAAAATTAAAGCTGATATGGATTATTCAATTGGTCGTTGTTGGTAGTATATTATTAAGTCAGTGGAACAATGAAAGTTTGTCGCTTACTGATTTATTTGGATTGTTTGATTGGATTCCGCTGCTGTTGTTGACTCTTGTTGTGTCAGTGGTATACTGAACTGATGTGGTAATTAATTCTGGTGGTTGTGTTGAATTAATTCTGGTATGTGGTTAAGTCTGGTAATTGTTAAGTCTGTCCACCAGACTTAATTAATTATGCTCACCTTAGCAGTTAATTATGCTCACCTTAGCAGTTAATACTGCTGCGTTTCTTGGTTAATACTGCTGGAACAGTTTTGGATCGTGGACAAAATTAATTTTTATGGCTTGTTTTGGTGATTATTTGAAGAAGACGATTGATTATGACTTGTTTGATGTTGTAGTTGAGTTTCACAGGTGCGTGTTCTTATGTTTGTGTGTTATTGCGGTGACAAAGACTTGATGAATCTAGCAAAGTGTGTGATCTATTATCTAGGGTGCTTAATGCTCACATTTGCTATCACTTTAAGGAGTTACGTCGTAGTGCTCAGTGTCTCATATAGTTGAGGATTTATCAAGAGGTCCTGGTAGCCAACTTCTAGGGATAAGTTTGGAGTCACGTGGATAGTGCAAGATATAAGACGCAAGTTTGGGAAATTCAACTTCTTCATCAAGTTCGTTATAATCGGTTTTCTTCATCAGTAATCAGTTCATAAGGCCTACGGAGTTTGTAATTCAAGAGATGGTTATTGGTTTCAGGGGAAGCTTGTTTAACCATCTACATGCACCACTTAAGGGGAAGCATTTTGATTCAAGTTGCATGGAAGACCCCTATTGGATGATTACAAAAAGGGGAAGAAGATTGTTGCAGCTTATTATTTGTGGTGACATGTTCAAGAAGACCTCAAGGAAGCTTTGAAGAGATAGTTTTGTAATATCAAATAGGGGAAGATTGTTGGGAAATATAATTTGATGATTACAAAACTATAGAGACTAAATGTAATAATTAGTTAGCTTTCTATGGAAGATAGGTTTTCTTGTAAACCCTATTTATAAAGGGTGTAGGCGGTAGTAATAGAGCATAGAAAAATGTAGATCTCTCAATGAGAGTCGAATAGCAAACGTGTGATTGTACACGTTTGTTTGTAGCAGTTAGTTTTATTATTAGTATTGAATAAAGAGGCGCCTTGGTTAAATAAATTACAACCTTGTTAAGCATCATTGTTCTTATTATTTCCGCTGTATGTTATCAATGATGTTTGTAAAACACATCGTAGATGGGGTTAAAGATTCTTCAACATGTGGTATCAGAGACAGGTTTAATTACTTAGTGGTTAATATAGGTATGATGATTTATTAACTTTCAAAAATCATACGTACAAACTAACAGCCCTTTAGGGTTCCTTTTATCCACCAAGGAAACCCTAGATACAAAACGTGTAGAAGGATATACGTATCTTCTATAAAGATAACTAAGTATACTTTCCTAACTTATAGCTTACAAACTTTCTAACTTTTATAAACAGACTTAACTACTCAAGTCAAACAGACTTAACTGAGTAACTATACTAACCAGACTTAACATTACATAGACAGACTTAACTAAGACATAGATATAACTAACAGACTTAACCACGTAGTCCAGCAGACTTAAGTATGTTCTTCTCATTAAGTCTTGTCTTTGATAATTCCCAACAATCCTCCCCTAACTTGATCTTCACACTTCATGAACATCAAGTTCCTTCTGAATATGCTTCTGAGGATTGAATCTTGAACTCTTAGAATTATCTGAATCTCTAACTCTTCAAAACTTGAACTTGTGCAGCAATTTTAACTTTGATAAGCTTTCCATCATCTGATCTGATCTGTGCAGCAACCAAGACTACTTGTACATCAATTCTTTTAAAGTTTCATACTATTCTCATCACTTCCAGGTGTGTAAACTCCTGTGAGAGGTGAATCATTGAAAATTAATGGATTTGATGTCTCTTTACCAATAGCCATCACTACTGGAGTAGCCAATGTTTTGGTGTGTAAGACCATGGTACATTGATAACCATATGATTTTTAGCAAACCATCAGCTATCAACGGATTTGTTTAGTCTTTACCAAAAGCCGTTTGCTTTTGGACTAGCCAATTCTTTGGTGGAATTACACCTCACCTTGGTGAATTGATTACCATTTATGGTTTTCCACAGCCTTTACTATAAGCCATAATCTTGTGGGCTAGCCAACTCTTCACTATCTCAGATATGGTGAGTTGATTACCATACAATTTTTGGCAAATTGTCAGCCATAAACGGATTTGAGCTATCTTTACCAGAGCCGTTTGGTCTGGATTAGCCAGTCCTTATATGGGTCAGACATGGTGGACTGATAACCATTTGTTGTGTTAGTGCTATGCACCTTCACCAAGTAGGAAGTTCCAATAATCCCACTTAACAACTTGAAAATTCTTTCAAACACTTTTAAATACCCCAATAAGTTTCCTTTAAAGATTGTTCCTTAATCAAATCCAACAACTGCTCATACCCTTCATCTTTCTCATCTGCATATAACTTCTTTTTCAACATTGCCTTGCAGACCCTTGGTGGTAAAGGATACTCCACTTCTGCAAGCATATAGATGTGAGCCATCAGTAGAGATAAACAATGCACCCTACAGCTATGAAAATATCTCCATGTTACAACTTCTTGCTAATATGGCAGCTTTAAAACTTCATCTGTTCTTGAAGGTGGTTCAAACATAACCTTTAAATCTCCCCAAAAGACCCTTTCAAACTCCTCCTCAGGTCTATTGTCTCCATGTTTGATGTTCACCAACTTATACAACTCTTTGAGATCTTCCCTACTTAAATCATTCAATATTCCAGGAAAGTTAATGTACACAACCTCGGTATAATCTTCCCTAACAATCCTATAAGCTGCTCTATTTCCAGTCTTAATTATATGATACTGGACAATCTTAGCTGGTTCCTTAGAGCTTTCAGGAATGGATCCCATAGTGAACCCTTAAGATGAAGGTTCTTCTTCTTCTTCCTCTTCCTGTACTACCTTCTTAGATTTACTCCTTCTTGCTATACTTTTCCTCCTAGTCCAAGTTACAATGGGCTTTTTAACTTCTTCTTTTACTTTCACTTCACTTTCACTTGATGCCTTTTCAACCTCAGGTTCTTGTTCAGCCATCTTCTCAGCTTCTACAACTGGCTCAGATTCTGTCACCCTCTGTTTCTTGAAACTATATCTGAGAAAATCTTCATAGTCAGTGGGTTTGTACCCTTGATCTCTTTCACAAGCCCTTTGAAATAATTGTAGAATATCTTCATATGACCTTCCTTTCATGTGTTCATAGGTTGAGTGCATCATATTCTTCAGATATGTCTTCATAGAATGCATCTGTTCAGCCTTGGACATTTTCTTGGGAACCTTTGTTTTCTTCTGAGCTTGTCTGAGTTTTTCCATGAAGCCACCCAATATATCAGTGTCCCTTCTAGCATTTATGAATTCTGCTAGTTGTGTGGCTCTCTCCTCAGCTGTTAAACCTAGAATTGCTTTAAGTTCCTCAAATTTTGCCCTCAGCTCATTATCTCCTTCAATCAAAGACATAACTGGATCAATTTCAGACTCTTCTGATAACCTTTTTGCAAGTAGCTCATCTTGCCTTTTCTGTTCTTCTTCCTTTTTCATCTCAGCCTGTTCTTCTGCTTGCAGCCTTGCAATCTCAGCTAGAGAAGCTTGATCTTCTCTTTCTTGTCTCTTTGTCCTCTTGGGCTTAGGAGTTTCCATCACAATTTGTTTTCCTTCCCTTTGTGTTTTAGGCTGCTCCTCATCACCAGACCTATCTTCATGAGCAGAACAAACATGCTCACCAGACTCTTCTTGACCACCAGACTTAATAACCTCACCAGAATTAACACCAGAATTAATATTATCACCAGACTTAAGTACTTCCTCATCTTCGTCTTCATTAATCACCAGCTTCCTTTTAAGACTTCTCTTCTTTTCTTTCTTTTCTTGTTGAATTTTCTTTAGAGAAGTAGCTAGTGTCTCAGCAGCTTCCAAACCTTCTGGACTAATCTCAGCTGACTTTTCTTTAGCTGGGGTTTGGAAAACCTGTTCATCATCCAAATTCCTCCCCTATTTGGAAGAATTTTCATCCTCACCCTCTTGATCATCAAAAGCAACCCCTTTTTCTTTCATCACCTTTTCCATATTCTTCACCCTTCTGACCAATGTTAGAATAGACTTGCCCATGGTTTCCTTAGCTTTTTCCAACACTTTTATCCTCTGAACCAGCTTAGGAACTAGTGTTAAGACTTCTTCCACAGACATAGTTTGTACATCCTCCTCTTGGACTTGAGTTGGAACTTGGGTTTGCTGAGGTGAAGTCGGTGTAGATGTGGGTGATTATGGTTGTTGCACAGGTGAAGGTGGTTGTTGTGCAGCCTCCTCATGTGTTGGTGATGGTGATCTCTGTTGTGGTGTGGGTGATCTTGGGACTTCTTGTGTTGGTTCCTCATGGGATGGCTCCACTTGAGCAGCACTTGATGTACCTGCAATGTTAGTTGAACCAGAAAGCATAGCTGGCAAAAGTGACCAATGAGTCCCATTAAAACCCCTTTTCATGTTTGCAAAGATTTTAGTTGTAAAAGCCACACTCACATAAATCTGCATTTTATTCTCAGTTTCAGAAGTTAAGATCATTTGCAGAAATCTAGGATACATTAAGAACTTGTGTTTGCTGTTGAGATTTGCCACCATGCCATCAAAAATAAGTTTTGAAAAATTAAAAGGCCTTCCAAGTGATAGACATACCAATGAAAAAGCAATATTGCTTCCAAATTGATCCCATCCACCACTCTTGGGACTTAGGCAATGGAGCAAATGGTGTAGTAAAAATTTCCACTGAGGTGAGAAAAAGCTTTTCCAAAATGTAAAAGTACCTTCAGTGGGGTATCCTATGTTTCTCATACCCTCTAAAAGATCTTGGTTGGGCAATATATAATCCCCTGAGGCATCATCCAATTGAAGACTACTCCGAATGGATGCCTCAGTGATAATGAATTCATGTGTATCTATTGTGGCCCTTAAATGTGGTGTCCCATCAGCAAGAGTTTCAGAGGTAACCGACCCCCAAAACTGCTTAACTAGGGAAGAATAGATTGTTGGATTATGAGTTAAAGCATACCGAATTGAAGAACCTCTCAAGAAATCCACAATCTGCTCAAAACCTTCACTTTTGTTTGGTTTCTTCAAGAAACCAACCCGGTTGTGCTTGTCACAAAACTTTAGAGAAGCCATAAATGAGAGAATGTTCAAGTTCTGGTTGAGAATTTGATTAGGGTTTGCGAATTGATAGTGTAAAACAGAGTAGCGTAGGTCGAAAATAATGATCTTTTAAAATTGGAAGTAAATAATGAATAAAAGTGATAAAATTTATCAATTTTAATCCTTATATACCCCTTTTTCCCGAAAAATGAGTAACGGTATAATTTTATAAGTAAAATCATTATTTGACTGACCAGACCTAACGGTAATAAAATTAATTAAAATTTGACATTACCAGACTTAAAAATGGTCAACCAGACTTAACCACTGACTCACCAGACTTAACCAAAGAATCAGACTTACAAGCATAAAAAGCAACATCAAGGCTTCGTATCACCACCAATCCATGTTTTTCCTGCAAAAGTTAGTCCCAACACCAAGAAAAACCAAGAAAAACATACAAACAAACGATTTGACAATCAAAATCAAAAATACCAACTACCAGAATTAACTCTGCTACAAGAATTAACTTCAAAGACTACAAGAATTAACTCTACTACAAGAATTAACTTCTAATACTACTAGAATTAAAGAATTTCTAAGTACTGGTGAATATACAAACTTTACATTTAGCCTCCCCTTAAATGTAACCTCCCCTTAAACTGAACTATGGGTTCATCATACCTATATTAACCACTAAGTAATTAAACCTAGGTCCATCAAAAGCTTTGGTTAATAAATCAGCCACATTAAGGTCTGTGTGTATCTTTTCACCTCTAATTAGTTTCTTTTCAAAGCAATCCCTAATGAATTCTTGAAAATCCTTCAGGTGATCCTTGTTACCAGACAGGTGATCCTTGTTACAATAATCCTTCCTTTACCAGTAATTTTCCCCTTGCTTCCACCAAAGGTAACAGAACCTCCTTTGAATTCTTGAAAATCCTTCAGGTGATCCTTGTTACCAGACATGTGCCCAGAACACCCGCTATCAAATATTCCTCTATCTCCCATGTTCTTGCATGGATGATCCTGCACATAAAGAAAAGATATTAGCTTCTCTCAAGGACCCAGGCCTCTGAAGGCTTGGGTCTGCCTTATGGATCAACATATTTATGAGTCTTATATGAGCTTGATCCACTGTTGTTCTTGGATTGGTAAGTAAGAGTATTCTTAAAATGATCCCAAGACCAACATGCTGAGGTCTTAACAGCAGACCCCTCATTTCCCTTTACAACATTATTATTTGAAAATTGTGCTGTAGTCTTAGCAATGGGTCTCCTCACAGGTGAATGAGGTTTATAAAAAGAATTTCTTTGATTATATGAGTTCACCTGTGATCTATTTACTGGTTTTCTGGGTCTACATTGAAAAGAAACTAATTAGAGTTGAAAAGATACACACAGACCTTAATGTGGCTGATTTATTAACCAAAGCTTTTGATGGACCTAGGTTTAATTACCTAGTGGTTAATATAGGTATGATGAACCCATAGCTCAGTTTAAGGGGAGGTTACATTTAAGGGGAGGCTAAATGTAAAGTTTGTATATTCACCAGTACTTAGAAATTCTTTAATTCTGGTAGTTTTAGAAGTTAATTCTTGTAGTCGAGTTAATTCTAGTAGTATTAGAAGTTAATTCTTGTAGTAGAGTTAATGATTGTAGTCTTAGAAGTTAATTCTTGTAGTAGAGTTAATTCTGGTAGTTGGTATTTTTGATTTTGATTGTCAAATCGTTTGTTTGTTTTTCTTGGCGTTGGGACTAACTTTTGCAGGAAAAACATGGATTGGTGGTGATACGAAGCCTTGATGTTGCTTTTTATGCGTGTAAGTCTGATTCTTTGGTTAAGTCTGGTGAGTCAGTGGTTAAGTCTGGTTGACCATTTTTAAGTCTGGTAGTGTCAAATTGTAATTAATTTTATTACCGTTAGGTCTGGTCAGTCAAATAATGATTTTACTTATAAAATTATACCGTTACTCATTTTTCGGGAAAAAGGGGTATATAAGGATTAAAATTGATAAATTTTATCACTTTTATTCATTATTTACTTCCAATTTTAAAAGATCATTATTTTCGACCTACGCTACTCTGTTTTACACTATCAATTCGCAAACCGTAATCAAATTCTCAACCAGAACTTGAACATTCTCTCATCTATGGTTTCTATAAAGTTTTGTGACAAGCACAACCAGGTTGGTTTCTTGAAGAAACCAAACAAAAGTGCAGGTTTCGAGCAGATTGTGGATTTCTTGAGAGGTTCTTCAATTCGGTATAATTTAACTCATAATCCAAAAATATATTCTTCCCTAGTTAAGCAGTTTTGGGGGTCGGTTATGTAGGGTATTCACAATACAAGAAACACTTATGAGAGGCTTAGTTTGGATCGAATAGATAAGAAAGTCTAGAGAGAAGTAGGAGAGATTGGAACCTTAGAGAGAGAAAGTAATGTGTATTAGATTAGTATGAGAATAAGGTCCAACCCTTCCCATGAGAGGAAAGGGAGTATTTATACTACTACATAATATGTCCCTAGTGGACTGTGGAGCGAGCTGACAGAGGGTAAAGACCCGACTCACTCCACAATACTAATTAATAACTAAACTACTGATAATATTACTGATAATCCTACGAGCTATGATGATCTAATAAGTACTCGGGGTGACCGAGTCTTCTGCTGAATATTCATATTCCTAACAATCTCCCCCTAAGGGAGGTCACCCCAGAAGTAGTGTTCTGAATTTCAGTACTTCTTCCTTGGATCTTGACATCATAGCTCTTAATCATTGAATCTTCTATGTCATAGATTGTTGTGCAAACATCAGTGATCTGAAGATGACTTCTCTTTTGTCTTGGATGAACTTTGAGTAATCTTTGAAATTATCATCCCACTTGAGTCTCCAAGTCATCTTTCTGTAGTAATACTCCATGTGATGAAATGTACTTAGAGCCGACATGCTCACACGATATGGGGTCATGATCTTCAGCATCAGAGTTTGCAGAAGCTGTGTTGAAGGTCTTTTAGAGTGATCATGACTGCTTTGATGATGATGTGGTGTGAACATGTGGTGATGGATTGGCATCTTTTCTGCAACCAGCTACAACAGCAACCAGCTACAGCATTCCACAGCTACAATCGCCAGAAGTTCCTGCATACGACAGTTAGCAATAATTCGACCGGTACTTACAAGTTTGGACTTCGAGATAGTCAACAGCATATTGTGAAAACTATCTCTAATCCTTACCAAGACCGTTCCTAATCGAAAACCCACAGAGGGCTTTTTAAGATTTTACCGTAGTAAATCAACGATTAGGTGAGTCGCTGGAGATCACTCCACGACTGTAGATCGTTTGAAACCGCCGCGACCACTAAGCGTAATCCATAAAGAATTACCGAAGTGACCTGCTTTCAGGGCTGCTTGATGTTGACCCTGGCAGGAATTTCCATTCAATCATTGAGAATTACATTGGTAAATTCCCTCATAAATGTTCTGGCAGATTGCTAAGATCTGCGTAGGACTCTTAAGATTACAACTGGTGTCCTTAATGTTGAACACCCAGTGTAGAAATAATTTGTGTCCCTATGAGATCTTATTATGCATCTCGTGGCTCTAGACTCAATTGTGCGTTATGATTTGGTGATCGGAGGCTGGAGAGGACTGCCACCTTTTCAATATCATCTAACTCGGAGTGAGAGAGATGATAGAAATGTATTGATCTCCGTGACAAGTGAAACAAGATTCCTTTGAGGGACCTTGAGTGGCTAGGGAGGGTTGTGCAGCGTATCACTGGGTCCATGATACTTTGTCTTCAATGCCAGCAACCAACTAAGTGATTCTGACAGCATATGTATTGACCCGGTTTCTGCCTAAGTTGTAAGGAGGGCTATTTCTTTTCACCCTTTATCTTTACAATTCTTTTTCATTCTTCAACCCCTTCAGTGCTTACCGAGACTTCCTTACTAGAACCTTGTTGGGTTTGTTCCAGTACTAGCTCCATCTCAGTCGGCACTTTTCCCTCATTCACTTTTCTCCTTTTTAATCATACCTAAGGACTTCTACACTAACTAGTGGATTGTCCCTGGGTAGATCCCTCCGGCTCTGGCTGGATCGTGGGAACTTGAGCCTAACCTAACCATCCTTATAACTCCATGCATTAATTAAAATGGTCGGTCTTTGGTATTCATCCACGATTGCCAAACCAAATCTTTGAAAAATCTCTTCAAGTGTTCATGATTCTGAAACACATTTTTGCAAACACTTGAGAGTTTTATATTTTTCAAATTGCTCCCCCTCAACATGTGCTCGGTTGATTGTTTTATAAATTTGCACATGTTAGGTAGAGCTCGCACTTTTTGAATTGATCCACTTTCAGTGAACAAGACCGATTCGAGACACGCTTACATCACTAGTTAGACTAGCTTGAAATTATTACCCGGCCTGGTCAAGTCCACAGAAAGTTTCTCGAAATGGTACACTCTACTCAGATTCATCTTTTTCGAGACACGCTTACATCACTGGTTAGACCAGCTTGAAATTATTACCCGGCCAAGACGAATCCTTTCGATTGATGACAGTTCAAGTTTCGTCAATTCATTGGTTAATTCTGAGTCACTGCCACATGAGATGCCAAATCCTTTGTTTTGTTAAAAACATTTGCTCCCCCTCAATATGTGCATTGATATAAGAAAGATTTTAGCACATATGGAAGAGCTTGTGTTTATGACCAAACCATTTTGCTCCCCCTCAATATGTGCCTTGATATACAAAATGGTTTAGCACATACGGGAGAGCATACATTAACTTCCAAATCATCACATTTTATCAGAATTTCCTATTTAAATCACATTCTCTCCCCCGATCAAAAATTTCAAACCATTTGAGATTTGTGATCTCAATTTATTTAAATACATTTAGAAAAATTTGGGAGAAAATGTGGTCAGGTTTAACTGTATTCTGATTTTGGAGCATACTATGCTCCCCTTGAAACAGCGAAAGAGTGTCACTGCTGATGTTTGCACAAATATGGCAAGGTGTCGGAAATTTGAACAAATATGCTCCCCCTCAATTAATGACCCGTTTTCCATTAAAAGAGCTATAGTCATTCAATTGAGCGACTGACATTTGTGAAAATTTTAGTTCAATTTACCACCTTGTGTAACATCAAGACTCTCTTGAAGGATCAAACAAGATAGAGAATCTTGATGAAAGAAGACTTCTCTTCTTATATACGAAGTGATGCACTGAAACGTACATCAAGTCGGGGAAACATGGATATAAAGTAATCCATGCCCAGGTAAACATCACCCGGTTGGAGGAACAGCTGTCTTTTTGGCGACATGCTTTCCCCATTGTACAGCACGGGTTGCAGTATGAAGTAACTGCAAGCCATTAAGACATGTTTTAACCGATTAGTATAACTTCTGCTCGAGCTTCATTTAAAAATCCGTGCCATTGTTGAATGACATTTCTAGATCCGTAAATGTTATCGATAAACAGAAGACATGCCTAGGTAGGACTATTTTTGGTATTTTCTGATTTTTCGATTTTTATGGTTTTTATAGATTTTATATTTTTGTATTTTTCTTTTTTTTTTTTGATTTAAGATATGTACAGCTATGTACAAGGATATAAGAAGACAATCCTTTACTCCTCCTTATCTTCCTGAAGACACTTGAGGGTTTCAGGAGTCATGCTTTTCATGCCAAGGCGTGGGAGAATAAACTGAAACCTTTCTCTTGGGAGGGCCTTGGTGAAGATGTCAGCTAACTGAAACTCTGTCCTCACGAAGTAAAGTTCCACAATTCCTTTTTCCACTTGTTCCCTGATGAAGTGATGCCTGATGTCGATGTGTTTAGACCTGGAGTGCTGAACATTGTTACAACAAAGGGCAATGGCGCTTTTGTTGTCACAATATAAGGGAATTTTGTGGTATGAGAATCCATAGTCCGAAAGCTGTGACCGCATCCACAGAATTTGAGCACAGCAAGCAGACATAGCAATGTACTCAGCTTCAGTAGATGATATGGAAGTACTCATCTGCTTCTTAGAAGACCAACTAACCAACTTTTCCCCTAAAAACTGAGCTCCTCCTGAAGTACTTCGACGAGTGTCTTGACATCCCGCATGATCAGCATCCGCGTAAGCCGTTAACTCCATTGCCGTGTCCTTAGGATACCAGAGACCCATATGAACCGTGCCTTGAAGATATCGAAATATCCTTTTCACTGCTTCAACATGCTTCTTGGTTGGTCTGGATTGATACCGAGCACACATACACACAGCAAACAGAAGATCTGGTCTGCTAGCCGTGATGTACATCAAAGATCCAATCATGCTTCGATACTGTGTTATATCTACTGGAATCCCTGAAGGATCTTCATCCAGTTTCGTTCTATCAACCATGGGAGTGTCAACAGGTTCACTTGAATAGAATCCAAACTTTTTCAAGATCTCGTTGGCGTATTTGGATTGATTGATGAATATGCCTCTGGGACTTTGAGATACTTGTAGTCCTAAGAAGAATGACATTTGCCCCATCATGGACATTTGGAATTTGGAATTCATCTCCTTTGAGAAACTATCACATTCACTAGGATCTGTTGAAGCAAAGATGATATCATCTACATATATCTGAACTAGCAGTAGATGGTTTCTTGACTTCCTGGTGAATAGTGTGGGATCAACAACACCCTTGGAGAATCCGTTTGCTAGAAGGAACTTGAACAATGTATCGTACCATGCCCTTGGCGCCTGTTTTAGCCCATAAAGAGCCTTCTTCAAGCGGTAAACATGAGTAGGGTGTTCAGCATCCACAAATCCTTCAGGTTGACTCACATAAACTTCTTCCTTTAAGTCCCCATTCAAGAATGCTGTTTTGACATCCATCTGGTAGACTATCATATTACAACTAGCAGCATTTGCCAGGAAGATTCTTATAGCTTCAATTCTAGCAACCGGAGCAAACGATTCTTCAAAATCAATGCCCTCTTCTTGTCTAAACCCTTTAGCAACTAGCCGTGCCTTGTTCTTTACGACATCACCATACTCGTCAAGCTTTACTTTGAAGATCCATTTTAAAGCAATGATCATTGCACGCTCCGGAGGAGGCACTAATTCCCATACTTCAAGTCGATCAAATTCATGGATTTCATCCTGCATAGCCTGGAACCAGCAATCTTTAGTCATTGCTTCTTTGGCATCTTTTGGTTCGACTTTAGACAGTACGGAGTTGAAGAAGCACCATAGTGCATCAGTGGCTAGTTGATTGCGTGTGGATACTGGACGTGAAGGATTGCCTATGATGTTGTCGATTGGATGATCACTGGTCCATTTCCTGAGATGGTCGTGAGGTTGATGGTTATGAACGGACGTAGCAGTGCTGTGTTCCTCAGGTAAGGATGTGTCTGATGAATGTTCAGGAGCAAATATGTTTTCAAAAGGAACCTCTTCAACAGGAGCAAAAGGATTAACTTCCAAAGAATTATTATCTGAAGATTCTTGCATTACTGGAGTAGTTTGAGTGTTTGATGACGAAGGCGATTGACTGGCAGCAGGAGCATTGTGACTGACTGATACTGAAGCTGCAGGACCTTCTGAACCTTGTGGGGCTTGAACCTCATTCATAGGAATTATTGCTGGTTCACTCGGGATGGTTCCATTCGTTGGCTCAAAGTATTCATCAAACATAGGATCGAATAACTTTTTCAACTCCTCACATGTAGGTGGCACATAAGAATCTGCAGGCGTGGAATTCTGTACAAGTCCTGAACTAATGGGTCCAGGAGACAAAAGGTGAAGATCGGGTCCAGAACTGATTTGTCCTGAAACAGGTAGCTCACTCAGCTCATCGAACGTAACATGAATGGTTTCCATGATTTTACGGGTTCTTTTATTGTAGATTCGATACCCTTTACTGTCAGGTGCATATCCAACGAAAATACCTATATCTGTTTTATCTCTTAACTTTCCCAAGTCTTGACTATCGTTAGTTGGATAGCAGAGTGCACCAAACACACGCAGAAAGGAAAGATCTGGTTTCTTGTTATGAATTAACTCGAAGGGAGTCTTCTCATGAACCGGATGAATTAGGGATCGGTTTTGAGTGTAACATGCTGTTGCAATAGCTTCTGCCCAAAGAAACATCGGAGTCTTTGAAAATATAAGCATAGTTCTTGCAGCCTCCACCAGAGTACGGTTCCTTCGTTCAACCACCCCGTTCTGTTGAGGGGTGCGAGGGATACTTTTCTGATGCATGATGCCAATACTTTCATAGAAATTACGGAGTTGTTGGTTAACAAACTCAGTACCATTATCTGTGCGGATGATTCTGACAGTTTTATCGAGCCTTACTTGCAGCTGTTTTATCAGTTTAATGATAACCTCTGGAGTTTCGTCCTTGGTTCTCAAAAACTTTACCCATGTGAACCGAGAATAGTCATCTACTATCACCAGAACGTACTTCTTTCCATTTATGGTTTGTATTCTCATTGGACCGCACAAGTCCATGTGGAGGGTATGAAGAACTTCCAAGTTGGTGTTGATGGTTTTAGGCTTGTGGGTTTGTTTCTTGCTTTTACCCAGTTGACATGCAGAGCAGAGATGATCTTTCTCATACTTCAGTCTGGGCATCCCTCTAACAAGATCTTTACGGGAAAGATTATTTATGGTACCGAAGTTCAAGTGGTTCAAACGACGATGCCACAGCCATGATTTTGTTTTAGAGGCTTTAGAAAGCAAGCATATGGGAGATGACTTCAACATTTCTTCAATTGATATGGTGTATAGATTAGTGCCCCGACTGCCCTTGAGGAGATCTAAACCATCCAATTCTCTGACGAAACATGTATGCTTTCTGAAAGCCACTTCCAGATCTGAATCACAAAATTGACCCACAGAAAACAAATTGTGTCCTAGTCCTTCCACATAATATACCCTTGAGATTACACTGTTACCAAACACATAATCTCCATAACCCATAATAGCACCAAAGTGGTCGTTCCCAAATCTAACTATCCCGATAAACTTTTTCACGAAGTTCTTGAGCCGTGAGCGATCCCCAGTCATATGTTTTGAGCAGCCTGAGTCCAAATACCACAGGACGATTTGTACGACCTGCATTTGAAACCAGACAACAATGGATAACTGAAAAATGTGGATCCCCAAGTGCAATTGGGTTCCATTTGGTCAGCACATACATATTCAGAAGCCAAAGATTTCACAGATGCTACTGCCTTTACTGAGGAGACAGAACTAGAGGTAGGACAAGACCTAGATGGAAGGCATTGTGATTCTAAAGATAGGATTCTACCAGTTGGTCTCCATTCCTTTTTCATCACAATTTCATGCACATTCATTTTAGACAATGATCTATGTTTTCCTAAATTGAACTTCCTTCCAGTGGGTCTCCATTCCTTAACATTCACAGTTTTATGCTTATTCATTTTAGGTAACGTGCACTGTTTTCCTAAATTGAATTTCCTTCCAGTGGGTCTCCATTGATAGCCTATGCTAGCAAATGTTTTTCCTGTTGCTTTCCAAACCTTTTTGCATGCTTTAGTTATCCTACCATTCATAACATGGGATGATGCAGAAGACATCAGGAAAGACACAACACATTCATCATGATTAGCATAAATTAAACAATTGTCGCATGTTTTACAGATAGCATTAGAATTCGAATTAATTACAGTACTTTTGATACTAGAATCAACACGATTCATCCTACTCATTGCAAACTTATTGTTCCTAGGTTGGACTTCTACATTCTTCAAGTGATCATTCTTAGCTGGCGCAGTCATATCCTTTCTTTCATTTCATTTATTTCGGCTTTAAGGGCAGTTTGCAACCCTTCAAAGTGTTCTTTAAGTAGTTTAAAGAATGGCATGACCTCAGTTAAGTAACACCTTTTTGCATGTTCAAAACACCTTTCCCCCTCAGTAATGCCAGTGGGTGTGATTCTCTTCTTACATGTTTTATCGAAATCAGCAAACAGTTGCCAAAGCACATATAAGCTAATAAAGGTTTTGCATTCAGTGGGAAGAGACAAAGGCACCAAATTCCTAGGTGTATTGGGAGGATACACCGTTATGGACGCAACTTTTCTAATGAGGGGGGTGTTGGCCTTAAGTTTTTCTACCTTAAGTTTTTCATTATCTTGTTTCCAAAATATCTGCTCAGGTGTTAACTTCATTTGAGGAGCAAACACAGTCAAACGATTTTCTTCATAATAATCATGGGGTTTGATTATTATTCGTCTGGCTATGCACTCGGGATCCCTCATTTTCTCATTCATTTTTTCCCTCGTTTTATCACTCAACTCATCCTCTTCATCAGTGTAGATATGCTCAGGTTGGTCATGAATAGGCATAAGCATCACATTACCATCATATAGCGATGGTTGAAGTACTTTCATGTCCCTAAGGATGGTTGACTTAGGTTCACCTATCATGATTTTACTGTGCTTATCACTCAACTTTCTGTGCTTATGAATCATTTGAGCAGTTTGTATGGTTTGATTTTGTGTGTACAACTTATCTTCAAGCTTATTTTTTAACGTCTTGAGTCTAGTGAAATCATTTAAAAGAGTTGTTTCTTTCTGTTTGAATTCTTGCTTAAGTGTTGTTACACACTTTTGTGCTTCTTGTTTCTGTATGACAGACTGTTCTAGCTGACTTTTCAAAGAACTTAACTCTAATTTTAATGTTTCTTCTCGCACTCTAGACTCTTTAATAAGTGTACTCATTTGACATTCTAATTTCTGCTCACGATCATTAAGCTCAAACTTAGCACGCTGTTCATACATAGCAACTTGTTCTTTATAGATGTTTAGTCTAGTGATCAAGTTATCATCAGGGACAGGCAATTTGTTCTCATGATACACACATGCATTATCTACATTACCCGCATTATCTAAGGCACATACATTACTCACAGCACACACATCATTATTGACAATGGATTCACCATTTGGTACATCAGGCGAGTTGTTGCTATTCAAATACTGTTCATATGAGACAATATTGCTATTTTCCATATCAACATCACTTGAGTCAGAAACAACTGCCTGATGTACTTCTTCGGGAATCTGTTGTCCCTCGACAATATTATATGTGTCATAAATTTTTAGTACCTCAGATATCACGGATGCATTAGAAGGGCCGGCTTGACGAGATGAGGCCAGGGAAGACAAGTTAGCCATGAAGATTGTTTGAGCAGTAGGTTCATCATCCACATCAGAGTCAAATGCATCACAGTCATCTGCCTTGAAGATGTTAGGATCATTAAGTGCTAGATCCTGAACAGGTTTCTCATCCACATCTTCATCAAACGTATTTCCTCCATCTCCTGCCAAGAACAATAATTCTTCCTCATCCAATACAGCTCCATTTTCTTGAGCTTGCATTAACAGCATCTTGTCTTTGAAGTAATCTGAGTTCTGAGGACGTTTAGGTTGATTGCAGTTTCTAGCAATGTGTCCAAGCCCCCCACAATTATAACACTTGATCTGTTTACCTTGCCCCTGATTGGCATTCCCTGCTCTATTCTGCCCATAACCTCGACCCATGTTTCTACCAGCTCTCCCTTGCACATTCTGAACCACAATTTTCCCATCCTCCACCATTGCTAGATTGCGTGGGTTGGAAGAATTCCTTAACTGATTGTTGGTCTGAGGGAGTGATGCTTGAAACTGTTGAACCAGTAGAGATACTTGATTGGTGAGGTTGTCAATCATTTTGTCGGTCTGAGAGTAGCCTGAGTCAAGTTGTGAACTCATAGCAGGTACTTGTGAGTGAAGTTGGTGATAGCTTGGATTGGATGATGATTGGATTGTTGGTTGTACATTTGTCATGAAAGCCAGTAGGTCATTTGTAGTTGAAGGATTCAACTTTTCTCTCAGCACCCGATCATAGGCAGCATGCTTCTCATGTTGTTGCAAGTAAGCATACAGCTGTTCATAGTTAGTCTCCCTTAAACCTTTGTTGAGTTTGACGGCAGTAACAAATCTGTCCCATTCAGGAGTCATGTTGTTCACAAACTTTGAGTTAAGTTGGATATTGGGCATAGTCATTCTGATCATCCTCATATCATTCACCAACTTATGAAATCTCACATAGTAATCTGTGATATTCTCTCCTGGGTTCATTTTGAAATGCTCGAACTCATCATACAGCTGTGACTCACGATCTTCCTTTGTGAGTTCTGACCCTGCCAATAGCATTTTAACGTTGTCCCACACAGCCTTGGCTTCAGTGTTAAAATTGATGAGCTTGTATACATCCTTTGGAAGACCTTGAATGACTATGTTTGAGGCTCTAATATCAGCATCATACCTCTTCTTTTCTTCTTCATTAAGATCATTATAGTTTCTAGGTCTATCAATGCCCAAAGTTACAGTCCCATCTTCACCAGTTGTGACAACGTCTCTGGTGGTACCCATCTGATATGGTCCTTCATCAATTGACTTAAGAATGTTAACACCATTATCTTTTCCCAAGCAGTAAAGTCTTATTCGTTGTGCCCAAGACTCATAATCCGTCCTATCTAGCATGGGTGGACGAGTGTCAGACCCTGCAGCTTGAATGTCATCTGATGATGCACTTGATGTGGTAGCCATAGTAACTACGGGATTTTACAGATCTTGTGATTTAACCGAGAAATAGAATCTTTCGCGGGAATTTCTAAAATCACCAAGACACAAACCGCCTAGACAAATAGCATAGACACAAACCGCGTATGCGCCTAAGAGACAAACCGAGTTCACAATGGAGATACAAACCGCGTATGTGCCAAGAGACAAACCGAGTTCACAATGGAGATACAAACCGAGTTCACACTAGATACACAAACCGCGTACGCACCGTAGAAACAAACCGAGTTCACACCAGAGATACAAACCGCGTTGACACAAACCGCGTATGCACCTAATAGACAAACCGAGTTCACACTGGAAGTACAAACCGCGTAGACACAAACCGCGTACGCACCGTAGAGACAAACCGCGTTGGCACAAACTTCCAAACCTGTCACTATCAATGCCGTTTGTCCTTTTGCCTAAACTAGTATAAAGACAAACCGCGTACCCGATGCTACACAAACCGCATTCAAGAACGTCCAAACCACACAAACCGCATCCAAGAACTCTTGAAAGAAAAGCACTCGAATCACCCACAAACACCACACGAACCTTAAATCTGTGAATCCAAGCACTAAATACTACTCCTATACTATTTCTAAGCTAGAAAGTACAAATTATAACAACTTTAAATAACTAAACAAAGCACAAAATGAAATAAATGTATCTAAACAAAAATCTTAAAATTCGAACCAAATACCTCACAAACTACACAAATCCGTGAATACCAACTCTCATGGACCTAACCTGTCTCTGATACCAATTGTAGGGTATTCACAATACAAGAAACACTTATGAGAGGCTTAGTTTGGATCGAATAGATAAGAAAGTCTAGAGAGAAGTAGGAGAGATTGGAACCTTAGAGAGAGAAAGTAATGTGTATTAGATTAATATGAGAATAAGGTCCAACCCTTCCCATGAGAGGAAAGGGAGTATTTATACTACTACATAATATGTCCCTAGTGGACTGTGGAGCGAGCTGACAGAGGGTAAAGACCCGACTCACTCCACAATACTAATTAATAACTAAACTACTGATAATATTACTGATAATCCTACGAGCTATGATGATCTAATAAGTACTCGGGGTGACCGAGTCTTCTGCTGAATATTCATATTCCTAACAGGTTACCTCTGAAACTCTTGCTGATGGGACACCACAGTTAAGGGCCACAATAGATACACATGAATTCATTATCACTGAGGCATCCATTCGGAGTAGTCTTCAATTGGATGATGCCTCAGGGGATTATATATTGCCCAACCAAGATCTTTTAGAGGGTATGAGAAACATAGGATACCCCACTGAAGGTACTTTTACATTTTGGAAAAGCTTTTTCTCACCTCAGTGGAAATTTTTACTACACCATTTGCTCCATTGCCTAAGTCCCAAGAGTGGTGGATGGGATCAATTTGGAAGCAATATTGCTTCTTCATTGGTCTGTCTATCACTTGGAAGGCCTTTTAATTTTTCAAAACTTATTTTTGATGGCATGGTGGCAAATCTCAACAGCAAACACAAGTTCTTAATGTATCCTAGATTTCTGCAAATGATCTTAACTTTTGAAACTGAGAATAAAATGCAGATTTATGTGAGTGTGGCTTTTACAACTAAAATCTTTGCAAACATGAAAAGGGGTTTTAATGGGACTCATTGGCCACTTTTGCCTGCTATGCTTTCTGGTTCAACTAACATTGCAGGTACATCAAGTGCTGCTCAAGTGGAGCCATCCCATGAGGAACCAACACAAGAAGTCCCAAGATCACCCACACCACAACAGAGATCACCATCACCAACACATGAGGAGGCTGCACAACAACCACCTTCACCTGTGCAACAACCACCATCACCCACATCCACACCACCTTCACCTCAGCAAACCCAAGTTCCAACTCAAGTCCAAGAGGAGGATGTACAAACTATGTCTGTGGAAGAAGTCTTAACACTAGTTCCTAAGCTGGTTCAGAGGATAAAAGTGTTGTAAAAAGCTAAGGAAACCATGGGCAAGTCTATTCTAACATTGGTCAGAAGGATGAAGAAAATGGAAAAGGAGATGAAAGAAAAAGGGGTTGCTTTTGATGATCAAGAGGGTGAGGATGAAAATTCTTCCAAACAGGGGAGGAATTTGGATGATGAACAGGTTTTCCAAACCCCAGCTAAAGAAAAGTCAGCTGAGATTAGTCCAGAAGGTTTGGAAGCTGCTGAGACACTAGCTACTTCTCTAAAGCAAATTCAACAAGAAAAGAAAGAAAAGAAGAGAAGTCTTAAAAGGAAGCTGGTGATTAATGAAGATGAAGATGAGGAAGTACTTAAGTCTGGTGATAATATTATTTCTGGTGTTAATGCTTGTGAGGTTATTAAGTCTGGTGGTCAAGAAGAGTCTGGTGAGCATGTTAGTTCTGCTCATGAAGATAGGTCTGGTGATGAGGAGCAGCCTAAAACACAAAGGGAAGGAAAACAAATTGTGATGGAAACTCCTAAGCCCAAGAGGACAAAGAGACAAGAAAGAGAAGATCAAGCTTCTCTAGCTGAGATTGCAAGGCTGCAAGCAGAAGAACAGGCTGAGATGAAAAAGGAAGAAGAACAGAAAAGGCAAGATGAGCTACTTGCAAAAAGGTTATCAGAAGAGTCTGAAATTGATCCAGTTATTTCTTTGATTGAAGGAGATAATGAGCTGAGGGCAAAATTTGAGGAACTTAAAGCAATTCCAGGTTTAACAGCTGAGGAGAGAGCCACACAACTAGCAGAATTCATAAATGCTAGAAGGGACACTGATATATTGGGTGGCTTCATGGAAAAACTCAGACAAGCTCAGAAGAAAACAAAGGTTCCCAAGAAAATGTCCAAGGCTGAACAGATGCATTCTATGAAGACATATCTGAAGAATATGATGCACTCAACCTATGAACACATGAAAGGAAGGTCATATGAAGATATTCTACAATTATTTCAAAGGGCTTATGAAAGAGATCAAGGGTACAAACCCACTGACTATGAAGATTTTCTCAGATATAGTTTCAAGAAACAGAGGGTGACAGAATCTGAGCCAGTTGTAGAAGCTGAGAAGATGGCAGAACAAGAACCTGAGGTTGAAAAGGCATCAAGTGAAAGTGAAGTGAAAGTAAAAGAAGTTAAAAAGCCCATTGTAACTTGGACTAGGAGGAAAAGTATAGCAAGAAGGAGTAAATCTAAGAAGGTAGTACAGGAAGAGGAAGAAGACGAAGAACCTTCATCTGAAGGGTTCACTATGGGATCCATTCCTAAAAGCTCTAAGGAACCAGCTAAGATTGTCCAGTATCATATAATTAAGACTGGAAATAGAGCAGCTTATAGGATTGTTAGGGAAGATTATACCGAGGTTGTGTACATTAACTTTCCTGGAATATTGAATGATTTAAGTAGGGAAGATCTCAAGGAGTTGTATAAGTTGGTGAACATCAAACATGGAGACAATAGACCTGAGGAGGAGTTTGAAAGGGTCTTTTGGGGAGATTTAAAGGTTATGTTTGAACCATCTTCAAGAACAGATGAAGTTTTAAAGCTGCCATATTAGCAAGAAGTTGTGACATGGAGATATTTTCATAGTTGTAGGGTGCATTGTTTATCTCTACTGATGGCTCACATCTATATGCTTGCAGAAGTGGAGTATCCTTTACCACCAAGGGTCTGCAAGGCAATGTTGAAAAAGAAGTTATATGCAGATGAGAAAGATGAAGGGTATGAGCAGTTGTTGGATTTGATTAAGGAACAATCTTTAAAGGAAACTTATTGGGGTATTTAAAAGTGTTTGAAAGAATTTTCAAGTTGTTAAGTGGGATTATTGGAACTTCCTACTTGGTGAAGGTGCATAGCACTAACACAACAAATGGTTATCAGTCCACCATGTCTGACCCATATAAGGACTGGCTAATCCAGACCAAACGGCTCTGGTAAAGATAGCTCAAATCCGTTTATGGCTGACAATTTGCCAAAAATTGTATGGTAATCAACTCACCATATCTGAGATAGTGAAGAGTTGGCTAGCCCACAAGATTATGGCTTATAGTAAAGGCTGTGGAAAACCATAAATGGTAATCAATTCACCAAGGTGAGGTGTAATTCCACCAAAGAATTGGCTAGTCCAAAAGCAAACGGCTTTTGGTAAAGACTAAACAAATCCGTTGATAGCTGATGGTTTGCTAAAAATCATATGGTTATCAATGTACCATGGTCTTACACACCAAAACATTGGCTACTCCAGTAGTGATGGCTATTGGTAAAAAGACATCAAATCCATTAATTTTCAATGATTCACCTCTCACGGGAGTTTACACACCTGGAAGTGATGAGAATAGTATGAAACTTAAAAGGAATTGATGTACAAGTAGTCATGGTTGTTGCACAGATCAGATCAGATGATGAAAAGCTTATCAAAGTCAAAATTGTTGCACAAGTTCAAGTTTTGAAGAGTTAGAGATTCAGATAATTCCAAGAGTTTAAGATTCAATCCTCAGAAGCATATTCAGAAGGAACTTGAAGTTCATGAAGTATGAAGATCAAGTTAGGGGAGGATTGTTGGAAATTATCAAAGACAAGACTTAATGAGAAGAACAGACTTAAGTCTGCTGGACTACGTGGTTAAGTCTGTTAGTTATATCTATGTCTTAGTTAAGTCTGTCTATGTAATGTTAAGTCTGGTTAGTATAGTTACTCAGTTAAGTCTGTTTGACTTGAGTAGTTAAGTCTGTTTATGAAAGTTAGAAAGTTTGTTAGCTATAAGTTAGGAAAGGATACGTAGTTATCTTTATAGAAGATACGTATATCCTTCTACACGTTTTGTATCTAGGGTTTCCTTGGTGTATAAAAGGAACCCTAAAGGGCTGTTAGTTTGTACGTACGATTTGTGAAAGTTAATAGAAAATACGAATTTAGTATTATCTTGTATTCTTCATAGTTGATTGTTTAGATTCCGCATAAACATTCAATTCATAGTTCAGAGTTTCTTATTTAGATTGATTTGAAGTTATTCAAGTCGTCTAACAAGTAACAAGGCTACTTGGATCCATAACTCATGTGGACCTACACTAAGTTAGACTTAGTAGCAATAAGTTTATGCTTAGTAGCACTAACTTTTAACCTAAAAAAAATTTGCTCAGCAGTACTTTCCCATTATCTTTAAAATCAATGCTTCACTCAGATATTTTGAAGGGATTAAATGTAAAGGAAGACACTTAATCTTTTTTGGTTGCATTTAGCCTCTGGTTGTGTGAGAACCATTAATGTCAGTATAAATACTGCCTGTGATCAGATAAACTCATTAAAAGAGCCTTCTTGACAGGGTTTCCAGCTCGTGGCATGTGTTGCCTCTAACACAAATGCATTAGATTCACTTTTGCTCGATGTTCTCTATACCAGATGTCCTTAGACTAACTCATTATACTAATGAAAGTATAAAATGGTAAAGAGTGAGTTAGTGCAGTTACTATCTGACTAACTATGTCATCAATTCATATTCAAAATAGATTGATTTCAAGAAAAGACTTTAAAGAACTTCCTAACTCAGGTGTAAACCTTTTTCAAGAGATTCCCAAATCTATTCTATCATTAATCAGTTGTACCACAGCAAACAAATCACCACTTTGCTTCTCACACACAATCAAAACCAATCATATTGCTTGCTTAACCTATAAATGTTAGTACAAAACCAAGAAAAATACAAGCAATAACATTTTACATCATCTAATTATACTCAGCAGTTGTTCAGAAAAACTAGCAGTTCCAAGTATAACTAGCAGTTCTAAGTATAATTAGCAGCATTAACACATCAGTTTTATGTACACTAGCAACACTAAGTATACTTAGCAGCAGAAACAATTTATTGACCTAATAACAGTACTGATCCTTTCAAAACTTTACAAAAACACAAAGAGATAAGAATTTTCAAAGATTAATCATGCCAATACTGACAACCAAAAATTGAAATCTACCCACATCAAAAGCTTTTGTGAGCAAATCTGCAACATTATTATCAGTATGAATTTTAACAATTTAAATTAACTTCTTTTCATAACAATCTCTTATAAAATGATGTCTTATCTCAATTTGAGTGATAAACATGATTTTTAATAATGCACATAGTACTGCTATTATCAATATATATGTTAGTATGCATAAAATTGTACCCATAATCCAATAATTGATTCTGATTTCAAAGCACTTGTCCACAGAAACTTGAAGCAGCCACATACTCAGCTTCAGTTGTGGAATTTGCAACCACAGTTTGTTTCTTGCACTGCCATGAAATTAACCTACATCCCAAAAACTGACAACCTCCTGTTGTTGATTTTCTATCCAAGCTAGTTCCAGCATAATCATTATCAGTGTATGCAACCAAGTCAAAAGGTGAATCTTTTGGATACCAAAGGCCTAATTTGGGTTGACCTTTCAAGTATCTAAAAATTCTCTTCACAGCATTAAGATGTGAAACTTTTGGTGTGACTTGATATCTTGCACAGGCACACACTGCAAAACATAATGTCCGGTCTTGAAGCTGTAAGATACATCAATGAGCCAATCATTGATCTATATAAATGAACATCAACTTCTTCAACATCTTCATCTTTGAGCAGGGGCTTGGAAGTTTCCATAGTTGTCTTTGCAGGCTTCACATCAGTATACCCAAACTTCTTCAAAATTTCAGCCACATACTTATCTTGACTGATAAATATGCCATCCTCCTTTTACTTAACTTGTAACCCTAAGAAGAATGTAAGTTTACCCATTGAACTCATCTAAAATCTTTCATGCATTAGCTTTTCAAATTCAATACATAAAGCCTTGTTTGTTGATCCAAAGATGATATCATCAACATAAACTTGAACTAACAAGATATCATCTTTGTGCCTTTTGATAAACAAAGTTTTATCAATCTTCCCTCTACTAAAACCATTATTCAACAAGTATGTTGACAGTGTGTCATACCAAGCTCTGGGAGCTTGATGTAAACCATATAGTGCTTTCTCCACCTTGTAAACCTTGTCAGGAAAATTAGGATCTTCAAAACCAGGTGGTTGTGAGACATAAACTTCTTCTTCAATAGTCCCATACAGAAAAGCACTTTTCACATCCATTTGCTACACTACAAAGTCTTTATATGAAGCATAAGCCAAGAATAAGCTTATAGCTTCAATTCTTGCAACTGGAGCAAATACTTCATCATAATCAATACCTTCTTCTTGAGTGTATCCTTGAGCTACTAACCTTGCCTTGTTTCTAATCACAATGCCTCTTTCATCCTTCTTGCATCTAAAAACCCACTTAGTACCAATTTCCCTCTTCCCATTAGGCAAATCTACCAATGTCCAAACTTCTTGAAGCTTGAATTGTAGAAGCTCTTCTTGCATAGCTTCCACCCAGCTTGGATCTTGTAATGCTTTATGAGCATTCTTGGGTTCTATTTGTGATAGAAAACATGCAAACAAACAGTTTCGAAGGTCTTTATGACTATTTCTGTGATGAAGGGATCTAGCAAAGAAACCTTGTTCCTTCAAATCTTTTATCATTTTTCTTGTTTGAATAGCATATTCTGGCTCTCTGATGATTTGATCCTTAGGGTGATTCTTGTGAACTCTTGTAGTTGGAATAGGACTGACAAGTACCACATCTTCCATATTGGTTAAGTCAGCCTCTGCACCAAGTACATCATCATTAGTATCAGGATATATTTCTTCCAATTCAGGCATGTCTGAATCATCTGGATAGTCATCATCATCAAAAGATATGCCTTCCTTGTCAGCAACATTAACACATGGCTTAGCAGTATTAACCGAATTAGTACTGCTAGTGTTAATTTCTTCATTGGCAGCATTAACACTTGGCTTAGCAGTATTAACAGAGTTAGTATTGCTAGTGTTAATTTCTGATACATCATCCTTTTCTTGATCATCAGTCTGCTTTTCTTCATTAATCACTTTATCATCATCAGAAGATTTTACACCATTGTCTTTATAATCTATTGGATCTTCAGCAAGATCATCTTCTTGTGAACTCTTTGACTTTTGGGTTGAGAAGGGTGGATCAGCAGTCCAAATAGGCAGCAAAATATAATCTTTGTCAGGTCTTGTCTCCTTATCAGCTTGACCTGCATCATTACTTGCTTTTGTACCTGCAAAATTGTTAGCCTTTGTACCTACAACAACTGGCTCATAATTCATAGTCTTGGTTAGTGAGTCAATATCAAACAGCCAGTTTGGTCCACTCCCTGCAACATTAGGTGTACTCTCACTAAACCTAACATGCAAGTTCTCTTCCACTTTCCTGGTCCTACTATTGAACACTCTAAAAGCTTTGCTATTCATTGAGTATCCAACAAAGAATCCTTCATCAGCCTTGCCATCAAACTTGCCTAAGTGATCTATGGTATTCAAGATAGTAACAGGACACCCAAATGGTCTTAAGAAATCTAGCAATGGTTTTCTACCATGTAAAAGTTCATAAGGGGTCTTGTTATGAGGCTTAACTACTTTACTTCTATTCTGCACATAGCAAGCAGTATTAACTGCTTCAGCCCAAAAAGTAGTAGGTAATTTAGAATCAGCTAACAATGTTCTAGCAGCCTCAATAAGTGTCCTATTCCTCATCTCAGCAACTCCATTTTGTTGAGGAGTTCTAGCTACACTATATTGTCTCTCAATACCTTTCATCTCACAAAACTGGTTCATATCCCTATTCTTGAACTCAGTTCCATTATCACATCTTATCACTTTAACCTTATGGTTAACTAGGTTTTCTACCTTGGTTATGAAAGCCTTAAGAATGCTACTGGTTTCATCCTTAGTTTCTAAAAAGAAAACCCAAGTAAACCTACTATAGTCATCTGTGACAACTAGGCAATACATCCTTTTCATTAAACTTTTTACAAATGTTGGTCCAAATAAATCCATGTGCAACATATGTAAAGGCTGACTTATAGAGTTCACTGCTTTGGTCTTACAAGAAGCTCTATGTTGTTTTCCCTTCAGACAAGCAACACAGATTTCAGTATTTTCAAAAACTATTGAAGGTAAACCTCTTACAAGGTTTCCCTTAACCAATTTATTTATTGTTTTGAAATTTAAGTTTCCAAGTCTTCTATGCCAAAGCTTAGATTCATCAGATGTGGCCTTTGCAAAGAGACAAGTCAAACCTCCTTTGGGAACCATATTCTTTAAATCAACACTGTATATGTTGTCTGTTCTAGGAACTTTAAATAGAACATGACTTTCATCAGTCAACTTAAAGTCAGGAGATAAGACAAAACATTCAATGTCAGTGAAAAGAACACTATTCTTTTTGTCACACATTTGTGACACACTAAAGAGATTAAACTTAAGCTCTTTTACAAAGTACACATTATCAAAATCTAATTTACCAGTTTTTATTGTACCTTTGCAAGTGATTTTCCCTCCTTTGGGATTACTCCCAAAAGCAACATATCCTCCATCAATTGCTTCAAAATATTCAAGATAGGACATGTTTCCAGTTTGCCTTGAGCATCCACTGTTAAATACTCCTTTATCTTCTAATTCCACCTGTGGATTGCCCTGCACATAAAGTAATAAAATCAGTTCATTTTGGGGACCCAAGCCATTACTGACTTGGATCTGCCTTGTGCATCAACATAATCATACCTCTTTAAAACTATGGATGCACTGCTGTTTCTGGAAACATGATTGAAAACTTTAACTTTTGGTTTCCAGACCAAACAAGCTGAGGCCTTAACAGCATAAAAATGATTTCCCAAAACAGTATCAGTTATTGCTTTTGGCTTAGCAGTAGTAACTACTGCTTTTGCCTTAGCAGCACTAATTGTTGTATGCCTTTGAATGGGCCTTTTTACAGTTGAATGTGCTTTATTTGAAAACTTTGACAATTGTTTTGCACCATTCACTGTTCTTTTTGAGTTAGCAGTACTAACTGATCTAGCAGTATTAGTTACTACTTCTGGTTTAGAAACATTTTGCTTAGCAGTTGTAACTGATACTACACCAGATCTCATTTGTATTGTTGTTGGAACCATGTTTCTTTTAGCATGTGGGTGAGTATTTTTAGAACAATTTTGATGATTCACCTTCCTAGCATAGTTCCAAATAGGTTTTTGATAGTAAAAACCATTATCCCTTAAATGCTCAAAACTACCATAGTGATAACAAGCCTTATTAAACATCTCAAAGTCACTTCCTAACCTTTGAGACATCATTCCATCCCAATTCCTCTGGTTACCTCTAGGCCTGTTAGTGTACTTTCTAGGTTGCTCAGTGTTTTCAACAGTTTTCCTAGACACCTCATCACCAAAACTAGGTTTGACAAACTTAACTTGTTCAACACTAGGTTTAACTGTTATACTTTCAACCTTAGGTTTAGTCTTCACCTGTTCCTCATCATCATCAAACACCCAATCTTCAATGATAGGTGCATCAGAATATGTCTTAACAGCCTTAGGTTTCTCCTCATTAGACTTACTAGTTTCTACCAAAGGCTTAGCATTAGACTCACCTATACAAGATAATTCAGGCATAGGTGGTGCATACTTTCCTGTTATTGAGGGAGGAACTTCATTATAACCTATACCACTACCTCTCCTCATTAATTAACACTCAATTATCTTATTTACACTTTCAGATGCAAATTCAAGCTTATTAACCTTAACTTGATGTTTTTCTTTTTCCTGATAAGCTGCATCTTTTTCTTTTTGAGCCTTTTCTAACCTTTTAGTAAGTCCTTTAATTTCATGCTCTTTAACATAAAGCTTACCTTCAAGAACATTAACTTTCTCTACATACTCTGACTCATTTGGTTTGAAAAATTCAAGTCTTTCCTCAACAGATTTTAAGCCTACCTTATAGCCTAAATTATCTAACTTTAACATCTTTACCTCTTCTA
Source organism: Artemisia tridentata subsp. tridentata (assembly GCA_021014915.2). NCBI lineage: Eukaryota > Viridiplantae > Streptophyta > Magnoliopsida > Asterales > Asteraceae > Artemisia > Artemisia tridentata. The sequence continues at coordinate 235,860,537 of CP139505.1, forward strand.
TTAGCTTTTCATTCCTAGCCTTAAGTTCCTCAATAGTATCTAAACAAGATTTAAATGAACAACCAGAATCATTAGATACCTCAGAATCAGAACTTGATGAAGAAGAGTAGGCCATAAGTGCAAAGTTTGGTCCTTCAGCTGCTTGGTCACTCCAGTCATATCCTCCTAAACCATCACAAGACACCAAAGCTGTAGAAGTCTTAGGTTCCTCAGCTTTCCTTGAGCTCTCTCCAGTCTTGTAGTCTTGGCTCCTTGGTGCCCTGCATTCTCTTGCAAAATGTCCCTTCCTATGACAGTTGTAGCATTCAATCTTGGATTTATCAAAACCCAAGTTATTCTGCCCATTGACCTTGAGGTTTCTTCCAGTCTTCTTCAAAAATCTTCTTGCCCTCATTGCCATCTGCCACTTCAAGTCCATCTCCTCAAGATCATCTGGATGGATCTGTTCCAAATCTTCATGCATAATCTGAGGACTAGTAGATTGACTAGCCAAGAAAGCATAGATAACAGCATCACTCAAGTTATCAAGGGTTGTAGACCCAGCAGCATTAACTTGTGTGCCAGCAGTACTAACTCCATGAGCAGTATTAACTGCTTCATTAGTATTGCTAGAACTGTTATTGGAGGAGGACACAAAAGCTAAGTTTTGTGTACTTGAGGATGAGCTAGATGACCCTTTGACTTCAGGTTTATAAACTTTAAGATTGTAATACAGATCATCTAAACTCATGGTATCAAGATCAGCCTTGTTTCTCCATACTATAGTATGTGTATTCCACTCTAGTGACAAGCTTCTCAGAAACTTTTGATTGATATCTTTTTGAGGAATTGAGACTTCCACAAGTGCTAGTTGACTGATAAGTTTCTAAGTCTGCAAAGGTCTAATCAAGATTTTCAGAACTTAGAGCAGCAAAATTCTCATATTGTTGCTTCAAGAGGTTCTTCCTGGTCTTCTTGGTAGCAGCATTCCCACCAAACCTTTTCTCAATAGCTTCTAGCAACAATTTAGCATCCTTGATATGATTGAAAGTCAACTGATGGTCATTAGAAATACCCATCATTAGAGTGCTTCTTGCCTTAACTTCCGGTCTTTTTATGCCTTTTCTTTAGTAGTTTAAATAGGCAAGGTAACTTGTTCACCATCAGCATTAGTTTCTGTTTTAGGCAAAGAATTTCCAGTCTCTATGACTTCCCACATAGAATAATCAACCATTTGGATATACTGCTCTATTCTCATTCTCCATAGCTCATACTCTCTAGACTTGAGCATGGGCACCTTTGATGCAGTAATCATGTGTGTAGACTCTGACTCCATGTCTTCAGTAAGATGAGTTTAAACAGGTTCTTCTTGATTCAAAGCTTCTAGATCACAAGCTCTGATACCACTTGTTGATCCCAGTTGAGCACTTGATCGAATCCTTTAGCTTGTAAAAATTAAGTAATATTTAATAAATCCAATACAACTTATGTAGAAACTGTCTTTGAGTATATTAAAGTTTATTTAGAATCTAAACTTTAATCTTAAGAAGAACTTAACAAACAATATCAAACAAATTACTTCAATATTATTAATAATACGAAAACTCTAAAGTATTAGGGTTTACAACCTTGAAGTTTTCTAAAGATTCACGTATCTATCTCTATACCATAGGACCACCTTTTATAGACTAAGGAGTCCTAGTCGGCTTACAATTACTTGCTATACAAGATAAATCTTAAAAGAATTTTTTCTATATTTATCTAACCGACTATACATGTTTATCTTATAAGCAGTACTAACTATACACTCTAGCAGTCGTATCTCTAACTCTAGCAGCTTTAACTCTTCAGCAGTAGTAAGTTTGTACTAGCAGTACTAACTTTTCTTCTAGCAGCACTAACTACTTAGATTATTTTTCTTCAAGTTCAGCAGCAGTTGTAACTCTGATAGCAGTTGTAACTCTGAACTGGAAGCAGTAACTTTAAGTATAGCAGTAATAACCACTTAGTGTATTTTCTTGAACATCTTCAGCAACACTAGCAGTATTAAAATACACAAGCAGTTGTAACCTTTAATACTAGCAGCAACAATAACTTAAAGCATTCCCCATCAGCAGTCTTAACCAAACAAACAGCAGCAACTCTAAAACCCAACAAAGTTGAAGTACGATATTTGTCATGTCCAGACACCAGATAATGTAAGTCGAAGTTCTCGTACGTTGAAGATTCAGGGAATTTGAGTAGCGGATGAGCTTCTACCGGAGCTGTGGATACGATGGTCTTCTTAATAAGCTCATAATCGTATAAGTCTCTGATTCGAGCATCCATCAAGATTTTACCATATAACTCATCCGTTACGTGACTTGAGAACTTCGTAGTAAATTGAACATGTGGAGTAGCCTTGGGCTTTTCAACCGTTGGTTTCTCCGTTAGTTCATCTACTTTAGACTTTCCTGTTTCTACATTCTTTTCACCCATTGTAGAAACACTACCACTTACTTCTTCTCTTTCTCTTTCACTAGATTCATTGGTTGCAGCAACTTCTTGATCTTTTTGTGTCTCTGTAGATCTAGATTTGGAATGCTGCTTGCTTGATCTAGAGGTAGTTGATGTTCTTTGTGATGATGAGGAAGTATGTGTAGTGTGTCTCAATCTCTTGGAACGTCTCTCCCCCTCAAGATTATCCGATTCAGGGTCATCCTGATGGCGTTTACGAGATTGAACGTTGCATGAGTATTCCAAGGAGAAGACTCGATCAGTTATCTGTCCAATTTCCTTTAACAAGGCTTTGTGTGTTGTAGTCATTGTTGATCTTAGGGTAGCTATTTCTTGTGATTTTGATGCTGAGTCTTGTGTTCCAGTGAGTGAAAAGTAGAGATTGGGTTTTTGTTGTTGTAGATGAGGTTGATCTTTGAATGTTTGTAACATCATATCTTTGAGTTGATGAAATGTGAGCTCCTCATCTCCAGTAAGTTCCTCAGCAACCGCTTCATGAATCTTTTTATGTTTTTCTTCAGCTTGAAGCTGCTCTTTGAAGTCGGCTGCAAACCCTTCTACTGCTCGTTTCAGATATCCCTCTGTCACATAATTTGGAGGTGCATCTGATTGAGCAGTGAATGTAGTTGTTGATGATGGTTGGATGGATTTTGTTGCTTTAGTTTGTGGTGTGATGGGTATAGTTGTTGTTTTTGTTGTGGCAGCTTATGTTGTTGGATTTGTTGTTGTTGTTGTTGTTGTAGTAGTAGTAGTTGTTGGTTGAGGTGGTGGAACAGCCGACGGAAATGGTAATGGTTCAGACTAACAAAGAGTATCCAAAGGCAAACTTGTCGCTGTGTCAACGAATGACGCAAGATTTTTTTGCTCGGGTGTACCTGAGTTTAGGGGCTGGTGTATCTCCGTGGATTTAATGATACTACTTGTGTCAGATTCTAACCTAGTCTCCTTACTAACTTTCGGCCTATGTGTTGTTCCTGCCTCCTCTCCATCATTTCAGACAGTCTCATCTTTGTGTGGATCAGACATAGTCGTTTCAGAGTCACCCTTATCCTGAGTGTCGGTTCTAGCATATTCCTTTTGTCCTTCTACCGCCCTTATTTCTCCAGACTCCTGAATGTCAGAGAGTCGTTGAATTCTTCTTCGCCTTTTACCCCCTTGTTCGATTGTACGTTTCTTACTCCCCATCTCTAGACCTATTTGGGTGCTAGATTCTAATTGCCTATGCGTTTTAGGGGTAGGTCAGCTCATTTTTGAGCTTTCCATAGAAACGTTAAGTCTACCTATATATTCCTTGTAAGCTTTAGATGTCTTGTCAGAAAGGTTGAGCAACTCTTGTGGGATAGCCATTGGTTGTTTAGTCGTTGCATTTTTGGCTGGTTGCAGGTTTCTCATTACTTTGTCATCTATTCGAACCTCGATAGGCCTTGCTGACAGCTTGTTTGATTTCATCATATCTTGAATAAGAAGTTTGATGAATCTTACAAAAGGAATGTAGGGACCCTTCTTCTTCGTCTTGGTCCTGGTTTTGTTTTGAACTAATTCAACTAGCTTAATCCATAATAGAGAAGCATAGTCGAAATGGCATTGATTAACAACACCATAAAAGATTTGATAGATTGAGAATCTCCAGGCATCAATTCCTGCTTCTTTACCGGCGAGGCATTGATTAAGGATTGAAAACATGGTTGCCCAGAGTCCGGGTAGATGCTTCCTCTTGAAGTCTGAAGTGTTTTTTATCTTTACAGCATCAGTATCAAAGCCTAGTTCCTTGAAGAATGTAACAATCTGTGTTGCATCCGGTAAGACTTCAAACCCGTGTCTATTATTAGAGGTAGCAATAGGTAAGTCAAGGACATTTCTTAGGGAATTAATAGTGAGTGTGGTTGTGTATCTGTCCACTGTGACTTCCAGAGTTGCGGGCTTTGAATATTTTACCACATGTATGGTATTCCATAATTGTTGTACGTAAATCTAAGGGATTTCAATGGTTGTTTTGTTGAGAGCGGGAAAGATTGGGTGATTTTTGAGTATTTCAATGATTATTGGATGACCACAATTGAAGTTGTAAGGATTAAAAAGGAAGTTACTTTCACCGTATCTGATGTAATTATCAGATGGAAGGATTTGTTCTTGTGCCAGTTGTGGTTGTGGGACTTGAACTTTTGGAACTTCTTGTGGTGGTTCTTGTTCTTGAGACATTTTTGTGAATATGATTCTGAAATGATATGAAAATTGTAAGTATATGGATTCATTTATTTCACTCTATCTGTTTTTGTATGCTCTGGCATTTCTTTTACGAGCATATTTCTTTACTTTTTCTTTTCTTATGCTTTCTTGCTTTTATAGCGTAAGCGCATGCTCTTTTCTTTTCACATGCGATTTAATTCTCTCTGTCTGTTTTTGTTTTCCTCACCAAAAGTTTGTTTGTTGTGATACTTTTTGAAAATATTTATGAGGTTTAGATTGAATGTAGTTTTATATTGCTCATGCTTTAAAATGTACGTTCATCTAACCTTTTTGAAGTTTTGGGGAAAAGTATCAACATTTGTTTCAAACTTAAGTAATCTAGTATATACTAGATAGCTTGATTAGAAAAAAAAACATTTACAAAGATAATTTAATTGCACGAGCGTGAGATTTCTTGATAAATAACTAAACTTTGAACTCTCTGTTACGTTGCCTAGTTAAAGGAGTCCATTATCAGCTTTTAGGTGATAACTATTCCTAATAACTATCTTGAAGATGAGAAGTTTTAGGTTAAGTCAAATACAAGTCATCTCAAAAGAGCTTTTGTTGCATAAGAGTAGGATTTCCCGAAACGTATGAAAAACCTTGAATACTCTATTACATTGTGTAGCTAAAGGGATGCATTATCAGTTTTTACGTGACAACTAGCCCTAATAACCACCTTGAAGATGAGATATTCTTAGTTAAGACCGTATCAAGTTGTCTCAAAACCATTTATAAACAAATTTGAGTGAAAACTTTTCAAGGTTGCATGAATTGATTTGAAAGTTTGAAATTCATAGCTTTGGCAACCAAGAAAGAATTTGAATTTTATCCGTCAAAACCATTCATTCACATAGACATTTTTTAGTAAAATGTCATTCACAAAATGTTCATAAAAATGCAATCATAGAGAAGTTTACTTATCTAATTAAACATATGCATCACGAACTACTTAAAGGCAATATCGGGATACAATTCTAGTCTAATTAATACTAAACTAAACATATGCAATTTTATGTCTCAATATTTAAAATTCTTCTTTATATAGAAAATTTTGATCCTTTTTGAAATGAATTTAAAAAATTGAGAAACACATTTGTGTTACCAAAAAAAATTGGGTCATTGTCGAACTTTTTAGTTTGTTAAAAGTGATTTTCAAAAAGTTTGAAGTTTTGAACAAGTTATAACCATTTTTAGAAAAGAATGTTTGATCACAAATGTAACTTTGCTAAAATTTGGTAAAGTGTTTGTTAAACTTTATACAAGTATAAAACCTATAAAAGTTTTGCAAAGATTTTAAATTTTTTGGGTATAGTAACGTTTAGAAAAGGTGGGTAACAAAGTTTCGCAAAATCTGCTATCGCAGGATTTGGTATCACAAACATGGTCAAACATAGTCAACTGTCGCAAACAAGATAAAACAGGTATCGCAAACCATTGTTGTGATAGTAAATTGCTATCGCAAAAAGTTTAGTAAAGAGTTGTCGCAAAGAAAAGTTGTGATAGCAAGCTATCGCAACACTTTTAGGAAAAATGCTATCGCAAGGCATCAGTTGCGACACTAAGTGTAAAACTGCTGTCGCAACCAAAGTCTCGCAGATTTTAAATTACTATTAATATAAGTTTTTGGCTTTATCCTAAAGTCTCGCATTCTACCATTATTGGTGTAGCAGCCCTAACTGTTCATCTTCGACCCAAAATTGGTCCATTTTACCCCAAATCAAGCCGTTTAAGTTCCCGTTTACTTTCATAATCATGATCCAAACATCTTATCTTAGTCATCTAACCACAAGAATTTAACCAAAACACTCTAAATCGCAAACTCAATAGTGATCTAAGTGTTGTATGAATACGCGACCTTAACTAAACAATTTTGATCAATGTAATGAAAACCAAAGATTGAAATTCATAACAAAGATGTAAAACCATTAGTTAAATAAATTTGTTAGCTTACTTTTTGCATGAAAAACACTTGAGATTCAAGAATCACTGTTAAAGCGAGAGTTTTGCGATGCGAGTATTTGGGTGCAAAGGAGAGAGAAAGTTTGTGATAGCAAATAAGGGTTTGTGTGTTTTTCTCGCAGTCACTAGGTGGGTTAATAACCCCTTTTTGACTTTTTGACCTTTTTTATTTTGACCCAGGTCAACGAGAGTTTTGGACCGGGGGAGGTTTCAATAGCATTTTTAAGGTTTTAGTAAAACTCCCCCTTGGCTTAAGCTCTCTTTTCACACAGTCCTTTTTGTTAGCATTTTATTTTTAACAAAGTTTTTGAAAACATTTTTTTCAAACAAATGAACTTTTGTGTTATATCAAAAATGTTTAAATAAAATTTATCACTCCCCCTCGAAGTGATGGTATCTCCCAACGTTTTAACAGCATTTTTCATTTAATTTCCAACAACATTTTTGTTTTATTATTCCAACAACTTAACAATTTATTCATTAATTTTAAAAACAAACTTCTCAATTTCTCCCCCTCAAAAATAGCTTAATATTTTAAACTGTTTTTTAACAATTATTGAGGCGGGTAGCATTGTTTTTGATTTTTTTTTTTTTGATTTTTTTTTTTATTCTTACTTGAGCTAAAAAAGATTATATTAATAATCATAAAAACTTGCTCAAGATTTGTTTATCATGAGCAAAAAATTTTAGAAAAAGGTTTTATGAAAAGCTTTTTGAAAAATCTTATATAAATTTTGCTCACGATAATTAAGAATATTTCTCTTCTTTTCTGAAGGATTGACGCACTGAAGCGTACGTTCAGGGTCCTTTCTTTAAAAAACGGGTGTTGATATGTGATTTAACCAACAACCATTATGAGTTGATAATTACCCGATTGTTTACCAGATGTACTTGTGATGTCTGTTACTTTGGTGACTTGAGCTAGTAGACCAACTTGTACTCTTTTGATGAACTTGATGATTACATTTGGAGTTTCGGCTTTAGAAGCAAGAAAATGAACCCAAGTGAACCGTGAGTAGTCATCCACAATAACCAAAATATATTTCTTTCCATTTCTGCTGACAATGCGCATTGGGCCACAGAAATCCATATGCAATAGATGCAATGGAGCAACGGAACTAGGTTCGGATTTAGATTTGAGTGTTGCACGTGTCATCTTCCCTAATTCACACGCAGAACAAAGATGATCCTTCTTGAATGATAGTTTTGGCAATCCTCTGACTAGGTTGTTTTGAGCAAGGTCGTTTAGAGTTCTGATGTTCAAATGAGAGAATCGACGATGTAATTGCCAGGCTTGTGATGATGTAGCTTTTGCAAGCAAACAAATCAGTTTTGGTGATTATTTCGTTAAGTGCAATTTGGTATAGATTCGAATCCCTGGAGCCTTTGCGAATATCAACGCCTTCAAGAGTGCAACCAATACACGAATGTTTTTTGAATGCCACCTCTAAACCGCGATCACAAAATTGGCCAATACTTAACAAGTTGTGACCTAGTCCTTCGACAAAATAGACTCTTTGAATTGTGACCTTATCATGAATGAGATACCCATAGCTGGTGATTTTAGCAATGTGATCATTCCCAAAACGTACTATACCCAAGAATTTAGCCACGAAGTTCTTGAGCAGTGCCTTGTTTCCGGTCATATGTCGGGTGCACCCCGAGTCAAGGTACCAGAGGCACACTTTGACAAGCTGCACATCAAAGCAAGAAACAGAAAATTAGGAACCCGCTGATAAAAGTGGTTTCACGCAGTTAGACAGTATAGAATGCAAACCTAGGGGGTTGAACTTTTCTATTGTAGTAGAGCTAGGTTCAGATTGCTTCTTAACTGGTTGCCATCTATAACCTACGTGCTTGAACACTCTTCCGGTGGGTTTCTACTTAAAGCATGATCTAAGAAATAACTCATGATATTCAAATATTCTACTCGTTGGGATCCATGCCCATTTTTCTCTTAGCTTATGGTTTCTTGAATTTGGTGAAGTAGTCCTAGTGGTGTTGACATTCACATTTTCACAATTCAAAGCATCATGCACACAATTATAAGAAGCAGAATTATAAGCAACAGAATTAAAACAAGCATTCTTGCTATTAGAAGCAATAGATCCATGCACATTTAAGTCATTACAGTCATCCATTCACTTAGAGCGTTTTTTATTTAAAGCTTTAAAATGTCTAGGTTTTTCTACAACTTTAGGCAGCGAGGCACTAGTCTTCAACGCACTTTTCTTAGGTGGTCTCTCCTTGCTACAAGTAGTGTCTAAACCTGGATCAAAAAGCAAATATGCGTTAGGAGATTGTGTAATTTGATCATGTTGAGCTAATTTCTGTTTCTTACGATTCTTGTTCGTATGTTTCTTTGACTCTTTGGGTTTCTTTTCTATAGGGGAATGAGTCAAAGAACACATTGGTGCATCTAGAGGTATATCCTTACTAAGTAATGCTTGCTTCCTAGCTATTTCTAATTCCTTGTTATGAATCATGTCATTTGAACCATATGGTTCTCTAGTAGAAGTAGATCCAATTTGATACATACCGGGAGCAATTACTTTAGGATTAGATAAAACCTCTTTTTGTTTTGGCTCAAGAATATGAGTTTTGTGTTTCTAATTTGCCAAAAAGGTTGGTTGGTTTGAAATATTTTGATTATCCAACTGGCGTAAAGCAACAAACTCACGATTCTTGTTTTTCATGAAATCAAGCACTTTAGATTTGAGTTCCTCATTTTCTTTTAAGATTATTTTCAAAGAATTTTCATAGGAAGGCTTGTCGTATTTGTTTTCTTCAATTTTACGCTGCCAGTTTGCTTCAAACATTAAAGATTGTTTTTCAAGTTTAGCACAAGAGTTTTCAAATTTGGCAGTACGACAAGACAATTCCTCGTTCAACTCAACATTCTTTTGCATACATTCTTTTAGACTCTCTGTGAGTACAAGGTTTTCCTTCTAAAGACGTTTGTTTATTTTCTAATTCTTCAATTTTCTCCTCATTTATAGCAAATTGTGGTTTGATTGATTCCATTTTATTGAGAGAATATTCTTTTTGAATGTCAGAGTTTAAGCTGAGAAGGTCATATTCATCTTCAAGAGATGTGACGTAAGTTAAATCAGTTTGCATTTCAGAAATCAATGCCTCTTCAAAGGCTTTAAATTTATCGTTAATTCTATTCACGGGAGGCTCGATAAATGTTTTTATCTGTTTCTTGACTTCCCTTAAGACATCCCCTTCATAAGAATTGGATCTCAAAAGTTCATCTGTTTGAAACTCTTGCTTTCCACGAATAATAGATAACGTTCCATTTATTTGATTTCTGAGATTGCAAAAGGTTTTTCTCGCTAAGCTCTCATATTTGTTAGAATCATATGGGTTGTCAGAAATCTGATCCACATGATGTTTAACATTTGTTGGTTTTCTTGAAAGAGCATTTTCCTTATTTATCAAACCATAATCGGCACTAAAGTAGGAGAAATTGGTTTTCTTTTGATTAACATTTAAACGTTTTTGGATTTCCTCTTGAGAGATGTCATTAGGAACAAACATGTAATCTTTGAAGGTATCACGTCTCATGTAATTAGCATTATACAAACTTGGTTTTGACGTTTAACCATATCAAGATAAGATGGTTTAGGATAACCAAGACCCTATTTTAGATCCATAACTGAATCTGGTTTGGGAAGTAACATGTACATAGTCTGAGAAGTCTGATTGGTAGTGCGAAGTTTAGTTTCCGCTTTAGTTAATCGTTGAATACGATTAGCTTTTTCTTCTTTAAGTTTAGAAACTTCATCTTCAAAATTCTTTTTGATGTTTTCAAAATTTGAAATATTTCTTTTGAAAAGAAAAATCTCATTTTTTAAATCTAGAATTTGACGTTTAAGCACTAGTGGTCGTTCAGACTACTCTTCATATAACATGTCCTTGATTTTCTTTTCTAAAGAAGCACTTTTATCTTGTTCTAGTTTTATCAAGTTAGCATAATTTTGAATTTGAGATTGAATAGTGGCATAGTTTTGAAGCATATCAACATGATCTTGACTTGTTGATGCATGATTGCAATCGGTACTATTAGTAAATAACTGAGGAGTAGCACTTGTAGATGTTTCACTACGTATGTTAACTTCAGTTGTCTTACTAATGATACGAATGTGACCATGTATGAATTCATCAAGATCATCACTATCACAAGCATCTGATGTGTGTACCTTGTTGACAAGAGTGTCATTTTCTTCAGCATCAGTGTCATAGCTTGGAGTTGCATCCTCATCTTGAGCTTCAAAGACATCCACATTTTCCAAAGAAGCCATGTACACCATGTTTGTTTCCAATATCTCACCTTCGTCATCCGTGTCATAGCTTGGAGTTGCATCCTCATCTTGAGCTTCAAAGACATCCACATTTTCCAAAGAAGCCATGTACACCATGTTTGTTTCCAATATCTCACCTTCGTCATCCGTGTCCACCATGAAATTATTTTCATCTGCGCTAAGCAATTTACCCTTTTCTTCCATGTCAGCTAACAACATTTTCTGTCTGTAGTAAGCCCTGTTACACACTTTCCCATTTGGACAATTCCTTGCAAAGTGACCTTGTTGAACGCAACCAAAGCATTTTGGTTCTTGATTGTCTTGACCAGCATCATTCTTGTCATTCTTTTGAGCACCTTGCCTTATAACTTCACCTCTTGGTGGGATATCTTGTCTTTTGTTCATTGCAGTGGGTACAGAAGTGGTTCGAAGATTGTTGTTGGTTGGACGTTTGTAGAATGAGTTTTGAATCTGTTTTCCAAGTAATACTAGGTTTTGAACAATTTTGGTAAGTTCAACATTTGCTTGGTCTTGATTGGAATCATTTGCATCTTCAATGAGTGAGTAGTGTGTGTCGTTGTTTGAGTTGTAGGAAGATTGATTTTGGTGGTATGAGGAGACCAAAGCAAGTGGATCAATAACTGGTGGTTGTGTAGAAAGTTGAGTTGAGAGTTCTTTTTCCTTTTCTTTTCTTTTCTGTTCAAGGATGTCATTGACTTCAACCTGATTGTGTTTCATAAGATCAAACAAATTGTCGATGTCTTTCAAGGTTAGGTCTTGATTCTATCTGATAGCAATAGTGAAACGTCTCCATTCAGGTTGTAGGTTTGTGAGAAACATAGTGTTGTGTTCAATGTTTGATCTTTTGAGGTTATGACGATTCATTTCATTGATAAGCTTGTTGAATCGAATGTAAGCATCTTTTAAACTCTCCTTAGGTAATTGCTTGAAATACTGATAATTCCACAGATCCAGAGTCTGTTGTGTTTGTGTGCCAACATCTGCACCTTGCATCAATCTTTCCAAAGCTTTCCATAAGTCATGAGCAGTGAGATTGTTGTCAATGGCATTGTATATGTCATTGCTTAACCCATATAGAATTAAATTCTTGGCACGGATATCAGCTTCAAATTGAGCAAGTTCATTAGGATTCAAATCATCTTCAGTTTGTAGCGGTTTTAGTCCCTGGTTAGTAGAGTCATCAATCTCTTTTATGAAATAAGGACCATGTTTGATGGAGTTAATCAACAACTTACGCTCTTTGTAGCCCATGAGAACATTCATAAACCTTGAAAACCATTGAACATAGTTTCCCCGGTACAACATGGGAAGCCTTGCATCACTCCCCGCAGCTAATGCATCTTGACTAGTAGACATTGTGATGGTGGATCTTTGATATGAGATGTTGTTTGTGTTTGAAAGTGGTGTTTTAGTTTGTTTAAGTTGAGATGGTTGAGTGTATGAAATTTTATATTGTGATATTTAAATGATTAAAGTCTATTATTAATTATTAATCTTTTTCAAGGATTTAAAATTGAATTAAAGTCTTTAAGTCAAGGTATCGCAACAAAGTCTGGTGAACAGTAACTATCACAACTTTCTGGAGAAAATTGGGCAGAGTTTTCTTTCGCAAAATGTGGGTAACAGTAAGTCTCGGAAGATCAGGTGTAAAACCCTCATTTTCCATTTAGTTGAAATTCTCATTTTGCCCTTCAAAATTTTTGAATTTATAAGAGCATACAATTAATTATACGAGAACATTTTACATTTTAACCTAAGTATAAGAACGTAGCTATATATCATTTAAAAATATTACCTTATAATTAAATTACGCATTATAAACTAAAGACATAAAACTATATGTTATAAATATAAATACAACTAATATAATCTAACCTAAGTCATAATAATAATATTGTTACAAGTTGCAAAATCCTTCCTAGTCTTCATGTATTTACACGCCCATATAGTCTACATACATACAAGTTTTATACAAGGTAAATAGAGATTATAATCCTCAATCAAGCCCATGTTTTACTCAATCAAAAAACCGGACATTATCACCTTCCAAAAATGAAATCACGCTCCTCCATCCTAATTTATCTCTAAAATCCGGTTCCTTCTCCCTCCCTCTTCATCCATTCGACACAAACAAATAAAAAACACAAAGTTCCTGCTTTATTTTTCTCTCAAGGGCAACAAGGTTCGAGGGGTTTTGTTGTTGGAAATTCGTGGGTAATTAAGTATTGGAATTCTAGGGTTTGTTCTTCTTTCTTGTTGTCTCGTTAAAGCCAGGGTATCATCATCATTTTCTCTTGTTTTCTTCTTATTCCAGTCGACACATATAAGGTTTAAAGCAAGAATAAAATCATGCTATATAATCATTTAAATCATGATGAATATACTTGTTAATATGCCTAGTAAAATCGCCACATGAAATCATAGATTGTAGCATGCTTAAACTTGTGTTTTCGACTTGTTATTTTCTGTTTTGAATCGACCCATATGGTTGTGATTCGACCCATAAATATTTCGAACCCTAGATGTGAAACCCTAACACATTTAATGCTAGAAAACTAGGGCTTATGGTGATTTTGTGATCGTTATTTTATGTGCTTAGTATGGATGTTGTTGTTGTTAATCATGAATGATTCGAATGAGGGCTTGTATATATGTTTTAATGAGTTAATTCGGTAAATGATATGTATGTTGATCACCTAGTTAATTGGATTAAAAGGAATAAACGAATTAGGGCTTGTTGTGATTTGTTAAAATAGTTCTTGAATATTTATGTCACATAAACTGAATTTAGTTTTTGATTTCTTGGGGTGTGATTTCATAAGTATGTTAATATGATGTCTAAATGAGTTGTGAGTGATTGGTGTAAGTTTGTATGCATAATTGATAATTAAAATGGTGCTAAATATGGCCTAAAATGGAATTTTGAGATTGACTGTTTTAATAGTCGATTTTTTGTGCTTGATAATGTGAGCTTCTTGAGTTTCTAATACTGATTTTTTTTGCATGTAAACCTAGTTTAGGGTCTTGGTAAAGTGTTCCAATTGGTTGAACGAAATTGAGTTTGATTTAGTTGTTTTTCTGAATTTAATGTGATGATATGTTAAACTGGGTTAGCAGAATTGTATTTCAGTCATGGTTTATGATTTTTCATTTTCACACCGTAGCAAATTAGAGGCCACAAATTTGCAGGAGTCATATTTCATATGTTTACCACCTCCTGGAATGTTTTTAGAATTTTCTGAAGTCATATGGTTAGGTTTTTAAGTGCATACTTTTAAAGTATATCTGCAGATCCAAATCTGAACATGTTAGCTTAGACGATTTTAAAAAGGGGTGTACACTTGATAATAAAATCTTTAAAAATTCCAGTAGACTCCTAAGACATGTGGTCTTTTGTGAGAATTTTTTTGATTTTTAGTTTGGTTTTCTGATATGTTTTTAAAATTCATTTAGTGAACTTAATTCTGTGATAAAATCAGTTAAATTGTATGCATGTATTTCATATGTGTAAATGTGTTCCTTTAGTTTTGGTGCCCAAATACATGTTTCTATATCGGGTGTGTCTTGTTAATGTCGTGTTGACTTGTGTGTGAGTACGTTAAACCTAATTGATAATCCCGAACCCTAAACCTAATTTAACTTAGGTGGGAAGTCGTATTAAAAGTTACTAAATATGGAAACTTATTAGATATGGAAAGTTACTAAAAATGAAAAGTTTCTAAAAATAGAAAGCCCTAAATTATGAAATCTTATTAAAATGAGCTTATAAGTAATATGTGATTATTAAATTGTATAGGTTCGGTGAAGAATAAGTGACCTTCCATTTCTCTGTGATTCATCTTTTATCTGTTTGACTATTTGCACAAGGTACAGATATTCTGACCTTTCTTATAAGGTTTCTCTTGATCCTTTCACCCCTTCTGATTTATTAACCCTGGTTATGAACCTTTGCTATGTACCCATTGATTATGAACCTTTGCTATGTACCCTTTGATATGAGCCTTTGCTATGCACCCTTTGATATGGACCTATGATATTTCTGATGACCTTCGATTCGGTGTCATTACTATGACATTCTGTTTGACCCTTTAGTTTGATACCCGAGCTATCACTAGTCATGGGGGTTCCATGACCATGTCATTGATGCACCAATGGCATGACTCTAGGGTGGTCGAGTGATGTTCCACCCCGTCCCTTTTGTTATGTAATATGTATGGCCACGATGATTATGATTTCTGCAGGGGCGTATGGATGCATCCTAGTTCTGATCTGTGATGTTATATGATATATTTCTGGTGACTGGTGTTGTGTGCAATACACGCCTTTCACAATTCTGGGAGCTGATCACTCCATTATATTACTTATGGTTGCTTATGAAGATTATGATTATGATGTTACGATATGATATGTTTTTGGGCTCGTGGTAGATTTCTGACAACCCTTACACCTTTGATATACCTATATTATACCTTATGTTATTCCACAATGCACTATATTCTGTATTTCTCATTTTCAGTTTCAGTACTTTGTTATACATATCTGTTCACTGGGCTTTTTAAGCTCAACCGCATTTCTTTTCACCGCGGCAGGTTTTAGTGGGAAGCTGGGATATGAGTGAAGAGTGCATATGAGCTCTTAGGAGACTACACCTTTGATAGCTACCATGGATTAGAGTTGACTCGGAGATGTTTCATATTAGACTTATTGTACCTTTGTTGTAATCCTTGTATTTCATTTACCTTAGATTTCATTTGTAACCTTTGAATTTAATTGCATTATTAAAGTCTTCCGCTTGTGTATGTTCTGTTTGACACCATGAATGTGATATCTTAACCCTTGTCGGGTTGGGGTATTACAATTATGGTATCAGAGCCCAGGCTTCGACTTGTAGTACATAAAAACCTTGACCTGTGAAGTTTGGACCCTTAGGCTTCCACTGTAAGAGCTTATAAGACAACATTTGAGAACTTGCTTTAGGATCTCCCTGTAGAAACTTAAATTATGACCGATGAGGATTGGGTAGACCAGGTTTTTTGCCTGAGTAGTATTGCTTCCGCATCACTCTGAATTGTGCCTCTACTTTTAGTTAAACCATATAAGATCATTCTTTCAGAAATTAGAATTTATGCACAACCTAAGTTTAGTAACCGAGTAAGTTTAGAATGCCTCGAGAACTACATTGTTATACCTTACACCATTTAAGTTTCACTTTCTGATTCCGACCTTCATCTCTGATTCGTTTGATAATCAGTTTGATACCTTTCCGACCATTCTGAGAATTCTTACAACAATAATGTGTTTGACACATTCTGTGAATTCTTTTGCTTATGCTGAACATATTAAGTTTCCTCTAACACTTTTAGATTTCACATAAACCATTTCTATCTTATGAGAAACCTGGTGGTTATTAACCACAAGTATAGGAATTTAACCATTCCATTCTGATCATAAGATTCATTCTGCTAAGTGTTTTCCTTTGGAAATATATAATTTTGATATTATTCTGGTATGGATTTGTTAACTGAGCATGAAAATGCTAACGACTGTCATGCTATACGTCTCACTTTTGGCGACTCAAACAACCGTTTTTATTAATTCTTTTACCATAAATTCTGACTGGCGAAACCGTTATTCATTACCCCGAATTGAGGATTTATCTGATCAACCATAGGATGTGAAGTTTCCATGGAGATTGACTTAAGGTCCGATTATCATCTGTTACGTGTAAGAAGCAAGATATTCCTGAACTGCCTTTCGTACTCTTTGTGATCACTATGAATTTTAATGATGTCAATTGTATTGGCAAATACTTCTACTATTCTTATGGATCTAATGAAATCATGTCTTTCACGAGTATCTGGACAAATTTGTTATGGTATGACATTGTGGTGTGTTAAGAGGCGAATGAGGAACATGAAGATCAATTCTTGTTAAGTCAGGATGACCCGTTGTTCTGGAAGAGTAAATTTTGATTGGTGTTCATAAGTTGCAACAGATAGTACTACTATGGATCCTGCGAAGGCTGAGATTTTCCACCAAAGGGCCAAGATCGACGACAGTTGCCAGAGTTAGAAACTTACAAAAGAGTAAAGGAAGGTGTATACGATTGGCGTTACCATCGATGAAGCATGTGAGAAGAGGAGAGAAACTTAGGAGGGACGTGATTATACTTTATTCAGCACATGAAGATTACTGCTTGGGCATCAAGACAACCAAACCGTAGGGGATAAACTAGTTAACACATAACTTGGAAGTTGACAACAGTGGTGGTTACCTTGAAGATTGGAATACATTTCTCGCAAGGCGAAAGTGGTGGCGAGCATAGAAGAAGAATCTAATCAAGATGATGAATTTTGAGCTGTGTTAGAAGACCTGATTGAGACACGCAGTTTCACCTCCCTATTCATATTAGTTGTACTAAGATGAATTGGAATCAGAAGTAGACTTGCTGGTAGAAGGGTATTCAGTGATCATGTCAGGGATTCACATTACTATCTCTCAGTTCTAGATGGACTACAGAAGGCTTGAGGAATCAGACTCAAGTTTAAGATTTTCTTTTCACTCTCAAACTGATGGACAAACAAAGACAGACTACTCGGACTTGGAGGAGGTTTTGAGATCATGTATTTTGAATGAACGGATTCTTGAAGTGAACATTCATGTCTGGTTGAGTTGATTCCTGTGAAAGATGGAGTAATCGATGCAATCGATGACGTAATTCACTTCTGCTAGACATACTTAGGTTTCCATTACCTTAGGATAAGATCTGTTTTCCTATTTTTTCCATTCCATTGATAATGATTGCTTCTGACACCACCTGAGAATGAAGAAGATCGATTAGGATGCTGATAGGTTGCTTTTCCACAACTCGAGATATAGTATGACCATCATGAGGGCATATTTATATGATGCTAGTATTATGACGCCTGATCAACGTGATAATACTTACATCATATAACGTGCACTTATTGTGACCATATGATGTCTTGAGGAGTGCCTTAGAAGCGTTAGAAATTTTGATATCCAACGAAGAACTATCCTCGGTTAGTAGACCATAGGTTCATTATATCTGTTTGAACATTCTACCTTCATCATTAGACATCTTGATAAGTGTGAACTCACGACATGCATTTTGTTTACCTTGGTACACCTATTAAGAATCTTAAGCTTCATTGTAGAGCTCTACCGTTTGATATTATCATCTAATATGTCTTCTATCCGTATGTGTTCTATATGTTACTATTGAGAAGTTAAGCCTACCATCTGCTACATGTACGTTTCATTTCTGTTGAATCTGATTCATTATGATCTACTCTGGATAAAGATCTTAGGCTATGAATTATGAGAAACAAGATCTTACTGATTGTGAGAATCCTTTGGAAGGACTATACTGAAGACGATACTACTTGAGAAACTGAAGAGTTATGCGTATTTATTACCCATGTGCTTTATGCGATTCGATACGTTTCCATCTGATCTATCTACTCAAATTTTGAGGACGAAAATTTTCTTCTTTAGGGGAAGAGTTGTAAAACCCTCATTTTCTATTCAGTTGAAATTCCCATTTTGCCCCTCAAAATTTTTGAATTTATAAGAGCATACAATTAATTATACGAGAGCATTTTACATTTTAACCTAAGTATAAGAACGTAGCTATATATCATTTAAAAATATTACCTTATAATTAAATTACGCATTATAAACTAAAGACATAAAACTATATGTTATAAATATAAATACAACTAATATAAACTAACCTAAGTAATAATAATAATATTGTTACAAGTTGCAAAATCCTTCCTAGTCTTCATGTATTTACACGCCCATATAGTCTACATACATACAAGTTTTATACAAGGTAAATAGCGATTATAATCCTCAATCAAGCCCATGTTTTACTCAATAAAAAAAGAGGACATTATCACCTTCCAAAAATGAAATCACGCTCCTCCATCCTATTTTATCTCCAAAATCCGGTTCCTTCTCCCTCCCTCTTCATCCGTTCGACACAAACAAATAAAAAACACAAAGTTCCTGCTTTATTTTTCTCTCAAGGGCAACAAAGTTCGAGGGGTTTTGTTGTTGGAAATTCGTGGGTAATTAAGTATTGGAATTCTAGGGTTTGTTCTTCTTTCTTTTTGTCTCGTTAAAGCCAAGGTATCATCATCATTTTCTCTTGTTTTCTTCTTATTCCAGTCGACACATATCAGGTTTAAAGAAAGAATAAAATCACGCTATATAATCATTTAAATCATGATGAAAATATTTGTTAATATGCCTAGTAAAATCGCCACATGAAATCATAGATTGTAGCATGCTTAAACTTGTGTTTTCGACTTGTTATTTTCTGTTTTGAATCGACTAATATGGTTGTGATTCAACCCATAAATATTTCGAACCCTAGATGTGAAACCCTAACACATTTAATGCTAGAAAACTAGGGCTTATGGTGATTTTGTGATCGTTATTTTATGTGCTTAGTATGGATGTTGTTGTTGTTAATCACGAATGATTCGAATGAGGGCTTGTATATATGTTTTAATGAGTTAATTCGGTAAATGATATGTATGTTGATCACCTAGTTAATTGGATTAAAAGGAATAAATGAATTAGGGCTTGTTGTGATTTTTTAAAATAGTTCTTGAATATTTATGTCACATAAACTGAATTTAGTTTTTGATTTCTTGGGTTTCATAAGTATGTTAATATGATGTCTAAATGAGTTGTGAGTGATTGGTGTAAGTTTGTATGCATAATTGATAATTAAAATGGTGCTAAATATGGCCTAAAATGGAATTTTGAGATTGACTGTTTTAATAGTCGATTTTGTGTGCTTGATAACGTGAGCTTCTTGAGTTTCTAATACTGAATTTTTTTGCATGTAAACCTATTTTAGGGTCTTGGTAAAGTGTTCCAATTGGTTTGAACGAAATTGAGTTTGATTTAGTTGTTTTTCTGAATTTAATGTGATGATATGTTAAACTGGGTTAGCAGAATTGTATTTCAATCATAGTTTATGATTTTTCATTTTCACACTGTAGCAAATTAGAGGCTACAAATTTACAGGAATCATATATCATATATGTACTACCTCCTGGAATATTTGTAGAATTTTCTGAAGTCATATGGTTAGGTTTTTAAGTGCATACTTTTGAAGTATATCTGCAGATCCGAATCTGAACATGTTAGCTTAGACGATTTTAAAAAGGGGTGTACACTTGATAATAAAATCTGTAAAAATTCCAGTAGACTCCTAAGACATGTGGTCTTCTGTGAGAATTTTTTTGATTTTTAGTTTGGGCTTATGTTATGTTTTTAAAATTCATTTAGTGAACTTAATTCTGTGATAAAATCAGTTAAATTGTATGCATGTATTTCATATGTGTAAATGTGTTCCTTTAGTTTTGGTGCCCAAATGCATGTTTCTATATCGGGTGTGTCTTGTTAATGTCGTGTTGACTTGTGTGTGAGTACGTTAAACCTAATTGATAATCCCAAACCCTAAACCTAATTTAACTTAGGTGGGAAGTCGTATTAAAAGTTACTAAATATGGAAACTTACTATATATGGAAAGTTACTAAATATGGAAAGTTACTAAAAATGAAAAGTTTCTAAAAATAGAAAGAAACCTAAATTATGAAATCTGATTAAAATGAGCTTATAAGTAATATGTGATTATTAAATTGTATATGTTCAGTAAAGAAGGAGTGGCCTTCCGTTTCTCTGTGATCCATCTTTTATCTGTTTGACTATTTGCACAAGGTACAGATATTCTGACCTTTCTTATAAGGTTTCTCTTGATCCTTTCACCCCTTCTGATTTATTAACCCTAATTATGAACATTTGCTATGCACCCATTGATTATGAACCTTTTCTATGTACCCTTTGATATGAGCCTTTGCTATGCACCCTTTGATATGGACCTATGATATTTCTGATGACCTTAGATTGTGTGTCATTACTATGACATTCTGTTTGACTCTTCAGTTTGATACCCGAGCTATCACTAGTCATGGGGGTTCCATGACCATGTCATTGATGCACCAATGACATGACTCTAGGGTGGTCGAGTGATGTTCCACCCCGTCCCTTTTGTTATGTAATATGTATGGCCACGATGATTATGATTTCTGCAGGGGCGTATGGATGCATCCTAGTTCTGATCTGTGATGTTATATGATATATTTCTGGTGACTGGTGCTGTGTGCAATACACGCCTTTCACAATTCTGGGAGCTGATCACTCCATTATATTACTTATGGTTGCTTATGAAGATTATGATTATGATGTTATGATATGATATGTTTCTGGGCTCGTGGTAGATTTCTGACAACCCTTACACCTTTGATATACCTATATTATACCTTCTGTTATTCCACAATGCACTATATTCTGTATTTCTCATTTTCAGTTTCAGTACTTTGTTATACATATCTGTTCACTGGGCTTTTTAAGCTCAGCCGCATTTCTTTTCACCACGGCAGGTTTTAGAAGGAAGCTGGGATATGAGTGAAGTGTGCATATGAGCTCTTAGGAGACTACACCTTTGATAGCTACCATGGATTAGAGTTGACTCGGAGATGTTTCATATTAGACTTATTGTACCTTTGTTGTAATCTTTGTATTTCATTTACCTTAGATTTCATTTGTAACCTTTGAATTTAATTGTATTATTAAAGTCTTCCGCTTGTGTATGTTCTGTTTGACACCATGAATGTGATATCTTAACCCTTGTCGGGTTGGGGTGTTACATCAGGTGTCACAAAACTTCTTCTATCACAACAATACAAGATCTATCGCAACAATTTTTTGCGACTTGGGCAGAGTTTTCTTTCATAAACAGTGGGTAACCAAAAGCTTCGCAAAGCAAGTATCACAAAAACTTCTATCGCAACTCAAACCAACTACTATCGCAGTCACCTATCGCAACCAAAACAACCATCACAACTGTTTCTAAGCCAACTGTTGCAACAAAACCCTTAATTTTGCGAACAAAATACTAAACACTATTTTTATGAGAAAAAATACACTTTTTCAAAAACCCTTAAACCACGTTTTCAGCCTAAATCTTCACCAAATTCATAAGAATTTTGTATAGAATGATAAAAGCTCTTTCTTTTTCTTCAAATATGTTATCCTAACACACGTTTTATAAGATTAAACACGTTTAAGAGTAATCCTGATACTACGTATGAAAGTAAAGATATTCTAGAGAGAGAAAGTTCTTGAATTCTATAAAAACCAAAACTTTTACTACTAATGAAGATTGAAACAAAACTAAAATACAACTACGTGAAACAACGAATCATATTTGGCTCTTGATACCAATTGTTGTTCCAATAATATCACATCTACTCTAATAATCTTAGTCAGATAAAGTGGGTGTGGACACTTTAGTTTAGAGAGAGAAACGAGAGAAATAAGTAAAGTCTTGAATTGATAGAAAGAATAACACACACCTCATAACGCATGAGGTAGGGGGTATTTATACCTATACAATAGTCAAGCATATACTATCGCAACTATACAAGTGTTGCGATAGTGTTATGTTGTCGCAAGCCACACAATGTTACACAACATATCCTATACTAATACAAATGATAAATAGAAGTCTCTGCACTAATGATTTACACTTTTTGTGTTCCAACATGATGAAATCTCACAGATGGCTTCTGAGAGACTCGCTCTAGAACCCGTGCTTAACCCGATGGCTTCTAATTACAACAGATTAGAACCCGTGCTTAACACTAAGACTTCTGGATACAACAGTTCAGGACTAGTACCTAAAGAAGCTCCAACAACAAATTGTGATAAGCTTAAAGAACAAGAACTGAAAAATTTCTTTGAGTTAATGTTTGATGAATATCAAGGTGGAAATTCGGAAAATGAATCAATACATCGTTCCGCTGCCCCCACTCAACAAAATCAACAACCACAACCACAAAATGCATCAACAACCGTCGAAGATAAAGCACCAACTACAACAAACTCATCTACATCAACTACACAAACACCAGTCATTGAACTTATTCAACCACAAAATGTTGCAAACGAGCAAGAACAACAATCTCAAGATGAACAAATACCAATCCATAACAATGCGGAGTTAGAAGAATTCAACAATCCATTTGCTACTCAGACAACGGGGTCTGCTGAATCATCTTCAAGAGATCAAGAATCTAATGACACGCATATGGTAATTCAACGATATCCTTCAGAACTTAAATGGACAAGAGACCATCCAATCCACCAAGTGCTCGGTGATCTACAACAGCCAGTAATGACGCGAAGCAAACTAGCAACAGATCTAGAACTTTGTATCTTCGCACTTGCTATATGCACGGACGATGAACCAAAGAACATTCGTGAAGCAATGACGAATGACAGCTGGATTGAAGCGATGCAGGAAGAAGTTCTACAATATGAAATACATGACTCTTGGGAAAAGTTGAAAGACCGATCGACAAACCGGCTATCAATCTCAAGTGGCTATGGAAGAACAAACGAGATGAAGAAATGACTGTAATTCGCAACAAAGCTCGTCTAGTGGCTAAAGGTTATTGTCAAGAATAAGGGATAGATTTCGAAGAATCATACGCGCCAATGGCAAGACTAGAAGAGGTTCAGATATTTCTAGCCTATGAAGCTCACAAAAACATCACGGTTTATCAAATGGATATCAAGACAGCGTTCTTGAACGACACTATCAAAGAAGAAGTTTATGTGAGTCAACCCGAAGGCTTTATTGACATGGAACATCCAAACCACGTATACAAGCTAAAGAAGGCTATCTACAGTCTAAAACAGGCTCCACGGGCATGGTATGATGAACTATCTTCATTCTTACTTCAAAACCAATTCACAAAAGGTATTGTTGATCCAACTCTTTTTACACGGAAATACCACAATGACATCTTGATCGTTCAGATTTACGTAGATGACATCATTTTTGGCTCCATAAATCCAAAACTTTCAAATGAATTTTCAAATCTAATGAAGAGCATATTTGAGATGTCAATGATGGGGGAACTAAAATATATTCTTAGACTTCAAATTCACCAAACCCCAACTGGTATCTTCCTAAATCAACGCAAATATACCTTAGACATAGTTAAGAAACATGGAATGGACAAATGTGATCCTACTAGTACCCCAATGGCTACTACTACCAAACTAGATTCTGATTTACACAGGAAACCAGTTGATCCAAAATTATATCGGAGAATGATTGGTTCTCTCATGTATCTAACAGTTAGTCGACAAGACATTCACTTTGTTGTATGTTTATTAGCGCGATTTCAGGCTAAGCCTACAGAGAATCACCTCAAAGAGGTAAAAAGAATATTTTGATACCTCCATATGTCCGTTGACATGGGTATTTGGTATCCGAAGGGATCTGGATTCAATCTCATGGCTTTTTTAGATGCAAACCATGCAGGTTGTAGAGACACAACAAAAAGTACGTCTGGAGGAGCACAATTTTTGAGAGAAAAACTAGTAAGCTGGTCTTTAAAGAAACAAGACTATACCGCACTTTCCACTGTAGAAGCTGAGTATGTATCTCTATCGGCGTGTTGTATACAAGTACTTTGGATGCGCACATAGTTGACAGACTATGGCTTTCACTTCAACAAAATACCATTGTATTGTGGCTCGAAGAGCGCCATCGCCATCTCATGCAACCCTGTACTACATTCACGTACAAACCACATTGCAGTTCGTTACCATTTTATCAAAGAGCATGTGGAACAAGGTACTGTCGAATTATATTTTGTGAGGACTGAATACCAACTCGCCGATCTATTTACAAAAGCCCTTCCGAAAGAAAGGTTTAAGTATCTAGTTCATCGAATTGGAATGCGAAGCCTAACTCCAGAAAAGTTATAAAGTCTTCTCGAATCATCGTAAGGTTATCAAAATAAAAAAGCTTCGCTTATCCGTAGTTACTTTTGAAAAAACAAAATACAAAATTTGTAAAACCCATAAAATCAAAAT
Source organism: Artemisia tridentata subsp. tridentata (assembly GCA_021014915.2). Lineage (NCBI taxonomy): Eukaryota > Viridiplantae > Streptophyta > Magnoliopsida > Asterales > Asteraceae > Artemisia > Artemisia tridentata. The sequence goes on from CP139505.1 coordinate 235,885,527, forward strand.
ACAAAAATATAAAATTTTCAAAATTCCAAAAATAATAGAAAATTTCAAAATTAAAAAAAAAACATAAAAAAAATCAAAAAATCAAAAATATTCTTCTACGGAGATGTCTCTTGTATAATCGATAGTATTTATGTTTCTATAATACGGAAATATAAATATGCTTGAACAAGAGTTCATAAAAATGATTTCAAAACATGTCGTTCTCAAAAAATTTCTTAAAATGACTTATGAACAAATCAGTTCATAACTCGGGCCTCAAAATCATGGCTTGTGAGTATTTCAGCTTACATCCCGGACTTAAACATGACTTGCAGTTAAATGACAGACTGTAACTCGAATTTAAATACATTTGCTTTTTTGAAGTGAATCTAAAAGAATTTTGTACTCATTTAGTGCATTCTTTGCTAAAAAGAAAACGAAGAGAAATCTTCTTGTTTTTTGAAAAATTTACTCAAAATTTTCAAATTGTCAAAATCTTAAAAAAATTTCAAAACTCAAATGACTTCTAAGTACTTCAGCTTAGAACTCGTACTTCTATATAAAGTCTTTTTCAAACATGTTCGAGTATAAACAAATGAAAAGATTTTAGAACCAAAACTCGTTTCAAATGATTTGTGTATATTTCAGTGCACAACTCAAGCTTTTCAAAATGAAACTCTTTTCGGTTGGAAAACTTTTTTTTTTTTTACAAATGAAAAGATTTCAAAACAAAAAATACCAACTTTAGCACCTGTTTTCAACAAAAGTTTGCCCAAAAGAACTTTATTAGTCTATAAGTGCAAACCAAAAACCTTTTATATGCTTAAAGTTAACTCGCTCAAGAACTTAAATATTTGAACGTCAGTTCAATCAAAATGCTTTTATAACGAGAGAGTATAAACTTAAAAACAAATTCTTCATGCTAAAAGAATCCATTAATCTCTCCAAATGCTTTTCAAAAACATATCGTTTAAACAGTTGATATTAAAAAATATCACAGATATGCTATTTTTTAGGGGGAGAAAAACGTGATTAAAATGTGATCATATGAAATTGTGATATGTTATGAATCTTAAAAACATTTAGCTCGACTCAAAAGTGATTATATAGAATAGACTTGCACCGTGACGGGTAATAATTTCAAGTTAATTATTAGAGCTAGTCATCACATAAAAGCTGATGATGTATCTCTTTATCTAGCGACGTAAACGTGTCTCGCAAAATCTAGTCTTATTAGAACAATTCACTAATTTTAAAGGTGTTTTTACTCAAACCACCATGTGCAAAAACTTTACAATTGGTAACATGAGCAAAACGTGAACTGTGAAGCTATTGTTTTCAAAATCTTCAAAAGCACATGTGTAGGGGGAGTAGTTCTTCAAAACAAAAACTTTTGATGTGTGATTAAAACAAGGTTTTCACAAACACATTGATTGATTTTCAAATTGATTTAAAGGCTGAGATGTTTCAATAAACCAACAAAACCAAATCTTATGTTTATGAAGATATAAGGAGGTTAAGTGTAGGTTTTATCCCATGATCCAGCCAGAGCCAGAAGGATCTACCCAGGGACAATCAACTAGATAGTGTAGAAGTCCTTAGGTATGAAAAAAGGAGTAATTGAGAAAAAGGGAAAGAAGAGGTTGAAGAATTAAAAAGAAAAGTTAATGAAAGGGTGAAAAGAAATAGCCCTCCATAAACTTAGGACAGAAACCGGGTCAATTCATATGCTATCTCTAATCACAAAGATGATTAAGATATTGAAGACTCACATCATGGACCCAGTGATGCAATGCACAACCCATTCCCAGCCACTCAAGTTTCTCTTAAAAGATACTTGTTTCATTTCTCACAGAGATAAACACGTAATCTATCGGCCTCTCACTCCGAGATGTGTTAATATTGAAAAGTTGGTACTCTGCTCCAACCTCTGTTCACTAAATCAAAACGCACAAATTAAGTCTAGAGCCAAATGAGATTCTCATAAATAGAATCTCTTAGGACACATACTAATCATACATTTGTTGTTCATCAATTAGAACACAAACTGTTATCTTTAGTGTCCTTCGCAGATCTTAGTAATCATGCCAGAACATTCATGAGTGGAATTACTTATGTGATCCACAGTGATCGAATGGAAATTCCTGCCAGTGTCAACATCAAGCAGCGCTGACAGTAGGTCGCTTCGTTAATTCCTTGTGAAATAAGCTTAGTGTTTCAGTGGTTACTTATGCATCATAAGGTCTACAATTGTGAAGTGATATCTCGGTATACTTTAGCAACTCACCAGAATTATGTTAGCACTCCTATGGCATCGAATTCTGAAATAGCTTTTGTAAGGATTCGAATAGTATTAACACACTATGCTACGAATACTCTTGACATCTAAACTCGTAAACGCTAGAAATCTTGCTAAGGAGATTCATATTACGAATCGAATTCTGAAGACGTAGGTCTTTACTTGGATCTAACCCAATGTATTGATAACTATCTCTCACAAGATTAGGACAACTGATTCGCCCGACCAAGGTGAATGGGATCAGGACATTCATCAGTAAAATAATTGAAGTGAATGAATTCTCTAAGAAGAAATTCACAATAATCAATTGGAGTTACACGATTATGAACTAACCTTAGTATGCAGGTACAAAAGATGAAACCACATGACGTGAACAACCACTTACATCGATATCTTCAAAATCATAAACTCATACATACGCAACAACCAACATCATCATCAAAGCTCAAATCAGGAACGTTCAAGACTATGAACTCAAGATAAAGACAATGTTTCTTCAAAGTCAAAGATCTAATCAAAGAAAGTCAATAACAAATCCAAACAAATGAGGAAAGCTTAAGTATGAAGATAAAAAGCTATACAAGACGTATGAGTATTATGGAAAGAATGTGACAAAGTCAGAGATGAAGATACTCGATCAAGGCAAGAAAAGACAACAACTTTATATCACGTGATCACAAAGCATGAGAAGAACAAAGAATAAAGACTCATCTTCTACAACATTAAAGGTTCAAAGATCAAGAGTAAAGAAGGCCAATTCACAACAACTCATCAAAGAAACTAAGGAATGACAACAGAATGACATCCCTTAGGGGGAGATTGTTATCATTACTTTTAGAAGAAAGTAATAGAAGTGATGGTCATTCTACGTTTAGGAACTATGTAATGTTAATATAGAACATGTAAGAGTCTAGTAATAGGCTATAGGAAGTAATCTAATAGGCTACTAGTTTAGTTTATATGATTATGTAACTTAGGCCAAGCCCACGAGAACCAAGACCAAGCCCATGTTAGGTGTTGGGATGGCATATATGTAAACAAACAAGTCTCACTTGTTTGTGTGTTTTAGTGTGTGATAGTAGAAACTCCCTTCCTCTCCTCTCTCTCTAACCGTGTACTACCACTCACCACCACCAAGTCACCACTACAATATTGTGTTTAAAGTTGATAGAAATGGGAACCTACATCCTGAACTCTGGGCTCCAGGACTATTTTGTTGGTGTTTGGAAGGTGATCTCAAGCCACTTGGGACTGAGATTTAGTCACTTGAGGTTAATGCTTTGCTGCCTGAGGTTTTGTTCAGGCCGCGTTTTAGGTTTCTTTGAGCCACTTTTCATGCTATTCATAGTTGTTTGTTGTAGCGCCATTTTGTCAAAGTGGGTGGTTTGGACATGGTTTTACCTGAATTACGATTCGTGTTTGTTTTTGTGAGGTTTTTGACAAGTTTTGTGTTTTTGGTAAACTGAAAAGTTTTTCCGGTGAGTTTACGGAGTGAAAGTGTTAGTCGTTTTTTATTTTTGTGTGAGGTGTCATTTTTCATGTTTTGCGATGAAAAACTGGTTACGGCTTGTTGCCTGGAAACGAGAATTTCGCGGTGAAACCCTCAATTTCTAGGTAAGGATGACTTTTCTGACGACGAAAAAGTCAGATTTCGGGTTTTAGGGTTTTTCGACGCCAGGAAGCAGAAACGATTATCGTTTCGCTTGATTTTCCGGAGGTAGATTTATCGAAAACAAAGTTTTTGAGTTCCGGAAACTTTAAATGGTGAGTGTTTTTTAGTTTTTCGGCGGGAATAACTTTTTTTGGGCTAACCGGAAAAAGGAAAAATCGCGGCTATTCATATCTTACAGCACAGATGGCACCATGTTTATGTATGTTACATAATGTGAATTTGGGGTGGTCGATCGTTCGGTTTCCCACGTTTGGTAAGGACCCCAGAAGGTGACCGAAGTCACGAGCTGGGGTAACGCTCACGAGTCGACTTTGTGGTTTGTTTCAATTATTCAGGAGGATAATCGACTTGGGTGAGGAGTTCCCAAGACAGACTTGGGAAGTGTGGCTAGTGGTTAGCTTGGGCCAAATTGAGGAAATGGCATAGTATTTATAGGTCCTTTAAGGTTGTGGGAACCCGAAAAGGAAATCTGATGGTCCACATGGTGGCCATCGAGAGAAAAAGTGAGGAGAGCACGTGGGGCTCATTCTTACGGTCCTGGGGAGTTTGCCAGGCGTACCGTCTGCCTAGGCTCGCTTGTCTGGCAAGCTTCGCCTTAGCTTTACCTGGGAAGTATTTCTTAGGCCCCTTGTCGAGATCTAGCCTCGTTGAGCTTATGTATGGGCCTTAGCCAAGTGGGCTGAAGGCCCTATACGTTATCACTACTTTTGCGTCGTTAGTCCCTATCGTTAATACTGTTACATGGAAGGTCCTTTTCCAGTTAACTATTTTGCATTTCAGGTCCTTAATCCGTTAAATACTAACTGTAATAACTTTCTAAAATCATATAAATGCTATTAAAACTTATATAACTAAAACTTCAAATTTTGGGGTGTCACATAAAGAACAAGATAAAATTACAATAGAAAACCAATTTTTATCTCTCTAGACGATTCTTCCTCGAGCAAGTTTTCATAATACGTTCTAGAATAAACTAGTTTATTCATAAATCGTCTTGTGGTCAAATATCTTGAGCTACACTCTTCGGTGTATCAACTTGAGTTGAAAATTTATCTACTTTCTATTCCACTAGCTTAACAAATTTACCATTAAACTAATCTAGTCATAGTTAAATAAAAGTTTAATTCATCGTATCATCAAAAAAAAAAAAAAAAAAAAAAAGGAGGAGATTCTACTAACATTTTTTTCTATTAGTGGTGTGTAAAATGTAAAATATGAACTGTAATAATTTAGGAAATAGAGCACATATTTTACATTTTGGATTTTTTGATACCAAATGTACAATTATGAATAGCCTAATACAGGTGTTTAGATTGTTTATAAATCTATGTCAATACTTTTAGATTTTGTTAGTATTTAATGCAAATTTTTTTCTTTTAAGAAAACAAAGTCATTATTTTTATTACATCATTTTAAATCAAATCTCGCACTCAATTTTTTTTAGTAAGGGGACGGTACCCGACAAAAATATATTAACATATTAATATAAGTTCCAAATGACAATTAACGGGATCCCCATCAAAGAAACGAACCAGATCGAAGACATGCCTTAAAGATCAACACCACCATAACAACATAAGCAAAAAACACTAATAATTACGTAACCAAATCCGATTGTTGCAACTTCCAACGAATTTCTCGTATCATTTGATGGCTTCAGATTTAGAGTCACAAGTTTTAAAAGAACAGTACCATAAACAACAGCAACCACTTCAATCAGTTTTCTTGAAAAACAATTATTATTTTTTTAGCGCAATTACATACTTTCACACTCCAACAAGATAAGAATAAGCTAATAACAATAACCAAATAGTTAGGAATTAGTTTTTTTTTTGAACTTAGAACATTAAAAAATTAGTCATCCTACTAAATTCAAAATGTTTACTGCTCACCCCCTAAAAAGCTACATACCCCTAAAAAGCTACAATACGGGTCCGCGTCAAATATACATTTTTTAGTTGAATTGAGATAACAAAGTATCATGATTACAACTAGGGCTGTAAACGAACCGGACGAACACGAACGGAGCCTTGTTCATGTTCGTTCATTTAATTTTAGCCGGACAAATAAATGGACACGAACGTTTAAACGGACGAATTTTCTTGTTCATGTTCGTTTATTAAGAAAATGAGTTGTTCATGTTCGTTTATGTTCGTTCATTAAGACACTAAACGAACGTAAACGATCGAACATAAATGAAAATAGACAAACAAACATAAATAAACGTAAACGGACATAAACGAGCACAAACTAAAGCTATTACTTTAAACGTACCATCTGATCATTATCCCAAAAAATAGTCTTAATAATATCATTTATCCTAGCTGATGTTTATATTCATCATTTTCCTAACATATAGTCATACCAGCATCATCAACCTAGTTGATGTTTACATAAAAGAGTTGAAGACACCTAAAGAACATCATTATCTTAGTTAATATATACACAATAACTTCTATAAAACATATTTTTGAACGTCATCAAAGAAGAGGTTTAGAAGTCATCCAAAAGATGTCAAGAAAATATCTTCTATAAAAAATATTATTCACATGTACTGGTGAATTATAATGGCGCCAAACAATCCCGCTCATTTGAAGACCAATGTTTTGAACTTTTGACGCTACTTTTCAATATTCATTAAACTTTACTCAATTATCTAAATAAATTAATAAGTACAAAAGTACTTAAGTAGTATATTATTGTTAGGAAGCTTTGATATACTTGATATATAATTTATTAAAACTTTTTAATATATGGGTTGTTAATCGAACGATAATAATTGAACGTAAACGAACGAAATAATCGAGGGTAAACGAGCGAAATAATCGAACGTTCACGAGCGCAAATGAGCGAACGAATCATTTGTTCATGTTCGTTCATTTAACTAAACAAACCAAAAATCTTGTTCGTGTTCGTTCATTTATTAAATAAACGAACATAAACCAGTTTCCCGCCGCATAATTCGCAAACGGTTCGCTGAACGTTCAGCTCGTTTACGGCCCTAATTACAACCGCAAGAACACATGAGATGAAAGAAAGATTGGGCCGGTCCTAAGCCTCACCTCCTTCCTTCCCTGTTGTCAACAACGTGAAGCGTTAAAATACCAACCTGTTCCGCTAACCCATACATTTACACATACAATTAAATTAAATACAGAGTGACCGGTGACAAAACCTAGGGCTTAATTCATAATCAAACATCAATTAATCTGCTTATTATTAGTCGTAAGCATTTCTTTATTCATCAAGATCTCATTTTCATCATCCGTTGTTTATAATCTTCAATCTATAAGGTCTTTTTGATCGTTTAATTCTAACAGAATGTGAATCTTTTTGATGACTTATTTTTATATGTCAAAACAAGATCTCTGATTGCTTTTTTTTTTCCTGCTTATTTTTAAGCAGATAAGCAATTTTGTGGCGTCTAAAATGCTTTTCATTATCTGCTTATCTTTATGATAGAATTACGTATTTCAATCTACTTATTTGAGATGAAATTAGAATAATTCCAGCTTTTTTGATTGAGATTTTTTCTGAGTATCATTGCCTAATCTAAGAAATAAGCACATTCGGACACTATCTCGTAAAGATCTCATTTTAAGCATCATAAATTTTTGCTGCGTAGTGTAATTTTTGTGAAATTTGGCCCTAGATATAGAAAAAAGCAAAAGCATTTAACCACGTGATTGTTTTTACAGGGTTGTTGGAGTATTGTTAGCAAGGATTTCGTGACGATTGGCTTATGCTTCTCTATCATAGAGTTCATTCCATATATGTACTATTTTTCTTTTGAAATTTTTGATATTTGATCCGTCACGTTCACGTATGTAATAGGATCTAGTTTGATCATGAGAGATGATTTTGTTATTGTTATGTATAATAATGATGATGTACAATTTGTAATCTCTATATATGTTATGATATATCTGGTTTAATGTTATATGCGGCCCGATCTTGTTATGTCAATGATTGATTCTTGTCGTTATATGGAATAGTTGCGTGAGTTATGTGTATTATTATATAGTTTTCTGTTCGGATACGTAACTTTTTCTGTCGAATATTTTGTAGACCTAAATTGGATAACTGCTGGTTCTTGATACGTGAGATTTGGTTGGTCTTCATTTCTATTTGAAGAATGGAGAGCTTAGCACAACTAGAGGCGTTGTGCGAGAGGCTTTACAATTCACAAGATTCGGCTGAACGTGCTCATGCCGAGAACACTTTAAAATGCTTTTCGGCAAATACTGATTATATTTCGCAGTGTCAGTACATATTGGATAACGCTTCGACTCCTTATGCGTTGATGCTGGCTAGTTCTAGTTTGTTGAAGCAAGTGACTGAGCATGCACTATCTTTGCAGCTCCGTCTTGATATACGTAATTCTCCTATGAACCTTTATTTAGGATATCACCTATTTGTAATTGTTGTTTGTCTATATGCTTGGTAAATTTTGCTAAATGGTTGAAAATCGTCGTAGCTTTTAAATCCTAACTTTTACCGTAGTTTCCATTTCTGGGCTAGTTATCATGAAAAGGAGTTCATTTCTTTGCTAACATGCCATAAATTTATGCTTCTGGATATCTGATGAAGGGAACTACATTATCACCTATTTGGCGAAAAGGGGACATGAATTGCAGCCATATGTGATTGGATCTTTAGTCCAGCTCCTGTGTCGGGTAACCAAGTTCGGTTGGTTTGACGACGATAGATTCCGAGATGCAGTCAAAGACTCCACAAACTTTTTGATCCAGGTAGTATCTCACCTGCTGCATTGTCTTCTTTTTCTTACGTTAATCGGAGTATATAGGTTACAGATCTTTACATTCCACTTTTTATGCATCGTATCTCTTTGTATTGAACCATGTTACACATTTCCAAAAATGGAACAGTACGAATAAGGATATTGTAATTCAATAGCAGTTCATTAATTGTCATGTTTTAAAATGAGTTTAAAATTTCAGAAAATTATCAAAAATAAATGTACAGTCTTCTATTGCACCGTCTAATTAGCAATTAGTAAAACCTTCTATAGTATTGTTCTATTTATCTAACTTTCCTGTTGCATGGAAGCAATGTGGGGTTTTGATTATATTGAAGCCATTCTTCATAGGAGTTAGGCAGTACGTTACGAGTACAGTAAGCACCAAGTAGAACGTTTATTCACTGGAAAATTGATTTTACTACGCAAATAGGATGAGCACCCTTACATGATACATTTCTGTTCTACCCATTGGTCAATCTGTTGATACATAATCTGGCGCGGACTGATTAGACGACTCTCCCTGGGCCGTTAGTCGCCTTCTCGAGCCCTGAGTAGACCTGTTCAACAAAGAGAACCCGTTAGGAGTGGACCCGAGGCCGTAGCCCCGGGATCCACCTCCGACGGTCAAGTTAGTATTGATGCGTAGAGTTGCATAGGGTTATTATATCGTATAGCGTACCTCAAGAAGGGGATTCCACCTCTATATTTATAGGGCATGGATTAGGGTTTAGGCGTAGAGTGGGCCGCTGTTTGCCGGGCCTGGCCCACTGTTTGCCGGGCCTGGCCCACTTGTCGTGGGTCAGTCCAGACCATACGTCTACACATACGATATCAGATATACTGTTATCTAGAATTAAGCTCGATAATAGTACATATTACTAAGCTATTTGATTCATTGAAAACAGAGTTACATCAGTTGCTTGCAAAGCTATTCCTTTTTTGATGCATAGGTGGCTTTCTGTACTGGCAGACTTTACTTGCATGATTGCTGTTTTTTTATCAGGCATCACCGGAGCATGTTTCTATTGGTTTGAAGATACTAAATCAGCTTGTTAGTGAGATGAATCAGGTTGGTTAATATGTTCCTTCTACTTGATCACTTTTAAGTTTAAATGTATATGTAGGTAATTAATGTTTATGTTGGTTAATGTCTGGGCCCTTGGGATAATTTTTGACTTTTCATTATCTGTTTTCACATGTTTTTTGATTCCTACGTGTTTCCTCCTTGCCTTACAGCCAAATCCAGGGTTGCCTTCTACACATCATAGAAGAGTTGCTTGCTCCTTTAGGGATCAAAATCTTTATCAAGTTTTCCAAATATCTCTTACCTCCCTGCAACAGCTGAAAAGTGATGGTAATGTGATAGTGAATAGTGATTTACAATGTGAGTACTAGTAAATTCTAAACCAATATTGTCATTCTGAAGAAATGATTTACTACTGCATGCAGTTGGCAGCCGCTTGCAGGAGTTGGCGCTTTCTCTAGCATTAAAATGTCTTTCGTATGATTTTGTTGGAACATCAATTGATGAAAGTTCAGATGAGTTTGGTACTGTTCAGGTATTAGTTTATACATGATATAAATATAAAGCTTAGCAGTAGGATGCTCGGGTACTGTAATTGAAATATCCAGGAAGGTCCTCTTAACTTATTGTTTTCTAATTAATCTTTTGAATAAATAATGTTTTTTTGGTGAATCTGCAGGTCTCCTCTTCTTGGAAGCCGGTTTTAGAAGATCCTTCGACACTACAAATATTTTTTGATTACTATGCAATTACAAAGCCTCCATTATCAAAAGAGGTGAATTACTCTCTGATTATTGATTAATCGTTCTTATACAGTTATGCCCATCAACTGGGTGTCTGTTTTTATGAATTTCTAGCTGTTTGTTTGTTTTCTGATCTGGAAGTATTTGCTTATAACTATTATGTTTGATTTTCATGATATATCTAAATTTATATACTAAGAAGTCACAAAACTTGACTTATTTTTGGATGTGTTAAATGTGACAAGATCATTGTTATCGACTTATTGTAAAGTGAATGTGAGAAATTGGAACATGGAAAATCTTGAACTGGAAAATAAATATCTATATATGTCAAGTGAAAAGAGATAATTAAACTTGAATTTGCTCACGTCACTATCATAAAGGTAGACTCTACCCACTTGATTGTTTTTGTTTTACCCATACTAGTTGCGTGAACTCAACATGAAACCTGTTAGTAATGATATAGCTGTGAACTTCTCATTAGATTAGGCGCGAAAAATTTCCTATCATGCACTCTTATCCTAGATCGACAGCTTTGCTTAATCCAGTTCTAAACCGATCCATCATTGTGTGGCAACACATACAGGATACACCGTAATTTTTACCTTTCATCTATGCCAAGGTTTTATGCATGTTTTGAGTTTTCTGCCCCAGTTTTTAAATGGTGATTACTATGAGAAAGTACAGCATGTGTTAACCCATCTAAGTCAGTACCGCATGTGTTAACCCATAGTCACAGGGAACGCTGACTATGTCGCGTTTCTCGTTCCGGATCATTCGTACCGAAACGCGGTACGATCGCGACCTGGATCGCTCGGGAACGCAACTTGGATCACTAATTTCCGCGTTCCGTTTCTGGTGTTATGACTTTCGTGGTGAAGGTGTTTTCCGATGGAAAATGGTGAAGACGGCTGGAAAACTCTCTTGAAGGAGGGAAAATGGAAAAAGACGGCTGATGAAAGAGAAGATGTACTAGTTTACCCTAATAGTATATTAAATATTTGGGTTTTGTTCTTTTTTTGGGCTTAGTTATTAAGTCACACAATGAGCCAACTAAAACTATTTAATTTGACCCAATAATATACTTAATTAATATTGGACTTTAGTCAAATATATGATTAAAATGTATAAAGTTTGCAATATTTGTATAAAATATATAATTAAAATATTTAAATATAATAATTAAATCAATAAAAGTTTGTAAATATGCATATAAAATATATAAATACCTATTAAAACTTATATATGTATAAGTATAAGGAACCGAAGCGTACCGAAATGAGCCTACTCCCCTTCGTACCAAATTTTAGGGACCTAGCGAACCGCGTTCCTGTTTCTCGTTTCCGTACCGGAGCGTACCACGTTCCATGTGACTGTGTTAACCCATCTAAGCCCCCCCATATTCACAACTTTATGTCATTCCTACTTTGTTTTACGCTTTTACTTATTCAACCCATGATTTTCAGATTTTCTTCACTAGTAGATGGTCTTGCATATTTGAGAAGGGGAAATATATAAGCTCACCATATTCACTAATTTTTACTTTGGGTTTTGGATTTTGCGTGCTTTGGTTTTCATTCTTACTTGGTTGTACTTGCTCAACTCTTTTCCCAGTTTGGGCTCTATATGTTTGCCAACAGGCCCACCTGAAAAGTTAATGGTTTTTTTTTTTTTTTTTTTTTTTGAGTTTTCATCTCTAGTTATACTTTTGTAAAGGAAAACATCTAAGCATTTTGTCAATGTAAAAGTGTCCTCGTATATGTTTCAAGTAGTAAGCACTGAAGGTAGTTCACATATATATTTCCTTTGATGTTCCCTGCAGATTATGCCTAGTTGAATCTGATTTGGTTCTGTACACACTGAAGGTATCTACATACCCAACTATGTATTAAGTGCTCAAAACATGGCACCAAGTTCCAGATTTCATTTTCAATTGTTCTTAGGAATATGTTGAAATACTTTTTTTGTGATAGAAATCAAAGAATGATGTAATTGCAATGTTATAAGGCAAAATTTGGTTGTATTAACCACGAAAGTTTCTATCGTGTTTCTGGTCATATCCTGTCAGTTTCTTTGATGCTTAAATTAGACTTGTGATGCCCTTTTTAGTTAATCTTTCTAGTGGTCAGCCAAAAGGAGAACTAATATTGTGGATGTAAAAACATAGTGACCTCCATTGGTGTGATGATTACTTTAATCTTTTGTTAGATGTACCCTAATTGTGTGTTTACAAATGACTTCTTATATCTGGAAATTAGTTACACTTATCATACTTATCCTCTTGAGCTCTATGCTGATTTATTTATTTTATTATTATTATATTTATTTTATTTATTATTATTTTTTTGATGGCAGGCTCTGGAATGCTTAGTGCGTTTGGCTTCAGTAAGGCGCTCATTGTTTTCAAATGATGCTGCGCGGTCAAAGTTTCTGGCCCATTTAATGACTGGATGCAAAGAGATCTTACAAGCAGGCCAAGGTACATGTCTTAGCTTTATATTGGACTATGCTCGTGTAGAATTATATTAGATGAACACCTTGAAATTTTAAGACATATGGCTGGTCAACTCGCTTGCCTAGCACTTTGACATGCCAAAATATGTTAACCATATTGACTGTAGAACTATATTAAGGTCAGCTGGCTTTGACTAAGCATTGGCATAATAACCTGTTTGAAACATCTAGTCGGTAATCTGGCAATTCATCTAATAAGGATTTAGGAGTACACATCATTGAAATGACTAGGAGATCATGCATGTAAGTCAGCTAATGACCATTGCAATTAACTATAGTTTCTCATCTTTTTGCATTTCGAACTATCTGTCATTTGGAGAACACAAAGGGTCCTCTTGGTGAGAGAATTATCAAAATAAGTGTTTCTCTTGTTCACATTTCAGTTCTTGTGTCTTCAACCCATAGTCACCGCTTGAGATGAACTACCTTCTTAAAACAGTTATTGGATTTGGAACCCCAATTGATGTCTTGAACCACATAATGATTAGTAACTAAACAATTGGTAGACCATTTGGAACGCATCTGAATCCACAACATGGAAACACAAATTCTGAAGTCACCATTTCCTTGAGATAGAATTTGATAGGTGGAAGCCCTTTTACCAAAAAAAAAATTTTTTTTTTTTGATAGGTGGAACCGGCAAACATATAGATACATTCCTTAAAGTTAGTAGTTTATGGCAGGACTGCATATTCGATTTTTAGCCCCATAAAATCACTAAGTGTAAAGAAATACAAACCCAGTGCCAAAATTTACTCGAACCTATTTTATAAAAGCACAGAGCATACACATAATCTGCTGGCCCAAAACAATATTTTTTTTTTTTTTTTTTTTTTTTTTTTTGTTTTTTTTTTTTGTTTTTTTTTTCTCTCCTATAAACATGGGTTCTCAATATTGATTTTACTAGATACTGTAAAATCTGAGGCGTTATGAGATAGGTCAAAACATTTTCTCTTGGTATGAAGGTGCATATTAATTCGGGATGAGAACATTTGTGCTTGCTAGATTAGCAACAACAAAAAACACTAGTGCGAATTATTTATAAAATAAGAAGATAGCCTTGGTAGTAGCCAGTAGTCTGAGTATTATTGCTTAGAAGGTGTATTCTGACATTTTATCTGATCTGATGAGTTGGAAGATACATAATTTGCATCTGGGAGCATTGTAGGTAATACATATTGTGTTATGATGTAACTTCTCATTTCAGGTGAATTGTGATAGTTTGCAATTCATTTAGTTATACTGATTTGATGCATGAGTTATTTATCATCATTCATTGTGTTGCTTCGAGGGCACTCTGCATGTTTATAACTTTTAAAGACAAACTTAATGGAGGCATGTAGCTATATGCTGTTTGAAGTTAATCTTAATATTGGAAGTCATTTTAAATGCGGCTTGATCTTCGCGAATCAAAATGTCATGATATAATTCACTTTGGGACCATTATGCTTACGAAACTCAACCTGAATAATGATTTTGTTTATATCTTACGAGCAAGTGATCAGGCTTAGGTGATTTTACTGTGACTTTAGTCTACTTAGTATCCTTCATTTTCTGTCTGCTTTTAGCTTTTAAATTTTATTTCACATAATCTAAAATGCTCTTTGTGAATCCATAACCAGGTCTTGCTGATCATGATAATTACCATGAATACTGTCGTCTTCTTGGACGATTTAGAGTAAATTACCAGGTGATAATTTTTATTATCTGCATATCAAATAACTCGCAAGTTCTGAGTTACCATTTATCATGTTTAGTCTTTACATATGTACTATGTTTTGTTCTTACATCATTGGGCTCATATTTATTTCATTTAAATGTGAAGTTGTAAACCTACTGTAGTAGGTACGGTACGTGTGTCTTGTGCTTCCTTGTGCTTCAAATTAGTTGAATGAGCGAAATATTTAAAATACTTTGGCCTTATAGAAGAGAGTATGAAAAATGTATTTTGTTTAATTTATTCCTTCTTTGAGTAGAACGAAGTTGCATGTTTAATTCTCCACGTGTAACTGTTAATATGCTTTATATTATCTGCATGGAATGGGACTTTTTTGAAACATCGCCATATTACCTGTTGCTTCCAAAAAAGGCATTTCTTCACTAGTAATAGAAATGCTTTGATCAATAAAGCTTCCGGATTCTTTTTTCTTTCAATTTGGTGCACCAGTATCCTTAATTATTTAAACATACTTTTCTTAATAATTTCATCTGTGGTGATGGTTGCAGCTATCAGAACTTGTGAATGTGGAAGGCTACAGTGATTGGATACGTTTGGTTGCAGAGTTTACACTAAAATCATTACAGTCATGGCAGGTTAGCTTAATGTTTACTACTTCAGATAATAGGATTCAAGACTGCTCTATGAACTATTTCCAACTTCCTTTCCTTCACTAAAATTAACAATAGATCTCTAATTGCATATTAGTATCAAAGCAAATTATTATTATAATTCTCCTCACAGTGCCTTTTTTTTTATCTGAAAGTAATATTTCGAATGCCGGCCTTTCCAGAAAAAGGGATATTTTGAATGGTGGAATAGCCTAATTTTTTGTTTAAAATGTTATTCATATAAGTGAGATAAGAGATCACAACGGCTCATGAACATATGTATGCTAATAATCCAAATGACCATAATGATTTAAACTTAGCACGAGGAAAAGTGGGCATATATAGATTGTGTTTATTTCTGGAACTAAGATAGTATTTATATTCAGATCTAGTATGGTCACAATTATTATTATTTTTTCTTCATGATTTCTTATTTACTTGATGACTCTTGCAGTGGGCTAGTAGCAGTGTATACTACCTTTTGGGACTCTGGTCAAGGTTGGTAACATCTGTGCCCTACTTGAAAGCTGATGCACCTAGCTTGCTTGACGACTTTGTACCAAAGATTAGTGAAGGTTTTATTACGTCAAGATTTGATTCTGTACAGGCATGTGGCACATAGTCCTTGAAGTTTGTGTTTTATGTTTTTTGAAATGATATCATTTCTCTTGTTGTAGTTATCATAGGTTATAATGTCTTGAGTTTGAGATGTAGGCTACTGCTCAAGATGACCTATCTGAGAATCCTCTCGACAATGTAGAGCTTCTTCAAGACCAGCTTGACTGCTTTCCACATCTTTGCAGATCTCAGGTATAAATCTTCATGTACTTGAATTAACATAAAAATAAAATCATATAAATGAGTCTCAACTGTTAGCTACTCACTTAATCGTTCTTATTTTTTCTTATTATTATATTTTTGTGTTTTAGTATGAAAGAAGCAGTTTGTTTATTATAAACATTGTGGAACCCATTCTGCAACTCTATACGGTATGTGTTAGTTCATATTGCATTTCCTTCAAATATGTGGCATCTTGTTGATGGGATCTGCGCAGGTGTTCCATACCTGATAATCAAGTTTTGTTTTCTGGATGCATTTATTTACAGGAAAGTGCACAACGTCAGATCAGTGATAAGAACGAACTGGCTGTTGTTGAAGCCAAATTAGCTTGGATAGTTCATATTGTTGCTGCTATACTGAAGATTAAACAATGTAGCAGTTCCAGGTATCCAAAATTAAGTTGTGAGCGAATGTTCTTTTTTACATGGCTGGAAACAGTTGTTCTTCGACCATATGTAACATGCTTTTACTTTTTCTCTCAACAGCGATTCCCAAGAAGCAATTGATGCAGAACTATCAGCTCGTGTTTTGCGTATCATAAATGTCACTGATAGTGGATTACATAGTCAGGTACAGCAGCTACGAGCTAATTCTGATAGATTATGAACTTTACTATGTAGTACTTCTTTTTCACCACAAATAATATATTTAGATTTTATTTAATTATTCAATCTGATTGTTTTTTAGACGTTCAATCTGATTTTTCATTTATCTGAATTAGTTTGGTGCCCTTGCTAGAAGTATCTTGTAGGAACTAGTGTTTGTCTTAGAATTCCTGATGCAATAGAGAAACCAAGTTTCACCTATTATTACTTATATAATAAATTTATATCTCCTGGCAGAGATACGGTGAACTTAGCAAGCAGAGACTTGACCAGGCAATTTTGACGTTTTTTCAACACTTCAGAAAATCTTATGTCGGAGACCAAGCCATGCATTCTTCTAAGGTAACGGATGAAATAATTGCTTTCGGTGCATAATTTTAATCTGTTCTAGTTTAGTCACAAAGCGTTTGATATCTGTTGCAGCAACTCTATGTCCGATTATCTGAGCTGCTTGGACTGAATGATCATCTTCAGGCATTAAATGTGATTGTCGGAAAAATTGCAACAAATCTAAAGTGTTATGCGGAGGTACTTAATCTCCCTTGTTGGTTGGATCTGCGGGAAAATTATTGTACTGTTTCTCATTTGTTCAAACTGACAGAGTGAGGAAGTTATTGATCACACCCTAAGTCTGTTTTTGGAACTTGCATCTGGGTTAGTTTTTTTTAATCCAATCTTTATATAGTGCGTGGTGTGTTTGTGTAGGGAATCCTCTCATTTGTGAGATATGTTTTCTTGCAGATACATGACAGGAAAGCTACTCATGAAGTTGGACACTACCAAATTCATTGTTGCGAATCATACAGTAATTCTCTTTCTGTGTTATTGGTGCTCTATTTTTGTTAGGCCCGTTTAAGGTTTCACCTCTTCATATGGCCACTAATTTAAAAAATTCAGCATTGTCCTTATTCAAAACTTCTAATCATAAATCACTTTTATCAACTTCAACTAATCATTGAGATCTTTTCAAGTATTCCTAGCCATAGGATACCTAATTTAGTCATTAGGAAGAGTAATTATATAAAAGTTTGGTATTATTAAATTTTTGATTATCTATCTGTTGAACAGCAAAAAAGATAGTTTTGATTTCATGTGTCTAATTTATTTTTCATATATTAACATGAACCACTTATGAGTCTGTATATGTGTTTGCTGAGTCCCCGCTTATATTAAGCGTTAGAAGGTCAACTTAAGGCTATCTCTTAAGAGTTTTTAGAACCCGTCATTCCATTTTCATGATTTTAAAGTGCAAAGTCCTTCAAACCTAACTTATATAATAACTCATTTTTATTTGTAGAGGGAACACTTCCCTTTCCTGCACGAATATAGAGGCTCTCGCAGTAGAACAACGTTTTATTACACCATTGGGTGGTTGATTTTCATGGAGGACAGCCCTGTTAAATTCAAGTCTTCTATGGATCCACTATTACAGGTATCCTCCTCCTATCACCGTCTTAAATAGTTTGAGATCTAAGGTCTGTTCTTCACTATCTCTATATGTTTACTAGCTATTGTGCGAGCTGATGCATTGTGTTTGTCCATTGAGCAAACAAACATACTTTTTATCTATTTTCAAAGAAACAAAAGAAATTGGAGAAGTCAATTTTTTAAAAACAGATGTTACTGTGTTGTGCACAATTTTAACTAATGGTGGTGAGAGAAGGGCATAATATTCTGCCATTTATATGTAATCCTCTAATCCGAAATGTGTTGTTCCGTTGTGATCCATTTCGTGAACCAGCACACTTTCAGTGCATTAGTAAATAATACCTTAAACCTATAACCTCTATATATAGTCATTTCTAGGCTTTGGTGATCTATACAAGGGAAATATATAAGATCCGGAAGAACATATATGGTCCAATCTACATGACATAAAAATTATATCATCCATGTATGTTTAAAATATTCTAATTGAAGTTTTAAGTAATTTATGCATGTAATTTGATGTTATTCTCTTTGAGTTGGACTTGAGTCCTGTATCAGGTAGTCATAGTCATGACTGGGGAGTGCCCACTGCCATAAACTTCAATTGTTTTCTCCAAGTTCTGTTATCACTTCTTTATTATCGTTTTATCCCCAGTTTTTCATGTTATTTTTCGTGGTTCTAGGTTTTTATCAATCTGGAGTCGATCCCTGATTCTATGTTTCGTACTGAGACGGTAAAATATGCATTAATTGGTTTAATGAGGGATTTAAGAGGAATTGCAATGGCCACGACTAGGTTGGGTTTCTTTACTATATATATTTGTGTTATTTTCTATTGCTATATGTATTAATGACACTATATTTGATTAATTCTAGCCGAAGGACTTATGGACTTCTATTTGACTGGTTATATCCTTCTCACATGCCAATCCTTTTAAAAGGCATCTCACACTGGGCAGATACACCAGAGGTAAGCTCACAAACATTTTTATCTAGAGTAGAGTAATCATTAATTCGTGGTCTCATTTTTATCTGGATGTACTCATAATTTTCAACAAAAAAGCCTCTAGGATAGGCTATGTTTTATATATTTGTATCATACACCTATATAAAAGGGCCCATCATTAAGAAGCGGACTTATTAAATCCATTTCTTTCCTCTTTTTTTGCATATTTTCTTTAGGAAATTTTTTCTCACTTGCTTGTAGTCTTGATTTTCTACATGTGAGTATGTGACTGAAATCAACTTGGTTTGCAAGAGATGAGCAACTGATAATATTATGGAGAGAGCTCTTACAGCAAACTTGTTGCACCTTTCTGTCAGATAGGAGTTCTAAAGGAACAATATTTTTAAGGTCTTTAACATGTTACTTGTACAAAAAGTATTGGCGGAACTTGATTTCCCTTGAACATCGGGATTTAAGGGGAGCAAACTCATCTAGAAAAACAAAAAATCTGATTTATGTACAGAAAAATATGAACATATTAATACTGGATGAAAATGAAAGTAATAGTACATTCATGTAGTAAGAGCGAATAAATATCTCAATGGTGAATATGATAGTTAACTGGATTTGCATTTATGTTCATCCACTAACTGAACTTGGAATAGGTTCATTGCCAGTATCAAGTTATTTATATTGTTTAAACCCATTAAAGATGTTATTATGGTCCTTACTTGGCTCACTCCAAGTTATAGTTTAGCTTGTTTTGTGTAAGGTGGTTGGAACTCAAGATCTAAAACCTATTTATTAAGCAGTATTTTCCGAGTTATAAGAAAGTAATGACATGAACGAACAACCTCTTTAAAGTAAGTTAGGATGATTTGGAGGGATATCAATAAGTGTAATAGCTGAAATGACTAGCTACGAAAGGTCCACTTGTATTGATTTTGAACTACCTTGACAGTGTGTGGTTTTGTCATCAGTGTGTTTCTATGGTTGATTGCATTCGTACCTGGAAAGACAACTCAATGAATTGAAAGCCTACACATCCTTATTTTCTGAATTATATAGTTTTACAACCATGATGACTGTTAATATGCCCGACAATGATTATGACCATCCGTCAACCAAAATTGACACAAACAGATAAACCGGTAACTATCCTTAGACTGGTGTTGAGCTAAACAATCCATTGAGGCATATAGGAAGTAAACTAAAGTTAAAACCACGAACTCAGTTGGTTGGATTAATCTCAGGTACTTTATAATTGCCATGGACAAATAGTTGAAAGTTGATAATGCATATGATGGATATCAGAGTGCTGATACAAATCCTCAAAGCATTGTATTTACTTTTAATGAAGATGCTTGGCTTTTTGTCTTCCCCATTTTGGTGCTTATTTAGTTTTTCTTTCTACTTATATATCGGGCCTGATACACGTTACACAAGGCACATTTTCTTAAAGCATCAAAAAACCACAGATACAAAGATGATTTCTTGAATTGTAGTTAGATTTGTGATGATATCTGTTTGGCATATACAGGCACTGGAAGTTTGATGACACAGAGGATGGGTGTCTAGTACTGATTTGAACACTTAAATCCTTGTAAAAATATTCTTTGAACATTGAACATATTTTGAACATAGAACATAGAACAAGTTATTAAAGATGAATATTAATGAATGGATGTTTAGTTCTGATTCGAACTTTAGGACCCTTGACGATGTTCAGGATACAAAGTTTTAATGCATCGTGTAACTTGTTTATGGGGATATGACCCTTTTTCTTTCTATAAAAAGTTTATTACTCTGTAATTAGTCTTTGTAGTTGAATATTTGACAGACATAAAAATGTACTAACCTATTGTTCTTTCCAAAATAGGTATTAACACAGTTTAATATTGCAGGTTACCACCCCATTGTTGAAGTTTATGGCTGAGTTTGTTTTGAATAAGGCTCAGCGTGTAACTTTTGATTCCTCTTCTCCTAACGGGATACTTCTTTTCCGAGAAGTTAGCAAACTCCTTGTGGCATATGGATCAAGGATCTTATCTATGCCTAACGTTGCGGATATATATGCCTACAAATACAAGGGGATATGGATTGCATTGACTGTTCTTTCAAGGGGTAAATAACCTACAATTTAGTTTCTGCTTTTGATATTCTGTATTAGCAAAGCTTGTAGGATGCCTGATTTTAGAATCGTATATGCATTATGTGTTGGTTCTCTTGTGTTTCACTGATAAAAGCTCCAAATATCTTTCTGTAGCCACTTGAATCTTTTACTAGGGTTTTTTTGGCCATTTTTTCTCTTTCTCCGTAACAATTTATAATGTTTCTCTCTTTGAGCCTTCTAGTGCAGAACTTGCAACTACTATAGTACTTTCAAGGAGATATTCTTCTTGCTTTAAAATATGTTCTCTGTCTTGGTGCAAAGTGCATTATGCCAATCTTTTCCTGTCAAGCCTCACTTTCCTCCTAAACCTTTTTAATCATTTCTTTTATAGTTTTTAAGCAATAAGGTGTTGGCTGTGATGTGTGTATACATAACACACACATGGGATATATGGTAAATATTGAAATTTCTAGCTAATAGGTCTGATTCAATCTGATTGTATATTTTTGTTTCTAATTCTTTGTATCCTTATGGTTATACTTGATTGTAAGCTTACTAACAACAATGTTTTTGAACTATATGACAGCCCTTGCTGGAAACTATGTAAATTTTGGTGTGTTTGAGCTGTATGGAGATAGAGCTCTTGCCGATGCACTTGGCATTGCTTTAAAGATGACCCTGTCAGTTCCTTTAGCAGATATTTTGGCTTACAGGAAGGTATGCTGATTTCTTTTTTTTTTGTTATTTATTTTTTATTATTATTATTTTTTTTTATGGTGCTGGGACCTGTTAATTATCAAATTCATTGCCAACATTCACTGAAATTAAAAAATCTCTTAAAGCTGCCTGCACTCATTTAATGCCTTATTTTTTGTGTGTATTTTGTAGCTTACAAAGGCATATTATGCATTCTTGGAAGTTCTATTCAACAGCCATATTATTTACATGTTAAACCTGGATTTAAACACGTTCATGCATATTGTTGGCTCGCTAGAATCTGGATTAAAAGGCCTTGATACAAGTATCTCAACTCAGGTATTAATTAAGCTAGTTATATTATACTCAAATAATGCATCTTGTTTTTTTTTTTTTTTTTTTGTGTGTGTGTCTGTTGTCAAACATGCTTAATTGAATACAGTTTAAAAAATTGATAGAAAGGTGTTTTACTTTTATATAAATCAAAGAAGAGTTACTAAAGAGATGTGTTTATCTTGTCAGGCTGCATCAGCAGTTGATAACTTAGCTGCTTTCTATTTCAACAACATTACCATCGCCGAGGCACCAGCTTCACCTGCTGCAGTCAATCTTGCTCGGCATATTGCTGAGTGCCCAACATTGTTCCCAGAAGTAAGATTTTTTCAGCATACCATTTTGCATATAGTAACTAAACTCCGAAAATGATATAAAATATGTAGATGGTACAGTAAATGTTTTCCTTTATAAATAGTTGTAGCGATTCATTGTTCTTGAAGGAAACTCATATTTGTTGGGTCTTCTTTTTATTTTTTACTCACGTACTTGCTGTCTTGATTAATATGTTACATCCATTTTATAGATATTACTTGGGCTTCTTCATCTTAGCAGCAGTTCTTATAACTGAATATCACAGCCACTTAAAATTCGACTGGACCTTTCCTTCTGTCTACCACCTATGAGTATCATGCAATCTAGTAACAAATGCCATCAACAAAGTACTAGGTTTAGGCACCAAGTATGCCCTGCCAAAACTAATGGAATGAATAAAGAAGGCAAAAGAACACAAGAAGGAATAACATTACTTAAAGTTAATTTCTACAGTCAAGATTACATGTCTCTCCATTTATTTTTTTAGGTAGAGGTAATTTCTAGAGAACAACTACAAACCATTAGAAGCCTTTGATTCTAGAAAAACCTATGCATTTCATGGATTGTGACACCAGCTTCCTTGGCACTTCTTTTAAACAACCTAAGCTTTAAAGGAGAATATATATTATAGCACAGACAACTTATCAAGACTTAAAACTATCAGATTTTAACTGGAAGAAACTTGACGTAAAATTTAGGATTTGGATAAGGCCATTATGGATTAGGTTCATAACGTTTGGACTTTGAGTTGATTATCTATTTTGATTATCTTTATTGATTATCTATTTTGATCTTGGATATTTGGATAAGGCCATTATGGATAAGGCCATTATGGATTAGGTTCATTCCTGCTGATAATCTTTATTGATTATCTATTTTGATCTTGGATATTTTTAATCTAGTGATTGTGGTTCCTTTATCTGTTACATTCTCCACAAATACTGCTTAATCTTGAATCTGCATATCCTTGATATGGACTTCACTACTCTTTTTTATCTTTAACATCAGTTAGTTTTACAGAAAGTCCTGCAAATCTTGCATATGCTGATCTCTCATTTGGTTTTCTCTATTTTGTTAATCTCCTCAGATACTCAAGAGTTTGTTTGAAATTGTTTTGTTTGAGGATTGTGGGAATCAGTGGAGTCTTAGCAGACCAATGCTGAGCTTGATACTAATCAATGAGCAGGTATGACGCTGCCTTGTGATTACCACTTTATTTCTTCCTTTGTTTTAAGTAGAGATCAGTCGACTCTAATACTGGTTCTCCTTTTAGTACATGATAATCTTGTACACTATTGTGTCTATGGGTACTATTTGGGTTTTATCGAACTGAATGCCATCTAATTGCAGATATTTTCGGATCTGAAAGCTCACATCTTAGGTTCACAGGTTTGTGCCTTTTTCTCTGTTTATGCATCAAGTTTTCTACTGGCCTAAAATGCTGAATTATGACTAGCTAATTAACAAGATGTTAATGAGTTCACGTTATCGTTACTAAAAAACTTTGCATACTTATTTACACAATCATTTATGTTTATATTATTTTCTGGTGGTCATGCTTTATCGTGAGCTTGTCTACATGGTACTATATGTATTATGTCTCCCTCTATTCCATCAGAAAATGATCTATATGGCTTTTAGCTTTCTCAAAACTACATGGTTACCAAATACATTACTGTCTTATTCAGCGTTAAGTGAAACAAATTATATCCTATAAGAAAGGTGTATGATCTGGAAACTAGTCAACTTTTTTTAGTCCCTTGCATGTAGAGATTTTGTTATTTGCCAATTTAGGTAATTGGATCTCAAACGAGTCAATCAGGTACAATATTTTATAAGTTGTTAAATGGGTTGAAAGTCTTCTGAAGCGTATTTGAGTTACATAAAGTTATGTTGCTTTTTTTAATTTAGAAATCATATATAATGCATAAATATATAAAAAAGGCAAAAAAATGTTACGGCTATACCTACTAGCAGTTCATGGAAGACCTCATGAAGTTGGATGATAACAATATTATTGAATACTTGAAATAACTTGATTTGTGTGATATTGCAGCCAGCGGATCAGCATCAGCGGCTTTCTTTGTGCTTTGACAAACTAATGGTTGATGTCTCTAGAAGCTTGGATTCCAAGAACCGTGACAAATTCACCCAAAATCTGACCATTTTTAGACACGATTTCCGTGTCAAGTAAGATTCAAGCAGCATCTCCTAGGTTTGGTGTATCAACACCTGTATAGAAGTAATCCTTTGCATTTAGAAAATGAAACATGATCCAAAAGATCTCGTGAATGTCGAGATGTTGGGTGTTTGCAAGGTGTAGTGTTATTGTTTTGTACAGCCCTCCTATGGAAAGAGGAGAATAGTGTTTGAAGGTATTTGGTTGTATCATATCGTATTAATGATGGTAAAGATGAATAGAAGTTTACTTGATTTGATACCTTAACATATATTGCATTTTTGAATGAAAGATTCGAGTTTTAACCTCTTTTTGCTGGTCATTTCATGATGTATGCCATCTTTTCTTCAAGCTTTTTCTTTTGTTAGGGGTATCCAAATCGGATTTTGTAAAATTAGGTGGCCCTGAGGATTGAACATTACGGTTGTGATAATAATTGTAGTCTCTAAAAATGGCCTATTATTATTTTCTTTTATAGAGCAGTTTAAAAATTGGTTTGGTTAAAAAAAACGATTATAGATCAAAGGGGGTTACTTATTAGTGCCTTAGAAGTCATCAATGAATCAATTAACATAAAAAAACGAAAAATAATAAAAAATTAGTACAGAAATGAAAAACATTTCTAAGTTGCCTAAAAAGAAGTTTCTACACTAGGTGATCACTGTGGGCAAATGTTAAACAATTTGCTGATGTTTAGCACCAACTATATGAGCTTCGATCTAGTTTCGTTTTCTTTTTACATACGGGTTTATATATTTTTTAGAAAGTCAAACTTACACACACTTAGAATATATACATTCTTATTGTAAAATTTTATTGGGCTTATAGCTATTCATCCTAATCTTTAGTAACAAGTTAGGGTTTTTCTTATGAGTCTTATATATACCTCCTAATTGTATCTATGATGACAACATAGAATTATCTCTTCCTCCTCTCTTGTTCTTGTGTTCTTATTACTCCGCATTATTCTCTATATTTATAACACGTTACAGCACGAATGTCTCAAAAGAAAGAACTAACGGACGATCACCATTATCATTGAGTAAACCACTCGGCATTCACGATTCAGTTCCGTAAGGTAAGTCTTTGAACTCCAATATATTAATTTAATGTTACGTTATTCTTTGAAACTCCAAATGGGTCGAGAACAATAAATGTGGTTAATATTTTTATCTGAAGTTTCAATGCGATTAATATATTTTTGAGTAAAGTCCAAAATACATCCCTATGGTTTGTCATGTGTCTCACTTTATATCCTTGTGCTTTTTTTTGGGCACAAAACCATCCCTCCGTTAGTAAAGATGGCACAAAACCATCCCTCCGTTAGTAAAGTCAGTCAATGAGGACTAACGGTGCAAATTATTTCTCCGTTATCTCCTAACGGAAGAGAGAATATTTGCATCGTCAGTCCTAAGGACTAACAGTGCAATTTATTTTCGGAAATAAATTGCATCGTTAGTCCTAAGGACTAACGGTGCACAATTTTTTTGGAAAATAAATTAAAAGGGGGCCAACAAGGTTCGAACTCGGGTCTGGAGCCCCAAAATGAACGCCCCAACTGTTATTATACCAAACAAATTATATTTAACCACCCACCACCCACTACAACCACCACCGCCACCTCTATCACCACCACCCACCTCCACCATGCACCGCCACCACCACCCCACCCTCCACCGCCGCCACCCACCAAAACCACCACCACCACCTCCACCCACCACCACCATCACCGCCCCTACCACCACCCAAAGCCAGCACCACCCACCTCCACCACCATCACCGCCACCCACCCATTTGGGTGGTGGGAGTGGTTGTGGTTTCGGTGGATGGTGGTGGGTGGTGGTGGGCGGTGGAGGTAGTGGCGGTGATGGTGGCGTTGGGTGGTGGTGGTGGCGTTGGGTAGTGGTGGGTGGTGGTGATGGTGGTGGTGGTTGGAGGTGGCGGCGGCGATTGTGGTGGGTGGCGACAGTGGAGGTGGATGGTGGTGGCGGTGGTGGTGGCGTTGGGGGGTGGTGGTGTGTAACACCCCCAAAATCATAATATTGCGGAATCATACACTTTGGGTGCTACTAAATTGATAATCACAACACAAGATATAGAGAACGGATTAAAAATCCGTTTTAAAATACATTACATTTTTAAAGTCATGTTGTCTTATATAAAATTCATTTCAAATAAAATGTAGTCCATTTAGCAAAGTGGTCCCAAATTTCAGAGTTAACGCAATAATAAAAACATTTTCATCAATTATTATGAGCATCGCCATGCCCTGCCTTCAGTAAACACACCTCAGTTTCCTGAGAAAAACATGCTAAAAGTCAGCTAACGCTGGTGAATTCATAGGTTTAAAGTAATTAACACATATGGACCATAACAATATTCAGCAAACAATTCAGCAATAACACACTATCCCGCTATGCAAACACTAAGCCTCATCTAACCGAACTAGACATAGCAGCATGCCAAACTGGCATTAGCAAATAAAGGGGTGCCCGCGAGTGTTAATCCCCAAACACTCGGACTATTTGCATATGGTATACGTTCGCATTGACTATGCCGAGCCAACCGAACGGGGGTGTCATCCCCAATAGATCTATTTATATCACACGGTTTCCCAGAGGGAATTGACGGTTGATGATAGTGGGCGCAATGGGATTCAGCTAAACTTAGGTTTCTGCATACAAGTGTGTTTAAAAACAAAATCCATTTTTGGTCCATGAAAACAGTTTTGCATGTTTCTCACCCCAAGCTTATAAAACAAATCGTATAAAAATATGGGGCTATAAACTCACCTTAAAATAATAGCAACCTGCTAATCAATCAACAAAACAGTGCAACCGCTCCGACACGCAACCTAAACCAGTATGGTAAGTCTTAGCGAAATATTCGTGTCTTATATGTCTTTACTTCAATTGAAAAATTTACGTGTGACCAGTGCTCGTGTATTTCTTGCTTGCTGTGTGATAAAGTATATTTCAAAATGATTTATCATATGTAACTCTTGGTGGTGGCTCATGGTGAAAGTGTACGGTGGGAATACGTGTGACAGAACATCCGTACTAGTATTCATCGTTAAATTTCGTAGTAATATATATATATTATATATATATATATATATATATATTATATATATATATATATATATATTATATATTTATTGTTAAGGTTAATAATTATGTATTTAATTAATTAGAGTTATAATTAATTAAATAGGTTTTGAGAAATTAATAAAATAATAGTGTTATTGGAGGAATATTATATTATAATTATTGTTTATTATTTATAATATAATTTTAATTATAAGAAATTTGGAATAATTGTTAAGTATTTAGAAAATTTAAACAAGTTAAGTATTTTTATCAAAAATACTCTAAGTGTTGGAATTTTAGAAAAATTGGGCATGACCCATTCGTTTATTCAAATGTTTCCATTTTCTCATGTGTTGCAATTTCCTCAAATAACTCGTTTCGTTAACTATATTTGCAAAGTTTGTTCGTAATATATATTTTAGTCGTTATAAGTATATTTATCGTTATTGTCACTTTTAATTATCAATAATAGATTTCGATACAAAGTCAATATTTAGTCAATACACCTTCAAAAGTCAAAAAAGCCAACATTTATAAGGATTTGGTCAAAATTTCATTTATTACCCTTTATGAGACTAACGCGTCTCAAAACAAGTCCAAATTAGTTTTAATTATATATATATCGCATCGTTAAGTAAAATATATATAATGGGTCGAAAAATATTTCAAAACTCATTTTTGTCACCCGACATACTCATTGGGCCAAAAATCATTAAATGAGCCCAATAGTTCAAATTTTAGTCCAAAACCATTTAGCCTTTTTAATTTACGGTATATATATCGTTAGTTTGCTAAAAATTAATTTAACACGTTCGTTACTCCGTTTGGTCAAAAAGTCAAATGTGGCCAATTTCTTGTTGGGCTCGGCCCAACAGTCCACGCACCATCAATATACCCAAAATTATATATTTAGCCCATTATTCCTATTTAGTGTTTATTAGTTACGTAACGAATTTTAATTATATCAATTAAGCACTTATAATTAAGTTATTAAGTCAAAAAGTCAATCATGACCAAAATTTAATGGGTTCGACCCATATAACACCGTACGACCCATATTCATATTTTTATAAGCTAAACACAATTAGTTATGGCTTATTAAATAAGCTATTCAAAATAAACTTTTAAGCATTAATTCCACCATTTCACCACTTGAGCCAAAATTTTATGTTTTTCAAAACCTCAATAGTTTTGTAATTTTATTATGGCCGATCCATATATATAGCCATGTAAATGTATATATTGCCTTAATCTCGCGTAATTAACACTAATCACCTTTGTATCATCAAACTAGTACCATATACAACAAGATTTACCACACAAGCAAGAAATACTCTAATTTGTACAAAAACTTCATATATGTCGAGCACTATATAAATAAATAACAAGCCCTAGCTTTTTTATTTTAACAAAATATACACATTTAACACTTTGTAACATCATTAGACATCAAATGAACATGAAATCAACAAGATTAGAAAAGTTTTGATGTTTCCTTACAATGGTTGAGTTTTAAAGTGAGGTAGGAGGAAGCAAGAACAACCCAAACTTCACCAAATTTTACCAAAACACGTTCTAATTAACCCGAAACTCTTGAATATACACCCCGATTAGCTTGAACTTCAAAAAAAATTTATGAATCTTGGAAATTAAGTGTGTGCCGTGAGTTTTGGTAGAAAAATGATCTAGGAAGTGTTGGATGATAAGAATGGATAAGTAAATTTGTTTGTGTAGCATTTTAGGTAATGACTTATTATTTATAAGATAAATTTGAGTTAGTGCTAAGTTTTTGTCATGTAATGGGGGAGAGTTATTTGGGCCGGCTAGAGGACAAGAAAAAGGAGGGGGAAAATATTTTTACCCCTTGTTGGTGTATCGTGTGTCGGTTTGAGCTTAAACGTTATCGTAAAGTCCCGG
This sequence comes from Artemisia tridentata subsp. tridentata, assembly GCA_021014915.2. Taxonomy (NCBI): domain Eukaryota; kingdom Viridiplantae; phylum Streptophyta; class Magnoliopsida; order Asterales; family Asteraceae; genus Artemisia; species Artemisia tridentata. The sequence goes on from CP139505.1 coordinate 235,915,309, forward strand.
TTTGACGTTTTTGGACACGTATACGTAAAATAAAGTTTTTATCCACGTTTTTGTCAGAAATGTAATAAAATATTATTACTGACTCAAAAATATTTTTATTTGACTGCTACCATATGTACTGTGCTGTCGGTACGCGTGTGCGGTTGCTTTTCAGTAAAATGTGAGAAAGCTCTCAGTTAATTACGAAACTTGTCAGTAACTATTAGAAATAGAATAATTTATGCTTAATGAAAAAAATAAACTTTTTCTGCAATGACTGTAAGCTACAGTATGCGGAACAGCTCCCAAAAATGCTCAGAAACATGCAAACGCGCATAGAAATGCTCAGCTTAAAAATAATAAATACTCATTTATTATTAATTAACAACGTGAAAATTACCATTTGTCACATGGTGGCGTTGGGTGGTGGTGGGTGGCTGTGGTGGTTGTGGTGGGTGGCGGCGGTGGTGGTGGGTGGAGGTGGTGTTGGTGGTTGGTCTCATTTTAATTTATTTTCCAAAAAAAATTTTGCACCGTTAGTCCTTAGGACTAACGATGCAATTTATTTTCGAAAATAAATTGCACTGTTAGTCCTTAGGACTGACGATGCAAATATTTTCTCTTCCGTTAGGAGATAACGGAGAAATAATTTGCACCGTTAGTCCTCATTGACTGACTTTACTAACGGAGGGATGGTTTTGTGCCATCTTTACTAACGGAGGGATGGTTTAAAAATAAAAAATAAAAAAAAAAAACGGAGGGATGGTTTAAAAAAAAAACACGAGGATGTAAAGCGAGACACATGACAAACCACAGAGATGTATTTTGGACTTTACTCTATATCTTTTTTGTAAAGTAAAGCTAGGGTAGGGAATTGAGATTTGAGATATAGCAAACTTTCGTTTGCGAATAAATGTTCTAGTAGTTACAACTTTATTGTTCTCATAAATTAATAATAAGGAATAACGAATTTTTCGTTTGCGATAAGAGATGGTGGAGTCGTGGAGATGGTGAATCTTTAATTGATTCATCAATATATGTATTTTATTTTATGGTTAATCTTTAAAACATTCGTATAGTTTACAAGACCAATAGAACATTGTAGCTATTTATATTGTGACAACCCGAAAATTTCCACGTCAACAGTTATTTTCAAACTCCAATTTACGGCTTTGAAACTTAACAAGAGCACTTTTCACGTATAACTCTTTAATTAAATAAACATAAAACAAGAAATGTCCTTCTTCTGCACTAGGGCTTTAGGATATATTTAGTCCACAACGCTGCAGTACCTTGCTCCTACTCCGGTTCGCAATTTTTAAAACCCTAAAACAATTCACATTTTCTTTAATTACTTACGGTTGTCAATTCAACAAACGTATTCGTAATTTAACACCCGATATATCCAATTCTCCCAACGATTATTTCCAACATATTTTTATACTTCCGAAATGATTACCAAAGTTCCAAAAATATTTCCTGACACCTAAGGTAAATTCTTTATATCTTACATTTAATTACGTATAACTTTCGTTAATCACCAAACCAACAAACAATGCATATTTTAATACCCGATACACACAATATATAGACATTTGTATCAAAATTAAATATGCTACTTCTAGTTTTACAAGTGTGCCGCCCCCCCCCCTAGTTCCAGTTCCATAATTAATTATTAGACAAGAGTTACACAACATTTATTTAGCCAACACCATCCTTAAAACATGGAGCCCCAAAACACAAAAGGTGGCTTGACCAAGCCAATGTCCCCCCCTCCCCCATCCCCCATTCGGCCTAAACACATCAATCAAGCCAATGATGAAATTGACCCAACTATTCAAGCCTTGAAAACTCCCTAGTATAAATAAGAGTTCAAGTATCAATTTCTTGCACTAACTAGTTCAAGAGAAAAAATATATATATCCTCCCTTTTTTTTTACACATAAAGTCGACACTCATAGAGGAGCAAGGGAAGCAAAGATCTTGATTGGCTAATCCTAGTATAATTAGAATGCTTTAGTAAGGGTTTTGGAACAATAATATTGGGTTAATCAAGTGTCTTATATCCTCATCTCCTTTTGTAAGTGATCTTTACATTGTTAAACTTCATGCATTTCATGTCATAATGCAAGTTCAAGTGTATATACTTAGTTATCACTTTGTACATGTTGACAAATCTTTGTATCCACAACGATCTTTTAACAAAAAGCTATGTTTTAAACAAGTTTTGATCACAAGTAAACTAGTTGGTATAATCTCAACAAGAAAGTGAAGAGGAAAACATCATATATATATGTGTTAGTAAACTTGTGATTTTTACCAACCTTGATGATCATTTACGTGAACTCTTGAATATTGTTAAGTTTATTGTTAGATCACTTTTGTTATGTTGAGAAGTTGGGGGACGAACTAGGACTAGATTTGGAGTTGTTGTTAAGTGGTTATAATAGCTAGAAGATTTGGAAAAATAGTTTGACACATTTGATAATGAATCTGTCCCGTTTTGGTTAATACAGAAAAATCAGTAGTATGGTGACAAGTTTAGGCTAGGTACGAACTTCCCTAGACAAAGTAGAGAAATTGAGATAATTAAATCTCACCATGAATGAAACAATCTTCAATGCTTCCCCTTGACTTAAGATCTCCTTGAACATGTCACCACACATAAATAAGCTGCAAATCATATCTCTGTAGTCTTCTTCCCCTTTTTGTAATCATCTAATAGGGGATATGGAAAGATATGAAACTTTGATCGTCACTACCCCACATCATATATCAAAACTTCCAATCCAATCTTTCCAATGTCTTGAATTACCCTCCATGAAGAACACCAAAAAGCTTGCGAAAAATGAACTCAAGACAATAGAAATTTTAAACTAGCAGTATTAATAATGACTAGAAGTAGTAATGAAACACTTCCCCTTAAGTGGTGCATGTAGATGGTTAAACATTTAAACAATAAGCTTCCCCTGAAACCATTATGTTTACCATCTCTTGAATCTTCAATTCTGTAGGCTCTATGTAATGATTACTGATGAAGAAAAATGAGTATAACGAATTTGATGAAGAAGTAGAATAACCCAAACTTGTGTCTTATGTCTTGTACTATCCACGTGACTCCAAACTTATACTAACACCATATAAGTAGACCGCAATCTCTTGACAAAATCCTCATCTTTAATGAGACACTGAGCACTACAATGTAACTCCTTTAAGTGATAGCCAATGTGTGCATAGAGCATCATAAGAAAAATCACACGCTGCTAGAATTGTCAAGCTGTCGTCACCACCGTATAAAACAAACAAGTTATCTTCAAAGTGTAACACCCACTTTGAGATATGATAAGAACACGCACCTGTGAAACTCAACTACAACATCAAATAAGTGATAATCAACCTTCTTCGTAATCAATTAATCCAATAAACCAAATACGAGCCTTTTAAAACCTTTAAGAACATTTAAAACAAAAACCAAAAACTTCTTGTGTGTGTGAACCAATAACCTTCTGTGTATGTAAACCATCCAAACTTAGCCGAGAACCAACCTTCATGTACTGTTCAATATCGGATAATGCTAGCAGTAATAAAATCCTACTAGCAGTACCAACCAATAAGCATAGCAGTACAAAAAATACCGAGCAGCAGTAACGAATACCACTGGCAACATTAACCAAAAAACGCAGCAGTAGAAAATCTTTCTCGTAGCAGCAGTATGTTTTAAGGTAGCAGTAGAAAGTTTTCTTTGAGCAGTAGTAACCATCAGACCAAAACTCACTTGCGTCCAATCTTTGACTACAATTAAAATATACTCCGTATGATCTATTCAATCAGAAAGTAGTGAATTTAAATATATCATGTATCTGACAACGAACCACTCCACTGACCGACCAATTAAAGAATCCAAATTCTTCATACCACTTGAAAAAGATGACAAACCAGTAAATATTTATATTAAATTCATTCCATCGAAGAGAATAATATAAAACCCAATTTATAGCACCAACCGACCAATACATTAACTGTAATCTTGACTATGTTCCACCAATTCATAGTACGAGGTTAATTAAATTAGCCAATCACAACTAGCATCAACCCACAATTAAATTTGGTACGAGATTACTTCCACTTGCAAAAGAACCAAGCATAAGCGACAAACTAAATTAATAACTCACCGACCCACTTTGTCTTTGACCAATAGAATTGCGAATTGACAAACAGAATCAGGCTTTTATTGTACAAGGTGTATTAAATTCGAATAAAAAAGATGAAAAAGTAGTTCATTAATTCTTGCCAATTTGTATTATGTCGTCACATAACTGTAACAGATCGATACCCAAAAAAAAATAAATCCGTTGATACCTTTTAACATCCAGTTCGTACCTTCTTAAAAACTGCTTCTCTTCGACAGTAAACCTTGTAGATCCTAGATATCACGAGCCCCTTTCTCTGATACCACCTGTAGAATTGTTTATAGCTCGAGGTTGTTTAGACCTCATATTATCTAGGACACATAATATTGATACGCAGCGGAATAATAAACAAGAACTTCAAATATTATGAACAAGGTTTTTCTTTATTACCACAATTAGTCTCAATATAAAACGGTTACTCAATAGTAACATGGATCAAAGATCCTTGAGACTAAACTAATCTAGGCGTTTACAAGAACCACGCCTAGAACACACACAAACTCTTTTAGTCGACTACATCTTTTCTGTGTGCATAAACTAATGACCCATGTCCTCTTTATATACTAGAGCTTTAGGGTTTACAAGAGGAATCATAATACAATTAGGAAACTAATACAATTTGGAAAGTAAATATTCTTCTAGAATCTTCTAAATCCTCCATCTTTTTGTAACTTTCCTTCTTGTCACATTAAGTCCTTCATGTTTCATTCTTCTTGTTTTGTATCATCAAATCAATAATCCCAACAACGAGTGCTCTTCCCTTGTTCACATGCAGGACATAAGTGATCCTTGGAGTAATGAAATCTTGGAAGACCGTCAACTAGTTAGTGTCGTGCAAGTCCAGTCATGGTTTTGAAGTTCAAATGAGAAAGTCATTTGTGCCATAACCATGATTTTGTCGAAGTTGCTTTGGAAAGCAGACAGATTGGAGAAGAAGCAATCATATCAGACATAGAGATTGTATAAAGATTAGTTCCACGAGTTCCCGACATGAGATCATTTCCTTTTAAATCACAAACGAAACATGTTTTCTCCCGAAATGCTACTTCCAAATCCCCATCACAGAATTGACCGACTGAGAAAAGGTTGTGACCAACTTCGACGTAATATACACGACTAATTTCGATGTTACCATTTACATAGTCTCCATAGCCCATGATATCCGCAAAATGATCATTCCCGAATCTGACAGTACCAATGAACTTAGAAACAAAATTAACGAGTAGTTTAAGGTTTCATGTCATATGTCGGGTACAACCGCTATCAACAATCCAAAGAACAATTTAGATCACCTGCATCACATGAAGATGACGAAGATGGAATAGTGGTAAAAGTGGAACCCATAGAAGCAAGGGGTTTCGTTACAGTAGATGCACACATGTTTCTAAGTTTAGGTATCCACTTAAAACTAGGTGTTTTCTGTAGCCATTTTTGCCATATCCAACTACTTCATACTTTAGTCTTAGTGAAGTCAATAGGTAAATCCATTTTCTTAAGACTTGTTATTTCAACTATGGGTGCACTTAACGCAATTTCAGAAACTACTTTTGGCTCTTTTCCTAACGCAGACTTAGAAGCTATAGTGGGCCTAGAAAGAATGCCATTAGTATGTTTTCTAGCACGTAATAAGAGAGAACTAGCAACACAACGATCATGAGTCCCAAACATCATACTTTTACAACAAAAGATACAAGAAGCATTGACATTAGAAATGTTCAACGACTGAGCATTTGTTACATTGATATCAGAATTATAAGTTTTTAAGTTTGAATCTAAATCATATGCAACATGCGTTTTATTCAAAGTCCTAAGGTGATCTTCTACTTCATTATCTTCTAGAGGTCCGCTCCTACGTTTCCAGATCCTATTCTTCTTTCTGGTGCTCTTACGCTGTGATCTGCTAACGCTAGTAGTGGCTTCTAGTCCTGTAGAAGTGTAAGTATTCAAATTAGTGGGCTGGCTTTCCTTGGTATCTGTTTGCCTAGATGATGTTTTGACTTTGTACATTCCTGGTGCGATTACGTTTGTGTTTCCTAATTTCACTTTGTTAAGTGTACGTATTTTCTCTTCTAACTCACTAATGATGAATTGTTGATCTTGTAATTTTGCACCGAGTTCTCTATTTAAACAAACGGTGTCATTTCAATTTTCTCAACATTCAACATTTTCTTTCAAAAGTTGAGTACGTGTTGTTAATAAAAATAAACCTTAAATGTTTATTTATATTTTACGATCTTCTAATGTTTTGTCGATAACAAACGTAAAATCATTTTAACGAGATAAATAAAATATGTAAACGCTTTGAGCCAAAAGCTTACTAACTCATTTCATTAAACAAACCTTGAACACATTTAATTAAACAAGTTTACATAAAACCAAAACCATTTTATAAAAACACTTAAGTAAACTAGTAACTTACATTTTATAAAATACATGTTACTTGGAAATTAACTAGGAAATACTTGGACTATCCATGACCCAAAAACCTAGCCCATAACCCATAACCCATGGGGCTTGATCCATAACCCATTTGCATGACATCATGCATTACTTCATAATGGGTAAAACCCATGACCCATGACCCAAATTCCATAACCCATAACCCAAAGTCCATGACCCATGACCCAAGATGTCTTTGACATCATTCAGGACATCACTTGACCCATGGACCTTTACCTAAAACCCAAAACCCAGAATAGTAACCCAAAATCCGAACTGGTACTATAGAAGTGCATCTTGTTCTTTCTTCTTCTCAAAAGGGTGTTGTAGATGTGTTGAGTCATTAGGTGTAAAAGGACGTTGGATCCTTTAGCCTTGTAACAGATAAAGTGTAGGCGACGAAGGTTTGGCTTTACCTCGTGGAAAAGCCCGGTATCTAGCTTTGTACCGGATAAAGTGTAAGCGACGTTGTGAAGGCTTCTCCATCAAGTGAAAGGAGTTTGTGTTGTGAAGTGTTTACGAACTCTCGAGTAGGTGACTCGGGGAGTGGAGTAGGGCAAGGAAGGTGACCTTGTAGCCGAACCACTATAAATACTTGTGTTGTGGTTGTGTCTCTCTAACTCTATCTCGTAGTGAGAGGATCAAACACACTTAGGAAGTGTTAAGGATACTTTGAGTTTATATTAACAAGTATGCGGAATCTACTTGATAATACTTAGAAGGTTTGCTTGATGTAACAGTAACTAGACAATGTATGAACAATGAACAATGAATGTAACTCCAAACGATTCAATATTATTAGCAAATAATATGAGTGATCTCCAATATCACTAGGGTTACAAGACCTTGAATCTTAATAAAAACGTATTGATGTGTACGTCAACATCTAACCTAGGACCTCCTTTTATAGCACAAGGAGTCATTTACAAGATAAGTATCTACTCTTATAATTCTAACTAATTGTGATATACATACAATCTATTCCATACTTATCCTCTACACGTCTTCTAAAGCAGTATCATGCAGCAGTACCTTCATCCATACTAGCAGTACTAACTTGACAGTTTGTACTGTTAGTTGTCTTCAGTAGTCTTGAACATATACTAGCAGTTTGTACTGTTAGTGTTATTTCTAGCAGTACTAAGTCTTCAATCATTTAATTCCTAACAATCATCCCCTAAACGTGTGATTTACCCAAAATCATCAAGTTTCTGAATTAAATGAGTACCTTATGAGGATTGTGAGGATTCTTCCAAACACTACATTGTCAATCTTAGTCTTCTGGCCTTCATATCTTCATGTAACTGAAATATTTTTATTATCAATTCTCTTGCCATTTTTGAATCTTCATCAACTTTGAGTCTGGATGCTAGCATGATCATTAGTACTTCTGCTCTTAGTGGATAATCCTTCTCAACAAGCATGTATATTTCCACTCCTGCTTTAGTAGATACCTTATGCACTCCACAGTTGTCATACAGTCTCCATGTGGTAGCTAAGTGATGAGCTTTAGATTTTCATATTGCCTCACCTGAATCAGGTTCATATAATATCTTTAGCTCTACCCATAACTCTTTATCTTTATCATCTGTAGGATCAGTGGTCTTGAATCTTTCTTGAACTAAACTCCAAAGTTTATCCAAGTCTTCTCTGTCAAAAGCTTTGATCAATTCTTCAAAGAATTTATATACCTCTAATTGACCTCCTACCCTGATAATTTTCCAGCCTTTAATCACTCCATCTGAATAAACCTCCCAATCAATGATGGGATGCTTTGCTTGAATAGGATCTACATTGAGTGATTCTGGGACTACCACCATTATACCATGGATCTATTCATTAGTCAACACTTCTTCTTAAACTGTTTCTTCTTGTTTTTCTTCCTCTGTTCTTTGCTTTTTGGACTCCTCAGATTCCAATTGCTCAGCTGCTCTTTTCTCACCCCTGCTAGTCTCAGTCTCAACTATTTCAGTTTCACCTCTTAAGAACATATGGATTCTTCTATGAGCACTAATGTACAACTTCTCTATCTCTTCATAAGATCTTCCTTTGAAGTGTTTTTCCTTCTAGTTGTCCCGATGTTTCAAATATGTCTTCATGTAGCTTAGTTGTTCCTTTCTTGTTGGAGGTTTCTTCTGAGCAGCTTGCTTCTTTCTTTGACTTTTCCTGATCTGCTCAAATAAGTCACTAATAGCTTGTTCTTTTTCTTCCTTTGTGAACCGTGACCTTTCCTCCTCTTGTAGCTTAGCATCTAATTCCCTATCAGCAGCTTCTCGAGCAGCTCTTTCTTGTACTTCAGTTAATAGCTTCCGTTCAGTCATGAACTAAGCAATTCTCTCTTCTTCAGCTACCCTAGCCACTTCTTCAGCATGAAGTCTTTGAGCATGTTCTTCATCATGAGCAATTTGAGCTTGAGATTTCAGACTGATCTTCTTGGATGGTGGTTCATCTTCAATCATTACACTTTTTCCTTTGTCTACTCTTGGTCTTCTTGTGTAAACTGCACCAGCAGTACCTTGAGAAGCACCAGCAGTACCTTGATCTTCACTGGCAGTACCTTCTTGCATTTGTTCATCTGGCCTCCCCTGAGTACCAAATTCCTCTTGGACCAATGTGACATTAGGGACTTCATCTATCTCAGCTATTTTCCTCCCCTGGTTGGAAGATTCCTCACCCATATCTTCATGTGAACCATCATCTGAACTAGAAGAAGGAGATGATTCCACCAAGTGAGCTGACCTTTTTCTTTGAAGTGTCTTGACTTTCTGTTCCAGATTCTTGACCTTCAACACCAGTTTGGTATTAGTGTCTTACTGCCCTCAGCACTTCATTTAGTGTCTTACTGCCCTCAGCCTACAAGCTAGTAACCTTCTCAGACAATTTTGTACATAATTCCATCAATTCATTTAGTGTCTTACTGCCCTCAGCACTTCCTGATGTGTGACCTTCAGGGAGAGGTGCATCATAGGGCATAGACTCAGACTCCACCACATGGTAAGGATCTGAGCCACCCAATAAATTTGGTTGGCTTGGGATTCCACCACTAGTACTAGGTTCAAAAGAACTTGGTATTGTAGGTGTTGTCATAGGTTGGGTCTTATGGATGTTACCCCTTTCCTCCCCAGCTTCTAAGCTTGTGACAGTAGGAGAAGCCCTTTATATATTGACATTATCAGCCTCATCTGCATCATGGGCAGGGGTAGGAACTCTGTGCTGAGGTACAATAGAGCCCTCTTTGGATGAACACCTATCTGGTGATGATGTGGGTTGTGAGGCTAATTGTTCTGAGCTTGTGGGTGTGTGTTGGAAGTCAACTGGGGTTGTTGATCCTTCACCCTGTACTTGTATCATAGAATCAAAAAAAGGTACTTCTACCCCACTATACACTTTTGAGGCCATCCTCATGTTGCTAAAAAGTTTTTGGGTAAGTTTGGGTGTTTAATAAACAGTTTTATGAGGTAGAAGCTATTTTTCCTCATGTTCAAAATTGTTTTGGGTAAGTTTTGATGCATAATAAATTTTGATTTACTGTCAACATTTTTCACCATTCCTTCAAAAATAAGTTTTGAAAAATTGAAAGTCCTATCAGTTGATAAGCAAATGAGAGCAGTTACAATATTGCTACTGTATTGTTCCCATGAAGTTTTCTTAGGACTTAGACAATGAAGGATGGTATGAATCAAAAACCTCCATTGTGGGGCAAAACAACCTTTTTGAAAAGTTAAAGATTGTGATGTGGTGTTATACCCCATTCTGGATAATGTTTGAAAATTTTCAGTATTTGGCAAGTTACGAATACCATTGTCATCAGATAGGTGGAGATGCCTCCTAACTGAGGATTCAGTAATAGTAATGGTTTTGCCATCTACTTTTGCAATAAGTTCTTTCTCTCCAGTTTCAATAGTTTTGACAGTAACAGTCTGCCAGAACTGCTTGATTTGGGAGACATAAATAGTTGGATTTAGAGTTAAAGAATACATTATGTGAGAAGCATTCAAGAAATCCACTATCTGATGAAATTGTGATCCCTCCTCTGTTTTCTCCAAATAGGCCACCATGTTATGTTTATCGACAAAAGATAAAGAGGCCATTATTGTTAGTAAAATTTGGTTGTTACCGTTGGGATTTGATTGACGAGATAAGAAAGTAATGTGAGTAAAATGAATTGAGATGTAAAGAATGATGCTTAGGGTTTCTATTGGGCCGTCTTCAATAAAATATAACTTTAAATTGAACAAAGGTAATAAAGTAAATAAAGAGTGAAAATATCCATTAAAATCTCAACGGTTTTACAACGGCTATTTTTAAAAAGCGGTTATTTCTCACCAGTACTAACGGCTATCCAGAAGTACAAACATAAACCTACCAGTACTAATGCCTGGCAGTACAAATTTTTTTTTGACTTAGCAGTATGAACTCAATTTAGATTTAAAACAATACTGTATACTATGATTTTGAAGGGATTAAGTGTAAAGATAGACACTTAATCAAATTTCGGCTTAATGCAACCTCTGGTTGTGTGAGAACCAATAGTTTCAGTTATAAAGAACTGCCTGTGATCAAATAAACTCATTCGAAGAGCTTTCTTGACAGGGTTTGCCTCTAACACAAATGTGTTAGATTCACTTTTGCTCGTTGTTCTCTCTACCAGATGTCCTTGAACTAACACATTATACTACTTAAAGTATAAAATGGTAGAGAGTGAGTTAGATCAATTACTATCTGACTAACTATTCCATCAATTCAAATGCAAAATCTCAAAATATGATTTCAAGAAAGATATTTTTAAAGAATCTCTTAACTTAGATATAAAACCTTTGTTAAGAGATGCTCAAATTCAGTCCATCATCAATCGATTATGTCAGCAATCAATCCACCATTTGTGGCTCACATAATGCACTAGTAATTTCTTTGTGCTTAAACACCAAATTCTGCTCATTTGATTTTGTCATTATCAGAGCTTGGGAGCTCTTGATCTCTAGGATTCACAAGATTTTGTTTGTCGAAGGTTTTGTCATTATCAACTCCATGACCTGCAAATGTTAGTCCAAAACCAAGAAAACAAATGCAAAGAATATGTTTCATAGTAGTATAAACTTATGACTAACAGTTCTAACATAACAGTCCTAATTTGTACTGGCAGTACAAACTATACAAAGCAGTACTAATGGACAAACCTAGCAGTACAAACCCAATTTTATATACAAGAACACACTGGTTAAAACCTTTAAGGATTAACCATTCCAATACTTGCTACCAAGTATTGAAACCTTCCAACATCAAAAGCTTTAGTGAGAAGATCTGCAAAGTTTTGATCAGTATGAATTTTAACAACTTGAACTAACTTTTTCTCATTGCAGTCTCTTATAAAATGATGCCTAATTTCTATGTGTTTTGTTTTAGAATGTTGCACTGGATTTTTGATAATGCATATTGTACTGCTATTGTCAATATATATCATGGTATTCATAAAATTATACCCATAGTCAAGCAGTTGATTTTGAATCCATAAAACTTGACCACATCAACTTGCAGCAGCTACATACTCAGCTTCAGTTGTAGAAGTTGCCACAATTGTCTGCTTCTTGCATTGCCATGATATAATTCTGCAACCAAGGAACTGGCAACCTCCTGTTGTTGATTTCCTATCCAGGCTAGCACCAGCATAGTCACTGTCTGAATATGCCACCAAATCAAAAGGAGACTCCCTAGGATACCACAGACCCAACATAGGTTGACCCATAGGGTACCTAAAGATCCTCTTTACAGTAACTAAATGGGAAGCCTTGGGATTGACTTGAAACCTTGCACATGTACACACAGCAAACATGATATCTGGTCTTGATGAGGTAAGATACATCAAGGACCCTATCATTGACCTGTAGGTGTGTATGATGAAGCGAAAAGTGTACCGCTTTTAGGGGGTCATTTAAGCCCTAAATCGTATTTATTTGATCAAATATTGTCCTAAATCGTTCCTTTTGTCATTTTAGGTATTTGGAGAAGAAATCTAGAAAAGGAAGCATTTTGGACGTTTTTGGAGCATAAAAGTGAAGAAAACGACAAAGTCTCAAAAATATGCTGGAAAGTACATGTGACGGCGTCAAGCTCTATTGTGACGCCGTCAGCCCTTGATAAGCCAGAGAAATTTTGGAAGATTAAAGGGGGACGGCGTCAAGAAGGTCATCAAGCCTTGATAAGCCAGGGAGGATTTTGGAGGATTAAAAGGGGACGGCGTCAGGAAGACCATCCGGGAACCCTAGACACGGCGAGGTGACGGCGTCAAGATCTACAACGTGACGCCGTCAGCCCCTAAACTCTATATATAGTTTTGCAATTTTTTGTCATTAGTGTGCAACTTTGTGAGGAGAAACCCTAAGACGAATTTCTGCCATTTTTAAGGGTTTTCATACCCTTGGATCTCCCATGTTTAATTGAAGATAAGTAATCACTTAATCATTCAATATGTCTATGTGTTGTTTGATTATATCTTGTTCTTGTCTTTTAATTAACATGTAGGCTAGATTTATCTTGTGTTTGCTTAGATCTAATGAAACCTAACTATTGATTATTAGTTGTTAGTGTGTTATTAATTGTGTTGGATGATTGTTTATCGATGTTAGGCTTAAGAAAACTGGCTAACCACCTATACGGTAATTTGCTTGAACGTCTTAAGAAACATGAACCAATGCGTACTAGGTTTATATGGTTGTATTTAATGCATGAGCAAATTCTAGTGATCCCATGTTAGGAGCTTCTTAGCCGGCTCGACATAGGAGTGAAGTAGGAGCTTGTAGAGTTGGGGAAGTACGTACGCCACCCCACGATTGGTATTAAGGAATACACCCGTCATCCACGCAATTAATACACACTAATCAACCGGTAAAAGATAGTTAGGGAGTAAGGAAATCTAAGTAAACACATTTCTCTCCATATAAGTTTCACAACCTTTTCATTTTCAGTTATTTTATTTTATTTGCATTTGTAGTTATTTGGGTTAGTTGACTAGCAACTAATTCCGCCCACTCTTTCAAACCCGAGATTTTACTTGCTTTTATAAAAAAATATAAAAATACAAAAAGAATCTTCCCTCACCCTTAGACCTATTAGAGTAGTTTTTCAATCCTAACGACACTATTCCCCTAGAGAACGATCAATCCCCCGGTACTTGCCACTTCACTATACTACATCGGTTAGGTACACTGCCTGGTGGGGATTGCAAGCCTCTTGAGATCCCTCGAGAGGTAAAACCTGTTGTAAGGTCGCAAAACCACGCATCAGTGTACATCAACACTTTCTCCATCTGCATTTTTAATAAAAGGTTTCTCTAGATCAACGGGTGTGCTTGGCACTTTAGCATCAGTAAATTGAAACTTCCTTAGTATCTCTGTCACAAATTTATCTTGACAAATAAATATGCCTTCAGCTGATTGCTTCACTTGCAACCCCAAAAAGAAGGTAAGTTCCCCCATGGAACTCATTTGAAACTTATCATGCATAAGTTTCTCAAATTCTACACACATCTCCTTTTGTGTGGATCCAAATATGATATCATCCACATATACCTGTACTAGCAAGATATCCCCCTTTTGCTTCTTGATAAATAGAGTCTGATCAATCTTGCCTCTTTGGAATCCATTCTCTAACAAATAAGTAGCCAATGTTTCATACCAGGCTCTAGGAGCTTGATGTAGTCCATAAAGAGCTTTCACCACCTTATACACCTTATCTGGATGTTCAGGATCTACAAAACCTGGAGGTTGAGAAACATATTCCTCCTCTTCAATAGTACCATAGAGAAAGGCACTCTTGACATCCATCTGGTAAACCATAAATCCCATGAAAGAAGCATAAGCTAAGAATAGTCTCATGGATTCAATCCTAGCTACAGGTGCAAAAACCTCTTCATAGTCTATCCCCTCTTCTTGTGTATACTCCTGGGCTACAAGCCTTGCCTTGTTTCTGATCACTATTCCCCTTTCATCTTTCTTGTTTTTGAAAACCCATTTAGTTCTAATGACCCTCACACCTTTAAGTAAGTCAACTAGTACCCATACCTTTTGAATCTTGAACTGTAGAAGCTCCTCTTGCATAGCTTCCACCCATCTTGAGTCTTCTAAGGCTTTAAGTATGTTCTTGGGTTCAAATTGGAAAAGGAAACATACAAATAGACATGTCTTGGCATCTTCATGCTTCTTTGCTTCATACACAGAACTAAGAAAGCCTTGTTGATCTGAAGTCATGGTCTGCATTCTTGTCTTCACACCAGACTGTATGTCTTCAATCACATTCTCAAGGGAGTATTCTTTGTGTATTCTTGTGTGTGGAGTTGTGGGAACTTGATAGGTGAGTGGCATGTTGTTGATATCTACTTCATCTTCTGAGAAATCATCAGCATTAGTAACTGATGGGCCAACAGTATGAACATTTTTCTCAATAGTACTAACTTGAGGCTCAACAGTACAATCTTCATTTGTACTGTGTTCTTGATTCTCTGGTTCTTCAACTCCTTCTTCATTGATTTCATCCTCATAACCTTCTTTGTTAGCATCAGTAGAAGGCTCAGCATTCTTTGAAGATGAATCTACACTATTACATATTGGCATCAGTATATGATCTTGATCTTTCTCCTTTCCCAAGCTTGGTTCATCTGGTGCAACATCATCTTCTGAACCTGCAAAATTATTAGAAAATGTTCCTGCAACAACTAGTACATAGCTCATAGACTGGGTTAGAGTATCAAGATCAAATAGCCATTTTGGACCTTCACCTGCAACATTAGATTTATTCTCTAGAAATTGAATAAGTAGGTTTTCCTCTACTTTTCTGGTTCTTGTGTTGTATACTCTAAAGGCTTTTCAATTTAATGAGTACCTAACCAAGAAACCCTCATCTGATTTACCATCAAATTTGCCTAGATGGTGTAAGGTATTGAGAATAGTGACATGACACCCAAATGGTCTTAGAAAACCTAATGCTTGTGTTCTACCCCTAAACAGTTCATATGGTGTCTTGTTGTGAGTTTTAACTACTAAAACCCTGTTCTGCACATAACAAGTAGTATTAACTGCTTCAGCCCAAAAAGTGATGGGCAACTTGGAATCATCTAAACATGGTCCTAGCAGCTTCTATTAGTGTCATATTCCTCCTTTCAGCAACCCCATTCTGCTGAGGAGTTTTAGCTATACTAAACTCTCTCTTAATACCTTTTTCCCTAAAGAAATCATCCATAACTATATTCTTAAACTATGTCCCATTGTCACACCTGATGACTTTC
The DNA here is from genome assembly GCA_021014915.2 of Artemisia tridentata subsp. tridentata. Taxonomy (NCBI): domain Eukaryota; kingdom Viridiplantae; phylum Streptophyta; class Magnoliopsida; order Asterales; family Asteraceae; genus Artemisia; species Artemisia tridentata. The sequence continues at coordinate 235,931,194 of CP139505.1, forward strand.
ACTCTTTTATCAACTAGGTTTTCTATTTCAGTTATAAATGTCTTAAGAATGCTAGTTGTCTCATCCTTAGATCCTAGAAAGAAAACCCATGTGAATATACTATAGTCATCAGTAACTACAAGACAATACTTCTTATGTTGAATATTACTCACAGAGTAGGACCAAACAAGTCCATATGCAACATAAACAAAGGTTGAGTAATAGTGTTCTGGGTCTTGGGCTTACAAGAAGCTTTGTGTTGTTTGCCTTTGAGACAGGTAACACAAGTTTGGTCATTTTCAAAATATTTTTTAGGCAAGCCTCTTACCAAACCATCCTTAACAATTTTATTTATCGTTTTAAAGTTGACATGACCAAGTCTTCTATGCCAAAGCATGGACTCATCCAATGTGGCTGTTGCAACAAGACAAGTAACAGCCTCTTTAGGAACAATTTTATTTATATCAACACTGTACATGTTGCCCTTTCTTGGAACTTTAAGTAGCACCTGACTTTCATCAGGTAACTTAAAATCTAGGGAAAGCATAAGACATTCAGTGTTAGTAAAAAGAACTTTGTTCTTTTTGTCACACATCTGTGAGACACTAAATAGATTGTACTTGAGCTCTTGCACAAAATACACATCTTCAAAGTCAAGTTTACCGGTCTTCAATGTACCTATACCAGTAATCCTTCCATCTATTCCTCCCCCAAAGGTAACATATCCACCATCCATTGGTGTAAAGTCTGAAAGATAGGACATGTTGCCTGTCATGTGCCTGGAGCATCCACTATCTGCATAACCTTGATCTTCTTCATCATCTTGTGGATGTCCCTACACATAAAAGAAGGAAATTAGTTTCCTTGGGGTACCCAAGCCATCACTGACTTGGGTTTGTCTCGTGCATCAATATAGTCAAATCTCTTTAATACAATTGATGCACTATTAGGTTTGATTGTTCTCCATACCCAACATGCTGAGGCCTTAACAGCATTTTCCCTTTTATCCCTAGCAGTGTTTTTAGGCTTACCATTACTAACTGCTGGTCTAGCAGTATTAACTTTTGAGTTCCAAATTTTATTTTGAAACACTGCTTTCTTGTGAAAAGGCCTATTAACAGTCTGTTGTGCATATTTAAAAGTTGGTTTTGCACTTGAAACTATTGGTTTAGGGTAAATAGTCTTAAATTGTCAGGTAGTACTAACTACTGGTCGAGCAGTGCTAATAGGTTTGAGGCCAAACTTAATTAAAATTTTCCTATGAGTCATTCTATTAGCATTAGGGTGAGACTGAGACCTGTTTGAGTTCACCCTATCAATTGTGTTCCCAAATACCCTATTAATCCCTGTAACCATCTTTTTCCCTTGATGGTTATGACAAAAAGCCTGAAGGTGGTCAAAGCTACCACAAGAGAAACAAGCCTTCTTGTACATGACAAAGTCACTACCTAGTTGATAGGACTTGAGGTCATTCCAATTCCTCTGGTTACCTCTAGGCTTGCTTGTGGACCTATACATCTCAGAATATCTAACTGTTTTCCTAGCTGGTTTTACATTAGGTTCAACAGTTTTAGTTTTAACCACATGTGGAACATCAGTTCCTTCTAGCTTTACTACATCAGGTTTAGCTACAACCTGATCTTCATCATCAGATTCCCAATCTTCAATGATGGGAGCATCTGAGTTCCTATCAGTTGACACCTTGTCCTCAGCAAGAGAGGTGTCACTAGCACTTTCAAAAGGCTCATTCAACACATCAGGTTTATTAACTTTAACATTTTCTTTAGCCTTACAGCCATATTCTAGTTTTGGCTCTTGAAACTCAGCTAGACCTGCGTGTTCTAAGTCTATTCCTGGGGGTGCAGGCAGTCCTCTATGAGGAGGTGGGCATGTGTTATAGCCTAACCCAGATTTAGCCTTATTAATCAATTGACACTCTATGATTTTATTTACTCCCTTAGAAGCAAACTCTAAAGTGTCTACACTCAATTGAATATTATCTTTTTCCTTTTTGATTTTATCTAACTCAGATTTTAGCGAACTAATCTCAGCATTTTTAAGTGTCAAATCTCTCTTAAGAACAGCTATATCTTTTGTAAAGACTGACTCATTCTTCTTATAATGCAAAATTTGTTCTTCTAGGACTGCTAAACCTCTTTTATGATTAGACAAATTATAGTTTGTTTGGTTTAACTCTATCCTCTGCTCATCATAATGTTTCTTTAAAGTTTCATATTCTTTAAGAGCAGAACAAGTTTTAGAACAATTTTTAGCTGAGTGTACCTCTGAGTCAGAGAAAGCCATAAGTGCTATCTCAGCTGGTGCTTCCTCTTAATCTGCCATGAAGCTCCAGTCATAACCCAAACCATCAATGGAAACCATAACCTTTGAAGATGTTTCTGCCTCTTCCACTGCCTTTGTCTTGCTTCCATAACCCTTACTCTTGCTATCCTGTTGCCTGGGTCATCTACACACTCTAGCAAAATGCCCCAACTTGTGACAATTAAAGCACTCCACCTTAGACTTGTCAAAACTAGCAGTATTGATGAGTGTGTAAATACTCATCATTTTATGCCCATTTTAGACCATAAAAATACCAAAAACACCAGAATATACCATATTATACTGCAAATATCCTTGGTTTGTGTTTTTATATGTTTCAGGTACAAAAGGGTCGAAAACAGGCAAAAGCAGACAAAACCGAGCACAAGATTGGAATATCGTGAAAAGCCGAGGACGGGGACGGAATTTATGAGTTTGGTCCGGGAAATTGCTCTACTTGTCAAGAATAACCCTTGGAGTTGATTTTCAGAAAATACAAGTTTGGTCCTTGAAGTTTCCTAAATTACAATTTGGTCCTTGTGATTAAATCTACAAAAACCGGATCAAACTAAATCCCATTACCAGCCAACCCAAATCCTAATCCTAAATAATCCTAACCCTACCCAACAAATAAACCCAGCCTACAAACTACCCAAGCCCAGCCCAAGTCCAATCCCTACACAACCCACCCCATTTTGTTAACAAAATCCAATACCAGGTTTGACCTGGTCAAACCCATCATCTTCTATACCATGTCCCGCCTAAAACCATACCACCCCCCACCTCACCTCTGCACTTCCCCATAACCCATCACCTCAACCCTCCTCCTCCTGCTACACTCCACCTAACAGTCCAAAGAAAACATTTAATGCTTTCCCACCCCTCATCAGTTATCAAGTGGTTTTACCCACTATATCTTTTCTCGCCAAAATGCTATCAAAGGCTAGGATTGATTAAAAGCCAAACCAACGAGTGGGATTTGCTCAGAAGGATGAGAGGATGCTTTTGGGATATCTATTTAAAGAAGAGAAGTCACAGAGAGATAGATTGTCACAGTTTTAGACCATTCGTAGTGTAATTTATTTTCAAGTCAAATTAGAATAAGCTTTTAGGTTTAATCATCTCATGTTATTGTAATCTTAAATTCAGTTTCAATTTCAGTTTCAAAAGAGTTGTACCATTTCAGTTCTAATTCAAATCCAAGTTAATGTTAATTCAGTTATTCAAAGTTGTTGTTGTTTAAAAGCTTTTCTTTCAGTTTAATAAGCTAGCATAAGCTTGTGACATCTTATTGTTAGTTTATTGTGCTTAGTCCTGCTTTAATTTCAAAATTTCCAAAAAAGTCAACAAAAAGTCAAATATGCAGTTGTGTGGAATAAGCTGTTCTAGAAAGCTTGATTGGGTTGATAGCTTGGTTATGACAAGCTAGGCTTGTCTCTGATCACTTTTCTTGGTTTCCTATTCCAATTCAGTTGTAAGCCATTTTCAAAGTTTTGCTTTATTTTATATCTTTACTGTTCCTTAGCTTATTTTTAGCTTATTATAGTCATTTTCTGCTTATTAGTATTTTATAATTGTATTTCACTTGTTTATCAGTTTAAAATAGCTTTTTTCTTTAATTTGCTTAAAAACTCTATAAAAAGCCAAAAATAGCTCATAATAAGATTAGCTTAATTTAGTGCTTATTGTGATTTGAAAGTTGCTTATTATAGTTGAATTAAGTCAATTGATAGGTAAAGATCAAGAAACCTTGCTTAAACAGGCCTGTGCTAGTTCAAAACAAGAACAGACCCTCTTAAAGGGCTGTTTGGCCTAATGGGTTGAAATGGGTTAAACTAGCTTGTCACTGTACATTTGCCATTAGCTTAAGTTTGATCTTGCATTAAATAGAGTAAATAAGCTGTTTCTAATTCCTATTAAGCCAATTTGAGAGATATAGTAGTTTTGCATAGGCTGTGGTAATTTCAGGCAACTAAATGATCAAATAAGCCAATATAAGCTATAAGCTCATTTGGCCCTTATATTTGGCATTTCTGTGGTCCTTTAGGTCAAATAAGTGTACACTAAATAGTTGGTTAAGTTTTCATTTTGTTTGTGCCATATTACATGCCCACTGATCACACAGTCATAGTAGACTCCATATTTTTCGTATTTTCCATTCTGCATCAAATTTCTTTTATTTTTCATTTCTTCATCTTAAGTCCAATTAAGCTGAAATTTGGCACGCATATAGTTTGCTGGCTTGTGTACTTAGTCATATTTTTAGTTTATTTTTTAGAATTTTTCTAACCAGCTTTTCAGTAGCTTGAAAAGTGCTCTTTTTGCCCTGCACCATTCCTATATCAGCAGCCCTTTTTCCTTTTATGTGCTTATTTGCTTGTTGCATTAGCTTTTTCTGGTTTCCTTAGCTTATTTATAGTTATAATAGTCCCAAGTAACTTATTTCCATTTCCATTTAGCTTATTAATCAGCTTATAGCTTATTGGCTTGAATTCTTAGTTCTTAAGCCTTTTAAGCCTTACTGTTGAGAATTGCAGCTTATTCCTAGCTTATTAGTGAGTTTTAAAAATATTTCTTTTACAAAAGTTGTTAGTTATTAGCTTATTATTAAGTAGCAAAAAGAAAATTCAAAAAAATAAATAATATTGCAAAAAGGTAAGGCCTGGGATTCGAACCCTGGACCTCCTGCCCAGCAACACCTCACAACACACAACCCTTAACAACTAGCGCCCTTGGGTCTTTTCTGTTTTAGATTACATAGACAATTTATTTAACCACGTTTTCAGTTTTAAGCTATTCGTAGTATTTTGCTTATTATCAGCTTATTAGAATAAGCTGGTAACTTATTTTTATTTTTCCTAGGACTTTATTTATATAAAGTAATTTCAGAAAAAGTTTTAGATTTTCTTAATAGTTTTAGTATTTTTAATCAATTAATTAGTTTAAAATAGTAATTAAATCATAATAAAAAATTTAAAAGTCAAAAAAATATAAATCTTTTTTCTAAAATTTTCTTTTGTCATATAGGACTTAGGAAAAATAATTTGGTACTTGTAGGATTTACTTTCATAGATTTTCACTTTTTAATCCCGTTTTTAGAATCCCCGTAACACGTTTTTAGTTTAATTAGTTTGTGCTTTATTTATCTTTGTAATTTTGTTTTTCTTATCCTTATTAAAAATTAAAAAAAAAAAGACAAAAATCCAAATTCCATACATCAGTCACTCTAATCTCAAACCTTTCACGATCGTCCATTCACACCTCGTTGGGACACGACCCGGGTAATCACTTACCTGGTTTCACACATATCACAAACGTGAGTTTTTGCAAGTTAGCCTTTTTTCTAAAGGGTTGATTTGTCTTTATTCACGCGTATCCGTCATTGCATAATATTTATATATCTATTTAGCACGGATCAAGTATCATTATTAATGATGTTGATCTTCTTGCCAGTCCTTTGAAAGAATTTCTTAGCTCTCATGCTAAGAAGTGAAATCTGCCACTTGAGATCCATCTCTTCCAAGTCATCATCATCAATCTGTTCCAAATCTTCATGTGACAGCATAGACCCATTGTTTTGGCTGGTCAGGAATGCATAATAGGTAGTATCACTTAGAATACCAGCAATACTAGTTGATGAGCTAGCAGTACTAACACTAGGGTTAGCAGTACCAACTTCTGCTGCCACTTTCACTTCTTCTGGATTGGTGTTGCTGGGAGATGACACAAAAGCCAAATTCCCAGAGCTTGAGCTTGAACTTGTACCTCCAGATTTCTTTACATCCTGTTCAACAATCTTAAAGTTGTTGTATAGATCATTGAGTGTTAGGAATTATTAGAAATAATATTTATTTCATTGATGCTGTTAGTATTAGTGGTTCCTGCTGGCAGGTATGTAGTTCCTGCTGGTAGTGGTTCCTACTGGTAGTACATTTTGTTTCTGCTGTTAGTTGTCATTGTTGCGGGCAATACCGTATGTTTAGAAAGTTTGTTAGAGTTAATTTAGGAAGAGATAGTGTATATCTCTTTACACGTTTTCTTAGTAATGCTGCATTAGGGTTTCTTGTAGTATAAAAGAAACATGCGGCTATGAGTTTTGTAATTAAGCGATTGAAAACATTATTAGTTAATAAAAGATCCTAGAGGATCAAAGTTTATTAGTTACTTCTTCTTCTTTATTAGTTTATATTCAGAGATTCTCTTGTAGAGTGCTTGTGATTACATAGGCATTCTACCGATCCACAAAGGCTCAAAGATCTATCAAGGAGGCCTAGATCCAACAAGTGGTATCAGAGCCTGGTGAGAGTCTCTGTGAAAGAAGAGCAGTTTTGAAGCAGTTCGAAGGAAGCAGATCTGGGTTTGAAAGTCAACAAAAATACAACTCGGTAAAACAATTGATCTTTCTTTTAATTGTTAAATTATTAGTCCATCATTGTTGACTGATTATGATTGATCGAATGGGGCTATGATTATTTGTCGCTTGTGGTTTTTGGTGAAATTATTGTGGGACCTCGTACGATTGATTATTTATTCGGTGTGTGAGACATGATTTTAATTCGATTTGATTGTCACTTGTGGTTGGTCAATCAAGGTAGTTTGTCGTCTTTCATTAGACGTACAGTGCCGAGTTATTAATTGGTGGTGCGATTTAATTGAGCTTTTCTTTTATTATTCGATTGTGGGACTGGGAGATTAAAGTGGGTTGTCAGTAGCAGCAAACATTAATATTGGTTATATATTGGTCAAATTGTTGTTTGTCGCTTGCTGTTTGTATTAATGGGGCTGATTGGGAGATGACGCCTTGTACAAGTAGGGATGGTTTGTTAGTATGTGGGACTATGGTCTGATTGGTGATGTACAAGTCTGATGTTGCTGCTGCACTGTATTGTTTCTACCGCTAGCATTATCTAATTCTGCTGCTAGCTTTGATCATTCTGCTGCTCAATATCATTCACGCTGCTGCTACTTAATTAATTTTTCTGCTGCTCGCTGCTATTAGTGTCAAAGAAGAAACCTTTTCAAACCATTCTCTTAAACCCTCATAAAATGACTTCATCCAGAACAGATGAATATGAGAAATTTGCCATGAAGATTACAGCCTTGCTATCTGTTCATTCCATGGTGGATTGGTCACAACATGAGGAAGAGGATGAGGAAAGAGGTGTTGCTCAAGGTTATGGGATGCTTGCTGGATGTGAAGATGAGGCACAAGTGGCTGAGGAACATGCTTTGATGGGCTACTCATCTCAGGTACAAAATTGTCCTTTTGGTTGTCATGATACATATGCTGAACTTAAGAAAGAGTTTGAAGATATAGAAACTCAAAATAATGATTATTATATTCAGGGTCCAGCTTATAAAAATGCTCTTAAAACATTAGAAAAACAAAAGGCTTGGGACCAAAATAATCAGTTAGCATATGAGGAAAAGGTTAGGGTTTTGGAGAGAGACTTAGAAAACACTACTAATTCTGAAAGAAAAATGCTAAGGTGATTTTAGAGAAAAAGGACTTGCAGACTAAGCTAGAAGATACCTTGGCTAGGTTCGATAAATGGAAAGAAACATCTAAAAACCTAAACAAGTTAATTGATAGTTCTATGTCTATGAAAGCTAAACTTGGATTGGGGTATGGAGACTATATAGGGCCAGATGAAGTTTATGACCCTAATGAGCCAAGCCATTTTGACCCTGAAACTGTAAATTATCAAATTCCTGTTAAGTTTGTCAAAGAAGGAGGAATGAATGCTGTTCCTCCACCTATAACAGGAATCTTTAAACTTACCTCTCCCCACACAAACTTTGATGAATCACACATGACCTATGGCAAAAAGTCAAATGACTTGCCTGATGACAGTGAATCTAACGACTTTGTCTCTTGCTCTTTCAGTGACAAGTCTTCTGAGACCAAGACCAATGACTTTGCCTCCTGTAATTCAAATGACGAGTCTCCCACACCCAAGTCTGATGACTTCTCACCTAGAGTAGCTAGTGTGGAATCCAATTCAAAGACAACTACTTTAGAAGACATCTCTTTTAGTTCTGTTAAAAACAATTTTGTTTCTGGTTCTGTTTGTGAGAAGTTTTTGTGTAATAAGCAAGGTCATGATAAGAAAAGTCAGGTTAAGAATAAATCTTTTAGAAAGAAATCTTGTTTTGTGTGTGGTAGCTATGCTCATCTTATCAAAGATTGTGACTTTTATGAGAAAAAGGATGGGTATGTGTACTGGTAAACAGCAATCTAGGCCATTATGGAACAATGTAGATAAAATACCCCCATTTGTTCCGCAAGCAGTAAAAATGAACTCTTGTCGAGCTGCTTTTCCTGCTGGTAAGCCAATTGCTGCTGGTAAGCCAGTTCCTACTGGTAAGCCATTTCCTGCAGGAAAACCAGTTCCAGCTAGTAAGCCATTTCCTGCTGGTTGGAAAAGGAATGCTGCTAGACCCTTAGTCAGACCTACAAGCTCTTACTTTCAGAATGACTATAGGCCTGCTTACTATGACCCAATGCATATGGGGGGGGGGGAAGATGGGAAACTGCTGTTAAGTCCTCAGCAGGTTGTTCTTGGAGACATAATGGTTGATATTGAGGGGAGGCATAAGCCTAAGGGGAGGCTTATTGTTGTACATTTTTCATCTTTTTCATTTTCTTTCTGTTTATTTTATTTTGTTTCTAAGTCTTATTAGTTAAAAAAATAAAAATTAATAAAATTATAGATTGTCTACTAACTTATTTGCAGGTACAGTGTTGGTTTTTAACCACACCTCAAATGGTAATCAACTCACCATGTCTCACAGACAAGAAAGAGTTGACTCACCATGAGGGTACGGCTCTGGTGTGATAATCAAATCCGTTGACAGCTTTAATAGTTTGCTCAAAACTATAGGGTATTCAACTCACCCATGTTTCATTACTGAGAGTTGAATGGTTCTCAATTCACCATGAATTTTACCCTTTGGGTTTCCAAAGAATTGGCTAGCCCACAAGAATATGGCTTGTGGTAAAGGCAGTGGAAAACCATATTTGGTAATCAATTCACCAAGGTTATCTTAACCCAAAGAATTGGCTAGTCCAAAAGGGTACGGCTTTTGGTAAAGACAAATCAAATCCGTTTATAGTTGATGATTTACTAAAAATCATATGGTTATCAATGTACCATGGTCTTACACACCTAAACATTGGCTACTCCAGTAGTGATGGCTATTGGTAAAGAGACATCAAATCCATTAATTTTCAATGATTCACCTCTCACAGGAGTTAACACACCTGGAAGTGATGAGAATAGTATGAAACTTAAAAGATTTGATGTACACTATGTCATGGTTGCTGTGAAGATCAAGTACATTGCCTTTCAGATGGTGACCAGATTAAGATGAGCTTGCTGCTGGAAGTTTGTGCTTAAAGATGATGTTGCTGCTGGTTACTTTTTGATGCTGCTGATTCAATCCTCTATCCCTGGACGTCAAAGATCTATCTGGAAACTTGAAGTTAACCAAGTCAAATTCAAGTTTAGGGGAGGATTGTTAGGAATTATTAGAAATAATATTTATTTCATTGCTGTTGTTAGTATTAGTGGTTCCTGCTGGCAGGTATGTAGTTCCTGCTAGTAGTGGTTCTTGCTGGTAGTACATTTTGTTTATGCTATTAGTTGTCATTGTTGCGGGCAATACCGTATGTTTAGAAAGTTTGTTAGAGTTAATTTAGGAAGAGATAGTGTATATCTCTTTACACGTTTTCTTAGTAATGCTGCATTAGGGTTTCTTGTAGTATAAAAGAAACATGCGGCTATGAGTTTTGTAATTAAGCGATTGAAAACATTATTAGTTAATAAAAGATCCATAGAGGATCAAAGTTTATTAGTTACTTCTTCTTCTTTATTAGTTTATATTCAGTTATTCTCTTGTAGCGTGCTTGTGATTACATAGGCATTCTACCGATCCACAAAGGCTCAAAGATCTATCAAGGAGGCCTAGATCCAACATTGAGGCTCATAGTGTCAATATTTGGCTTATTCTTCCAGACCACCACATGCATAGCCCATTCAGTAGGTAAACTCCTTAAGAACTTGGAATTCAGGTCTTCTTGAGGGATTTCAACTCCAAACACATCCAGTTGGCTGACAACCTTCTGCAGTCTATTAAACATGTGATCTAAAGACTCATTACTGGTAGCACTAAAATTTTTAAAGTTCTGCTTCAGTAAGGTCTTTTTGGTCTTCTTGGTGGCTTCATTACCACCATACCGAGTAGTAATTGCTTCAAACAAGGATTTTGCATCCTTGTATTTGCTGAAGTTTAGGAGCTGATCATTGGGGATGGTCATCATTAGCAAACTCCTAGCTTTGACATCATTCTTCTTTTGCAGCTTCTCTTCTGCAGTAACTGGAGATGTATTCACAATGGTCTTTTCCTCACCATTAACTGTTGTTATAGTTTTTGATAGTTTAAAAGAGTTTCCATCTTCAATGATCTCCCAAAGTGCATAGTCCTACACTTGAAAGTACTGTTCTATTCGAAGCCTCCACATCTCAAAATCGTTTTGCTTCAACATAGGCAACTTAGCAGCCATGTTGGTCTGTGTGGTTTCCATGTCCATTGTCTTTTCTTCTAAATCAAAGTATCAACCTAGCCCTAATACCAGTTGATAGGATCAAACACACTTAGGATGTGTTAAGGATACTTTGAGTTTATATTAACAAGTATGCGGAATCTACTTGATAATACTTAGAAGGTTTGCTTGATGTAATTGTAACTAGACAATGTATGAACAATGAACAATGAATGTAACTCCAAACGATTCAATATTATTAGCAAATAATACGAGTGATCTCCAATATCACTAGGGTTACAAGACCTTGAATCTTTATAAAAATGTATTGATGTGTATGTCAACATCTAACCTAGGACCTCCTTTTATAGCATAAGGAGTCCTTTACAAGATTAGTATCTACTAGTATAATTCTAACTAATTATGATATACATACAATCTATTCCATACTTATCCTCTACATGTCTTCTAAAGCAGTATCATGAAGCAATACCTTCATCCATACTAGCAGTACTAACTTGATAGTTTGTACTGTTAGTTGTCTTCAGCAGTCTTGAACATACACTAGCAGTTTGTACTGTTAGTGTTATTTCTAGCAGTTCTAAGTCTTCAATCATTTAATTCCTAACACGTAGCTTAGTTTATACGCTTTTATTTCTATCAATATCCAACACGTCAAAACTAGATTGACATAAGTCATTCTATAAGTTTTAAAAGGAAGTTTTAATCGGTAAAACTATTCAACCCCCCCCCCCCCTTATAGTTTTCTACAATTGGCATCAGAGCTTCGTTACCAACTTTCTTAAAGTATATTGTACTTTAAAAAACTTGATACAATCCGTGTATGTTTTGAAAACTACAAAGAAGGAAAAATCTTTTGTAAAAATTGACAAATAACTCATTTTTTCAAAAATAACAAACACTTCCTATATTTGGATATTGTTAGTATTGTATTCTCCTAATTATTCTAACATACCTCCTTTAGAAATCTTCATGTTGGGAAGCTCTTTAAAAGCTCATGAAGTATTGCTCATCTAGGAGTGTTCTCACTCTCAAAGATAAAATGGCAAAGGTATGTTTATTGTTTTTTCTTTAGGTGTTACTTATCTGTGATTGTAAATGTGTTGATCTATATGGTACATAATTATTTGACATGCTTGTAACTACATGATTTGTCTTTCAAAACTCTTTTCGAACATTTTTTTTCAAAAAGGAGTCATATCAACACAAAATCTATTTTAACTAAATCACAAAACTCAAAAGTTTCTTTTGAATCATAAGGAATAGTATTCCATCTAAACTCCTTTCTCTTCACTCAATGCTCAACATAAGGAAAAGGTTTCCTACTTCTTAGTCATTCTTATGACATTCATCTATTCCTATCTCAAAATTCCCTTTATACAAATAAATCTATCTTTCTTTGTCTTTCATACAAACCCATTTTCTAGAGCATTTAAGGACTTTCTCTCGAGTAAACAATATTTTCTAAACACACAAACCGTTTCCTAAATTAATCGGACATATAATAATTGAGTCATCGTAAAATATTTAACTTAAGGAATCTTATGTGACATTAAAAGTTTGATCTTTCATAAAGCATAATGCATCTCCGCGTCATGATTAATAGTGCGCTAAGATATTCATAAAAAACAAGAACCTCTTCTACGACTACTGTAATACCGGATCCCTCCATCTTAAGGGGCCATAACCCTTTCTCAAAGGATCCGGCAGAACTGGCAGTACAGAAAAATAGTTTATATCACAGCCCCTCATTCTCCTTATCCATCCATCCAAAATAAAACATAAATATACTGCTTTCTTAGGACTCAATCCTTCCTCATCCTCGTAAGTATTCGGCCTCCTCTACACTCAATTTTTTTTCTTCGCAAGTTAACTTGAGTAGGTATTGGTTAATCATCCCTAAAAATTCATGTTCTCATAATTAGACATTAGGAATGATATCTACATCTAACATCATAAAAGGAAATTAGCATATTGTTAATACAAGTAAAAACTTTACACTAAATCACTTGAAAAGAAACATTTCCTTCTATTTATCATAACGTTTAAATCAACTTGTATAGGTCTCAAGACGCCACACATTTATGATTTCGATCATCATCCAACCAACGCCTATATTCCAAAAATCTCGTTAGAACCTTACACGCCTATAGAGTTCGTTAGTGGATTCGAAAACCTTGAGTCACGCTATATTCATGAAGGTCGGGTCTTGGATCCACCTATAATTTTTTAGAGAGAAATTAAGAGAAGTTTTCAAGCTATTAAATTTGAATGTCTACTAAAAATTAACGAACAAATTTGTCCACGTTTCATTTTAGAATTCTTCCGAGACATTAGTCTCGTACGGAACAAGGATCGTTCCCTCTCACTTTGGTTTTGCATTCAAAACTATAGGTTCTTCATGCCTCTCCAGCAGTTCACTTAAATTCTTGGGATTCCAAATCTCGGGCAATTTGGCTATACGAAAGAATTCTCTCTTAACTCTGTGAGTCAAGAAGAAGACGGTCCATATTACAAATTTGCCCCTCTTGCCGAAGAATTAATCAAAGTTGTTTGTAGCTCACCAAATGTCAAAGATCCCGACAAAATCCGTATGCTCGAACTCTGCAACTATCTTCAACCCATGGCGGTTATTCTACGTGAAAATGTCTTAAGTCTGTTAGGAGATCGTAAGTATTTACCCACCTGTTGTGCTCACATGCTTTACAGCATTGAACTTCAACAACCGTACAATCTTGCCTATTTCTTTGCTAAGCGAATCGTACATCTCAAGGATAGTCCAAACAAACTCATTCCTTACGGGATGTTCCTTACTCGTCTCTTTCATCATTTTATGAAAACTGACCCATCCTTTCTAAATCCACAATACTATCTTGTCAACAAGGTGATGGAACCCCTGAATGAAACACACTTAACGTCCTTTCTCATTCCCTAAATCATTCATCAATCCCATCCTCATCAAAGGAAGATGAATGGAGCTACTCAAGATTGAAGAGAGTCTAAAGGAAAGTTATGATCTGAAGAAAATTGGGTGTTATTTTTATCTATGTTTAAAAACCGTGTTAGTCGTTATGGTCATGTTTTCTATGTCTCTTACTATGTATTATGTTTGATCATATATTATACTTGATTACTTTTGTGTGTTTCTTACATGCTCTTTTTAGTGTATCTTACTTGTATCTATGTATTAATGTTGTCTGAAGTGTTAGATTTGTTATTTGACTAGTGAGGATACTTTTACAAGCCCACTATCAAAGAATTAGTCTCAGAAGCTGGATCCCTTAGTTATAACTAGCCGAATCCCTGTTAGAAAGGATCCGGGCATACAGAGTTAAAATTTATATCACTTCTTATCACCCTCAACCATTCTAACCTTAGTACACTAGTTATCCATCTCCTATTAGTCACATTTGAGCTGAATTTGAGGTTAGTAACTCTTTTGATCTCTTAGGATTAACTTAAGTTTCTTTCGAGATGTTTATGATTTACCATCTTCAAAATAACCACCATTTCTCAATACCACTTCTTGCAACACCTCCCCCTGATCATTATACACTTATCTATAATTTAAATAAATTTTTAACAAATTTATTTCCACCAAATCTAATTCAAAATGCTCTAAAACCCATCTTTTAATTCTTATGATTTTTAAAGAGTTTCAAATTTTTTCATAAAACCTTTCCCTGCAACCTACATACAATTAACACTTAGTGGTATGATTTTCTTATCTCATATTCACTTATTAACCTACTTTAGATCTCTTTTTCCTTACTAAAGACCATTAATGGCAACCCCGCATCATTAGTCTTAAACCACTCAGGATTTTCTCATTTAAGACACCTTCTCACACTCATTACACCATAAAACATAGGGCTGCTATAGCTTAATCATAATGATTTTTCACTCACACCTAATCTGTTAGCCGAATCCCTCAGCTAAAGCTAGCCGGATCCCTTTTGTAAAGGATCCGCTGGATCCGGGCAACCAGACACAGGTTTGATCATCTAAAACCTTTCAAAACTCAACTTTATCCACTCAAACACTCCACATTGCCTTTAATATATCTCCTATAAGATTGTATCACTGTAGTTGACCTTGATGCATGCATATCAATGCAATTCAAAGGATTTTAGTGGTTTAGGTTTTAATTACCATATTTAATCCTTCACTATTTAAACCACTTGTGTTTGTGCTTCCAAACCACACCTAAACAAACCATCTTCTACTGTAAACTCACCTTCTAAACCTACCTAAAAACATGACTAAATCACCAAGTGCAAGATCATCCACTAGGAGTCCACCAAGAAAAACCGCATGAATCGTGTATGAAATTTCCTCAACCGAAGCCTCACCCATCAAAGCACCTTCTAGTAGAACACCTATCTCAAACTACATCCAAACCCCTCCTTCAAATAAGTCAACTCCACCACAAAAAGAACCTTACCACAACCTACTCCTCTTAAATCAACACCTCCCATTGAACTTACATTACCAAACACTCCTATCTCTACACAAACAACAAAACCTTCACCTCTTGAACCTAGAATCCTTTCTTTCACCACACCTCATTCATCACTTCATCTCTACTCTAACTCATTGGAGGACTTGCCTCCTAAACCCTCTAATCCACCATCATTACCAACATTCTCATCCATTGAGAGAATGTCAACTCAACCACCATCTCATCACCTAGATGTTGACATTAACATACCACCACCTATAGCAAACTTGCCTTCCTCTCCTCCACCTTTAAATGGCCCATTTTGGGTTATGAGAAGACATCAACCTTCTCAACCATCTCAACCAAACAATGACACACTTCCACCCACACATACTTCTCTACCAACACCCGTGGTACATCCACAACCTCCACAACTAGAGCCATTCACCTCAAACATACTTCCACAACCTTCTTTCTTAGAACCAACATCACAACAACCAAGTCACAATGATACTTGTCATCATTGTCAACATGTCCAAACCTTAGTTCATGAACTAAGTGATGAAGTACGTTTCATGTTCTACCATCTCCTTGAACGTCTTGATGACGTCACCAAACCTAACCTTCTTGAAAAACCTTGAAATTTAAGCATAAGTGGTCTCACTATCCTTAGTCTTAGGCCTCATTTTAGTCAATAGGAATTTTTCATGTTAAGATCATTTTCTTAGTTTTTAGACATTTGACCTTGTTGTATCATTTCTCTTATGTTTATTAAATGACTTTTCATGACTATGTACTTATGTGAACATATTTGGTGTGTTTATTACTTGTGTTCATATCATCTTCTATCCTCTTCTACTGCTAACATAACTGCAGGTAGCTGGATCCCTGAGTTTATGCTTGGCGGATTGTAACAACCCGTAAAAATTTCATAAGGCAAACTGACTATTTTGCCCTTTGACTTTCCAAAGTTGAATTTGACTTTTACTTCTTGACTATTTGACTTTTACCATAACGTAAAAGCAAATACTGTAACCGGTAACTTTCCAAGTTAAATAATTCACTCTTCTTTGAATTATTACTCCCTTAACGTTTTCGTTCACCTCTGTCTATTTAACGAGAAGATATCTCGCAAAATGTGAAAATCACACACAAGTTCAAAATACCCATATTTCACCAATAGTCATGTTTAATATGAACTATTGTCATTTTATCATTTTTACGTAAACCTTGTACTTTTTACGTTTTACGCGTATTTAACCTACGTTTTTAGGTTTTAACAACGTTTAAACCCTCTGATAAACCCAAGTCTCCCATGAAATATTAAAATTAGTCATTTTAACACTTCATAACAATTTCATAATATTTTTATAACATTTTCCTAAAATTCACGTTTTCAAGTCACCCGGTACTGCGTAATTCGCGTTTTCGGCTCGCGGTTTAAGCTTTAAAGACATATTAACACTCCGAAAGGCTCGGGAAATATATGAAACATCAATTTGGGTCATTTTAAGTTAAATGTGACATTTTTTTGAAAATATTATCTTCATGACATTTATTTTCACAAACTATACATAAAACGTTACCGGTATAGCCCCGTTAGCCTTCAAACTCACTCCGTGACTTATGATACTTGTACAAAACATGTATATAATGTATTTTTATAAAATAATTAAATATAACACCCCCTTGGAGCCCCAAGAACCGGCCACCCCTCTTAGCCTATCAAAATGCATGCAATTTGTTTTATAAAACCCATATTTCACACTCACACTTCATTTACTACCTAGTTATCATCACCACCTCATTTTCCTTCTCTCCTTCTTGATATGAACGACCAAGAATAGATCTTAAACACCCATTTCATCCAAATTTTTACTAATATATTGATCTTGGATTAAAGATCAATAGCCCTAGTCTTGTTCTTGGTTAAATTCACTCAAACAACACATAAATCTCATCAAATCTTGGTGTTTTCTTGAAGTCTTCATCAAGGTTGTAAGGGTTCTTTTCTCCAGCCCACAAGCCTCATTAGAGGTGTTTCTACAAGGTTAAAAAGGGTTCATATTGATTTGGGTAAAAGCTTTGGAAGCTTGGGTTTAGTTGGTGATATAGGATTAGAGGTTCTTGTCCTTGATCTTCTTGTTTTCATTCATCAAATCTTTGTAAGGAACCAACCTTCATCTTTTCATTTTACTACTGTATTTACATGTTACTTTATGTTTTTTATATGTTTCATAAGTTATTGATGCTTGAATATGCTTGGTCCATACTAAAAATCACTAGAAAATCCTAATAGGACTTGTTTTGCAAAATAGTCTGCTGATCAGTGGTAAAAAGGTAATTAACTGGACGAATCAGTAGACTTTGGACCTAAAATAAAAATATGTAGTTGTAGATCTATGTCTTGTGGTCATTTCTCCGGTTAGTGATTTCCGTGACGACACCCGATGATTAAACTAAAAATGTTTTCGTGAAACATGTCATATTCTGAGTAACAGATTTGAAACCTATAAAAGTCATTTTTTTTGTACATGACCAACTGTTGTTCGAAACATAAAAGTTATAGATAACATTTTAACTTAAACTTGGCCACAAGAATGAGATTAATCGGGCTTGTAGAACTCAAGATATTGTATTTTTCGCGGGACTGTTGTGATGTTATTAATTTCAGAACTGGATAGTAAGGGAAAAATAGTAATTTCACTTCTTTTGCGAAATTTATAAATTAGTGGGCCCCACAAATATTGTTAGTATGGTCGAATACCTTTCCGGAGATATAAAGAACATAATTTTTTGACTTACGGTTTGCAAGTTATGAATTTTTGAAAGTGAACAAGTTATAAAAATTCCATCAGATTTGGATTAAAAATATGAAAAGATTAATGATTTATGAAATTGGACCCTTAAGTTTTATTTTGAACCTCCTAATATATTTTAGACATTTGTACATAATCTGAACCTTTTGACTAAGAATTGAACCCTTTGACGAAAATTGGACCTTTAGACTCAAATTGAACCTTAATACTTATTTTGGACTTAAGAACAAAAATGGAGGTAAAACTTGAAATTGGGTAAGAAAATAAATATTTCACATATGTAATTATTTTTAAAAGGGCTAAATTAAATCTTGATAATTATTTAAACATTATGTACCAAGCGTAATTGAGATTGTAACTTATATGGCATAGAGAAATAATTGTATCATTATTCTTAGAAGCTAAAACACGCGCGTATATTCTAGGTTGCTCGTAGTGTTCTTGCGGTTATTTCTTGATCACCTCACTTGATCGTTCACTTTTGCTTACGGTGAGTTCATAGCCCCAAGTTTTACTTTAATTGTTTTACAAACTCCGTGGGGGAGATACATGCTATAAATATTATTTATGATCACAATGCTTTGAAAATTGGATGCTATCATGTTATTATTATTGCCTAAGTTTCCCATAGCCGAAAGTCCCTTTATCGTGAACCGTTAGTCACTTGCGAGTGAGCGCGAATACAGTAAATAGATCTATTGGTAACAGCACTCCCCACCAGAAAGAACGTGCCTATAAGGCAGTCGTGTGTATTGTATTCGTAACAAATGATAGGTGTGGCTATTACCTATGTATTAAGGGCTGATTCAAAAACAAGAATGCTAGCGTCGGGGTCACGAGCTTAGGGCAATAATAATTGAATTAGACTTTGCATTTGTTACTTAGTCGTTTTTATGAACTGAATTATATTGTGATCAACTGCTTATTACTAAAACTCTATGGATTCACTCAACCTTTGTGTTGACGTTTTAGCATGTTTTATCTCAGGTTTGAAGGCATGAAGGTCTTGGATGGAGTCGCACGGATATATTTTGAAGACATGGCATATTTTCACATTTGAAGAGACTATATTTTAAATATTTATGTTATGTTATGTTTAAAACACTTGCAATCTTTTGAAAACATTGTGTTTTATGAAAACTGTTGGGACCTTTTGCAAACTCTGAGCTTTTAATATATAAAATGTGAAATACTTTTAAAAACGTCTCTTTTATAGAGTCATTTTCTGTAACTTGTACTTTGTGCTAGGAAGTAATACCCCAGTGAACTATCTTCCGCTGTGATATTTTGGGGGTGTTACACAGATCCTTTCTGAAAAGGATCCGTGGGATCCCGGCAAACCGATGACTCACAAAATTTTTATGCAGTCAAATTTTGGACAAAAGGGACAACATATACTTGTTTTTTAATCATTGTTTTGTAGATTTTCAAAAATACACATGGAGCACTCGACGCCCTCAATGAGGGGGAGCTTTCTTCAAAGCAAAAAAAACATTGCAAATAACTTGCAATGATCACATTTATTCTTCCTAATTACTTGACGCCCACAACAAGGGGGAGCAAACGTCAAGGGGGAGCAACTAAACACTTCTTACCCTTTCTGCTCCATATTTACATCTTTAAAACTTGCACTCGGGTTAGTTTCTTTTCGACACTCTTTTTGTTTCAACAAAAAGGGGGAGAAAAGTGTAAAAGCTTAAATTCAAACATACAAATTTTATCCTTTTACTTAAAATAATTTTATGTTTTGTCATCAACAAAAAGGGGGAGATTGTTAATACAAATAAACCTTAAACGTTTATTTATATTTTATGATCTTCTAATGTTTTGTCGATAGCAAACGTAAAATCATTTTAACGAGATAAATAAAATACATAAACGCGTTGAGCCAAAAGCTTACTAACTCATTTCATTAAACAAACCTTAAACACATTTAGTTAAACAAGTTTACATAAAACCAAAACCATTTTATAAAAACACTTAAGTAAACTAGTTACTTACATTTTATAAAATACATGTTACTTGGAAATTAACTAGGAAATACTTGGACTATCCATGGCCCAAAAACCAAGCCCATAACCCATAACCCATGGAGCTTGATCCATAACCCATTTGCATGACATCATGCGTGACTTCTGGTATGTGTGTTTTCACATACCTTTTATATATCAAAAACGGACTCAAAAGACCAAAAACTAACCATAAATGCCAAATATATGCTTGTTTTTGTGTTTGTGTATGTGTAGGTAACGGATATGAGAAAAGGACAAAAATAAAGACAAAACGGACAAAAACGAGCACGAGATTGGAAAGAGCGTGAAAAGCCGGTGTCGGGGATGTGTTTCTACATTTTGGATCAAGCTTAAACCCTAAGCTTTAAAACATAATCCCTAATGTTAAATCATTTTCACCATTGGTCCAAAAATCCATTTCACCATTAGTCTTTTTAACTTTGCAAAGTTAGTCCTAGCCTAACACCCGTTTACTAATATATACTAAACCTAAACCCAGCCCCAACCCTTTTCTAATACAAAAGCCCACAATCCAATACCATAACCCGGCCAACTATTTTACCCGAGTTTAACCCAAGTCAAAACAATTAAAACCCGGGTCAAACAAATAAAAGAAGGCGCCAAATACAGTTTTACTATTCACATTCTTCAACCCCTTTTACCCAGCCCTCACATCCATCAATTAACCCACTTTAAATGATCATTCACCCCTTCTAGAAGGCTGACACATCTGACATGTCAGGAGGAATGACACGCTGGCAATCCCAGAGCTTTTGATTGGTTGATAGGTGCTGGCACATGATCCAAGGGTGTGAATTAGAGCTTATGACGAAGCAATCAATCAAGGGCTGATATTGATTTATTGAAGCACTCCCCAAACCCTAGAAGCATCCCAAGCTGCCTATAAAAGGACCCTCTTACCTCACAATAGGAGTCGTCTATTAGTGTGTCTGTTTTAGCTTATTTTAGTGCTTATTATAGTTTCCTTTTATTGTCTTTTAATTAAAGTTGTATTTCCTTTTCAAGCATTGTAACTCTTTCCGTTTTTAATAAAATTTAGTTTGTTTCTTAAATCCTTGTCAATTTACTTTATGCTTTAAATGTTTACATACGGTTAATAATTTCTAAATAAGCTTTATTAAGCTGTATTATACTCAAATAAGCTTCTCAATAGCTTAATTTGAGTTTGTGTAACTTGTGTTTTGATTTAATAGCAATTTAGTTTCGTAATTCTGTTTTAAGGAAAAAAATAAGTTGTATGGAAGATAAGCCAGAAATGGAAGGGCTTATAGGGTCTCACCAGCTTATCAATTGATAAGCTGGAGCTTGTAGAGTAGCTCCTTGAGCTTATTTGATCCTTGTTGAGCTAGGATCAATGTACTTTTCATTTTCAGCTTATAAACTGCTTATTTCTTATTTCTGCTTATTAGTGCTTAATGTTGTTTTATTTGTCTTTTATATGCATATTTGTGTTAGATCTATCAGTTTAGTTGCTTAATTCATAGTTTTAAAGTCATTTGCTATTAATTTTCTAAAACTGTCTCAAAATCCAATAAGCTTTGCTTATTAGATAAGTGCTTATTTTCTGGTCTCAATTGCTTTTTAAGTCATTCAGTAGTCTTAATATTAGTTTGTGTTTAAAAATTGTTCAAGTTTTTAGGCTAAATTTGTTTTAATAAGCATCTTTAGTTTTTAAAGGGGTGTTTGGGATAAGCAGCACTAACAAAGGTTAGTGCTGCTAGACCACTTATAGGTTTTTTAATCAACTTTGTTTAGCTTAAAATTAGTTTATTAAGTAGATTTTTAGTAGTTTAAAGCATCTTTATAAAGTTTTATAGCTTTTAATTTAGTTTTCAAAATTTTATAGTTCAAAACTGTTTTTAACAGCTTATTTAGATAAGTTCTTCATTAAGTCCTTTTGAGTTGTTGTTTTTGTGTCAAAATATGTCTAAAATATATGTTCTAACTTCTGCTAAGTGTCACAAGTTTTGAGTCAAGTTTAAAGTAATTTTCAGTCTTTAAAAGTTGAATCAATATACAAAAAACAGTCAGCATAGGTTTTTCTTAGCTTAATTTTAGCTTATTTTTTAGTTAAAAATTCTTAAAACTTGTTTCTAGATGTTCATTAATGGTTAAACTTTATCTGTTTTAAGTTTTTAAGTTTTAGCTTATTAGTTTGGTAGCTTATTTTACGGGTTAAAAGTAGCTTAAAATTAGTTTAGGTCTGCTAGTTTTTATAAAAGTCAAAAATTTTGTATAAGTGTCAGTCTTATCAGCTTATTTTTAAGCTCAATTTTAGTCCAAATTGTCTGAAATTGGTTTTACAAGTTCTTTGGTGGGTTATCTATGCTGTTTTGATATTTTCATGCATTAGCTTATTAGTTTAGTAGCTTATTTTATAGCTTAAAAGTGCCCCTTTGGGTTGTTTTGTTATCAGCTTTCAGTTTTTGAGCTTTTGGCTTATTAGGATTGCTTATTTTAGTTTAGAATTTCCTTATTAGTTAGCTTTTAAGTTTTAGTAGCTTATTAGTTTTAGCTTATAGCTTATAGTAGCTTATTTGCTAAATCTATTAGGTCTCTTTGTTTTTAGTTAACTGTTAGCTTTTTCAGCTTTTTCTAGCTTATTTTCAAAGATATAAAAATATTGCTTTTACAAAAGTTGTTTATTTTCAGCTTATTTATAAGTTTCATAAAAAAGTTTTGCAAAAAAAAAAAAAAAAAAAAAAAAAAAAAAAAAAAACTGGGAAGTTGGGAAGCCCAGGGTGAGCCAAGGCTCGAACCCCAGACCTCAACCATCCTCAACCAGTTATACCACACACCAAACCATATGCGCCCTTGGGTCTTTTCCGTTTAGGTTTGCATGTGTTATTTACTTAACCAGTTTTTTCTATTTTAAGCATTCAACCAATTTAGCTTATTTCCAGCTTATTTAGATAAGCTAGTGATTCCTCTTTATTTTTTCTAGATTTTAAACACTTTAAAGTACTTTTCCTTAAAATTTTAGATTTTTCTTTATTAGTTTAATATTTTTAATAATATTTTTAGATTAAAAGTGTTTTTAATTCATAATAAATAAAATAAAAAATATATATATATATAATTCTTTTTTCTAAAATTATTTTTAATCATTTAGGACTTTTAGAAATTAAATTTGCATTTCTAGGGTTAAAATTTGATAATTTAGGATTTTAGGCCCATTGAATTCCCGTTAAGTGCCCGTCTTAAGTTTAGTTTGCATTAGGACTTATTTGTGTTTTGTTTACTTGTTTTATGTGCTTATTATTTGTTTTTTTGTTTACGTATACTATTTTGAGTAGTCATAATCCCAAAATATCTTGCATATTCAAATCACCCGGTCACGAACCGAATCTGATATTCCATTCACACTTCGTTGGGACATTAACGACCCAGGAATATCAAATACCTCCGGAAATATATGTGGTTTGACTTTCTTTGACCATTTTGGGATTTTCACTTTTGGTTAGAGACTGAATTGACTACTTGGTCGGTTTCTTACCATTATATATATATATATATATATATATATATATATATATATATATATATATATATATATATATTACCAATATATATATATATATATATATATATATATATATATGGAAAACTAGAAGGGGGTTGAATAGTTTTTACCGTTTTTAAATTTAATTCGCTTTGAGACTTAACGTGATTTCAAGTTAATGCACACAAATAAACAATATAAGTAATGCAAGTAAAGAAAAGAACAATCAAACCACAACACGGAGATTTATAGTGGTTCGGCTACAAGGACTCTTTTCCTTGCCCTACTCCACTCCTCGAGCCTCTAACTCGAGAGTTTTTCTTCACTAAGAAACAAGCTCCCTTCTCGGCGGAGAAAACCTTTACACACGTTGCTTACACTTTATCCGGTACTAAGCTAAACATCGAGTTCTTTACAAGGGTGTAACCACTCGTAAAATTTCCTATTTACTTTGCAGAATTATTATCCTTTTACCACGGGTAAATTATTTATTTATTTATTTAAATGTATCTCTCATCTTATGTGACGTAGATCACATCATTGATAAACGTGCTCCCACAAGACCTGCCTAACAAATCTAATGTTTACTTTATAAACATCACGATATAAAAATATTACAGAATACCATTTATCACTTTACGATAAAATCTTTTACAAAACATTCAATATCTGAATAGAGTTTCTAGGAAACCCTAAAATTTACCACAACACCAAATATGAACAACTAAATCTCATAACATAAAAATACAACATATCTAAGTTAAGGTACAAGTTACTAAAGCACTAGAAACCCTAATTCTATTTTATTCCCGATAAAACCCTAATTTCATATAAGTGTTATTTTATGCATTCATTTCACAAACCCTAATTTATTTCTAGAATATTTTTACAAAATATAAAGTTTACAAGTTACATAAGCTATAGTACAAGTCATTTATGCATAAAATCATTTATTTGCAAAACCTTTATTAAAATCTTATTTATATTATTTTTAAAGCACAAATTACAAATCATTTATGCATAACTTTTATAAATGATATTTTCTAAACTCCTTAATTATTTTTACAAGTCTTTTAGCCCAGAGTATAAGTGCCTAATGCACAAAAATCATAAATTCCATTTAACTACCTTTTAACATAATAAAAATTAACAAATAATTTTTATAAAACTAAATAAATGTTAAAACTATATTTTTTCTTAAATCATAAACTTTTGTACAAGACTATTAAGCATATCTTACAACTCCCCTAAACTTAAATCATTTTCTTCTTCTTTTCACTAAAAATCCGAAATATATGTATGAATATAAACTCTTAGGTAATTTTTAAACTAACAAGGCACTAAACTAAATTAGTTAAGCTTTCCTAAACCTTAGTTACAACACACTAAAGCCATTGTACCACCAACCAAGGCACCATTCGTCCCTCCTTTTCCATTTCTAGTTCGGTTAGAACTATAACCTAACTAATCTTACACATTAAGCATACAATGTATCTAGCCTCCCCATGCCCTCTCCTACAAAGACCTCCACATGGCACCCTTCACCTTCAAGAAGCCTCCCATTTGGTTGCTAAAACTCTTGCTTCATATCCGGCCACATCACCCTTTCTTCTCCCTCCTCCTCCACCTATCCATGTGGCTTAAATCTCCATTTCTGTCAGCCCTTGTATGTAAACTTGTCTCCTTATCATCTCCTAACAAAACCCTAGTTTCTCATTTCTATAAATAGCAACACAATCCTCTATTTCATTTCACACACAACCGAACCAAATACAGAAACAATCCCAACCCATTCCTATCTTAAACACAGCCCTATTATACCTTCACTAAAATTCTAGTAAGTCCAGAAGAGGGGAGAAACTATCAAGATCAAGGCATCAGTTTATATCTTTCTTAAACCCTAGTCGACCACAAACATTTAAGTAAGTTCTCAACTCCATTTTAATTTAGTTACTTATGTTATTTATACTTAAAAACATCATATAATAATCACTAAAAAGAAACCAAATCGAAAATGATAAGTTTTCCTTTTCTCTTTTGCTTTCTGTTTGATCAGTTAATACAAACGCACCTAAAATATTCGAACAATTGTTATAACCAATCAAAAACTCATAAAACATATTAAATTATATGTAATATAAACATACTTTATGATAAAAACAAGTTATAAAGGTTT